>JAJEKV010000002.1:24668616-25868616 GCA_021234155.1 Isoetes taiwanensis | reverse complement strand
GGCTATTTGCTATGGATTCTGGGGAAAACAGTGGCAGCTATTGAGTTCTTGGTCATCAGTGGCAGTTTATCATCAGGTTGATGTTTTGCTTTAGTATTGGCACAAGTTGTTTTATAGGTAAACTAATACATTCGTATAGAGAGAAATGACATATGAAGGAAAATTGCAATTGCTGTTGATCTTAGTGATGAGAGTGCATATGCTGTAAAATGGGCAGTATAGGATAATTTGAGGCCCGGCGACATTGTAGTCAATCCAGATGTGCAACCTACAAGTGTTCTTTATTTGGAAGATAGAGGAGCAGCAGAACAGGTTCCTCTTCTCAACGAGGAAAGAAAGAAGTCTAAAGATGACTTTGATGCCATGATATCTCCGAAAAGTGTTAAACTTGCTAAGCCCCTGCAGAATGTTGACATTCCTTATAAGCTTCATATTGTCAAGGACCACGACATGAAAAAGATTGAATGTGAAAGGCTGGGGTCATTTTTTCCTTTTTATGTTCTTCCGTTTTGTACTCAGATCTGTGAAAATCTTAATTTCTTCAAGTACTTGCAGTCTTTGTTTAACTGCACTGATTTCGTACACTTAGATGACCACAGGTAATAGATGCTAGATACATGGTTGCAGCACTGATCCAAAGCAACATTGGTCCTAGAGAACATTGTTTCATATTAGGCCCATCAAATCCTGCATTAAAAGGACCATCCTTTAGTTTATGTAATGTCCAAAGCCCTGCAAAAGGACTACTGGATCTCAGCTGCAAGCAGAACTAAGAAAAGCAGATCTGATGTCATGTTCGGATGTCATGGCAAATGCAATCAGGAAGCTAAACACAAGCGAAAGTACGTCTACCAAACTAAACAGATGGTTCAATGTATACACTGTTAATTTGAGCTAAAATATGCAAACCATGTGGCATTTGGACCATGATGACGCTCAGAGTTTCGTCCAAATGGAGGCAGGTTCATGCTTTGCGTCTATTCTGAAATAAGGAATTGATTCCTTACCTCCTTACCAATATGATGTCTACAATTCCATCCAAGTGGAGGCATGATCATGCTCTCGGTGTCTATTCTTAAACAGAAAATTTTCAGAGATTCCCTATAAACATGTTTTCGAAGTTGATTGGTGAATGCATTGCAAGAATAAAACTTTGAAACATTTGAGCTCTTTGTAGTGTACATACTGTTATGTTCACATGCAGCTAGAGAGTATTTGCTTGATGCTACATATCTTTTGTTTTAGGGAACATTCATGGTGGAATTTACATTTAGATTTCATCTTTGGCAACATGTGTTGGCTGGGCCAGCATTTATAACTGTGATCATGTAGGTGGTAGGGCAATTAATATTGAAGCATTTTTTTACTTCAACAAGGTGTGCATTTTATTCTCAAATTCCTCCATATTCTAATCATGTTGCAAATTTAAAAAATGACTCTACATGTTCACTTTAAGCCAGTTGATGCTATAGAAATAAAAATGCAAAAGTCTACTTGACCTTATTAGTCTTACGTTAGCCGGTTAGCCGAAAGAGTATTGCATAAACATCAATGGTCTATTAAAATTGATAAAGACATTCCCCAACTTATGCCTATATATGGAACCAATATTTACAACATAGCAATGACTAGCAAATGCCTTATAGTCCAACAATTCTCTTAAAAAGACTGCCTTATAGCCCAACAATGTTGGGCAATTTTGCTATTTTACATATTTTCAACTTACGCTATGCAATCATCTCACTATGTTTTTTTATGCCCGAGCATTTATAGATTTTACACTTTTCAATTGACTACCGAAGTTGCCTTATCTTGTGTACAACAATTTAGACTTCCTCTACGATGAAATCTTTGTCATTAATTTTTTCTTTAATGTGCGTACCATTTCAATTGCCAAAAAGGTTGTACAAGTTGGCCACATCTTGGTTTATCATGAAATGACCATCCCTAATATGAAATCAAATTTTGAAATATTGCAATGATCAACAACCGCCTATAGCTCTATGACTGCATTACAGTCCAACAACGCTGGGCATTTTTTTCAATCCCCTATATGATCATGCTGCATCTTCCATACTGGATTTGCTTAGAATCACCGAATGTTCGATGGTGCGTGTCTTCACGAAGGTGATGCAATGATCAAAATTTGATGCTGCAAGACGAACAAGATTCCATGCTAGACTTAAGGTTCAGGTTTGCTGCAGTTTTAGGTGTGTGCAGTGTAGACTGTATGTGCATGCGTGCGTTATAATCTACATGTTTCCAAGTAAAGCCCAATAACATTGGGCATCATTATTACTACACACTTTTCTGATTGCGGACAAACATTTCCAACTTATGCCCAGCAACGCTGGGCACCATTACTAGTAAAGAATATTAACTTCCGTGGGCTCAAAATCTTTTCTAAGATCACATCTGGTGTATATACTTAAATGCAGCTCCCCTTCTTAAATAGCCTGTGGATAAATTCTCTCCGCTAAGTCCGTTCTCTCTCTCTCTCCGCAATCCACATTACAAATTACAATGGCAGTGTTAATCTCTGTTCTTTACAAGAATTCCGACAAGAGGATTCTGTATGCAGAAGCAGGAAAAGAATTTGTTGATCTCCTGCTAAGTCTTCTCTCTTTACCACTTGGGTATGTGATGAATCTGCTAAGCCAGCATTCAAGCACGGATGGAATAGGAAGCATAGCTAGCTTGTACCAGAGTGCAGCCAGGGTTGAACAATCTGCGCTATACGTGAAAAAGAAAGAATTAATTAACCAGAAGCCTTCTAAGCCTCTTTCTCTGTTACCTTCCAGTGGGGACCCAAAAGCTGCCTTGCAGTTTCGGTCTTATTTATGCGACTCCTGCAATAACGTGTATGCCATGCTTCCAAATTCGTCTCAGAAGAAACGTTGTGCATGTGGAGGCACTTTCAACCGTGAGCTTAAATCCGTTGATCAGGCTGCAGACAAACCTGCTGCTACAAAAAAACAAGGGTACGTGAAAAAGAGTAGCAAGTTTATCATCTCCGACGATTTGACTATCACTCCTTCTAGTACCATCAAAAGCATAGACCTGCTCAATTCTCTCAATGTCCACACTATGTCGGACCTCGTCAGCATGGAGCTCAGCGTCGGACAGAATGAGGTATTAAATAATGCCTTTGTATCTTTGTCTTTGCATTCTTGTCACATAACTTTTTTTTTTCTTTTTTGCAGGTGGTTGACATTGTTAAAGCTTGCCTCACTTCCAAAACTGTACTCAATGACGTCTTCAAATCTAAAATCAAGTCTGTTCGTCGAACTGCATAGACGTCTGCATTCGTCCATTGCATAGACATCTGCAATTTTGAATAGCCTGCCTATGTAGTATACCGCCGTGTAGTATCGGATTCTAAGAAATCCAACGAGCTTTTGTTTTTGTGTTTCATTAAGTATGGCTGTGAAGCTATTAGTAACATTGTGAATTTCCATTCACTGTTTTGTATCCATATTCTTTTAAGTTTATTTCCAAAGGCAATAGAGCAACACACAGAATGTACCATGATATTAGTTTTTATTTGATCTTCATTCCAATGTCTCGACTAAAATCCCCATTTCTAAGTATAATGATGGTTTATAGTGTAAATGTTCACCAATCCTACTCTGATTTGTAAAAGTAACAATGATGATCATACTTATCATCCTTGGATGAATCCCTGTTATGATCTGCTTGTACATCCAAAAAATATCCTCATTCCAGTTTGTAATTTAGACAAAAATACCACGATGGTTCTAAGTACGCCCGATTTGGGTTGGCCTCCCGCGGAAACCCTTCCGGGTTTTAATGGAAACCCTTCCGGGTTTTAATGGAAACCCTTCCGGCTTTCCATGGAAACCCTTCCGGGTTTTAGTGGAAACCCTTCCGGTTTTCAATAAAACCCGGAAGGGTTTCCATGGAAACCCTTCCGGTTTTCCAGAAATTGAAAACCCGGAAGGGTTTCCACTAAAACCCGGAAGGGTTTCCATGGAAAGCCGGAAGGGTTTCCATATTGGAAAGCCGGAAGGGTTTCCATGGAAAGCCGGAAGGGTTTCCACAAAATTATTTTTTTTTAAATATTTACACACGTGAGCCTTTATGGCTCATGCCTTTCCACACGGACGCCCGACATTAAGGCGCACGTCCATCGAGCGCACGTCACTCAAAATTTGATCAAAATTCAAATTTTGAGTGGAAACCCTTCCCGATTTCCTTGCATGATGGAAATTGGGAAGGGTTTCCACAGGAGGAAGGGTTTCCACAGGATGAGGAAAACAGGTTAGGTTTCCACATGAGAAGGAAAATAGGTTAGGTTTCCACATGCGGTTAGAAACTTCGATAGTGTGACGCGTGTGAACTAGAAACTAACTCGAACTTGACTCGCATGACATCGCTTTCTTCCTTAACCTTGTCAAGGGAATTATGAGCGAGTTTTGATTTGAATTTTGGTCCGATCTTCCGGAGAAGCAATGCCTCAAGCATTGATTTTGGAGAAGCCCAATTCTTTTGAATATCGCCCGATTTTCTCAAGGATCCGGCTTCTTCATTTACAAAAGCGGTGACCAGTTTTTTAGCGATCATCAAGATATGCTAGGTATATGCCAAAGATATACTTGAATATGCCCACATACCCACATAAACGAGGGTTTGCCCCCTAGGGCAACCCAAAATTGCGGCTTGAAAGCATATGGAAAGTCTAGATTGCCAATTGTTTTTATGGTTTGAATGTCTAATGAAGAAAAAAAAGAGTCTCTACCAAAAATTAAAGATCACTTAGCATCATGTGAAATTACTCTCACTTTGTGAAGTGTGAAAGCTCATTGTTGCTTGAGAATATAAAATCTCAACAATTATATTGAAGCCGAAGAGCAAACTAAAATAGTGTACTTGAAAACTCAACAATTATATTGAAGTTGAAAGCAAACTAAAATAGTGTACTTGAAAACTCAAAAGTAGCACATGCGAGTTGACTCTCATTGACCTTTGAAGTCACACTAATAGCCACACTAATATCCCATTAGCAAATTTGAGAATCGTCGATCCACTTAAGAGGTGGCCCTCTTTGAAAGGGCTCAAAGAAAGACCATAACCCTCATTCTTATGGCATTTGTTGTGAAACTAATAGTGCATAAATGCTAAAATGTATCAAGTATCTTTAACATGCTACAATGTTCTTTCAAATTTATTGAATCTCTTCATATATCTGAGCATGGCAAACATGGTTATTTCCTCACCGTCTTACCTTTTGTCAAACTCATTGAACTTGCATGCATCCAAGATCTTGGCAAAATATAATCCCTTGATTGAGAGACAGCATGAGCAAAAAAAACATCAATTTTAAAAAGTACAATAATCTTGCGTTTATTTTTCATCACAATCTCCAGTACATTCATGAAATGGGCATGTAAATGCCTTGTCTCCAGTGGAAAAACCATTTAAAAAATACTAACAATGGCATTTAAAAGACAAATAGCTCGCAAACATCATGATATGCACCCAGTTAAAATTTATAGGACTTCGCATTGCAGGTTTCGATCAGCTAAACCTTAAAAGGTGTGCGAGTAATCCGTCTCCATAGCCTCTAGGAAAAATAGATGGATCTCTGAATGCGACTAGCATCTATCTCTGAATGCTAGCTTCCCATCAAGTATAACCTAACACAAGCTACAATCGTTTCTCACACCTGTGGTTAACAAATGAATGCAACTTGGCAGAAAGTCTGTGCAGGTCAAATAGGAAAGATGTTTTATCCACTCCGGCGGTTGCAACCACAAAATCATTGAAAGGATTTAAGGATTTAATGACCAAAGAAATGAGATTAACAAGCCAGAAAACATGCCTGGATAAAGGATACCGCTGGTAACATGACATCATACCTCAGATATGTGTGCAATGACATGCAAAAGCTGTTCACAAGATCTTGCATGTCTTCAAGTTTCAGATGACTAGATTGCCATCATTTCCAACCGATCCAAAAGGCCAAATGAGCCATCATCTCCAACCGATCCAAAAGGCCAAATGATTCTCGCCTTAAATGTACAAGCTAACTTGCATTTATTTAATTTTGTAATTTTGAGTCTGAGAATAGAGCGGGCGGAAAAATCCAATCACAGATTAAGCGACCAACATAATTTGTTGAGGAGGGAAGAACAAATGACACGAAAACAGCAGATTTGTCGCAAAACAGGGATATCCACAAAATTAGTAACAGGATAACTAGCGAAAGGAGCCCAACATGGAACACAGATTGTTACCCCGCAGCCTATACGAGAATCTATATTCCACCAAACCAACAAAACCTTAACTGTAATGCCGAGAGTGCGTAAGAGCCCCATAAGATGCATATCCTTTGATAGTAGTACCATAAGAAACAGTCACGTGATAAGAACCGACTTCTCTGGAGAAGACAGAAATTCGTAAACCCCAAACCAGCCTATCCACAGGAGCAAGAAGAATTATCGATTCCAAGCCCGGGCAACACGATGGATCCATAGCCACGATGCTCCACAGTCACACATCATGCATAATAAAGAAATTTAGGCATCTAGAGCTTCGTCTTTTCAATAAAGCGGGGGTACACTTAGATCAAACCTGGGAGAGCTTAGCCATCGCCGAATACTGAGTGCATCCTTCTAAGCGTGCTCTCTAGTCTGCGATATTAGCGGAAAAGGAAAAGAGAAGTGTTAGATTATGCAAAGAATGAAAGATTCAAGAAATTTGAAGATCCTTGATTCTCTTAAATTGGCCGCTTACATTTTGGGCAAGGCTTTTCGTTTTGCAAGTAACTTTGTCATACCATAAAATAAATTATATTCACCTCCGCAAGATTGAAACATACGAACAAAAAAGAAAGTAATGTTACTTGAGATCAAACCGAAATGCTTGAAAACCCTGGATACAATGTCGCAGCCATAAAACTCGCTTTTTGGACCAACGCGGATCACGGCTTAGGGCTTGGGCTTGCGACTCAAAGACCCCATTGGTTGTTACAACAAAAGATTCGGTGGCCATGCATTCCGAGCCATAAAAACCCACTTGAAGCGCAAGACCATGGCAATGGCATCGATCTTGGTCTATGAATGCAGATCTTGCATTATAGATATAGGAAAAAGTAAATCTAAGTTTATAGCACAAAAATGGCAACTATTTGATATAGACGCCCATTTTTATTGGAAAAATGCTCGAGTTTCTCCAAATCAGCTCCAAATCACCATTTTGATTCAAACTTCAGTTTTTGGAATCAAACTTCAGTGTGGAAAATCGATATCATGCGGCATGATTGCCAACAAATATCTGAGACGGCCATACTAGCAGTAAAGAAATCGTGGGCGTAAAGCTTGGCTATGGCTTTTAATCTGAAGTTTCTCCAGGCGGCACCGGAGAGGTAGCCGTAGGAAAAAAAAAAAATCTTCTGAAAAAGCTTCCTCAAAAATAGCGGTGTTGAGAATTTAATTCTATCATTAATGAATGACGGATATCTTCCCCCAAAAAAATCTATTTTTAGTGGAAACCCTTCCGGGTTCTAATATGGAAACCCTTCCGGGGTTCAATGGAAATCCGGAAGGGTTTCCACTTAAAACCCCGGAAGGGTTTCCATTAATTTATTTAATAACCCCAATCGGGGGGAGATAGTGTGAGCGAAAATACCAGGCAGTCATGAAAGTTGCAAAACTAGGCAAATCACAGCATTAGCTATTCATAAACATTATCTTTAAAATTTTGCAAGCATTTGCATCCATCAATAATCTGTTTTGGTCAAATTCATTAACATTGAGTCCCCATAATGAGATGGATTATAATTTACTGCAAGAACAGGAATGGCAACTAGAATTTTTAAGACCGAGGGACCCCTTAAGAATGTTCCTAGTGGATAATAGTCTTACTGATCCGATTATCACAATTGTTAACTGTCACTAATATCAGAAAAAGGTTAATAAATATACTAAAGGATGTAGTAGGACCAAATAAAAGAACCTGCACTGTTCATCAATCAGGGCTCGAAAATAGTGATGCCTTAAAAATGCCCCTTTGTATTTCAGACTACGGAAAAAATATTTGGAAGTGTAGGTTTTGGGGTATTTTACTAATTTTTTTTGTTTTTTAAGCCGGAAAATCGCCGGAAATATTTTTAGATGGCCAGATATTTTTAAGAATGCGCTGATTTTTTCGGGGACAAAACCCCCCTATTTTCGATCCATGCTCATCATGCCTAACATCCTTGCAAATGTCTTGTCTTATAGGCCATTATGCGCAAGATCTTGCCACACTGGGTTTAGTTAGAAAGCATTAAAGTCCAGAACAATAAGCAAGATACGGATTTATGCCCTGCAATATAGGATGTTTTGCATTCTTCTATCTATCAACTTCTTGTATCCAAATTTGCCATGCCTAGCTTCTGAAAGCATCTGTCTAAAAGATTATCTCCATAAGTCTGTAAGTCCACCCTTTTTTGGATTATTTTTTGGAGTATGACCTAAGTATTTTTCAGTTTTTCAACTCAATATTACTAATCATCAGAAGGGAAAAGAAAACATCAGCTTAGATTTGGCAGACTTGATTGATGTTTTCACTACGGAAACTTTTATTGACGACCAAATGAATGACCAACTGTAAGTTATACCAGGAAGCCAATGCTTTTTTCTTCATGAGGGACCTTGCTCCATGGTCACGTCATGTGTAATTTGTTGTAAAGCTAAGGCAGAATTGTGAGAGAAATAATGAGACAAGGCAGGAACACTTCAATTCATTGAAAGAACGTGAGTACAAAGCTAGGATCGAGAGATTCTTTTAAATGAGAGAAAGTGGAAATCAAGACAAGAATTTCTCCAGGAATTGCTCCTAGGATTCTGGCACCGAGCTGGTGGCCACTAGTTCTTTGCCACATGCTGTTAACAGAGAAGATGCAAAGGCAATTAGTGAAATGGCTATTGTGAATACAGAGTGCACAACAAGATATGGTGGAAATATGTAGTTGGGTTTTGTATTGAATGGTGTAACAAAAAGATTACAATATATACTCAAATATATGCATTGGACAAATGCATGAAGCGACCCGTTACTTATTGTGTCTCTTGGACACGTCAGCAGAGATGAGCTGACAGGCAGATAGCGCTGCCGCTCCGCTGCCGCTAACTGCTAACACTCCCCCATCAGCCAGACTCTAGCTGACGGCTGTCTTCTAGATATATCTTCAATTGCTCACGAAAACAGTAGAGCAAGTTAATTACTCCATTCTTTACTTGCTCTAGGATAAAGTGATATCTGGTGCCAATGTGTCTCGTTCTTGCATGATACTTGGAAGAATAGGCTAATTCCACAACACTCTTATTGTCACAATAGAGAATGGTAGGTCCTTCTTGCGGAAGCATAATTTTCCTTAGTAATTCTCTTACCATATTACTTCTTGTGCTGCAGAAGTAGCAGCTATATACTCAGCTTCAGTGCTTGATAGTGCAACTAATAGGTTGCTTTTTACTCTTCCAAGAGATAAGACAATTTCCCAAATAGAATATGAATGCTGAAGTAGATCGTCTTGTATCTCGCTCTCCAGCCCAATCTGCATCACAATATCCATAAAGTTGAAATGATTCTGGACTGGTTTTATAATTCAGCACATAATTCTTGGTTCCTCCAATATATCTCATTATTCTTTTGACAGCAAGCCAATGAAGGTGTCCTGGATTATTCAAGAATTGGCTCAATACTCCAACTGAATATGCTATGTCTGGCCTCGTGCACAGGGCCAAATAATTCAGGGAGCCAATTGCATGTCTATATGGGACATCCTTCATTGCATCTCTCTCTTGCTCAGTAGAAGGGGACATATCATTTGTGTATGAGATATTAGATTCCATAGGTGTTGTTGCAGGATTAGCTTGATCCATTCCAAACCTATTCAAGATATCCTCCCAAAACCGAGACTAAGAAGGTGACCATTCATGCGATCAAACCAGGCTTTAGGGGACTGCTTCAAACCATATAATGCCTTTTTGAGTTTACACACCAAGTTCTCGTGGCCAGCCTTCACATAACCTTCTAGTTGAGCCACATAAAACTTCTTCATTTAGTGTGCCATGCAAGAAGGCAGTTTGAACGTCTAACTGATGGACCTCCAAGTTGGATTGAACCGCCATAGCAAGCAGAGTTCGAATGGATGACATACGCACCACGGGAGAAAATGTATCTGTAAAGTCAACACCAGCAATTTGTGAGAGAACCCACGGGCAACAAACCTTGCTTTAAAATGCTCGACTTGGCCTGCAGCATTGCGCTTGAATTTAAATAGCCACTTGGTAGTGACCATCTTTCTTTCAGGCGGGAGGGGAGTGAGTTCCCACGTTCCATTCTTCAATAAACAAAGTTTAAAATGAAACGCACTTATTTGCTGGAAACGCACTTCAAAAGGAATCTTTGAAAGATTCCCTAAAATTCCCTTAAAAAAGTCCATTTTTAAGATTTTTTTGTGACAGGTGTGACAATTTAGTTAATTTAGGTACCTTTTTTGAGGGGTTGATTGAACATAACTTCCGTGCAAAAATTTCAAATAGCAATTTTTATCCTCCTATTTTAGAACAAAAAATAGTTACTTATGTAAAGTGTAGCAAAAAAGGGCAATAAAAAAAAATAGCAAGGGTAGTAGAGTGACAAAGAAGTGATATATTCAAGGTTGTGAAAATTGTACAAAATTATGAACAAAATTGTCAAAAATATAGGACATTTTGACAGACAATCATCACCTGCACTTTCTGTTCTTTACATGTTCGAGTCATCGGACAAACTTACATTTTGCAGCAAGATCAGGATGCATCTCATCCTCTGACTCATTTATTCCCTGATCACTTGAGCCTTCATCCTCAGCTTCACTCTCAAAACTAGATGTACTCGAACGATCTTCTTCCTCACTGTCTACAAGTGAGTCTTCATCATCATCTTTTTTGGCCACCTTTTTGGCTTGTTTGTCTAATCCACATGCCGACCTTATTAAAGTTTGAGTGACCATACGTAACTTATTAGCAACAGTCAGAACAAAGTCATATGCAAGAACCTTTACTTCAGTTAGATCTATGACAGCAGTGCTTGCTTTGGACTTAGCTCTCTTTCCCACTCCTGTTTTTACCATCTCCAAAGTATAACTCCCACTGAAAGCATTGGCAGCAGTCGTTCTCATCCAGTGCACTTTTAATTGAGTGGGAATTCCATCCTCTCTTGTTACCTCCAGTACTTTAGCTAGCCAAAATGGCCTCCCAGATTCATCATTATCAGCTGGGACAGCTATGAGCATTCCTTTCTGAATCTCTGAGACTGAACCAGATACTCGAGCAACTTGTTGTGCTGTGCGTCTGGGGCCAGTGTACATGACTCTGTCATCTTCATCTGAGCTAGCCAATATCTCTACATGTTCCTCTTGATTCTCAACTTGCACAGGGAGAGTTTGCCTAGATGGCCAGTTGAATGTAACTGGTCTTCGACCTTGTAATGAAGCTTGCAACATGTCACGTTGCCGAGAAAAAAATTGAGGCCACCATAAAGCATCTGCCTCCCCAAAGTGGTTAGAGCAGGACTAAATACTTGTCTCAATATAATCCAATGATTTGTTTGAGTCAAATGCTCTTCCCTCCTTTTTACTCTTTGTGATTTCTTTCAAGCTTTTTAGAGGCATTTGCTCTGCAGAGAGCATGGAACTAGTATTGGGGATGGTGCGAATGAATTGAATAACTGCTGCTGGCTGCCACTGCAAGGATGTGGCATATTTCTTTCCTTGTAAGATGGCCTTGCTATCTACAAGTGAAATTTTGATCTGATGCTGAAATGTAATGTTTCTCAAGGGCTCAATAGCACAGTGACCTAGTTGATCTCTCCGAAAAATCCATTCTTTGAAATTATAAGTTTCTTCCAATAACTCGATGTCTGGACGAGGATTGTAGGAATCTTGGATAACCTCAATCATTGCTGGTAGGCTGAGAGTTTTTTTTCGAGCAAGACGTTTAGAGAACCTACTGAACATCTGATCAATTTGATCGTGTGTATGACCAACAAGCAGGAAACCAATCTTCACCTTCTTGAAGATTTGTTTCTCTACTAGCATAGCACAGTAAGCAAACAACACCTGATTCTTATTTTCCCTTGTCGTGTTGTCTAGCTGAAGATACAGAACCGGTGGTATATGTTCTAGATTGGAAAGAAGCTTATCTTATATCTTATATTATAATGTTATTGTGTAAGTGTTGGACCCAGCCCTAATTTGGGCAGCCCAGATTTGATGAAATCAATGGAAGAGATGATGCCACGTAAGATTCTTTAAAATAACATGGTTTTTTTTTTTTGCTAGGGTTAGCAAGGTGGCAGTAGCACCTTCGAGCTAGGGCGGCAGTAGCACCTTCGGCAGGGCAGGGTTTTCTTCACGAATAGGGGGTTTGGTTGGGCGCATCGAGTCTGGAGTTCTATGGCAAGGCAGTAGCAAATATAATAGCAGTAACAGCAGCAGCGTGTCCGGGTCTGGAGCAGCGGGTCTGGAGTGGGTGGGACAACCCGAAACAGAGACTGGGATTGGTATTGCCATCTTTCAGAAACCTCAAAATAATTTTTGCTATGTTCATCGCAAGCAGAAAGTTCCTCCATTGTGGAAGAGGAAGATAATCGTGATGTGGCATGGTAATGCATTAAACAGGGGCTTTAATTTGAATGTACATATGCTGATGTGCTGCCCTTCGTTACAGGTACGTTTGCTTGAAAAGTTGTATTCATCCCATTCCAACAGAAACAATGGAACGTGGGGTTGAATGGCCTCAAGACTGGCCTCAGCGTTTGGAAGCTGTTCCCAATTGGTTACAAAACATTTCAAAAGGATTATTTGGGAAGCCGGCCGCAGAAGAATTTAATCATAACACTGGCCATTGGAAATATGTTGTTGAGAAGTCTTATCTCCGGGGTTTAGGTATTGACTGGCAGAATGTTCGAAATATAATGGACATGAAGGCAAATTATGGAAGGTATTCTTATATCAGTTACATGCAGTTTTTCACTTATACTAGAATGACTTAATGATTATGCATCATGGTTTACTTGGGGATTTTCTAACTTTGAGGTTATCCACAGTTTTGCAGCAGCATTATCATCACTACCAGTTCATGAGCCTGATACATTACCTGTGATATACGTTCGTGGACTCTTCGGAATTTAGCATGATTGGTGTGAATCGTTCAGCACGTACCCAAGGACTTATGACCTGCTTCATGCAGACCATCTATTTTTCCTCTTAAAGAAGAGGTATAGTGGGATCTCTTTTACTGCGATGGCTGACAACCTGCATTCTCACATGTTCTATTTCTAACAGATGTGACATAACAAACACTGTGTTTGAAATGGACCGCATCTTAAGACCCAATGGAGCGGGTCTGGAGCGGGTGGGACAATCTGCGGCCGCAGAACTGGGGCAGTCGAAAGCATGTTAAAGCATGTTAATTTGTTGTATTAGAAGATGCGTGATGATGATGAAGCGCTTCAGCTCAAAGCTCTCAAATTTTTAAGGTCGTTTTGGAACATAATAATCTTTATTAAAGACATGCATTGCTTTGTCTGGATCCACCTTTCTGACCGCCAAACTACTTAAAGGCATCCTAATGCAGGATTTGATAGATGGAAGTCACGTGTAACAGAAAATGTTTTTTGGATGATATATGCTCAGTTCTATTTCTTGGAAGATCTAAATCTAAAAAGTAAGATTGGCATCTTACTTAAGCTTAATTCTATGTTTGTATGTTTGTATGGGGTGTTGCTTAATGTATTTGCAACACCCCATAGTTGGAAGGCCCACAGGTAATGCAATTTTGCTTAACAATGCAGTTGCCAAGGTGAGCATAAATATTTTGCGTCTATATGCAGTGGAGGTTTTGAAGCTAAATATATATATCATGGCATAATTGAAGTTGACAAGTGCGTATTGACCAAATGGAGACTGTATCACTTCCTCAGACTCATGGTGAGTGGCTGCTGCTTTTGTGGAACGTGACAAATTAGAATTGGAGGTAAATGCTGATGATGCTATATTCAAAGAAATAAGTGCATCATGCATTAGATGTGGGAATATTCTTTTGATGGAAAAGAGAGCATGTTTTCTATTGTTTTATCTGAAAAGTGCATATGACATCTTTGTTTTCTTACCTAGAAGATGAACTCCATATGGAACTACAAAATGCACCATCTGCAAGCGGTAGCTTCATCAAGATGCAAAGTCAAACCTCCCAAACTCAAACCTAAAATGGGTAAAAAAAGGCACATAAAGCCACATTTTGAACTCCAAACAGGTGTTGTCTTTTCCCCCAAATGTAAAAGGTTCTAAACCGAAAAGGCAAAAAAGACACTACTATTTAAACCTAAGAAAGACCATCTTTTTGCAATTTACCCAATGTTAAAGGCTCATGGCACAAAAAGACTTTTGAACTTAAAATGGCACCACCATTTTTTGCCTTTTGCTCTTTAGCTAAGTTTAAAAACATTATGGCGAACAAGGACTCACATAACTTTATGATCTTTTTGGCACCTAATTTGTAATGACGCACTTTTTGGCACCTAATTTGTAATGACGAAAGAACGAGAAAGGCGGCGTAACGAAAAATTCAACTACAAAGTTAATGCCACACTCTCTTCTCATTCTTCTTAAACGTCTACAAGTTTCGAATTAATCCCTAGCAATGTTGGGAACTACTACTATGATTAGATATTTTCCTTATAATAAAAGTTTAGTGCACATTTTTTTTATTGCAGTGAAATGTATAGACTTTCAACTTATGCCCAGCAACGCTGGGCACCGTTACTAGTTCAATATTGTGATAGTGAGATTTGGATCAGCATAAATGTTTGGATAATTCAAAAATGCCTTGCAAGATAGTTTTCCATTAAATACCATAGCTCCAACAACATGCAGATGTATGAAATCTTCTTCAGCAGCATCCTTAGGCACATTGACAAAATGTGGTAGGGTGGTCTTCTTCTGGTCCATTCCATCAATAACAACTGATATGTAGTTGAGTGGTTGTTCCAGTGCTTTCTTCCTATGTTTTGTCAATTTTCTCCTTTCCAAAGATTGTTGTTCTCATTGCTTGTTTGGTTTCTCCTTCAATGCATCCGAAATGAAAATATGTTTAGGAAAGAACCTACTTTTAGTTAGAACTAGGCAAGAACACGATCCCGGAAGCTTACTTTTAGTGTGAAGTGTCCTTGCATTTTGTCTCCGAGCTTTTAATCGAGAGCATGTAGCACAAACAGGACATCCGGTGCTTTCTAGGAATGGACACACGAGAAAACTCTTTTTTTCGAGCACGATAAAGTAAGAGTAGCGGGACAAAGCGTTCTCCGGCCTCAACACACATCTCCTTATAATTATCGTGAGACTTCTTGTTTCGTGAAATTGTCACTCAAGTGGTACTTGGGGCTGTTAGGGAGTTCATAAAGACTCCTTAAAGAAACCTTCCATCCAAGAAACACATTGAAGGGCATGAATTCGGATATACCTCTGAATGGCGGTAGTCATTAATGCCCGGATTCTTGTCAAGCCCTTTTCTTCAGCGGTCAAGTCATCCGCTGCCTAAAGCATGAATCAATTTGAAGGCCGTTTGATGATCTGGTATGCGTGGCCACCACCGTGTAAGTAAACTTCTCACCACAATCGGCCTAATATTGAAGGCTAAGTAGCCCCTTTGGTCTAGCAGCGAGTCATTGAACTTGTAACTATCACGAATCAACCTCAACTCCTTTTCGTCCAATCTTAAGCAAACAACGTTGAGAACAACAATGCTTTGTATGTGTTGCCAAAAGTGAGCCTCGTCCCATGAGTTTCTTTTTTCTAACGGTTGTACATGCTTTCTTGTGTAAATTACGCTTAAGATTCTTACTTGCAAGGGCTTTGAATTCGAACATGGAGTCTTGTGGCTTCGGTAGGTCCTCGTCTGAGACATCAACATGAGGTGTTTCTTCGCCCGAGAGATCAACATGAGGTGTACTTGTAGATCTTTGAGAGGTTTGATGTGGGCAAGTCCCGGGGAGGTGCTTTCCCTCTCCAGGGAAAAAGTAATCGAGGTTGGTGGCGTGAGTTGACCAGCTCCTGAAGTGTCGTAGAACACAGGAGTTGCGTGTCGCTGACTGCTCCCACTTGTTGTAGTACCATTTAGCGAAATGGATGGAGTTGGCATAATTTGCCTCCGGGGGGGAGCCTAAAAAAGGACTATGGGCGACGTACTAAAATTAACTTGAGGAAGTAGTCTGAGCTCTCTAGCCTGTGGTGGAGTAAAAGCGCATTGGTGGGGGCAAACGGCTCGTTGAGGGGGTGTGGTGGAGTAAATTGAACTGGTGGTGGAAGCCGAGGTGGTCGTGCTGGAGTAAGCTCAACAGAGCTGGGTGTTGGAATGTCGGAGCTAGAATATTCATGACTACTTCCTGGTGTCTGTTGAGGAGGTGTGAAACTCATTAAGGTGGGAGCTGCGAGCGGGGAGTTGGAGGCTCGGGGTTCTTTTCTCTCGAGCCATACGAGGAAAGTTAAGCGTGACGTATAAATTTATACGACGAAGTAGCGGAGGCGGTATAAATTTATCTGAGAGATGGTATAAATTTATCTGAGAAAGGGAAACTCTTGGCGGCGAGCAAAGATAAATTTATACGGAGATGGTATAATTTTATACAGAGGAGGGCAACATAGAACAGAAACGGTATAAATTTATATGAAAACTCACAGACACTTGTATTGGAAACTTTATGGAGAAACGCCATACCTAAGCGGCACTTTAGGGGGGTACTTAAGCCCGATGACCGGCCAACCTATTTTCCATATCGCTATTATCGGAAGTCGAAGCCTTCATTTTGGGTCGCCTTTATATACCCCTTCTTATTTGCTCTCCGGAACGTTTATACGCTAGTCCATACGGTCATGGCCACATAAGTCTACTTTCCGTACTGTTTTAGTTTCTCTTTTGTTTTAATCTGTTAGAGTGGTAGCTTCGGCGGTATAAATTTATACCGAGATGGCTCACGGGTGCGGTATAAATTTATCGCCCGTCTTTCGGCGGTATAAATTTATACGCTCGAACACAATCGGTATAAATTTATACCGCAAGTGTTCTAGGGCGGTATAAATTTATACCGTTTCGAGCACGGCCGTATAAATTTATACCGTTCAAGAACACTTCGGTGATAAATTTATTTCAAATGTAGTTCTCGGCGGTATAAAATTATACCGCTTTCGAGCACGGCGTATAAATTTATACCGACCGAAGCCATCTCATCTGATAAATTTATACCTTCAATTCTTGGGCATATAAATTTATACCGTTTCAAAATTGTTTGGAATCTTGGTGTCTAGTGCTTAAAGAATGGACCCGAACCTTAATATTTTAGTAATATTGTTGTGTTTTAAGCTTAAATAAGACAAAAAAAGTATTAATTAATTGTGGATTTTATGCCCTTTTAGCGTTTTTGTGTGTCAAAAAGTCAAAAAATGTTCTGTTTCTTACGAAAAAAATGGTTTTTTAACGCACAGTTCTGGCCCAAGGATAAAATTTGTGCACAAAGGCCAATCTTCGGGCCAATCTTCACAGGCTGCACCTCCGTGCCCGCATCGCATCGAACTAAAAGACCGGAGGCGGTGAAATGCCCATTGAAAGGGCAAGAGAGCAAACCAATCGAGGCGCATGCACGGATACTTGTGCCACCATTCAGGGAAGGGCAAGTACAAGGCCGATGATTATTATCCTGCCGGCGAAATAATAAACCTGGTTGCTACAGAAAACGAAAATGAACTTCTAATGAAGTGCATGCATGACAATGGGGAAGTCTTCTATGTTCTAAGTAGTAACATGCTTAGATTAAGCATGTGCAAGCCCAAAGACGTGAATGAGTACATATCTGAAAATTACAAGGCGGCTATGTAAGTTATTCTTAGTGGCTTTATACGATAAATTTATACCGTCATCCTCCTAACTAAACCCATTGACGAGGGATATAGTGGACATTTTGATGTCGAAGTGGTGCTGCGATGAAAAGGTGTTGGTCAAAGGTCTGTGGTACCCCACTACTATCGAAGAGGAAGAAAATGTTGACGAAGTAGAAGAAGAAGAGGAAGAGGAGGAAATAGTAATACCAAAGGGAAAGGGTAGAAAGCATTCCCTGGTAGTTGATACACAATGACCTCCCACCAAAAAAAAAAAAAAAGACTAGAACCACAAAGGCATTGACTATAGAGGAGTGAAGCTCTTGTGGAAGGCTCGGGTGCAGATATTGTTGTGAAGCCCGTGGACAAGTCAAGTGCTATTCTAAAAAGGTTAATGACACTAAACTGCTTAAGCAAACAATTTCCTTGACATTGAGCACTATTAAGAGGCCGCCTAAAAATGAAGATGGGGTCAGAGTTCTCAGTACGAAAGTCATGCTGCGGCACATGTGGCTATACTCAAGCAAAGAATGAGAAGGAATCCTCATGCCCATGTGTCGCCACTTGTTGTAATGGTTGACAGGAGTCAGTGCAACCAACTAAAAGATTATAAAAAGGCTAACTTTGAGGATTACACATATTTTGTACTTGGAGGCACACATAGTTACAAAGCAAGGAAGGAACTTTCAAAAGAAGAATCCCGTAACGAAGTTTGGAAGAGCGTAGAAGCACATATCTACGTTGGAGTCACAGACGAGGAAGCAAAAGTCATTGCCGTGAGTCATAATCTCGACAATACTTCAGACTAAAAATGAGTCTTATAGACAAGATCCGCTTCATGCACCGGGAATACGTAGAGTTCAAGCAAGTGCATAGGGAGGACTTCAAAAAACAAAAGAACAAGCTCCAAGAACTTCGAGAAGCTTGTGTCACAGAGTGTTGCCTCAGCTATGATTCAGATAAGAAGCCCATAATGGCTGTGAAGCAGTACGACAATTACTTCCAGCTTGCTTTCAGAGATGGTCAAGTAAGTAAAAGCTTTAATTTAGTTGTTCGAGAGTATGCTTAGCATAGCCGAAGTTTGTATATTAACATCGAACTTTGTAAATGCGTACCAAGGAAGACCAGCCACGGTATAAATTTATACAGGTTCGGTCCACAAGATAAATTTATACCGCGACCGCATTACGATGCGGTTTAAATTTTTATCGTCACCATGATAGATAAATTTATACCGTGCCCGGTGACGGGTGATAAATTTTATAAGCTGACCTGTGCACCGCAGATAAATTTATAAACTCGTGACGGTATAAATTTATACCGTTGCCAGGCACGGTATAAAGTCATACCGTTGCCAGGCACGGTATAAATTTATACCGTGCCTGGTCACGGTATAAATTTATACCGTGGCTGGTATTCCGTGTGCAATAATATAGTAGACAGAGTAACAAACGCTTGTTCGCCATTCAAAACTAAAATACTTGTGTTCGATCGTCAACAGGTGTGGGATCTTCAAGAAAGAATATTTTGTATGTTCGAAGATGGTGAGCTGAAAGAACAATCTAGCTCTCACTTGGGGAAAAAACCAAAAAAAAGGTGGTGAGGCAAAACAAAAACATGAGCATTGTACCACGGACGCAGCCTGCTGAGGGTTTGAAAAGCAAAGAAATTTTTGTAAGACTTCTAGAAAAAGTTGTGGCCAAAGAATTTACTAATTTAAATGGCCAAAGAAGCTAAGACGTAAAGCCACACTTTTATGTCGCGGTTCTTTTTTCTTAATTTTGTCTGATCACATTTTTCCCTCCGCAGTCAGAAAGACATTGTCACCTGCCAGGCAGAATTAATGAAGCAACTTAACCTGGAGGACTGGGAGGAGTGCAAGGCTTTATATCCAACCTCTACTACAGATACTATTATCAGAGAGCACGCTGTTAACTTCAATGGCTGGGTAAGTTGTACAGAAAATACTTTTTGTTTTCGTGCCTTTGTCTCACAGTTTTCTTGCAGAACAAGAAGAAAGGCCTACCAACAGATTTTTAAACCTAGTTCAGAGGGCCAAGGAGGAGAGGCGTAGACCGAAAGCAATTGAGCAAGGAAAGCAAGTCAAAGACTAGCGCCTTTGACACTACTTACGAGAGATTTACTACATTTGGTCAGGACGTCCAGTACAGGGTTGTTCAGGGTGACTGCACGAGGCTGGGGACTCTTTTAGACAAACAAAACTTTACGTTATGCATTGCAGATATTCCTTATGGCTTCAAAATCAAGGATAGCACTTTTGACGAGGAGGCTTTTACTCACGTGCAAGTCCGTTCCTTCTTGGATGGCCTAAAAGAAGTCACGACATCTGAAAACTGGAGGGTCATCATTTTTCATTCCGACCTGCAGACGATGTCGGTGCTAAAGCCATTGGGAGCCGCCTCATGTCGGGCTTGGCTGGCGCGTATGGTAAGCTTTGAATTTCTTGCTCTTCTATTTACTTTAACACCACGGTATAAATTTATACCTCAGTCGCCTCGTGGTATAAATTTATACAGCAAGGCAATGGTGGTATAAATTTATACCGCCACACCACTTAACTAACTTATTTTGTTCGTCTTCTTTCTGCCAATGTTTAATTGCTTTTTTGTTTGGCAGGCTAAAAACAAATGTCAAAGGACATGGTGGTGGTCCGCGCTTAGTAAGCTGCTTTGAACATTTCCATATTGGTTTTTACAGCGCGGACGCCAAAAAAACCATGGTTCATTTCAACACGCAGAATGAAAAGACTCCACCCTGCAACGCCTTTCAGTTTCCGGCTGTTCTACAAAAATTGAGAGACCCACAACGACAAGGAGCTGTGGTATCTCATTATCAGAAGCCACAGCGGCTAATTAATAATTTAATTCAGTGGTTTTCTCGCCCAGGAGACTGGATTCTAGATGCATTTTCAGGCTCAGGCACCACAGCAGTTTGCGCCCTTAAGCAAGGGCGCAATGTTGTCTCCGTCGACATAGACCAGGACAAAATAAGTTTCATCAGGACCAGGATAAGCTCTTGTGAATCCTTTCCTGATGAAAACGAGGAACTGGGAGCAAACAACGGTGCTGGCGATGTGAAAGGCACATATACAGAAATCCAGCCTCCACTTACGGGAAGAAGAGATGAGGAGGTGGAGTTTGTCGATCTGGAACCTGTGGTGCCTGAGCCAGAGATCAGCCTGTACCTGTACCATTGGAATCAGAAGGGGGCATCTCTGCTATTAAAACCTCGCAAGAGACAGATCCTAAGGGGAACGAGAGTCCTGTGGACTGGGAAGAGCCACCTCCCGTATAAATTTATACAGACAGTATTTTAAATTAACTTTCATTGTAATCTATGTGCTAAGAATTTCAATATATTTTGATGAAGATTTTTCAACTGAAAACTTTGTCTCTTTAACAATGCTTAATTAGAACAATTCATTTTTTGATTTATGATTTCACACTCTTTCTCTTTTCTATGTTTGATTTTCTTAGTACTTATATTAAGCTTGCAAAAAAACAAACTATATTTCCTTCTATTTTCAACAACAAATACTTAATGAGTTTTTAAATTTAATGTCTCTCTCCTCAAAACAAGCTTTTTTTTTTTTTGCCCTTTTTTAAAAATGAAAAGGCTTCAAAAATGTTGCTTTTTTTGGGGTATTTTGAATGCTATTTGCTCAACAATCTATTTTGCTCCCTATTTTGTCCATTTTTTTCAAGTTTCCAATTTTTATAAAGGAATCTTTCAAACGCACTTCTTAAATAAGTGCGTTTCATTTTAAACCTTGTTAATAAGGAATCATACTCAGATTGCATGGCTTGTCGCCATTGCTTGGCATGGGGACCTGATAAAGCTTCTTGAACAGTTAATGGTTCTTGAGAGGTTTCATCGAGAGGCACCAAATCAATAGATTCAGCATCTTGAATGATCATGTTCATCCATCGCTTATGGGTTCCTTGAGAAGCTTCTAATGCATCAGCCGCCTTAGAGGAAAGATAACTGATTCTGCCAGATCTAGTTGAGCCGTGATTTGGTTTATTAGGATCCACTATTGTAGGAATACCAGCAATATGACGTTCCTTTGTCTTGTGTGATCTACCAATATGTCGCCCTTGTCGAGATGAAGGGCCCGGCAGGTGGGGGTCAAGAGGAGACGGATCCGCAATATCTCCTAAGGCTTCAAAAGGGTTAAGTGCGACATCAGAATCAATAACATCAGCAGAGGGATGTGGAATAGTTGCACTAGTAGATGGACAAGCATTATCTTATTGGGCTCCCCCAGAATCTTCCATAAAGCAATCAACCAATGTCTCCAAGTTAAGGCATCTATGCACTAGAACGTCTATCATAGGCTTGGTAAGATCTCCATAAAAGATATTCTCATTAAAGATAACATCTCCAATACGCCCAATTTGCAAGCGCCTGGTTGTGAGGTTATATAGTCGATATGCTTTGGCTTCAAGAGAATACCCCACAAAGACACATTTTTTACTCGTCCTCCAACTTGTGTCTGAGTTCATCAGGAATATGAGCATAGGCAAGGCACCCAAACGTGCGCAAGTGGCTAAGAGAGGGCACTCGATTCTCCCACATCTGGCATGGAGTTGATTTTTGAAGGGCCGCAGTAGGTAAACGGTTTCTAAGATATGCAGCAGTCATGATGGCTTCTCCCCAAAATTTATCAGGCATCCCAGCTATAGTTTGAGCATGCATCGAGCACTTTCAACTAAAGTGCGGTTCATGCGTTCATCAACCCCATTTTGTTGAGGTGTATAGGGGGTAGTGTATTGATGAACGATGCCATGCTCGGCACAATAATGGTCAAAACGGCTTGAAACGTATTCCCCGCCCCCATCACTTCGCAACACCCGAATCCTTCGTCCAATTTGGGTTTCAACTTCGGCCTTAAATAATCGAAACATGTCAAAGACTTCAGACTTCCTGGCAAGTAATCACACAGTGACAAATCTTGAGAAGTCATCAATAAATGTAAGTATGTATTTCTTCTTGCCAAGAGTCAATGTTCGCATTGGGCCACATAGATCAGAATGAATAATCTCCAACGGACCCATGGCTCTAGTACTTGCTCCTACAGGGAAGGGGGCTCTTTTATGTTTCCCTAAAATGCAAGCTTCGCAAAAGTCCATATCATCATTGCCTTCAATAGGATCTAAACCAGTGACCATATTGGACCGAGATAAAGTTTGGAGAGCTTGCTCATGAACATGCCCCAAGCGATTTGATGGTTTGGGCTTAACGGCAAGGGCTTGAGGAGGTTCCGTAAGTGTGGCATCCAATTGATATAAGCCTTCCACTCTAGTGCCCGTGGCTGCTAGGGCTCCCTCAGCATAAGTAATATAGCACTTGTTGGAGTGAAAGGTGACATGAAAACCTGCATCAGCAATCTTACCCACAGAGAGAAGTGTCTGGGTTAAGCCGGGAACATAGAAAACATTTTGAATCTCTTTGGGGGTCTCACCAAGGTGAACTAAGATAGTTCCTTTCCCACATACTTGATAAGATCGGCTATCTCCCACATAAACTTGTTGCTGGTTATTAAGAGATTCATAAGTATGAAAAATCTCCCTTAATGGCATCATGTGCATAGAAGCACCAGAGATTTTGAGGATGGTTCTCAAAAGTAGATGCCATAAATAGTTTATTACCAGTTTGAGATTCATTTTTCGAATCAGAAGAAGAAGATGGTTTACCAGGATTATTCGGCAGTCTCACGCGACAATCTCTGGAACGATGCCCAAGTTTCCCACAACGAAAACACTCTACTCTTCCATTTTGAGAGGGGCATCTAGAATTATAAGGCGTACCACCATCTTGCCCTTGACTCCCACGGGCAGCATAAGTACGAATGGGTTTCTGGCCAAAAGCAGGTCTTCTTTTGCGCATAAAGAATGCAGCATTTTTAGAATTACCTCCATCAGAGATCTTCATCTTTCTCTCTTCTTCCATAAGGGCAGCAACAAGGGTATCCATAGTTTGATTGGGAATGTTCGTCAACGTGGTGACAACATGTTTATAATCCTCCATAGAAACAATGGCGTTGACCCGAGCCAATTGCACAATAAGGGAGCGCATGCGGCTTAAATATTCAGCAATGGCTTCACTAGACTCCATCTTTAGGTCAAATAATTGTTGCTTAAGGGACAACTCACATGCCTTACCGGAACCTCCAAACGCGGTTAATAAAGTGCTCCAATTATGATGTGCAGATTTGGTAAGGTCTATCAAATGCACATACTCCTCTCCAAGGGCTAAACCAATGGTGGTGAGGGCCTTGCGATCCCTTTGCTCCCACTCAGAAATTTTGGCAGCCTCAACAGGTTTGGGTTCTGTCCCATCCATTACTCCCCATGTGGCTTCTCTCATAGCATCAATTGTAATTTTGTAGACCAGGTATGAAAATTATGGCCAGTAAATTTTTCTAGAAACTTTTCAAGGAATTTCTCCAACCCTTGAGATGAGGACCCAGCCATCTTATAGTTTCTTAAGAATAAAATAAATGCCAAATAAAGGCAAATACCTGGCTTCAAGAAAAGGAGAGGCGCTCAAAGACGCTTGATCTTCTCCGTTGGCAGCAACAACAAGGGAATTTGGGGCGCCGAATATAAGAACGGCACCGCTTTTGAATGCGCTCGTTCACTCGAAGTATGGCAAGTTTGCACTTTATCTCTTCACGGCGCTGGGCCTTGCTCTTACGCGCCATACCCGACGTCTGATACCATGTGAATACAGAGTGCACAACAAGATATGGTGGAAATATGTAGTTGGGTTTTGTATTGAATGGTGTAACAAAAAAGATTACAATATATACTCAAAGATATGCATAAATGCATGAAGCGACCCGTTACTTATTGTGTCTCTTGGACACGTCAGCAGAGATGAGCTGACAGGCAGATAGCGTTGTCGCTCCGCTGCCACTAACTGCTAACAGCTATGGGAAGCATAATAAGAAAACTACAGCCCTAAAAAATTGTTAAAAGTTATTTTGTGGAAGAACTGCAAAACATAGTTGAACTTTTGTCGAGGGATAGGTTCAATACTGTATATGTTTTATACTCAATACGTAATTACGTATTATTCGAATGATGCAGCACAAATTTGAAGTATAATACGTCAAAACTACGGCAAAAAAAAATTCCGGCGTCGGAAATTTTTCGCGTAAGCGAAATTCGCTTACGCGAAAGCAAAATAGAGGTTTCGCTTACGCGAAATTTAAAAAAATAATAATAATAATAATAATAATAATAATTTGAATTTTTCGCGAAAGCGAAATTGTTTCGCTTATGCAAAAATTCAAAAAATATGTATATTTTTTTAAATTTTTGCGTAAACGAAATATCTGTTTTCACTTACGCAAAAGTGTTTAATTTAAACTACCTTGAAAAAATTTGATTTTTTTTTTTTTTTTTTCCACAGAACCGAAACCTCCGGTTCAAAATCCAAAACAAGTTTTGCGTAGTTTAAACAGCTATTTCGCAGGCGAGGGAAAAAAACGGGAAATATGTTTTTTACCTAAAAATACGTATTTTTGGATTTTATACGTCCAGAAAAATAATTCTGTACATACAGAACCTATCGCTGCTTTTGTCCTTGAGCCACAATCTGGCCAACAAAGTTTTGATGTAGACATGATGCTAAAACCAAGAACCAATATCTCAAGACCAGCAAAAAATGTGCCTGATAACCAGGCAAACAAGATGGAATGGGAATGCATACGAACAATGCAGCTTGAAAAAATGTGACTTCCACCACTATCATCCCTGCAAAATTAACTGAAGCTATAGAATCTAGTCTGTAAGAAAAATAGCGTGATACCTCTAGCTACATTCCAGCTCCATACAGACAACCATAAGACATCTCATGTCAGGCTAAGTATAATTTACAATGGACACACAAAAAAATGAAAACAAATGAAATCCATCAAGTTACCTCTGACGGAGATACACCTGATATACCGCTGTCATTATCTGTATAGAGCAAATCTGAAATGCAATAGAAGACCCAGTTAGAAGCGACTAAATCCTCGCCATTTGCCTACACCCTTGCTGTCGCCTAAACCCTTGCCATTTCACTTCGCAGACGAGAGAGCCAGAGCCATGCAAGATCTGCCAAAAATGTTATAGCATAGCCAACAACTCTATGGACAAAAGGAGGCATGCCAAAAACGAGCTAGGAGAAGAGTCGACAACGCAGAACATGGCCCAACTGTGTAAAAAGGAGAGGCACTCAAAGACGCTTGATCTTCTCCGTTGGCAGCAACAACAAGGGAATTTGGGGCGCCGAATATAAGAACGGCGCCGCTTTTGAATGCGCTCGTTCACTCGAAGTATGGCAAGCTTGCACTTTATCTCTTCACGGCGCTGGGCCTTGCTCTTACGCGCCATACCCGACGTCTGATACCATGTGAATACAGAGTGCACAACAAGATATGGTGGAAATATGTAGTTGGGTTTTGTATTGAATGGTGTAACAAAAAGATTACAATATATACTCAAATATATGCATTGGACAAATGCATGAAGCGACCCATTACTTATTGTGTCTCTTGGACACGTCAGCAGAGATGAGCTGACAGGCAGATAGCGCTGCCGCTCCGCTGCCGCTAACTGCTAACAGCTATGGGAAGCATAACAAGAAACCTAATTGTTAAAAGTTATTTTGTGGAAGAACTGCAAAACATAGTTGAACTTTTGTCCAGGGATAGGTTCAATACTGTATATGTTTTATAGTCAACACGTATTATTCGAATGATACGGCACAAATTTGAAGTATAATACGTCAAAAGTACGGCAAAAAAAAATTCCGGCGTCGGAAATTTTTCGCGTAAGCGACGCGAAATTCGCTTACGCGAAAGCAAAATAGAGGTTTCGCTTACGCGAAATTTAAAAAATAATAATAATAATAATAATAACAATAACAATAACAATAACAATAACAATAACAATAACAATAACAATAACAATAACAATAACAATAACAATAACAATAACAATAACAATAACAACTAGCAGAACTGCAGGGTTGGGAACAAGGCTAGGCAGATGGGTTTGTGTTGGTATTT
The DNA here is from genome assembly GCA_021234155.1 of Isoetes taiwanensis. Lineage (NCBI taxonomy): Eukaryota > Viridiplantae > Streptophyta > Lycopodiopsida > Isoetales > Isoetaceae > Isoetes > Isoetes taiwanensis. Next base: position 25,841,611 of record JAJEKV010000002.1, on the reverse strand, counting down.
TAATTGTAGCAATTTGAATTTCAGCCCATGGGAAAGCACTCTAAGTGGTCGTCACGCATTTCTATCGTTTAGAGCGCTATATTGTGCAAATGGGTTGGATTTGCAAATCCAAAAGTCTATCATCTAGAATGCTATATTGTGCAAATGGGTTGGATTTGCAAATCCAAAAGTTTATCTTTTACTTTCTTCGATGCATACGTACAACAATGATATATTATATTCGTTCATGTAATCAAAACTTCAATGCCAAGATATCATGATGGAAGCAAAAGCACTAAGGGAGCATTATTAAAAGCAAGCACTAATTAGTACTAGGACTTAAGGCTTGGTCATAGTGTTGAAGATAACATTAGGATTTAGTAATAGAGCTTAAAGTTTGGTACAATAGCTGAGACGATTGTCATGTTTGCATACACAAAGAAATTCCATTAAATAAAACATACATAGGCACATTTTTCAAAGAAAGATTCAAAACATATTCTCATCAAGCGGTGTTAAGCTTATATAAAGCTACATTTTCATTAAGCAAACCGAAGCTTATTTGTAGCACTCTTTACATAAGGAAATCGGGACCGAACCATCTTCCAAATACTGATTGTCATGTTCTTTCAACCAGTGGTAAAGGACAAGCTTAGTTCCTTCTTTTATGCCATGCTTTTTAGCACCATGATCAGCATCCATGTTCAGGTCTATATTGTTATACATCCGAAGGCAGAAGAAGACAATTCTATAAAACATGTAAAACATGGCAAGTAATGGATTGTTGTCACAAAGAGCTATCCTGACCATGCAAGCAAAGCAGTCTTTACTTTGGATTGGATGTGGACCTGGCTGGGAATCTATACCGTTCAAGCGTACTTAAAAAGGTATTAAGCTTCTAGGAAGATTCTTCAGCTAGAATTCCTTTGAGGCAGGCTTGGGGAATTGGTTGAAATGGATGGGTTGCATAGTGGATGTGGGTAAGAAATTATTGTGTTTGAAGAGAAAGCTACAATATCGAGTTTTTGGCTTCTGCATTCTTTTTTATTTGTTGGAGATAAATGGAGATTGGATTGAGAATTAATTTAGCGTTTATTAGATTTCATGGAAACAAATAATTTTCTGTGCCTAAGTGGGTATCAATTTAGGACATTGAAGTTCAAATTATTTGTCATTACTATTAGTTATTCGTCTGGTAGCGTGCGCTTAAGTTAAGGTCTAGTACTTGAAGTTTTTGAAGCAAGTTTTATGTAAAAGCTATTGGTTGTTTGATGGGTCTAGAAGAATTGTTTATGCATAGTAATGTATTTGCGACTGTTTTTGTGTTACTTGAAGACAAGGAATTAAGCAATTGGTTCATTGAACATTGAACTTTGTATTTTGGAGGCATAAGAAAAGGATAACAAATTGAAATTAAGATGTTAAGCAATAGTTGCTTGTTTGCTTTGTGATTTAGAGCTGTTGAGGTTGTTCATTTTGTTAATACATATATTAGGTTCTCGAAGATATTATATTAAGCTATTATAGAATTTTCTCATCAAAAGTTACAAGTGTCACGAGTAGACAAATCTTTGAATTAGAGGTTATCACGATTGACCAATACAGTAAACTTTAAACATCTTGATGAAGAAGGCAATGATATGTGGCACATGTCCATTCTGTAGTAGATGGCCTGTAGCACTTGCAGTTTTGTGTGGTTTTGACTACTGCTTTTGGAAACAACAATAACAGCAACAATGTTGTATTTGAGCTTTAAAGATTCAGTAGCATTTCATTCCAACCATTTTGCCTTATTATCAAAGCTTGCTCTTCATCCCTTGGCCTAATGTTTTTGAGCAGTGCACAATGCAAGAGATTGTTTTGGGATGGTGTGCCACCTTTCTTGTAGAATTTCCAATTAATATTTAGTTGCTCTTTTGGTCCCCTCGACCAATTACATTGGGCAAGTCATCTCCACTTAGCTCCACTCCAATAGTTTTGTCATTAGGCTTCAATTCTGTATCCTTGCTCGTTTCAATCATATTGTATTTGCACATGTGTAGATGGCTACAATGCTCCCCTAGCTGCACATAAACTGATGTAATAATTGGTCTCATGCACCCAGGCAATCTCCAAATATGGTGTTGTGACTCATCAGCACATAGCATAATTACTTGCATTTAATAATCCTTACAGAAATTTATTTCCCCAAATTTTGCCAACCTCAAGTAAATGCTCAAGTAATATGCACGCCTCAAGTAAATGCTGAAGTAATATGCACGCCTGCAGACGAAGACAACAATGTTACATTAGGAACGACATATGTAGTAATGATCGAAAAGGCCTCATGCTTATATGGCGATGTGAAAATCATACTTTTTATTTACAATGTTCACATAATGATTTTCCATTCACATTATTTGCAAAATGAGTTTTTGACAGTTGCTTTCGTAAAAACAAGCTATCTTAATCTTATCCTAATGCTCTTTGTACAAACCTATAACAATGCTGCCATCGAACTTGACAAGTTAGTCAAACATCAAATCTAAATTAGAAAGAAATAATAGAACTCATGTGGTTTGCAGTTTGGCCATATATTTAATATACCTGTAGTAAGACGTGCAACATGAATAGCAGAAATGTGAGCAAGGAGTTGAGAACTTGCTTCTGCAGATTCTTCTAATCCTATAGCCAGTTTTCCAATTTGAATGATGCACTGAAAAAAAAATTGTCATAAAATAATGTCAATACCCACAAAACATGGTGTTATCATAAACGGTTTCTCACACCTCTGCATAAGAAACACTTTGAGTAGTTGGCTTTTCCAAGTCAGAGACTGCCATATAGAGTGCTCTTTATATCCTCCTGACGGGAATAAATCTGTTCACTAGCTACAGAAAGTGTCTTGAAGACCATCTGAAGAGTGTTAAAGAGAATATACAATTTGCAGTGCATTTACAAACTCTGCCAATTACATGTTCCATTGGACAAGCATAAGCAGATAAAGAAGATTTAAGAAATTAGTATTGTCACAACTACAATCCAAATCCTCCTTATGCTATGTTACCAGGACATTGCAAGTTATATATTAAGAAGCTCTTCAAGGTTTGGTATCGATTCGGTTACCCACGAAGGAACATAATGGAAGGGAACAAGGAAACTGACCTCTACATGGTCGAGTCACAAGCCCCATCAAAATTTAAGCAGCTGGATTATCAGAGCCGTCTAAACTGCAACCAAATACAACAGATGCAAAGAAGTCTCCTAAATCAAATCATGTACTGCATGCTAAAGCGTTAAGAAAAGCCAGAAATTGTTAACTTCAAAAATATTTCGAAATAACTAATGTGCAAAAGAAACAATTGCCTGATCTGCAAATAACAGCTTTCCTTCATATCGAAACTAGAAGGCCACTGGAGGCCTGGAAAATCTCCGAACCATGGTTTTTCATTAGGATGGCAAGAATGAAACATAAAAATCATCATGTCTTACACTAGGATTAAACATCCAGTTATAAAAGCTGCAAAAAAACTTCCGCAGATTGGCCATCCTGCCGAACTTTGATGTTAACGTTTTACCTGAACTGCCACTTTTCTGTCAATCTAAACACTCTATCATTATTTCATGGGTCTATATAGCTTCTATAAAAGGAGGTCTCCCTTTAAAATCTCTTATATGCTTCCTTTTACATGTTACCAAGAAGAAGAACTGATTCCTTCTCAGAAACAATGGCTTCCAGATAGCAGTAGACCTCCACCTTTCTACCTTCAATAATTATGCTCTTGCAACCATGTTTCTTCCTCCCAAAAAAAATCATGGCCTCAGCTCCACTTTGCAGCCATATTCAAGTAATGGGTCGTCCATTATCACTCAACCTGCCCTATCAAGTTTTTGCACCACGTAACTCCTCCATGCGGGAAGGCAGGATCTCATAATAGGCTTCTGTACATGCTTTTATGCAGTTCTTCCTAAAAGAACGAAAAAAGGGAACAAGACAGGCCGTCACACAGCATCGGATACTTGCGGTGGAAGGAACGCCAAACTCCGACGAGCCAAAACTCCGGCAGACAATTACTTGTCTTTTCTAATTTCCCTGGCCGTAGGATCCAAAATTAAAGAATCGGACGGCTCAAAATGAATATGGCTGACGTGGCACGACACGTGGCATAGCTAGGAATGCAGGAAAGTGGGCAGGGAGGGTTAGGCAACCCTGCTAATCAATAGCGTGGCTTTTGAACCATTGGACCGAAAATATTATGTATTTATAGTGACTAGCCTAAGTTATCAAGAAAGAGGTGAGGAGAAAGAGAGAGATCGACACCTTGACATTGAGAGCTCGTCAATAGATAGCATTGAAGATTGATTGCTCGACGAAGTGGAGTTACTGGGATGCTCGGAGGTGCTCATCGCGGAGCCACTGGGATGCTCTGAGGTGCTCATCGCGGAGCCACTGGGATGGGCAGACGTGCTCATCGTGGAGGCACTGTGTTGCTTAGATGTGCTCATCACTCAGCTCTGGGGATGCTCTTAGATTCTCAAAATATAAGTCCTGGCAAAAAACCTGAGCCCATAAACCTATGGACAAAATTAGTATAATCGTAAAGTCAAGGCATATGGAATGCCAACGTAGTATAGTATATGTGCGATACAACAAAACAAACCATTTCCATTTGAAAATAGAAATATATATTCACAATCTTATAAAGAACTCTCCAACTAGCAGAAGGGCAGGGTTGAGGCAAAGGCAAAAAATTATAAAATATTAATGTGTGCTAGTATGTTCACCGATATCAGCTGAGACCTACAATGGCAAGCCTAGTCCAATGGAACGCTAATACCTACAATGGCAAGCCTAGTCCAATGGAACGCTAATATTCTGCAAGGAACATCCCATATTTTCATGATATTTTAGCATGCATGTTCCTTGAATGACTTTTGTGTTACCTCCATTAGGACAACAAAACATCCAAGCAAACGTTGCTCTAGTTAGATCATGCATATTCCTTGAATGACGTTTGTGTTACCTCCATTAGGACAACAAAACATCCAAGCAAACGTTGCTCTAGTTAGATCACACATGATCGATGTAGAATTATTCTATGAACAAGAGGACAAAACTCTTTTAGAAAATTCTTGAGAAAAGTACATGTTATGATTTAGAGTCTATTTCTCATGAACTCCTCGGGGCTCATCAAATCTAATTGCAGGGCAAATCATTAGCAGCTGTTGAATTTAAAGTGGTGTTCAATTTGGGTGGTCGATACATCTAAAATTCATAACTCTTCTCGATATGACTCCAATTTGGAGAATAAAGGATTGCAGGCACATTTAAAAGGATATCTTACCCACATTCTAAGCATGTTATGAGGAACAAAAACGAGGGCAGGTTAAAGAATCCCGAGTCCTCTCGATTATTAGTTCTATGTACATGTCACCCTGTGACTAAATATAGAATGCTCAAAATAGAATCATGATATGCTAAGTGCAGAATATGAATCAGCTCTTGTGGCTGGCGATTGCATATGCAGCTTGACCTGGGCCACCCAAACTAAGCATCATTCCAGGCTGAAGGTCTACAATAGATTCAACACCATTCGAAGATCCTGAATCATTACTAGATCCCCCACCACCACTACGTGTAGATGGTTCATCCCTTGAGTGGTTTGCAGAAAAGGCAAAACCTTGAAATGCAGGCATTGCTAGAATCACATTTTCTGTGCTGTGAGGCGATGCGTATTGGCAATTCCATGTTGATGAAGTTGAAGCACTTGTAGATGTAGGTTGCCAAACCCATCCGCCTTCCCGGCCGAAATCCTGAGGGACATTACGCCACTTCAAATTGGGGGCACAAAGGTGCTACTCATATGCAAAGGGATGATCAGATGCAATCTACCACGGGTAGGTGAACCTTTGGCATCCCATTACTTTGAGATTCATAACCAAAGATTTATTTGCTTGTCCATTTTGCTAATGTTTCCAAAGATCTATTCTTGAAATAGTAAGAGGTTCGCCATGAGCATATGAGAAAGTATTCCCCATGTGAACATTAGGGAAGACTGGATAACCAACCATTGTGGTATTAGAAGTTGTTGAACCACCAGGAACCAATATAGGCGTCGGGCTTGCCATGGTTGGTCCATTGGAACTTGTTTTGAACTTGCGTATATTATAAATAGGACCCTGAAATAAAGAAAGTAAATGTAAGGACTGAATATAAATTGTGGAAATGTTCTAAAAATGCAAACTTACAGGACTGAATAAAATGCCTCGAAGATGCCAAATAGATGAAACACCTATGGAACGATGCTTCCATGCATTTGAATTATAGCAAAGCAAGATAAAGTCCCACAAAAATTGCAATGAGCTGTGAACTTTCAGACTCATAGAAAGAATCGCATCACGGTGGCGTTTTGGAAATGTATGGTTCATCCTCGTATGGCGAAGTGGGGATTACTACAGGTTCTGAAGCAGCTACATTAGCAGCGTTTTCTTCGGCTGGAAGTCCGCTGTCATGATTGGCGACACGATCGACATTTATTCGCGAGATCATCACGTACAGTTGCCCAGGCGTGAACGCCCTCCTCACGAGCGACATGTGGCGCATGTGGAATACTCACAGACAAACTCACGGACACTATTTTCTTATTATGCCCGGCCTATTAGAAGGTAACCTGGCTTAACTCATTCTATTTTCGTATGAAATTTTTTTGATGACGACCATAGGCCGGGCGGTAGGTGGGGATTTAAGTGCGAAGAAGGGTGATTCAAGTGTAGGTTCGAATTCCAAGCAGGACTTCTAGCCTTTCGATTCCCGGATTTGAATTTGGTCGAGATTCCTTTGGATTTGGCATGCGGCTCAGACCCTCGAATGCTTGAAAGCCTGGAGGCGGTGGCTTTCAATTTGGCGAGAGCTTGTGGCTTTGATTTTATCCGCCTGTTCTTTGTCGCATGCGGCAAAAAAAACAGACCGGGTGGTGAATGTCTGAGGCATGGTCGCCGGGCCGGTCCCCCGCCAAAGAATTTTCTAATAAATAGCACGGTGGTTTCTTGCACCATGGATTCATGCAAGAGTTTTTAAGTAATAAAATATGTTGGCCCTTGATGTGGGAGATTCCATAACATAAAGAGAGCGATGCAATGAAGAGCCAAATCAGGAAACAATAATTGAGACATGTTATAACTTATTGCCGTTGCTTGTTATAAAGTTGTAGACCAATGAAAGGCAATTGTCGCTCAATTGTCGCTCGACTTAATGATTGTCATTCTAATAGTCGTTATTGTACTATAGCTATAGGCCATAGAGGGATACTCTATATAATTACTTGGGTATTATTGTTGGACGTGGGGCCATGTGCTTCTTAGGTTCACATGAGATTGTAAATTCCATGAATACAAAGTAATAACAACTCACTTATTAGCAACAAAAAATTTGAGTGCCCATGTAAGTTTGCTAGAAAATGCACATGTAGGACTAAACAATGTAGCCCATAAGCTGCCACTCTATTCTTTTATCTGTGCTAGAAAAAAACCTGCTTGAGATCTACAAAGAAAACTGCATGGACTGAATAGTAACATGGTCCCACTTGGACATTCAACAATCCGCACCTTAAGATTCTGAAACTTGACCCAGCTACATGCTTGCAAATTGATAAAAGAAATAAAACATAATATGGATACTACTCCTTCCAGGGAAAATTGTTTTGTGTATACATGCTGCGCATGATTCAAAATCATAGGAATCCAAGATGTCATATTTGTCATTGGCAAAAAGAAAGATAAAAAACGGAAAAATTCCAACAATGAATGCCACAAGTGGAAGATAAAGAAATCTAATAAGACAAAGAAGTCGGAGCAATTTAAGATAAAGAATATTTGCACGAAAAAATCTATCGTGTTGTTCATGTTCAAGTTAAGAATAAAATGAATAATGAAAAGTTACAAAAAGCAACGGCGCCTTACATTGGATCAAGTGGTTTCCCATTGTCACTACTCATTTTAGCTTATGTCTATCTGCAACTATGGATTCTTGCAAGGCTGGTTGCCTGATTGGATGTTAATGTGAGCAAAACAGAGGTAAATAGACACTGCTTGTCTCATAAATGCAGGAAAGAAATGATTTCCTCTTAAGTGCAAAGTTGTTCAGTTGCTGTAAGCTTGGATTTTGCACGTAAGATGTTCTGCATGCATTTAAATCACCATATATACTGCACCGCTAAATGTCCCATAGCTTGGATAAGTTTGCACTATTCTCGTAAAATTGTAGCATTCTGTCAGTGCGCATGACATTCAATCCTAGGGACATGGATAATTGGCATAATCAGCTGCTGCTAATTTTTGCAGTAAATGCATGCTTGAAAATTCATACAGCTTGAAGCATATAAGGCATTACAATCTTACCAATTTGGTGCAAGACAAGTTTCCACCAAATCACCCTTTTATCCACACAACCTTGCTCGTGTCCATTTGCATGACTTCCAAATGTAGCCTCCTCGTCTCTTCAACTTTGGTTCAGATTAAGGGTTACACTTGTGATACATTCTGCGCTACTTCCAACTAGTTTGATGGATCCAGTATCAACACATTGATTATGCAAAATACTGCTTTTCTAACACAGCAAACTGTACCTGCAAATGTTCCGTAGCCTTTCCCTCTCTGCTCTGCTGCTGCGAGGTGAGTAACACCCAAGAAGATATTGTGTATAGTCAGGCAGGAAACCAATGAAACGGGAATTAGTTGTTCTCAACAATCAGAATTTTTCCGACTTCTTTAAAATGATCATGCAATGCATTATCTTTTCTGTTAGAGATCGTTAACATTTTCCAATGCTGCTTTAACAAATCTAAAAATAGAAGCACCAGTACGAAGAAAACCTGATGTTTGCTCAATTTTGGACTCGCTTGCTCCTGTGTTATGAAAAAAAAATAGTAAAGAGATGGACGTAACTTCTGTGCTCTTGCATCTGCCAAGACAGGTTACAACATTATATTTAGCCATGCTTTATCTGATGGAATATCCAACCCATGTCTAAGATCTGTGTTTCAAATCCCTGCACAAAAAGCAGACCTTCTAACTCTGATAATGTTCGAATCTGCCATAGTCATTTCGCTGCCACAAAATACCCTCAGCCTGGATCGCCATCTCTATTCACAGACCTACAGAAAAAAAAAATTGACACCCTAAAGAGGACAGAGTCTCTTGGATTGTAAATTGTTTGGAGCCTTTGTCAGCCGATTTGAGTGCCTTCATGACGAAAGGGCTATTTCATTTCCTGTTCTTATGCCATATTTTCCCTCGTAGACCAGCTTGTCTCGCTTATAGAATGCAACTGCTAAGCCCTGCCTATGATTCAACTGGGTGCTCTGAAGCCGTTCCTTGCCATATTCTTCCTTCTGCCCTATCCAAGAATAGCCATATCCATCTGCCCTAGGGGATGAAGGTGGCAATGCCTTTATAATCAGTATGACATTGAGCAGTCTATTTCCAATGTCTCTGGGCCGAATGGGAGTGCTGAGAGTCAGGAAGCTGATTGTTGCCGCCAAAGGTGATGTTGAAGAAGCAGAACATAGTTTAGCTGCACCTGCCGAATGCTGCACCTGTGCCTGCAGAAAATAAACACAAGAGGGAGTCTGATCCGCCATACCCTAACGACCCAGGCGCAGAGAAGAAAGGAACTGATTTTCAAGGACTTTCTAATTTTCGTGGCCGTCCGATACAAAATTAAGAAATCTAATGGTCGAGATGAAAAATAGCTGATGTGGCATGACACGTGGCATAGCTAGAATTGCAGCCTTTTGTGCAGGGGGGGTTAGGCAACCCTGCTAATAACAATAACAATAACAATAACAATAACAATAATAATAATAATAATAAATTGAATTTTTCGCGAAAGCGAAATTGTTTCGCTTACGCAAAAATTCAAAAAATATGTATATTTTTTTAAATTTTTGCGTAAACGAAATATCTGTTTTCACTTACGCAAAAGTGTTTGATTTAAACTACTAAAAAACATTTCGGATTTTTTTTTTTTACAGAATAGGAAACCGCTTTTTAGAAATTCGAAAACAAGCCGTAGTTTAAAAAGCGGCTATTTCGCCGGCGAGGAAAAAAATGGGAAATACGTTTTTTTACCTAAAAATACGTATTTTTGGATTTTATACGTCCAGAAAAATAATTCTGTACATACAGAACCTATCGCTGCTTTTGTCCTTGAGCCACAATCTGGCCAACAAAGTTTTGATGTAGACATGATGCTAAAACCAAGAACCAGTATCTCAACACCAGCAAAAAATGTGCCTGATATCCAGGCAAACAAGATGGAATGCATACGAACAATGCAGCTTGAAAAAATGTGACTTCCACCACTATCATCCCTCCAAAATTAACTGAAGCTATAGAATCTAGTCTGTAAGAAAAATAGCGTGATACCTCTAGCTACATTCCAGCTCCATACAGACAACTATAAGACATCTCATGTCAGGCTAAGTATAATTTACAATGGACACACAAAAAAATGAAAACAAATGAAATCCATCAAGTTACCTCGGCGGAGATACACCCGATATATTGTCATTATTATCTGAATAGAGCAAATCTGAAATGCAATAGAAGACCCAGTCAGAAGCGACTAAACCCTCGCCATTTGCCTACACCCTTGCTGTCGCCTAAACCCTTGCCATTTCACTTCGCAGACGAGAGAGCCAGAGCCATGCAAGATCTGCCAAAAATGTTATAGCATAGCCAACAACTCTATGGACAAAAGGAGGCATGCCAAAAACGAGCTAGGAGAAGAGTCGACAACGGTAACATGGCCCAACCGTAAAAAAGGAGAGGCACTCAAAGACGCTTGATCTTCTCCGTTGGCAGCAACAACAAGGGAATTTGGGGCGCCGAATATAAGAACGGCGCCGCTTTTGAATGCGCTCTTTCACTCGAAGTATGGCAAGCTTGCACTTTATCTCTTCACGGCGTTGGGCCTTGCTCTGACGCGCCATACCCGACGTCTGATACCATGTGAATACAGAGTGCACAACAAGATATGGTGGAAATATGTAGTTGGGTTTTGTATTGAATGGTGTAACAAAAAGATTACAATATATACTCAAATATATGCATTGGACAAATGCATGAAGCGACCCGTTACTTATTGTGTCTCTTGGACACGTCAGAGATGACTGACGGTGGATGATAGCATCGCCGCTCTGCCGCTTAAGCGCTAATGACTATGGGAAGCATAACAAGAAACCTACAGCCCTAAAAAATTGTTAAAGTTATTTTGTGGAAGAACTGCAAAACATAGTTGAACTTTTGTCCAGGGATAGGTTCAATACTGTATATGTTTTATACTCAATACGTATTATTCGAATGATGCGGCGCAAATTTGAAGTATAATACGTCAAAAGTACAGCAAAAAAAAATTTCGGTGTCGGAAATTTTTCACAGAAGTTTGGCGAAATTTTAAAATAAAAAATAAAATTTTCGCCACGCTAAAATTAAAAAATAATAATAATAATAATAATAATAATAATAATAAAAATTTGAATTTTTCGCGAAAGCGAAATTGTTTCGCTTACGCAAAAATTTAAAAAATATGTATATTTTTTTAAATTTTCGCGTAAACGAAATATCTATTTTCACTTACGCAAAAGTGTTTGATTTCACTTAACGCGAAAAAAATTTCGGATTTTTTTTTTTCCGCGTAACCGAAACCTCTGATTCGCTTACCCGAAAACAGTTTCGCGTAAGTGAAACGGCTATTTCGCGGGCGAGGGAAAAAAACGCGAAATACGTTTTTTACCTAAAAATACATATTTTTGGATTTTATATGTCCAGAAAAATAATTCTGTACATACAGAACCTATCGCTGCTTTTGTCCTTGAGCCACAATCTGACCAACAAAGTTTTGATGTAGACATGATGCTAAAACCAAGAACCAGTATCTCAAGACCAGCAAAAAATGTGCCTGATAACCAGGCAAACAAAGTGGAATGCATACGAACAATGCAGCTTGAAAAAATGTGACTTCCATCACTATCATCCCTGCAAAATTAACTGAAGCTATAGAATCTAGTCTGTAAGAAAAATAGCGTGATACCTCTAGCTACATTCCAGCTCCATACAGACAACCATAAGACATCTCATGTCAGGCTAACTATAATTTACAATGGACACACAAAAAAATGAAAACAATCAAGTTACCTCTGACGGAGATACACCTGATATACCGCTGTCATTATCTGTATAGAGCAAATTTGAAATGCAATAGAAGACCCAGTTAGAAGTGACTAAATGCTCGCCATTTGCCTACACCCTTGCTGTCGCCTAAACCCTTGCCATTTCACTTCTCAGACGAGAGCGCCAGAGCCATGCAAGATCTGCCAAAAATGTTATAGCATAGCCAACAACTCTATGGACAAAAGGAGGCATGCCAAAAATGAGCTAGGAGAAGAGTTGACAACGCAGAACATGGCCCAACTGTGTAAAAATCCAATATAGGCACTGGAACTCAAGGCTCAAGGATCTCGAGGGATTAAGCAAATCTGGAAACAAGGCTAGGTACGAAGATCATCACTAAATAAAAAACCAAGCAATACCAATCATAGCCAAAACAATCAATTAATCCCGTCAAAACTAAACAGTGCAACAACCATGGAATTACCAGAACCGCAGCCAGCAAGAAAACAAAGCCGCCAAAAGCAGCCACCCAAATACTAACAATGAAATCGTTAAACAAATCTAGGAGGAATAGATGAACCATAGAGAGAATTCTAAGACGCTCGAGGGAACAGAATATAGAAGGAATAGATGAATCAGTAGGGAGAATTCTAAGACGTTGGAAGGAACAGAATAGAGTAGTGTGGAGCTCAAAAGAAAAGAATGCAAAGAGGCTTCGATGATTGATGACTGGAAAGGAGAAAGGAGGGGTATAAATAGGAGATGTGAAGAAGGACGTCCCCTCCAAAGAATGTCAGAACTATTGTGATAGCAATAGAACCGTGGCATTATTTGCTTTTGTAATTATTTTATTATTGAAATTGTCTAATTACAGTACCATCAATACATTAACTTTGCGTTTATGTAGTTCAGTAGAGAAAACAATAATCAAAACCCAAAATAAAACTTAAGCTCAAAATTTGGAAAGACAGATCCAAAACTTACACTGGAAATGCCACTTTTAGAAGTAGCTAAGTACATCAACTAATAGATAGTAGTTTTAACGTCACGCCACTAGGCAGCATCCAACTGGACAATAATAGGTACTGAAATGCGAAACACAAAATTTTGTCCTGGTTCATTGGCGTACTTTAGTTTATGGTGGAATTCTAAGTATGCATCTCCATATGGCACACATCACCAACCTAATGTTGTACGCTTTTTAAATGCTCCCATGATATCTTCACTTCTTCGATAGATAACATCTTAGCCAGGGTAAAAATGATAAATGCACGTGCGAGTCATTGATTCGAACTGCCCACGATGTCTCACAACTATCAAGCACGTGAGACAAAGCATCCCCAAGGGAGGCTCGTATAATGGAATCAGTTACTGTCTTCGGCCGTGTCTCTGAGATCTGGGAGGAGAGTGTATGCGAAAACAATGGATAAAGCAAGAAAAAGCACCAAGGCCTCAAAATTCGGTGTGGGCGCCCTCCAGAAAAAGCGTAATAAATATGTGTTTGGCATTGCCGTGCATGTGTCATATGATAGCAAAAATCACGTGGCTCAAAGAAAACACGAAATATGTTGTTTATGGGTGTTCATAAATTGAGCTCAATGTCTATTGTAAGTACACAGAATGTATTGCACCTCTTTGGGTTCCATTCGAAGGATCTTCTTGTAATATTTTCTTTAATCTCCTTGCTAGCCCACATGCTCTAGTAATGTGGGGTCTCCCTGGCTCAGGTTGCATAACCCACAAAATGACTGGCACTTTAAGTCATTCATGTTTACTGGTTCTAGCTATAGTCTCGATACATCTGCAGTTCTTTCCTCTGAGTCAACACCTACTCCAATCCATGCAGTATTGTTGCTTTCTAATTCCACTCTTGTCTGTGTTTCATTTCCTTCTCTGCTCCAAGTTTAGATCCTATTTTTGTCTCTGCTTCAGTTCATGTCTCGGTTTTTTCCATGTTGGGGATGCTATTCCAATTTCTGCATATGATTTTGTTCATGATCCTATTTCTGTTTCTAACTCTGTCTCCTGCTCCTGCTCCTGCTCCTGCTCCTGCTCCTGCTCCTGTCCAAGTTCCTGTATTTGTGGAGACTTTTTTATTCCAATCATGCCATCTATAGGTCAGAGAAATTGATGGACCTATAGGTCAATAGGTCCATGACCTATTGGTATTCTATTCTTCAAGTGTTTATTAAATCTAGAAGGCAAGATCCCAGTTAATATGTGCAATCCAGGTTCACCATTGACTAGTTCTGCACTGATGGAGTCTGCTCCAATAATCCCAGATAAATATGGCGACTTTTCTAAACTTGTGACTAAGCCAAGGCTAGCAAGCTTCTAAAGCATTGCCCATATGATTATTTTATTGATCCACAGTCTGACACAATGCCGCCATATATGGTCTATCTCCACTGAGTTGGAGGTTTTGCAGGACTATATTAAGAAGAATCTAGCTACTGGCTCCATTTGAGATTCTTAGTCCTCTGTTGGGTCGCGAATTTTCTTCATTAAGAAAAAGGATAGCTTTCTGCTCCTAATTGTTGACTATTGTGGTCTCAATAAAAATATAGCGCCTAATCGATATCTGCTTCCTTTTGATCCCAGAGTTATTGGAGCGGCTCCAATGTGCGCATTATATTATGAAAATTGATCTTCGTAGTGCCTACAATCTTGTCCAGATCCATGAGCGTAATGATTGGAAGATGGTGTTTTGTACTCAATAAAGCCATTTTGAGTACACAACTATGTTTTTTAGATTTATCAATGCTCCAATAGTGTTGCAACATATGGCCACTGATGTCTTCCTAGAGTTTTTGAATATTTTTATTATCATCTATCTAGATGATATTTTTATTTATTCTAAGACTCTTGAAGAATATGAGAGGCATGTTCAACAAGTCCTTTAGAAGCTTCCTGAGCATGGATTATATGTCAATCCTGAGAAGTTTCGGTTTGATCAGGATACTGTAGAGATTCTCATATTACTCCTCATAAAGTCTTTATGGATTTCACAAAGTCAGTATAGTTTTAGATTTGCAAACATCTTCTTACGTCCAAGATATTCCTGCTTTCTTGGACTTGCCAACTTCTATCGGCATTTTGTTCAGGATTATTTAGAGACTATCCTTCCCTTTACACGCCTCATGTCAAAGGATGTGTCATTTAAATGGAGTTTAGAAGCAGACAATCGGATTTGTTACCTTGAAGCATGCTTTTACCAAGGCACCAGTTTGTATCCATGCAGAGCCTTCGCATCCATATATTATCGAAGCAAATGCTTCTCATTTTGCTTTTAGCAGTATCCTGTTATAGGAGGATGATGACCATGAACTACGTCTGATCATTCGCAAAACTTCAAGGTTGCAGAAATCAATTATACAATTTATGACAAGGAACTTTTGGCGATAGTTTATTCTCTTGAGAATTGGAGATATTAAGGACCCCCCCCCAATAAGATCACAGTCTATACTTACCATCGAAATCTTGAATATTTTTAGTCTACTCAAGTGTTCAACCATCGCGGACACGGTAGCATACTCAATTATTATACTTAATCATTATTGGTTTCGTGATAAAGGACTGCCCTAGATCCCTCCAAGAAAATCCAATGCCTTGCTCTACACTTCTACGTTGAGCCTAAGGCAGGCGATCTAATATTTAATCAACAATTATAGGTTTTATTAGGGCCTGATTGGTTCCATCTTATGTTTGATGGGTCTGCCAAGTTAGCCCTCCAGGTAACCCAAGATTCCATCAAGACTTGCATGAGATAATGACAAGTTGGTATACATGAGTTGAGTACATCTTGGCAAAGAATTTAATCTTTACTAGTAACATTGCCCCACGTTGCCAAACTTCAGTAAACATGCTATGTCAGAGCGACGATATTGTGTTCATAATGTGATTTTTGCGCAAAAGCAACAGACCACGAAATAATATCGATTTACATCAAATTGTATAGTAATATAAAAGACAAATAATTGTATAGTAATTGTATATAATAGTAATTAGAATGTTCATTCAAAAGACATAATTTATTGCAAAGTTGTAATGAAAAGAAGTCATGTCTTCTACATTTAGAACTGTAGTACAAACAGTAGACATTTGGTTGGATATGAAAAGGTGATGGTAGATATAATGAACAAATTAGACATCAAAAAACATGAAGGTGATGTTGGAATTTGCCATATTGGGATCAGGGATAGGTTCAATACTGTATACGTTTTATACTCAATACGTATTATTCGAATGATACGGCACAAATTTGAAGTATAATAAGTCAAAAATATGGCAAAAAAATTCCGGCGTCAGAAATTTTTTGCGTAAGCGAAATAGAGGTTTCGCTTCACGAAAAAAAAAATCGAAAAAAAATGAATTTTTTTTTTTTTTTGAAGAACGTGTTTTACTTCATATTATACACTCAAAATATTACAAAGTACTTCCAGAAGTAAGAAATGTCCCTGAAGCATCAATCACTTTTAGATGATCACTCCATATTGGAATTTTAATACGATCAGGCCAATTGGAGATCTGAAAGCAATTATACAACTTCTTACGAATTTCTTGAAGCACCACCTGAGAAGAAATACGCTTATCATAAAAGACCTTTCTTCGCCTTCGCTTCCATACACTCCATATTAGCCAAGACTTTGCCATGTGAAATGCAATCTTTTTAGAAGCAAATCCACCGATTTGGATAAATACCCAAAAGAAAGTCCGACTATCCAAAGATACTCCAAAAAGAGAATGCGGCCGGGACCTAAGACTACTCGGCTCGCACACAAATATAAAGCGGTGCTCCAATGTTTCAATGCACCGCTCACACATTGGGCAAAGTGGGCTTACTCCCCGCCTAAAGCGATGAACCATCTCATTAACTCTCAAAGAGCGATGAATCACACGCCAAAGTAGAACATTTACCTTTGGAGGATTATATTTAGACCAAACAAGGTTCCAGATGGATTGCCATTGAGAAGGCAAAGTCTGTAAGTGCCATTTTCGAGAAGGTGATAAAGTATTTGAGGAGGTAAGCAATCTGTAGCATAACCGAAATAGCGAAATAAGCATTTCCGTCGAAGTTTAAAACAGAGGTTTCGTTCGCCGAAAATAAAAAAAAAAAAAAAAAAAAAAAAACAACAAAATTCGATTTTTTTTTTTTTTCCGCATAAGCAAAATGGCTGTTTTGCTTATGCAAAACTGTTTTCGCGTAAGCAAAACAGCTATTTGCTTACGCGAAAAAAAAAAAAAAAAAAAAAAAAAAAAACCTTTAAGACAAGTCAACGACAAGTCATCTACCTTTAGACTTCGTACCTTTAGACTTCGTACAAAGACTGCATGCAAAGCACATGAAATTATTATATAGCAACACTTAATATATGGGCAAATCAAAGAAGAACTTTGAGAAAAAGCATGAAAGACAAAGGCAATTTATAAAGGCAATTTATGTGGCAGGATACAATATGGACGAAAACAAAATTAGTTTTTAGAGTATCGGAAATATTTCTCAGCATAAAAAATCCCAAACCTTTAGGCAAAGTGGCCTGAAAAATAAATACAAAAAGTTTTCCACTTGCCAGGAAAACCAAATTTAAACAATAGGTATCCACTTAAACCTTAACACAAATGATAGTCCACTAAAGGTATATAACACATAAAATTTGTAATGCTCAAATCACAACTCCACATTCCTACAAGGCTAAATGCTTACAAAGATTTCTTATCCTTCTAATTCAATTGTGGCAAAACATTATTCTTCGAATCTCCTTTATATGTGCTTACACCACAAATATGTGGGATTAGTCATAAAGACTAAGTAGGGTTTTAAGGCCGCTAATAAATGTCTAACTTATCATACACAACCATCATGCCTATAACAATACAATCGTGAGGTCCATTCTCATGTGAAACAACTTATGGGAGAGTCCCACTGTGCACAACCTATATGTTGTCAGTATTAGATACCAAAAATATGCTAGAAAGAGACAAGGATTGCATTATTAGAATACAATATAGAGCATTAGCAATGCATCAAAATATAGAACAACATAAGTTTACCATGATCTAGATATCTACTATCATTCTCCACTTTCGCAAGACTTAATATGATCATTTTGTTCTACAGAACAATTTTCGTGCACTTGACCATTCTAAGAGCTTTTCAGGTCCTTCAAACACTATCTTAACCATAGTCTTAGATGATTTTTTGAACCAAAATATCATGAAACTTTAACCCCAAATAGGGTCATGGTGCATGAATCATGACATTTCCTTATATATCAATATTATTTGCCATCTACACTAGATTCCAAACCAACCATCTTGTAAACTAGAATCATATATATGCCAAATGCTATCCAAGCATACTTAGCCTCGACTTAAATTTTGTGACCCAACCATAGACAATGGTTGCCAACAATATTGGGCATAGCACAAAAGCATTAAATGCTTATGGATTTGTATGTCTGCATCTAGTTAAAAAATATAGCTTGGCTCTAAGGTTGAACCAGTTCTAACCTCACATCAATTAAGGCAGCATAAAGGATGCTATAGAAACATCGAAATCTAAAGCCACAACTATTTTTGAAATATTGAAAATGTATCATAGAAAAGCAATATCTGAATAGGAGCTAAGAATCCATGTCAAGCAAGTCAAAATCACCAACACATGACAGAACTACCATGTCTTATAGTTCGCGTTTGGGATACATGGATTATTACCTGGACATAAAATAGCCAATGGCATCATCTGTGATGCTCTCCACAAAATGTACGACGCCCCATCATATATCCGCGGGAAATCCCCCATCCAGTAAGGTCTGCCACACGGGCCCTCCGTCTGTCCCATCCTGGGATGACCAAGACATGGGAAGGAGACATGAAGGTGTCTTTGTGCGCCCGTCCCCTATGGGTTCCTATATAGCAGAAGCATAAACATAAACATCAGCAATAGGAATACAATACAGTCAGCTACCTCGAAGGGTAGTACCACCCATTCATCAATATATCCATCATAGACATCAACACATCATCCATCACATGAGCTCCTACCCAAGCTCAGTCTCGTGGGGAGAGTAGACTGACGGTTGGAGTCTCAAGATAGAACAGCTTGGGGAAAATGGTTTGAGTAGTTGTGGGATTGGAAGGTAGATGAAAGGAGAAGGAATATCTAGAGCACTACTCTTTTCCCCTTAGCTAGTACCTTTATCAAATCAAAACATACAAGAACTGTACGTACATTCATGTATCCTCAAGATATGTTCATGTGATTGGAAACAAGAACATAGTTTTTGTGACGTGTTTGAATTTACTTTATAAAGCTTTTAGCATATTAAACTATAATCCTTAATAAAACCTTTAGTTCAAGGAAAATTTACCAAAATGCCCTTCAAATGAAAGACATTTTAGGTGATATGGTAATATAGTTCTTGTGACTTATCAAATGGAAAAGTTATTTCATGATGTTTGTAGATCATGATAAGATCTTTTCAACAAGATCAAATTCATCGAAATTGGAATTGAAATTCACAAGTTATGCTCTTTTGAGTTGTATTTTAAAACCCGTATTTAAAGCTCCATAACTTGAAGATTCCAACTCCGTTAGATGATTCTAATGCCTTATGTGTCTGTGTGCTTGTTATGTATTTTTTTCTTTAATAACCATTGGAATAATATTAACTATATTATTATAAATATTGAAAAACAATAGAATACATTCCAATGTATCACATCAAATATCACAGCAAAATGCAAGAGCTCATGCAAATATCACAGAGCTCAAGCACAATCAAAGCTTTAGGCATCCTAGCCGAAACACCAAAATTTGTAACTATGTCCACGGTCTGACATTAAATTGTGACCAAGAATACAAGCTATGATTGTATCGCTTAGAGGATCAGCAGAAATCACCCAAGCTGCTTAGTAACCACATCGGCAATACAAGCTTTGCCTCTGTTTCTCGGCAACTTGCAGCGCTGCAGAAGTTCTGAAGCGGGAGTCCTTAAGCTATTCTCACAGCCTCTTCAGCGAAGAAAATCTTCAAAAATAGAAATCGAGCAACCAGACAAATAAAGCATGTATAAATTATTCCAGAACATCAAATCTATGACTGACTTATTTGTGGCAGCGGGAAGCAAAAGTGAGCCCCTTTGTAGCGCCAACAAATTCTTCTGATGCCACCCAAGATTTAAACTTGCAGACGAATCTGGCAGACGAATATTTGGTGACCTTCGTAAAAGAGAGCCTTGTTTTAAGGACTCAAAATAGAAACCCCGTGCCCTTGCCAAAAAAAACTATTAAATCCAAAAAGTAACGAAATCCACTATTAAAATCCCCCTCCCCCTCCCCTGCGGCGTTCCAATATAATATACGGCCCGAATACGTATATTATACTGCCACGTCACATGTATATGTCATCATGACAAGTACTTGAGAGCCATAAAGGGTTGCGCCTAGGGGGCAACCTCATATATTGCACATGTCTATTAAACATATGCAATTAAACCCCTTTGCCAAATGGCAAAGCCCCATTGGTCCCTTCTAATCTAAACCTAAAAGGTCATATAAAAGGAACAAAAGGAAAAACCCTAAACCTTTTCCATTTTCGCATTTTGGCTTCCTTGGGCCATTCCGGCCAAGCCAAGCTGCCAGTTCGCATTGCCCGTTAAGCCGCATTTGCCTTCAGCCCGGACTTAAGCAATGTGCAGGTTGCATGTTACTTATAAATCATTGTTCAAACATAGCTAACTAGGTCCTAAATATGTAATTGGTTGATATTCTAGTCTTCATGATTTTTGTTCACGTAAGGCTGTCCTCACAATGTTGCTCAACTTATGACAATTCATAAGCGTCTACTCTAACATAAATGGCGAAGCTCCTAGAATGATCATTTTTATGAGGTTATTTTGTATTGCATTAGGGGATGTAAAACCCCAAGAATGACCTGCACATCAACCATTCATCCATTGTATCGCTCTCGAAAGAAAGTACAGACTAATAATTCGGCATGCTTCTATTTT
Organism: Isoetes taiwanensis; assembly: GCA_021234155.1. NCBI lineage: Eukaryota > Viridiplantae > Streptophyta > Lycopodiopsida > Isoetales > Isoetaceae > Isoetes > Isoetes taiwanensis. Next base: position 25,820,471 of record JAJEKV010000002.1, on the reverse strand, counting down.
CTAACACTAATTGGCTTATCGAATCCATACAGGAGCTCAAGAACAGATCATTTCTTAAATTCAAAACCTAGCTAAAAAAGGAGCGCATTTGTTTCTTACCAAGTTGCCCCATTTGACACTAGTGATTACACACACTAGTTTCCCTCAATCACTTGTATTCGATATCGTATCATATTGCATCACATGCCTGATGCCATTTGGTAACGGAAGGATGGTAGTTTTATGTCGTAAATGCTCATGAACTCCTCACAACCTACTCCTTTATTGTTGAAAAGAGTCTCTAAATTCATTCTGCAAAATTCTTAAAAGATGTGCTACTTAGAGCAGAATATGACAGCAAACAATATCTAAGTGTCTTCTTAGCATGCAGGCATTGTACAACACATAAGGAATCTAAAATGCAATTGATGTTGTCAGATTGTAGTGCTTATAATAGTAATGATTTTGATTGCGATGCTTAGCTAATACAAAGTTCTAAGTTAAATGACTTACTTATCAAGGATGCCATTTAGTTTGGATGTTCTGTTTAGCTCCAAACAAACTCGTAAAACTGGTATGCCTATAAAATACAACAATATTAAGGGATTATGAAAACAACAAAACCTCCTTAACTAGGTTGTTTATGTACAAAATCAAGAGCTTTATAGAGCCTGAAATCTTGATATACATGTGGCTCAAAAACATGAAGCTCCAAATGGGTGCCAACCAAAAACATATATACTCCTTTGCAAGATGAATTACAGGAAGCCATAAAACAGAAGTCTACAAATTTGGATGCATAATATGCGACCAGACATACCGAGGACATTGTCTTATGCCTAGAGATATTATATAGGCTTATATACATAACCATCACCGAGTTTCTGCTAAAGTGATCTGGCAAAATAAGGACTTGGATAGTAGTTCCTTTAGAGAAATGCAGCAGCAGAGCAGTGTTTCTGAATCAAAACATAGATACAATAAAGCTTGAAATAAGCCAATTATAGTGGAGAATCCGCCTTCGAGAATTCAAGTTCATATAGATGATGGCTTTTGCTCTTTAAACCCTAGAATCCTAGAAAATAAGAACATGGTTATCATTCTTTCTCGGGAAGTATTGTTAATAAACCCAGAAAGAACCAGGAATAAAATATAAAAGATTCGGCAGAAAGACATGTTAAATTGTTCAATCTCTAGTCTTGGGCTCTTTTCCACTCTGAAGAAGATTTGCACGCAAATTCCATCTTGCTACTTTACCCTGGAACAAAAAAGGACTGTGACTCTGCCTCTACTGCTAATTTCCTTAGCACATCCTCGGGCTCTAGAAGATTGGTGTTTCCTTCAGCAAGGAAAGCACAGAACGTGAAAGGACAAAACAATTGTACGAAGGAAATTCTCCAGGGAATTTGTAATTTCCTTGGCCATGAATTTGCATGTCGGTTCTTTCTAGAGGAGGCACTCCAGTTGGATTGTTCTCGATAAGTCAGAAGACTAGGCTGGGAACAATTTTTGGGATTTTCTTTTATTTTCTAAGTCGTTGATGGGAAATTAAGAGTATCTAATGGCCTAAAACAAATGAAGCTGACGTGGCATGTCAGGTAGAATTGCATAAAATGTTGTAGGAGAGGTTAGGCAAGCCTGCTAATAAAAAGGGTGGTTTAAGTTGGGAACATCTAAATGGGCAAAAGTTGTGTAAGTGAGACTTACACTGTTAGCTTTACACTTAAAACACGTTTTCTGTCTTCTATTATTTCTCTTTCCTAAGCATTTGTCTTTCTTAAGGATAGATATTTTCAAAATTTGGGTTTAGAATTTGGATTCAAAAGCTTGCTTGGAGGATGTGGATTTGTTATCACACTCACTCTGCCTAACAAGCTACCATGTATAAATTTAGACAAACAGTAATAATTAAAGATTATAGCTTTGATTCTAAAACTTATGTGATGAAAATCCTTATGCTTTATTGCGATTCTCTTTCGTCATTGAAGGAACATGCCATACTCATTTCTCTTCTCCCTCTAGCATGTGCACTAAAAAAACTCACAAGCTCTTTTGGTGTTCCATCAACTCTCAGGAATTCTTCTAAAGTGCTCCTTTACATCGAATATCAAAATGACAATAAGCTATTTTATTCCAATAAATATGTGAATATCATCTCAATTGGAATAAGTAATTTCAACAATTCTTTCTAGAATACATAAGTTTGCACAAATACATGAAACACCATGTGGAGCTGGTTTGAGTTCTTTAGATATTGCATAAAAATTTAAACAATGCAATGTTCCAACCCTCATTCAAAAATTCGTCTTTTTTTGCCAAATTCCATCAACTATATTTTAAAATAAGAACAAAATAGAATAGAATAGGCTTTTATCATCTACGGAGACCAATTGGCCTATGGGGCCCAAACAAAAAGAGAGCAGCAAGCGTATTACTGTCAGGATTAAAAAACCCACGTCCCAAAGGGTTTTCGAGGGAAAAACTTTAGTAGTAATAAGTATGCTGATACACTGTACAATTGTATAGGACAATTCAATATTGTCTCGGAGGACACAACTGAGTCCGTGTATCCATAACCTCTTGGAGGTATGACCCCAACAAGCCCACGGACTCCGTATTCAATAACTCATGCAGCGGCTGGTCAGGCACAACTAACCGAACATACCGCACTCGGATATGGGCAAATACTGGGCAGATCTGGAGGGCATGATGGCAACATTGAGAAAGCCTATCCTCCCGTGCTTCCGAGTCCAATGCCCTATCTCAATGCGGAGATGATATAAATGGAAGCTATAAGTCTGCACTTCTTCATGGGCAAATACTGATGTGGGCCTCTCGTGACCATAGAATTGACTTGTTGCTGATAGTGTGCCATCTGCATCCCAGAGCTTGCGAAAGAAACTAGCATCTAGGTACAGCTTTAGTGCATTGTGATCCTTCTTTGTCCGTACCTGCACGCATCTGTTTGCCTGTACATCCCAACGTGAGAACCACTGAGCTTGCTTGTCCTTCCAGCAGGCTTTGGGGCGTTGGGGACCCATTGCCACGGCCAAAGCAAGGTTGGGCAAACGTGTGTCACCCATAGCAACCACCTTCTGGAAGTAAATAATATGGTGTTCCAATGCAGCCCGTTAAAGTGGTAGAAAACCTGTCTCCTGGAGTAGGATCTGGTATGGAACCAAGGGATTTGCAGACATTCAACATCTCTTTGTGATAGATAAATTCTTAGATATTTGAAGCTGGAAAAAGGCCAAAGAATATGATGCCCAAATTGCAAAAGCATATATTTATATTTTAAAAGCCACTTTCTTGCTTCGTAAATGTGCAACAGACATATCATCTAGAGTCACATAAAGAGGACCCTCGGTGATGAGACATTGGCATTAACGCACTCCATAGTTTCAAGAAAACTACCGTATGATATATGAATTTTCATAGATCTAGTTGTTCAAACCTCAAATGGCATATATTATGAACATATACATTCTAGATATATTAGGGCTAATTGTCTTCTTGAAATCACGGCTTATTCAATTGCCCCTTTTATAAGCCATCATCCTTCATATTTTACAATGAGAATAGAATGCATTGTTTTGAGGTTGTACCAAAACATCATTGTATATCTGCAAACATTGGATATCTCTTGGTGGTAGTTTGTTATAAATGGAAGTTCCAAAAATCAAATGCTTGACGAAGAATTTTTTTTTTTTTTTAGGAAGGACGAGAAGCTTTATTTACCACTCAAAATTATAACAAAATAAAAATGCAAATACAGAAACCCCAGCGGACAAACTAATCCAACTGAGCACAAACATCTGTCTATGCATATGAATGAAGTATGCATGCCAAAACAGTATTTTCTTCTCTTGATCAAGAGAAGAACAATTATAAGCCATAACAATTTTATTCTGTGTCCATTGAAGAAGAATCTCATTTGCACATCCATGCCCTTAAAAATAAATAGTCTCCCTCTCTTCCAGATCGACCATAAAAGCCAGCCACACGCAAGAAGAATAGCTCGTTTCCGCCATTTGTGCCATGCATCAGGATAGATAGCGAGCATAACTTGTTGGCTAGATTGAGACATGCCAAATAGGATTAACAACCAAGACCATGCCCGCCGAAGCCACTCATACAAGAAAAAACAATGCTCAATACTCTCAACCCTTTACTTACATAAAGGACAGAGCTCTAAAATCCGATTATCAATTTTATGGACTAGCTTGTTGACTCTGAAGCATCTATAGATCATTTTCCACCACAAAACTGCCACTTTGGGATGAAGTAACTTATCCCATACCTATGTCCAAACACTTTTCCATTGTGGTTATGCCATCTATTAGATGGAGGCAAGATTTCAGAATGCATAAGCAATTTATACACAGAAGAAACAAAGCGCCCTGTCTTGATACCCTGATGGCAATCTCACACAGTTACTTCAATTTGTGGGCCAGAATCCTGTGGCAATAATGCAACAATATGAGTCCAAGAAGAATTTTATTTTAAATGCTTTCTATGACATGAGATGTCCAAACTCATACGAAGCTGCAATAGTGCTTTTTCCAGCTGCTATCCATCGTCGTTGTGTCTTTGGATGAATAACACTTAGAAGCACATTCTCAGGAGTGTCCTGCAAGGGAATCCACCAGCATGAAGTAGACAACTGAAGACATGCCTCAGGATTGAAATAAAAAAGAGACCTGACAGTGTCCCAAGCAGTAAGCAATCCTTTTAGAAAGGGAGAAGCGTTATGATATGGATGTATATAATAAAGCAAAGTCCAAGAAAGGAGAGGCTTAATGATGGCCTTATGAAATGGAAGACAATGGTAAATCGACTACATCAGCAACCTCAGACCAGGAGAATCATCTTGCCAATAAACATCCTCCAAATAAACTTCGATATCATCACCTTACTTTGGAGGTGAAAATCCAACATTCCAAGACCACCAGTTGTCTTACGTTTAATACACTTCTCCAAGCTACCTTACCACAGCTCCTACATTTCCACCCCAAATAAAATTCCTGGTGATACACACAATCTCCACCATCTTACACTGAGGAGCTAATAGAGCAGATGCCATGTAGACATGAGTATTACTAAGAACACATTTAGCCATAGTGATTCTTCCAGGCATGGATAATTTAGCTGTATTCCACCAAAATAAGTGCTTTTGCAACTCTATAATAATTTCATCCCAAGCATCTGAAGAGGAGACGCGAATTTTGATAGGAATACCAAGCAACTTTATGGTATTGCCGTGCAGAATAATCTTCCATGGATAGTCCAGAACATGATACTGTCCAACATCCACAAAGCAGTACACTTTTGCCAACCCACAAGAACTCCTGATGCTAAGGAGAATGCATCTACCAATAGCTTAGCATTATGATGATTTTCAACCTCGGCAATTAGGAATAAAAAAGTGTCATCAGTATATTGATTACATACCACTTGAGAACCATCTCCATTAGCAGACCTTGAATGATGCCATCCTTGGGTATCCATAGAGAAAAGCTGGAATAATACTTCCGCTACAATTGTGAAGAGCAAGGATGCTAAGGGGCAACCTTGCCGAATTCCTCTACCCACTACAAAAACATTGGATGGCTCGTCTTGAAAAAGTACAGTAGACCTTGCTGACGTACGAAGCTTCACGACATTTGTTGTAAATGATTACCCGAACCCAAGAGCAAGAAGACACTTCTCTAATAAACTCCAATCAACACTATCGTAAGCCTTAGCAAAATTAAAATGCACAGGATCAAAGATAAGAGAGCCATCTGGCAACACCAAAGAATGTATAGAAGTGGCAAGTTTTCTTCTTCTTGTAGCGGCAAAAAAGGACCGGGTACATCTATCTTCATCCTTGAACCATTGCAACCCTACCTTCACCTTGGCTTCAATAGCTTTTACAGTTTCTATAGCCTTGATCTGACATAATAACTCCTTTTCTCTAACTCCATTAGTAGGGCCACGAGCATGGAATTGTTCTAATTCCTGATACAAATGCGTTAAGAGTCCTCTAGCTTCAGCAGCTCTGACTCTCCCCCATTCTTTCGCAAATGAATTCACTGCCGACAATGCTGCAACAGTCCCAGGCATGCCCCTACGAGGTGAGAAGGTCTGAGACCAAACTCGATTACAACCAAATTTGAACTCATCATCCTCTAAGTACTTGCAATTAAGCTTAAAGTAAATTCTAGTAGGTCTATGACAATTATCCACATCATTGGATAAGAGTTGTGGATTACGATCAGACACGAAGCTATCCAAAAGATTCGAGTGACAAAAATATACTATCAAAGCAGCTACGGAAGTATTAAAGAATCCTCTATCATATCTTGCATAAGCTCTGCCAACTCTTGTCCAACTATTGTACCACTTGAAGGACTGATCACCATCAATCTCTATAAACTGGCAGTCGTGTAAAAGGCATAGCCATTGTTCCCGCTTGAACCCTTGCACCACTTCAGAACCTCGACTGCTTCTATCTCTTTCCAACTCGACCATATTAAAGTCTCCAACTAGCAACCATGCAACCTTCTATCAAAGAATTTTACTCCTCACAGCTGCCCACAAAGTGCCACGCTGGGGAGGTCTATTATGACCATAGATATTTATCAAACCCCGTTCTTAGCCCTTATCTCTCCACTTGATTATTATCCACCGCCCAAACCTATATGTTTGAGAAAAAGTGACATCCACAGAGGACTTTCCCACAATAAGCACATCAGCAGTAGACACCAAAACATTATAGTCACGTCCAAACATGTTAAGCTACTTTATGTACAACACCTCGGCAGGATTTATGCTCTTGAAGGCAGCAAAAGGTAATAGAAAACTTAGATAGGTAAAGAGATAACTTTCTCCTTTTACTTGGGGAAGAAGCCACTCCCCTCACATTCCAAAGCAAAAGGTTAATGTGCCCTAACTATTATATTCCACCTCTATGCCAATAGAGTCAGCATTAACCATGTCCATCTCGCATGATTCTGAAGGGAGGTCGCCCATTTCGTCCTGGAAATTGGCAAGGCGGAGCCCCTGCCACTGATTTGTTTAGCATTTGGTGAGGGAGAGCCTCCTCTCTGCTCAGTATCAGACTCATTCATGACATTAGAGGCATGTTGACTAGCCTTATTGCGTGCAGCTCTTGGGCATTTTCATGAAGCTTCTGAACACTTTCTTGCCGCTATTGCATCTTCTGGATCTTCGGTAAGTTTGCCCTAGCATCCTCATCAAAAGTGGGAGTATGCACAATCTTCTGTGGGATAGAGGTTTTAGCAGCAGATGGAATAGCAACAACAGAGGTATCAGTAGCATTGGCAAAGATGACACGCATTCGAGCAGATTGCTTGTAGAAACTTTATGTGTAGCTGCCAAAAGGGAAGTGATCCGGCATTTCGATAAGCTTGTTTGCATTTTCTTTTTTATATGGTGCTGCAAAGAACATTGCAATCATTATCGATCCAGAGCCCTTTTGGTTACACATATTTATTTTCCAGTACTTACACGCTTTATTTCTAAAAATGCATAGCGGATTGCAGCCATTATGTACAGGCAACATTCTAGGATGGAAGAAATGCCGATGTGTGGAGCGCGAAGGCATTGTTGACATCCCAGAATGTTGCGTAAAGCAACATTTTTATAATGTGGAAACAATTTAGGTCAAATTCTGTGGCAATAAAATTCTTTAGAATGCTGGGTATTATCTTGAGAAAGCGAGGTAGAACTTCAAAATCGGTGGGTAGGATGGGCACTGGGCTTGGGTAGATCTCTGATCAGTGAGTAAATCAGCCAGAGAAGAAACGGCAATTGCCAAGAAACACATCCCAGGAAGAAACCCAAAACATTGTTAACATTCAGAGTTTGGACATGTGTCACGTGGCATGGCGCGATTGGACACAGGGGGCAAAATTTTACCTAGACTTAAGCTTTGTTAAAATTAGTAAATTCTCATCTTAGAAGGTACGGAGAATCTTTCAGAAAGCTCCAGCATGCCTGGGATGAGTATCAAAATAACAGACATATATAACCTAGAATTTAGGAAGGCGAAGCCTGATTTGGAAATTTCGGCGTGGAAATTTCCACCGACGTGGCGGCCCCCACGCCACCGAAATTTTCCGCGAATTTCCAGCTCAGAAAAATTCGCCAACGAAATTTTCATGACCTTGAAATTTTGTCCTCATTTTCGACCTTCTCTGCCGCGTAACATTCGATCCGGCATGCTGCCGGAGCTGAAATGTGGCCGTTTTTGTCGTAGATGCGGTTGTAATCGGGTTAGATGCTTGGAGCGCCATAATCTGTTAGGTTAGCGGCTTGGAGCGCCGATTTTTCTTGGTTCTTGCGAGTTTTGGAGGCATTTTCAGTAATCTTGAGGTTCTGTGGAGCTTTTTTGGCTTGGAGCGCCGATTTTTCTTGGTTCTTGCGAGTTTTGGAGGCATTTTCAGTAATCTTGAGGTTCTGTGGAGCTTTTTTGGCGATTTCCTTCCATTTCTACCGAGTTACTGCTGCTGGACTTGCATGCAGGTGATTTTGCGTTTGCAGTAGTTAGTCTTTCAATTTTTTTTCTTTTCTAACGTCTCTTTTCTCGCAGATTCGCCTTTCTGAAGAAATAGTGGAGTAAGATCAAGTATCTTGAAGAAATGGCTGGAATGAAGTGCTTTATTGTTTTATTTTCTGTGTTTTATAGCATGGACGTGTGTGCAAGTGGTCTGGACCCTAGTTTCGAGCTGAATGCTACTCAGGAAGCTTGTGGAGTTAACCTTCTACCTGTTGTTGCATGTGAATCTTTGGATGATGCGTTTGAAGATATTGACGGTCTGTTAAATAAATTTCAAGGCCCAGAGCTTGATGACTTTGTTGCAGAAATCCAGAATGAGGCTTGGTTTCAAGAAGATCAAGCTGGTGATGATAAGGACGAGTTCTTTGCTTTGGACCCGAATCTGATCAAAGAAGCAGAAGGGGGAGGCAGGGATGGTTCTAAAGGGCTAACTAAATGGGCTAGAAGGAGATTTGATAGTTGGAGATCACGGTTTGGCTTTGATTGCAGGATACCAATTGAAGAGATTCCTTCGGTTGAACTGGCTGACATGCTTATGAAGTTTATGCTGCAGATCAAGAAAAAGAACAAGGAGGTTTATCCACCAGGAAGGTATGTAATTTATTTAAGTTGTTTAAGTCTGTTAGATTTTCGTTAGGATTTAGGGTCAGATTTATGTTAGGTCAAATTTCTGTTGTTAGGTCAGATTTCTGTTAGGATTTAAGATAGTTTATCTGATAGATTATTTGTTTCTTTGCAGTCTTAGTGTCTTGTATAGGACACTTGGTAGGATTTTAAGAAAAAAAACAAGAGGTCAGAGTTGGTCAGACTGGTATTGAGGAGCGTCCGTTCAATATCTTGAAGTCAGATGTGTTTAAAAAAAGTACATATGCCTTTGTAGTATCTGTTAGAAGATCAAGGTTACTTGGAGTTAAGGGGAAGAAGAAGAAAGCACCTGTTATTCCTTTCAGTGTTGAGAATGACCTGCTTGGTGATGTTGATCATCAAATTTATCATCCTAGGGGTTGCCAAAAACGTCTTTGTTTTTATATCTGTAGCAGGTTTGGGATCAGGGCAGTTAAAGAGATTTGGAATTTAAAGGTGTATCAATTTTCCTTGGAGATTAGTGAGAGTGGTGAGTTTGTGAAATACGAGGAAGCGTGCAGCAAGAATTATAATCCTTCTGCTACGCGTTTTGAAGACCATCATTTTAGGGATCCAGTGTGGAGTTATGAGGAAGATTTCGTGTTCACCTACAAACAGTATGTCAGACATTTACCTTCAAGGCAGTTTGGGGCTGATGATAAGACGGAGGGTGCACTATTCTTGACTGCCATCGATAATGCGTGCAGTAATGTAAGTTGTTGTTTGATTTGTGTTTTTGTTTTTTTGGTTTAGATCTTTACTTATTAGATCTGTTGTAGGTTTGGTACCATAAGCAAAGGGTTGGCACAAATCAGGTTACAAAATGGCTTAAAGTGATGGGTGAGACTGTTAATGCTGACATCTGCAACAAATCTGGATGCGTGACTTTGGTGACGCGATTGGCATTGGCTGGTGTGCCAGCTGAAGTGGGGATGCATGTTACAGGTCATAACACGCTTGACAGCTATCGCAAGTAAGGTTTTCTCCCCTTTTATCATTTTTTTTATTATTGTTAGGTTATTTTGACTTTCTTTGTAATTAGGTATGACAGGAGCAAAGAAATTCAAGTCGACACAGCTATGTCCATTCTATTAAAGCCTGTTGATGATGATGGGAAGCTTCGAGTATATAATGAGGTCCTTAGTGAGCAAATGAATAGTAAGCGGAAGGTGTTATTTGGAGTGCAGGATGATCGTGTTCCAAATGGGCTTGCTGTTCCGAAGCAGGTACGACGAATATTTTTTATTGAAACAATCTTTTTTCATTCAAATATTTACAGTTTCATGTTGTGTAGCAGGTTGTTATGGGTTCCTCAACTGTTGCTGCTGTAAATTCTGAAGATCATGTTGAACAGGTTCATTCTGGAATTTTTATGGAAGGCGAATGTTCAACCAAGTGCAAAGAGCAGGTAATTTTTTCTGATTTATTTTGAATTTTGAATCACTATCTTTGTATGAATGTCTTTCATTTTTTATTTTTTCAGGTCGTTTGTTTGGCTGGAAAAGAAAACATAGAATTACCTGACAAGCAGGTGCAGGACGAATTGGATTTTATTGACGAAGGCATTGTCAACGAGTTGATGATGGCAGATCCATTGGCAAGGAGAGCATTACAGGGAGGTCACTACAATGTTACAAAGGGAAATACAGTTAGCAATGCAGGTGGGCAAAATTTCCTTGGTGCCACATTTTCTGGTTGCGTCTTTGTTACGTGTGATAATCCTGCCATAGCTTCTGATATCCTGAAAAAGTTGCACAGCACTTGATGCAGCACTTGTTTTCTTTTAAATGTTGGAAGTCGAACTGTGAAATTGTGGAATTTTGAAACTGTGAAACTGTTGTAATTTTCTTGTGAAACTGTGAAGCAAAATGTGACTCAATGTAATTTTGAACTCAATGTAATTTTGAAGTTCAATGTGACTCAATGTAATTTTGAAGTTCAATGTGATTCTGTTGTTTAATGTAATTGTGTTGCAATAAAATTGTCTGAAACCTTGAACCAAAATATCAACTGAAAATCACCTCAAAATCACCTTCAAATTTCGGGTTATAAAAACGAGTTGATTAACCCTATAATTTCAAGGTCATGAAAATTTCGATTTACACAAAGGTCTTAATAAAATAAATGTAGAATAACGCTAACATCTCATATCTTAGCCGTTCAAAATTATGTTGCTTAAAAAGAAAGGAAAGGGCGGGCGCTCTACAAATAATGCACAGCGAGCACGAGACAGGAAAAAATGGCCACCGTGTGGCTTGCCATTTCATTTGCTGCAGTGGTTTTGTTGCCTATTGGAGCTGATTCTCTATCTTGTAGCAGTTCCAACTCACAATTTTTCCCCTTTTGCAATGTATCACTGCCAATCCAAGACCGGGTACACGATTTAATATCTCGCCTTACTCTGCATGAGAAGCTTGAGCAGATTGTGAATAATGTTAGTGCCAATCCTAGACTGGGGCTAGCCCCTTATGATTGGTGGTCTGAAGGGCTTCATGGCATCTCTGATGATGGCACAGGTGTTACTTTCATTGGTACCATATCAAAAGCAACCACTTTTCCTCAAGTTATCTTAACTGCTGCATCCTTTAATGTCACCTTATGGACGAAGATCGCACAGGTAAGCCCTTGGTTTCATCTTTTAAAATCATTCTCTTGCATGCCAACCAATTTGCGCGAATTGTCCTCTGTACCTCAATAATTGGCTCTCTTAGTATTTTCATATTGTTGACATGGTCTGTATAAGACAGGCTGTTTCAACAGAAGGCAGAGCAATGTATAACAATGGCCAAGCAGGTCTTACGTACTGGGCCCCCAATATAAACATCTTTAGAGATCCCAGGTGGGGAAGGGGTCAAGAAACTTCTGGAGAGGATCCGTTTTTATCTAGCAAATATGCTGCATACTATGTCAGGGGAATGCAGGATCCGGAAGAACAAAGTGAGGAAATGCATTTCATGAATTCAACAGCGTCTAGCAAGATGAAGGTTTCAGCATGTTGCAAACATTTTACCGCATACGATATGGAGAGTTGGGGAGGTTCAGACCGCAATCACTTCAATGCTGAGGTGCAAGTTGTTCTGCTAATGTGCTTATCCGTTCGGAGCTAATGAACTTGAATTCTCAATATTGTTTTATAATAGTAATAGCTGACTTCGAGAGAAATGGAAGCATCAATTTAAATTGATTAACTCTTCAGGTGACTCTGCAAGATCTAGCAGACACTTATAATGTGCCCTTTAGAAGCTGTGTGGAAGACGGGCATGCCAGTGGTGTAATGTGTTCTTACAACAGGCTAAATGGCATCCCAACATGTGCTGACTATTCGCTGCTTACAGATACACTAAGGAATACTTGGGGTTTTGAGGGGTATATGACTAGATCTTGCCTTCCAATCCTTTTCCATTTAGTATTCTAGTTTTGGCTTGGATGTTGTTGAATTTTTCTCAAAATCAGGTACAGAACTTTAGATAAATGTCCACCTCTCCTCATCCTTGTTCTTATGGGACTATGTTCCTCAAGAGTAGTTGTTGAAAACAGGCTGAAATGATGCCGATAGCATGGTCTTAAATGTTCTTGGTACCTTTACTATTTAAGCCAAACATTGTAACGTTGCCTCTTAAACACATGGTCTCAGGGCAATTTTATTATTGTCGGTAAAATAGGCTTAATACCATACTATTATGGCAGGTACATTGTTTCTGACTGTGACGCAGTGGCCCTCATTTTTGAGTTCTATAACTATACACGGACTCCAGAAGAAGCAGTTGCAGATGTACTGTTAGCAGGTATGCTGACCTGTGGAAAGCCATTTGATTTGCATTGGTGTATCATTAATTGACATGAGCATAGATCTACCTCCGCAGGTCTTGATCTTAATTGTGGAATGTCTTTGCTGAGATACACAGAACATACAATTGAAGAGGGTAGGGTGACAGAGTCAAACATCGATCATGCTCTCTTGAATCTCTTCACAGTTCAGATGAGGCTTGGCATGTTTGATGGAGTGAGTAATTTATATGGTAGACTTGGCCCAGCGGATGTTTGCTCGGAGATGCATCAACAGTTGTCTCTAGAAGCTGCTTTGCAAGGAATTGTGCTTTTAAAGAACGAGCATGGTGCACTACCTTTACCCCAAGAGAAGAAGAAGGCCATAGTTCTCATTGGTCCGCATGTTAATGCATCACATGCAATGCTTGGAGATTATGCTGGTAAACCTGCCATTTACATATGTCACAGATTGATGTAAGAAAAGCTTACGTGTTGCATCACACTAAAATCTGTTGTCGTCCAGATACTATGACATACAGAAAAAAATAGACACGTTAGAAATGATTTTCCACCATTAGAGGCTTATGACTTATTATTTGACGCGATTAAATCTGTTTGATAGTTAATTCAGATACAGACATTGTTGCTGGTTAAGACTCCATCTTTTATCGCTGAGCAAAGTTTTGGCATTTTTCTTAGGGTTGTGATTATTTCTAGCACCATTGGCAACTCATGCACCTAGCCTGTAGCAACTTTAGAATATGGATAGCTGTTCAAGTTGTCTGAAAAAATTTGTTTTAGACAGAAGCTGAATTAGTCTTGTAATCCTGTACTGCAGGCAAACCATGCAAATTCACAACACCACTTGAAGGAATGCAGAAATATGGTCCTGTGACTTTCAGTCTTGGATGTTCAAATGTGGAATGCAAGGATGATAACATGTCCATGTCTGCCGTTGAAGCAGCTAAGAATGCCGATGTTGTTGTTCTGTTTATGGGTATAACAATAAATCAGGAGACAGAAGGAAAAGACAGAATGAGCTTGCTACTTCCTGGATATCAACAGCAGTTAGTGTCTGCTGTTGCTGCTGCTGCTTCTGGAATTGTAGTTCTTGTGATTATATCTGGTGGCCCAATTGATGTGTCCTTTGCCAAACATGATCCTCATATATCAAGTATATTATGGGTTGGATACCCTGGTGAAGCTGGCGGAGGAGCCATTGCAAGCATTATTTATGGAGAGCGCAGTCCAGGTATTTCCTACTTCTGGTGCTGTTGCCACTGATATTGATTTGCCTTGAATAAAATGTTATGCATGTTTTAGGTGGCCGCCTGCCAGTAACATGGTATTCTGAAGATTTTACGAAAGTCTCTATGTTGGACATGAATATGCGCCCAAATATTTCTACTGGATATCCAGGTCGCACCTACCGCTTCTATACAGGGAAAACTGTTTTTGACTTTGGAGATGGATTGAGTTACACAAACTTCAGCTATTCTTTTATGTTGCCACCTAACATATTATATCTGTCAAGAGAAAACAATCATGTACACCTATCTGTTGGCCACTCCTTGCTAGCCTCAGTCTTACAGCTTTCTTTTTTGGGCGAAATACGCGAGGTCGAAGATGTGATGTGTGATACATTTAAGGTGTCTATTTCAGTTGGAAATGTAGGCAATCGAGATGCTGATGAATCAGTCTTGCTCTTTGTGGTTCCTCCGACGGATAATGCAGGGCAAGTAAAGAAACAACTTGTGGCGTTTGAACGTGTCCATATTCAAGCAGGCAAAGTAGTTCAGGTTACATTTGATATAAACCCATGTACTGATCTTGCAGTAGTTGACAGGCACGGTAGAAAAGTATTACATTCTGGTCACCATGTTCTAAAGGTAGCATCTATTGAGCATCCTTTGGTAGTCATGTTCCATTAGGATTACAATGCAAGTTCAAAATTTGCAGTACTCTGTGTAAGGGACTGATGAATTATGGAAAAACTATGTTTCCTAAAAGAGGCAGGAAGACTGCTATTCATATGTTGTTATATTGTTGAGCTGGTTGTGTGAAGATTAGTAAGATCATTTTCATATTGTTCAGCTGGTTTGTTGTGAAGACATACTGAGATCAAGATGGTTAGAGCTGGTTTAATCAGGGTTCAAATCCTTGTGTCTTTTAGATTCCCATTTTAAGAACTAGAAATATGCCGCTTCTTCCAATATTATTTGTGCATTTTAACTTTTAACTCGCCCTTGAGGAGAACTAGCATAATAAGTTTTGCCTCATAAAGTAAAATAAAACTGTGTGGAATTACATTGGTCTCCAGCATAAAATCATCAATAACTGGACTCATCTTTAGCACCATTCAAGCAAAGAACCCAGAAACTTTGTGTCATTCAAGCAAAGAATCAAGAAACTTTGTGCCTGGTGTTCTCTGCCTCACAACGTAAAATGAAACAGGACTCATCTTCAACACCGTACAAGCAAAGGAGGAACTTTTCATTCAAAAAACCGAGGAACTTTGTGCAAATATCAGAACATCATCAGCATACATTAGAAGGCATACATTAGAAGGCATATTACATATTCCTGGATATTAGTGCCACCTCCACCATGTATATTGAGCCACTCCGCTAGGCTAAGCCAAATAAGGTAAGTGATAATGGACAGCCTTGTTTGACCTCAATATTGCTTGGTGCTTTATCGGGGGCATTGCGAGAGAAGATGACTTATACCCTAGTGTGGACCTGGAGATTCAAGAATAAATATATTACAAGTTTTGGCAAAATATTTCCCTATCAAATGCAAAGCCTCCTCTTGCAACATTATTCGATACGTTCGCGGCATCATCCTTGATACATTGTCATTGTTTTGTACTCACACAGATATGCAGGTGAATTTAAATAAGACAAAAGTCATGGGACGGGTATTCTTTGATAGATAGTTGTTTTTTGGAAAGACAGATATACATGTATGTGAAAATCTATTCTATTCTTATGTCGATCCCTTTGCTCAGATAGTACAACCTGGACTTCAGTTTTTATACTGGTAGGGGTTTCAATTTGTTGCTCCTAGGTGCTATGTTCTAGTATCTCTATTCTTCCTTCCAATGCTTCAATCTGAGATTGTAGCATGGCTACCCTATCTAACGAAGTTCTGACCTGTTTAACTTCTTCATGTGTTTCATTAACTTTCATCAGAGTTGTATCCATGGCAGAATTGTGAATTGTCAAGTAATCTTAACAATTCTAGCCTATAAAAATGAGTGAGATCATGAGGATTAGGAAAAAGAAATGTTCGCGGCTTTGTTTCAAATATTTGGCACACTTTGTTGCAAGGGTATTATCTCATGTGTATTGGATGCCAATATAATAAGCACTATGTAGTACAATAACAGGGGGTTCGAGGGGGACTTGTTATAGATGCATAAATCACCATTCCTGAGACCATAGAATATATCCCTAAAACAATTGAATGGGTTATTATTACGAAAAGAAAAATAGATTTAATAGAAAAAATAAACACCTTAGCTTTCTGGTTGCATTGTTAAAGCATTCTTATTAGAATATCAAATAATTTTGGTAGAGATTCGACCCTCCCTATTTCATATTCTAAAATCTTAGGCGCACCTCATTTAGAATACGTAGCACAATAACATGGGGTTCAAGGGGGATTTGATATGGATGCATAAATCGGCATTCCTGAGAACATAGATTATACCCCTAAAACAATTGAATGGGTTATTATTAGGGAGGAAAAAAAAGATTCAATAGAAACAATAATGCGTTAGCTTGCATTTTGATTGCATTTTGGTAGAGGTTCGATCCTTCCTATTTCATATTCTAAAACGTTAGGCGAGCCTATATTTCATATTTCAAAATCATTATTGCCCTCAATCATAAATGGCCATAATCAAAATGAGAGACACCCAGAGACCCCAACATACGATCTGGGACATAGGATAGACAAATCCAATGGCTGAGGCGGTCCAGGGTGCACCTCGTTTAGAATATGTAGCACAATAACAGGATATGGGGTCAGTGCCAAGATAAGGGGGTCTCAACTGAAATGTGTCGTTAGGGTAACACTTAATTTTAACTTGGCAACATGGATTGTTCTTAGGCCTTATAATCAGGATAACACTTAATTTCAACTTGGATACATGAGTTGTTTTTAAGCCTTGTGAGTTAGACATATATGCACTGTGCCAAAATCTAGGAACATACTTATGAAGAAAAGACAATGCATGCATGTATAGTAATATGAGCCTACAATGCCTAATTGCAATATATTCAACATCAGACATCGTCCATGACATTCCGATGTTGCACAAGCATCTTCTACATAGTCCATAAAATTCCGATGTTGCACAAGTATCTTCTACATAGAGTGTCCTTTGCATCCAGTCGAACAAAAGAAATGTTCGCGACGGCCTTGCCGCCACGATAAGTTTCTTGTATATTTAATATTTTCCCTTTGTTTGGAGTAAGCCCCACATACCTATAGTGCTATTTTATTGACACATTCAACATATATCACTATGAAAAACCATTAACAATTGTACCAGCATTTACCTATTTTTAGCAAAAACGTTGAAAATTAATAAACAAAATACCTTAACCCAATAAATGCAACTAGGATAATTCTCAATGCCAGTCCTTTGGAGAGTGGTTGTCGTGTTGAAGTAGGGGCCAGAGCAGAGGCCGTTCCTCCAAACCGCATAGATGCAACTCGTAGTGCCTTCACACCCTTCTTAGAAATTTTAATTGGCTTTTTAACCTTATGATATGATGCAACGGTATTGAAAACATAATTTAACTTGTTTATTAGCAATCACCTTGCAATGTCTAATCCCTTTTACCTTTGGATGACTTTGACTCAATAGAAGGTGGTCTATTTATATGTGTTGCTTAATAAGTTGTTCTTTTTTTACTTTTGGAATCATGATTCTTATTGTCAATCTATTCTTTATTGAAATTCCTTTCTTGAAAATAAGAATAAATACTTAAATAAATCTAAAATTTAATAAAAATATAATGCAAATTCAAGCTTGGAAAGAAACTCTATATTATTTTATCTAGATATAAATAGTTAGACTAGACGTTAAGGAGATTTAAACATTATGATATATCAAAAGGGACTCACTGCTCCAAAAAACTTGGACACAATAGAATATTCTAAGTTGTGTTTAAAAGTGAATAAGTTTTGTTAGAAATTAATGGCATCTAAATAGATAAGACAAAAGAGATGCGAAATTTCATTTGACTAAAGTAAAATTTGCTTTATGTGGTTGTTTATTATCTTAGAAATGGAAATGCAATGGTTTATTGTCATTGAGATGCCAATAATACTGGACAACATAGCTTTGATTCCGTATCTACAAATCAAATAGTGGTTAGATTTTGTAGGGAAGAAGGGCACCATAATTCTCGTGGCGATCTTGTGATGCACTGTTGAATATTCCTCGTATACATATGTGGGAAACACATTCAAGGGGTCTTTGTCAACTAAAAATAGAGCTTATATCGCATGGAGAAAAGAAATGAGCAAGCATAGTGGACACGTTATGCACTAACTGATTCCCATCTATAGTGAATATCCGTCATCCAATGTTCATTCCATTAGAATAACATATATGATTGCTTTCACACAAAGTCCTATAGGAGTCAAATATGGTAAGAGGCCATTCATGTCATTGTTTATGCATGGAAGGAAGGCAAGGACATATTGCTCCACTAATACAACTCTACCGCTTGCACTTAGTGCTACTCGATTCGGATCCATTGGGACACACTCGAGTAGCATTGGGCCACGCAGCTGCCCATATGTATACATATATATATAAGTAGGAAAAACGGACCTAAGGGGCAACATCTAGCAAAATGAAATTCAGCGCAGAGCAGATCAAATTTATGTTTGGGGTGATAGGTATTTAAAATATATAATAAATACTTCAGGTGCTGAAAGGTTGGTTATGACCAATGTGGTTGTTATGGTGTAGGAAATGTGACTGCGATCCTGAATGGGATAGCTCCAGTGTAAGCAATTCGATACAGATAGATAGATAGATAGATAGATAGATAGATAGATAGATAGATAGATAGATAGATAGATAGATAGATAGATAGATAGATAGATAGATAGATAGATAGATAGATAGATAGATAGATAGATATTCTAACAAGCACATGGGACTGATTTGAATTGAATTGGTTTTTATCGTCCACAGAGACACTACGAGTTTATATAGATGAATGTTGATTATGTAGATCATTAAATGAATGTTGATTAGGTAGCTCAATTAAGACGATGTTAGAGCTTAAATGATGAAGGGTTTCGCAGTTATAGAGACGAGTACGAGCACTGTTGGGCAAATTCCGGGGTAGAGAAGGTTTGTTCCGATTGAAGCTAAGAATTTCCGGTTGAGTTAGCACATTGCAGGAAACATTCCGGAAGATTTTTATGCATATTTGTATAAGAGTAATACAAATTTCCGATTGGGAACTGAAAATATCCGGCTATTTGATGAAAGAGTAGGAAAATTTCCGATTGGGTTTAAAAACTTTGCCCAACACTGAGTACGAGTTTACAGAGATGAATGTTGATTAAGTAGATCATTAAGGTCATTAAGATGATGTTAGAGCTTAAGTGATGAAGGATATTTGCAGGCCAACATTTTGGAGGATATGGAAGAAAAGGGCAACAGAGAGCTTTTCAGTGCTGCCGTACATGGTGGCTTTGGGATGCAACGCAATATGGGTGCTGTACGGGCTGCCATGCGTATCAGGAGGAAGCAATATTCTGGTGCTCACGATAAGCGTGATCATCGTGGCGATGGAGTCTGTGTTTGTGGGGATATACATAGCATTTGCGCCCACAAAACTCAAGGCATAAAAACTGAACCGGTTGGAAGGCCATGGAATATACTTATGAACTAATTCGGCTACTGTGGTTGCAGGTGCGTACCATTTTGCAAGTAGTTTCCATCATGGTAATGCTCGGGGTAGAGGCCCTGGTAATCCTCGTTGCCTTTCCCCATGGAAAAATCCGTAAGCTCATCGCCGGAGTTCTGGCAGCCGGAAGCTCCTGTGCTGCTTGGGGTTCTCCCTTGTCCATCGTGGTACACTATTTACCTATTATTATATACTTTTTCCTTTATATAAAACACCCTTTCCTTCCCTAGGTTGTAGTCCTTTAACATTTATGCCCTTTGGAATCGCTATTATAGGGTTTGGTTATCAAAACCAAGAGCGTGGAATACATGCCCTTCCTCTTATCCTTCAGTATCGCTCTCAATACCCTTGTGTGGACCATCTATGGCATTATCGGGCGTGATGTCTTTGTCATGGTAAGCTCCTCAATATTCTCCTCTGGGTACTGTTCAACTTGTGACAGAAACTATAATTTTGCATCCACAGTCCACACCAGAGTGCTTTGCATTTGACGAGTCCTAAATCGTTTGAAACTACATAGCATCTCTAGCTCATATAGGCCTTATCTACTTTTACCGAACGCTAACTTACTATTTGGTTATTTAGATTGCAGATGGAGTGGGTTTCCTTTTTGGTGTATTGCAACTTCTTGTATATGTTATTTATTATAAGGAAAGCAAGCGAAGGGATCAAGAAAAACTTGCTGCCAAATATATTTCCAATGATGCAGAGAAGAATGAAAAGCACGATGGACAAGTGGTGTCAACTAATGCGTTTGAAGACACTAAGGGTTCAAATGGACACTTTGTAGCTATAGAGGTTTTCTCAACCACAATGAAAGAGCAACACTCCATACCACATAATAGTTGCTACCATAAGGAAGAAGAAAGAGAAAAGGCAGAGCATTTGTAATTCCTTCCTAGGTCAATTATTCAAGAAGCTAACTTATAAAGGAAGTTGACGCTTCTTGTGACTTCTTCCATGTGAGCTATAGCTTCTAAATGATAAAATTAAAGCATTTGTTCATGAATAAGACACATAGCTTGTCATCATTAAGATCCTCCTCCACCCTAAAAACATGATTTGATTTATGCATGCCATCAATGTGCAGGGGCCATGCTAATCTTCTCTGCGTTGTTCCAATATTATCGAATGTCCCCAAGGACTGGCAACACGATTTGAGTTTGTACCCATAGCCTGAATTTGTAGCCATTTATAGGGTAAAAGCACATTAGGGTGTCATACATTAGGGGGGAATTCATGTACACTTTTGAATTGGATGTTGAATTTTACATGTACTAATTTCATGTATAAAGGGCAGCCACGTTTTTGTCTTATATATTTAAAAAAGCCAAAATTCCCATTTGTTTGTAATTATGACAAGTAAAGACTGGCGGTTGATGCGAAACTCCTAGAGGAAATTCCCTCCAGAAAAATTTCCTTCCAAGAAAATTTCGTCAATCAAACCAAGAAAATAGAATACAATTTGAACCTTTTTTCATGCACCAAAACATTAGTGTCAATTAGTCCTCGAGAACGTGGAATCTGGTGATTTTGAAACTGAATATGGAGAAGAGCGGATGGCATCTTCTAAATTCGAAACTATGAAGAGTAAAGAATAGATGGCTTGCGGTAATTTTGGAAGAAGAAAATGGCAGAGCATGATAACGAAATTGAAAATGGTAGTACATCCTTGAGATATGTTACCAAAAAAATAAGGACTAGCATGCAAAATGTTGTTACTGTTATGACAAAAGAAGCTGAATCATTGGCTCCTAATCAAGGTACTTATTTGCTTCTAGATTCTTCCAAGATCATAGGCTATTGGAGCTTTTTCAATCTATGATTGGGCTGCCTTCACAAGCATTGTTCAAGCATGCAATTTTACAACAAAACATTAAAGATGGGTTGGAAGAAGTTAAGTCCTCTAATAGTAGTGATATGCAGATATCGGTATTAGAATGTTTGAATACCTGAAATCAAGTTGCATAAGGAAACTGAAGAGGAACACTTGTTATTGTATCAAGCATGAATAAGCAGAGAAGTTTAGGAAAGCCTTCAATTCTATGAGGGCAAAGTTTCACATCAATCGCTGCTGCAATTGTGATATATGTGCTGCTACTACACATAATGGGGTTTTTCAGGCACAAAAGTTGTAATGTTAGCACTCTTTGGAGAGAAATGGTTTGTCAAAAGGAAGAAGGGGAAGAGTGGCATAATTTGAAATGCATTTAAGGGGATTGTGAAAAATATGGTAAATAAAGATTCCCCTCCGTCCAAAAGAGACTTATCAGAATAATGAAGATGATGTTAAATGGCAAGCTTACTATTATAAAGTCAAGGAAGGGCACTTCTAGAAGACTAGGATTTGTGGAGAATGTGACGTTCCCCTAAACTATACGATATAAATATGTATATTTCTAGGCCACGTCACCATACACGTCTACCTTAATAGCCTTGTATACCGTAGTGTGTTGATGGGAGCATGGCTAAGTTATTACATAACTTAGCGAACCTTAGGCATGGAACTATTTCCACATGGGCCCATCCTATTGGGCACCGGCCACACAGATGCACCCAATTGGAGCCATGTGGCATGACATGGCAACCCTGACTTATTAATGGCCAAACCCTAACCCTAGGCCATATAGCATAGCACAGCAGCCTCCAGAGCATGTGTGCATCAGGAAGACTGGGAGCTACTTCGAACTCCTTATAGACCATGAAGACGCCGGGAGCGGGTGGGAGTTCCTCCGGAGCAGTATTTGGAATAAATTCCTTTGTAGATCATCTAGAAGTTAGGATCCCAGGTGCGTATCTCTAATAGAGCCATCATTCTGAGTCTGGATCTCAAACCCTAATCAATGAACCCTAACTGTAAGTTAGATGCATGTGATTAGGATTAGATGTTATTTTCATTAGTTATCATGTTATATGGATATGCGATGATGGTTCATCATGTTTGCTCCTCTTGTATTAGGAAGAGGGGTAGAGACCTAGTAGCCATTATTTAGATGATGCTCCTAGTTTAAACCCCTTAGTTTCTATTAGATGTGGCCTGTGCATAAGAGTCCACTCGGCTACGGGGGCTATGGAGTGACCAAGCACCACATAATGGGGCTAGTGGCAAAGTGGAGGGAGGTCCCTACTGAGCGCAGCTACTGGGGACCTATAGCGGGCTAGGCCTATAGTCGGTCACCTCGTGTGGAACGGGTATGGGTCCGACAATTCTTGGGTCAATGGTGTCCTGACTCTCAAGAGTTGCAGGTGTCGGCCTGGCTCTTATTTTGGGGACTTCAGTCGGGTACAGACGTGTGTCGCCACTGTGACGTCCCCTACTCGTATACGGTGCCCTCACCGTATACAAACAGGAGTTCATCCCCCATACCAGCTCCATGCTAATACAGGGCCCTCCACATGACACTGCAACCGTGACGGGTTCCAGTGGGAAGAGTGGAAGGGTCATTGCACCCCGTCTCCCTCAGGGCCTACCTAGCTGCGGAAGCGTAAACATACATGTCAGTAGCACATACATCAACATCATATGACCATCACGAAGGATGGTCCTCCACATATCTGCATAGACAAAGATCAGCACATCACATAGGGAATCCTACCCAAGGCTCGGAACACGGGGATGGGTGACAAGCTTGGGTCTCCGAGTTTATTGGGCATGAATTCATGGCAATGGATTTGGCTGGCATAAGAACATGGCATTGGGTTGTCCACTCCATCCGCCCCTCCTGTGCACACTTTGCAGAGTAGGCTGAAAAGTGTTGGGACCTGACTGTAGCCCGCCGGATGCATAGCCAAGGGGGCTATATCCTGGGTTACATCTCCCCAGTTCCGATGGGGCAGGTAGGGATTTCTCCCTCCAGAGATCTACAATCTTTGACTCAAGGTGACTAGAGGGCCACCGCCAGTATCCGACTTGAACTCAATGGAAGGTCATATTCACCACCTCACGCAGTGTCGAGCCCATGCCTTGCCCACACGCAAAGGGCAAGCCATTAGACCTAGTCACAGTGACCCCCGGCAGTACTAACACACCATAGGGGTCGTTCAAGAGTCAGAACATGAACCTCCTTATAAGCCAGTCTGGCCCCTTCACCCACAACCAGGTGTGGCTCTTGTGCACAGGCCGCATCTACAGTGTGCTAGAGAGGCTACTCTAGGAGCATCAACTACAAAGCTTTAGGTCTCTACCCCCCTTCCCAATACAAGGAGTTCATAGAGATACATCATCCATATACATCACATAAGAACTGAAGAACAAGATCTAATCTACCACATAGAGTTAGGTTCTTTAGTTAGAATCTGCTATCTGGGGATCTAGAGGCCTGCTATGGCCAATCTAATAGGCTAAACCTACTGATTCAATGACTAAAATAGGGTTTAGACTATCTAATTGACCAAATACCTGATCCTTGAGGGGCTCCTCCTGACCTGAGCTCGACCATCCTGCTGAAACGCTCGAACCCAGAGAAACTAAGGATGCAATTCTCCCAGTCAGAGTCTGGGATGCGGTTTTGGCTGTTGAGGCAGCCAAAACAGAGTTCTGAAGCCCTAAAATCGAAAATTGGGTTAGCTAGGGTTTCCAACCCTATATAGACAAGGGGGTTGGCTAGGGTTTCCAATTATCCCCTTTTGGCATGTGGGATAATTGGAAATGGGCCCACTTGCCCTTAAGGGCTAGGTGGCCAAATGTGCCCACATGGAAATGTGTGCACATTAATGAATGTGTACATTGGAAAATGTGCACATTAATTGCACCTATGGGTATGGCCCACTTGGCATCAAGTGGCCACATGGAAATGTGTGCCCACATTAATGTGTACATTGGAAAATGTGCACATTAATACTAATGCACATTCTTAGCAAGTTGCCCCCTAGGGGCTACCCACTTGGCTATACGTTGGCGTACACGTCAATCGGGGTGGCGTGTACGCGTGACGTGGCAGTACAATATACGTCCTGGGAGCGTATATTGTGCTGGAACGTCACAGCCACGATCCTCTAGCGCCCATGGAGCCACTATTCCGTGGGAAGGGGAGATGCAACCCTTCCTACCTCATCGGACCCAGGAGATGAAACCTGGAGTAGTCCCAATGGGTGATACCATGAGACTATGTCTCCGGCAAGTTATAGTCACACCAGAGCCCAATCTAGCCCATCTGCAAAGTATGCACAGGAGGGGCCGATGGAATGGTCAACCCTAGCCATTGTCTATAGCGAACCCTGCCATTGTTGTATCTCTCTGCTCTATCTTGGGGTCCAGCCGTCATCTACTTTCCCTTGCAAGTGTGAGCTTGGGTAGGAGTTGTTATGTTTTTTGATATGTCTTTAGCTCTGATATATTTATGGATGGATGTTGTGCTACCCTTTGTAGTAGTGGATTATAATATATTATTGTCAGCGTTGACATTGTAGTATGCTTCTGCTGTTATAGAAGCCCGTAGGGGACGGGAGCAAGACACACCTCTGTGTTTCCCTACCCGTGTCCTGGCCATCCCAGGAATGGGGTAGACGGAGAGCCCATGTGGCAATTGATGCTGGATGGGGAATTTTCCATAGAGTATACAGCGGGGCGTCATATATTTTCGGGGAGCATCACAATGGTATCAGAGCAATGTTCTTGGTTGACCAAGAGCTAGCACTGGCCATAACCTGGACTACGTAGATTGACAATCCTAGTATAGTATGGAATGAGAATTCCAACATTGAACCTCGAAAGTGGAGGGAAATTTTTTTTCCCGAAGTAGCAGGGTTGTAGAGTTAGGCTAAGTTATATGTCAGAGGAAACGAATGAGTCAAACCAGCATTCTATAAGTTTGGAGTTGGAAATTATGCATTGGCACCAAGTTTCACGCAAAATGGGTCAAAGAATCATCCCAATCCAAGATCCCGGTGAAAAATGGTGCAAATTCATAATTAAAACTCCAAGAACCATTAGAAAATTAAAATTCAAAAAATGAATTGGAGTAACCATTAATAAGGGTGGCTAATTAATAGGGATATTAATGGTAATGGAATATTCCTTGGCATGTAAGAGTATCTTTTCCTTTTTAAACAGTTAATCCGTTTACCTAACCATACGATATGGCGCACACCATGCGCACCGCGAGGAAACTTAGGAACCCCCGGAGGAGGTCCAGCATGGCGGAGCCAGCTGCCGGGAGTGGCAAGAAGATTCTAGAGCACTTGAGGCCGAGGCAAGGCGAGGGGGACGAACCCAGCACATTGGACTCCACAGGTGAGACCTATCACACCATGGATGAGCGAGTCCCAAGCAGCTCGTCTGAGGGAACTCAGCACATGAATGAAACCATCGCCTGGGGTACACTATCCGCGAGTGAGGGAAGGCCCCAGCAGTAGCAGCGGGAAGAGCAGTAGCAACAGCAGATGGAGGAATCCTCAAGGAAGAGGAAGGAGAAGGTAGTGGAATGGGAAGAAGAAAGGCAAGAAGAGAAAGAAGAGAGAGGAAATGCGAGAGGAGGACGAAGTGTAGGGAGGACAGGCTGCAGGGACTGTCCGCATTGAAGAGCCTCGCTCAAGGGCATTGGACATGGAGGAAGATGACGAAGAAGAAGTTGAAGAGGAGGTCAACGAAGGAGCCGAAGAGGAAGAGCAGGAAGGAGAAATAGGGGATCTGACCCTAATGCAAGACCATCGTACCTAAAGTGGCCCAAACCATCTAAGGTAACGAAGAAGCAAAAGGTGGGGGAAAAGGCCTTCAAGTTCAAGAAGGACCGGGAGTTCAAGAGAAAGAAGGCTGCGTACAAAGAGAACCTCCGACGGCGGAACAGGTACAACGATTGATACTGCCAGCAGAACATTCCAAATTTCATGAAGGGAGAAAAGCTCCAGAACCAGCCCAAACCTCCTCCTCCAAGGCCAGAGAGCCCACCACGGACCTAATTCGAGGTATGTGCGAGTCTTTTTGGAGATCCGGCATTTTCAGCAATGCACCAATCTCCTGATCTGGAAGGACCATTCGAATGGCTACTTCGGGAGATTATGCAGGGTTTTAGGACGGACTATCGGGTGAAACCCCTGACTATCCAGTGACATCCTTGATTATCGATCACTGCAGGAGGCAGCAGAGGCAGAGCTAGTCCAGATCTTTGAAGAGGGTAATCTATGCACGATCCATGCCAAAAGGGCATGGTGATGCTCAATGACCTAAATTTAGTACGTAGGATTAGAAAAGATAAAATTAAAATCTTTTTATGTGAAATTTTACTATAAATATATTGTAACTTTTCAATTGATATACTTTGTTGAAAAAATTTGTTCAAAAAGTCAAAGCCAAACGCGTTTTCGAGAGTCTCGGAAAGGCCATTCGTGCGATGTGACTGGATTTGTCCATAAACTTGCTTAGAATGAATATTTTTCTATGAAGTAAATGCTAGATAGACTGATTTTGATCAGATATATCAGTTTAGCAGCTTACATTAGTCAGATCGACCATTTTTTTACCAAATAAGCTATTTTTCATTTAAACCGCGCCAAATGCGTTTTCGAGAGTCTTGGAAAGGCCATTCGCGTGGTGTAACTAGATTTGCACCATCTGACCTAAATTTGTCCCAAAAATCGCCCAAAAAGACACTTTGGTGTGTTTCTTCCCTTGTTTTAACTAGATTAGAACTTCAAATTAGCTAGATTGGACCTCTTTAGCTCTCAGAAGATTTTTCCGAGCAGGTAGTTTCGGCATGGCTAGTCTACCAGTGCTAACTTATTATCAGTGCTAACTCTTTCCTTCGAAGACATGGTGGAGCCAGAAAGCTTGAACTTTGCTCAACATGCAGAAAGCATTAAAGACATGCCCTGCTTCTAGAACTTCAAATAGCTTACTATCCTACGCATGCAGACATACAATACCCTAAAAAAAGCATTTCAGGAAAAACAAGTCAGCATGGCATGCGGACTGAAGAGAACCACCACTGTAAATCACTGGCCAATATATCGTGGCATAATATTAACAACGGAAGTAAAAAAACGAAACGATTAAGATGTACCAAAACAACAGAAGTAAAAAAACAAAACGATTAAGATATACCAAATGCGACACCTTCAAATGCTTGCAGATGTAAAATTTAATTATATCCTTGAATCAGATGGACTGTACGAGGCATGTTTGAACATTACAAAAGTATAAAAAAAATATTCACGCATGGCCCCCTCTGGATTATTCTCCACGCATAAGTTGAGAAGGAGATTCAATAATTTTTTCAATTTTCTTGGCCCTATGAAATGAAATTTCATTTAGACTAATGTGGCATGATACGTAGATGATAACACATGCTAGAGCAAGAAATTCTGTCTCTGACTCTAGATTTTGTTACAAACCAGTCTATAGATAAGGTATTACCAATTAGAAATTTAAGGTAAGAAAAAAACCAACTGCATAACGAAATAGTGGGCTTTACTAGTTTTAGCAAGGGCTTTACTAGTTTTATGCTTGTCTAAGACAAAGTGACAGCATCTTGAAACTGGTACATGAGTGTTTTCCCTTAATGGATCACTTGTAGGTTAGGTTAGATCTTGATCACATTCTAGTGGTTTAATATATTCCTATATTCTTCAAAAAAAAAAAAAAAAAAAAAAAAAAACTCTAGCAACACTTATTATCTTCTTATCATTATACGAAGATAAATTCAATCGTCAAAACCAGGCAAGGAGGAGAGAGAGAATATGAGACAACTGAAAGAAAGGCCATATCAGGCATCTCCACTAAGCACCAAAATCACAATACAATGCTAAGGCCACATCAGGCATTTCCACTAAGCACCAAAATCACAATACAATGCTGTCAGGCATCTCCACTAAGCACCAAAATCACAATACAAACTAAGCACCAAAATCACAATACAATGCTGATTGGTCAGTGAAACCATTATGGACGGGATTAAAAAACCTCGCCCTCTCGGGTTTTCGAGGAAAAACCCTGACCATAATAGTGACACTAATCAAATAGGAATCTAAACTGTATAAATATAACAACAACTGAATAAACCGATCACGCTAAAGAAGCACAGTGCAAGCTCTCTCCGCAAATAGTTGGGTCGCAAGTCTTCAACCAAACTCCAAACCATCACAATGGTCGCATCTCTGCATGGATTGATAAAGCCAATAAGCTCCAAGTCAACTAGGAAATGCCAGAAGAATACTTCACAACAAAAATCAACCCCAACTAAGCAAATGGAACAAGAAAGCCTCAGCAAAATCCTGCAGTACAAACACACAAGACACTAGGGTCTCTCCCACAACCTGGCACGAGGGCCATCCATCCTTGGCACGAGGGCGAAAACCACGCTCTCAAACAGCACCGGCATGAGGGCCATAAGTCACCACCAAGTATGCTGGCACGAGGGCCATAAGTCACAACCAAATACACCCACTAACTAGAGGGTCAAAGAATAAATCTCGTCCAATAGCAAAGGTAGATAGGTAAAAATTTTAGAAAGCTGGGGGAGTAGCATGAACAAAGGAGCTTAAGAGTACCAAGAAATCTGACACGTAAAAATAAGCAGCAATGGTGGGCGGGTGGGAGCGGAAGCGCAAAGGAAAACTGTGGAGATATAGATGCGCTGATGAACAGGGGAAGAATTGGAGTGGTAAAGCACACGAAACCTAACTGCTAGGGCAGATCTAACTACCTGGCTTTTGACAATTACATTAGTTGATATCCTAACCATGTCCTTCCAACCTATACATTAACTTGTCCCTTTACATTACAAGCACACAGCTAGCGCAAAAGCTTGAGTACAATTAAAAGAAAACCGAATTCATAGTCGTTGCTATGTCATCAATGCTGATGTGATCTCACTAATGCTGATGTGGCGTACAAGCAGACCCATAGGACTGCCATAATAAATAAATATTTTCATAATAAACAAGAGTTCTCGTGATGAAGACTTACAATATACATGATGGAGCAATATATGTACATAAACCAGCCAAATAATAGGATTTTCATTCATCATAACAATAATATACATTGGGTTTAATAGAAGGGCACCATCAAAACACTTATGATGCTATACACAATGGAGCAATATATGTACATAAACCAGCCAAATAATAGAATTTTCATTCATCATCAATACATATATAAAGCAGCTTCAATTTCTGTTTGAAGCTAATATTTCTGCCCCAGGAAAAAGCGTGAGCATGACACGTGTTTTTAGAAAAAAAAAAATGATGTCCCTTTCTTATTGCACGGCCTTCCCTTTCTTGCTCTTCAAGCAATCTTTGAAGGCTCAACCAGCCGCCAGATCCGAGCTTTCCAACTGGCTGGATTTAGGCTCCACTGCATCGAATTACAGAATGTGCATCATATTTAGAGTCTGCTGCATCATATTACATCAGGCACAAAATCATCAATCAGAACAAGTAAAAACTACTTCTGAAGAGGAAACCAGGGCAGATAAAATGGGGTATAGAGGTCTGGGGCTTCTTTCCAAGGTATGGCTTCGGCTACTTTCTTTGCAGTGGCCCTAGTGCCCACCATCAAATCATGGCTCACATATGACTGCAGGGGATGGATGTAGAGCAAATAAAACTTAGAAGATATGTAATATTAACTGGGTGGAACAATTAGCTATGGTGGATTTATCTGCGTTGAAGATGAGGGTACCACATGCCTAAGAGCTTTTCACACACAAATCCGGCTGTTTCAAAAATGTGTTTCCCAAAGGACCCCTGAGTTGGAAGTCTCACCTCTTCTGATGATCTACTGATGGTGAGTTCTTGCATTGACGGAATAAGTTCTTCTTAAAATCCACAGGAGCAACCTGCTTGAGCTTCCATTTTCCTCCAGAGGGCTCTGTTTTCATTTCTCAATCCTTTGCCCTAATCCTTGCATTCTGGAACATTTTCTAAGTCCGGCAAAGCCTCTGTTACCATCTTGGGCTTCATTTTCAGCTCAGCTTTTGCACTAATGCATTGTTCCTGGGCCTTATTAGAGCCATGTCCAGCTCCGATTATAATATTGCCGGACTAAAAAGAACCCACTAAAAAAAATAAAATTATCGCCTAATAAAACCTTAGCCAAAAAACCTTAGCAAAAGATCTACAGCAAACCTTGTGCTTCGTTTTTTGCCCTTATCCTTGCTTCTGCCCATGCCCATAGCCCAAGAACTCCTCTGTTTTTCCACAGCCACAACATTTTTGGCCATAGCCATTTCTTCGTTGCTCTCTACCAATATCTTTAACCAGCGAAATAGCATCATGGATTATCTTTCTATTCGAGGATTCATCCCAGGACCTCCAGTAACTCCAGTAGGATTCAAAGCACCCACAACCAAAAGAAGGATCATGCGGCACTTTTTTTGGGCAAAGACGCAGGTTTTTGGTTGTTTATATGGGAACGAAGGGGAAGGGGATCATTGGATCAATTGTTGTTACTGACACACTGCGTTGAGGTAGCAATCATATTCTTCACCTTCCCACTATTCAGTACTCCTAAGTTTACGTAGCACAATATGCTGTTAAGCCAATCCGAAGGTTAAAGGTAAAAAATATCATGTTCTAATAATATCTTCTTCATATATAAAGTGCCACTGTTTCAGAGGATCAATCCTCTCTTTTTCTTCCCTTTCGGATCTTGCCATCTCCAAAATTCGTTCTGTTATGCTTTTGGGTCTATATTGCTCTTTGTTTTGATGCTCTTATGCATAGACAGTAGTTTAAATTCAAATTCTATCAGTAAGAAAGCGCAGGCAGAGCTCTGGCTGTCGGAGTTAGTGGTACCAGGGCAGAGTTTTACCAAGGTCGTACTCGATATCAAAATTTTAATATTCCCAAAAATTACCATGACATGCATTTGCAATCTTGCACTTTGAAATCTAGATATTTAGTATGATGTCATGTTAGAAGAATATGCTAGCATTGTAAACTTTGAAATCTAGATATTAGTATCATGCTAGAGGACATGCTAGTCAATATGTATTATAGGGGGGGTGCCCATATTCCGTGCACTTAAGGTTTGAATAAAAAAGAGGCTTAGTTTTTCTGATCAAAACAGGAAAAAAAGCACGGTTCTGGAGAGCTCGAGGCCGGATCTGTTATGAGAAACAAAAATCAGAGAAATCGGGTCTCCACATCTCGAGTTGTGAGCCTTCAAAGTAGGCCTATCATCTGACCATCACCGTTCACCTCCTGCCCATCTAGCGTGCACCAGAATTTTCAGTTCATTTTTCATGAAGAGGCACGATTCCAGGGCTTCTAGGTGCACGGTTCCAGGGCTTTTGTGAGCGGAAGCTGGTACCAAAACTATGGCGGAACCTGGGCAAAGGCACGGAATATGGGCACCCCCCCCTAATGGAGTTTGTGACTAAAGAAAGCTTTCAATGAGAACTCTACCTACCATTGAAATGGCATTTTTGCAATTATTATGCAAACATGTCCTTTTATGTTCTTCTATAATACATAGGAAACTTCCAAGGTGAATTCCACATTTTGAATCCCATTTTCAAATACACAGATTCAGATGGAGATGTTTTTCACCCCAAGTCCAAGGCGACACAAATTCCTTCGCAGTGCATTTAGAAAAGAGAAATGTTCGCGACAGCCTCCCTTGCAATGCATTTAGAAAAGAGGATTGTTCGCGGCGGCCAAGGCCGTCGCGATAAATTTCTTGTAACAATAATATACATTGGGTTTAATATAAGGGCACCATCAAAATACGTATGAAGCTATACACAGTCCACGTGGTCAGAGTAATTACCAAAGTAATTACCATCATTGTTATAGAAAGTCAACATGGTGAGAGTAATTACCTTAACACACTCTAAGTTTATAGTGATCTAACGGTTGAGATCAATCTTATCAATCTGAGCCAATGGTGTTATGACCATAACACATTTCTATTATTCATAACATCCTAGGGTACTAAGATGTTATCAAATGGACGATTTAGATAGATTTTGATGTTAATGTTAAAAACAATTAGGGCTAAAACTCTTCGAGGCAATGTGTTAAGGGCGATAACGCCGTGGCCCTCAGTGTTACTTCAAAAAAAATTCGGACCATCAAAATAGCTCGAGAAACCCTCACCATTTTGATGGCCCTCAATTTTTTTTTTCCATAACACCCTCGGGCAAGGCGTTAGTGGAACAAGCCGCCAACAACCATTATCATAGTGGAACAAGCCTTTCCATTATCATAGTGGAACAAGCCTTTCCAGCTTAGGAAGGGAAACTCCATGCATGACCATTTTGTACCTCATTCCACTCTTGCAATGGAAGTCTCCATACAACAAGCCTTTCCAGCTTAGGAAGGGAAACTCCATGCATGACCATTTTGTACCTCATTCCACTCTTGCAATGGAAGTCTCCATACAAATTGATCTTTAATATGCACCCAAATGACACATCTAACAAGATGTTCAGCACAATTCGAGAGAAGCCATCAAAGTCTTAAGAGTTAGGCAGGAGTTCATCTACACTATAGGCAGCCCTTAAAAGGAAAGGCAGCCGTTAGTTAAGGCAGGAGTGCATCAGACCTTAGTTAGGCAAGACATTTTACACAATGATGAATGTGAACCCAGCCTAACCAAATGGAAAAGAAGGAAAGGTAAAGAAAAGAGTGGAAAAGGTATCCCTCATTTTTATACCGTCTTCTTCTTCTTCTAACAAAAGCTTCTTATGCATTTCTTTTGTGACTCTCAAGAACTTTTTACCAACTTTCATGCATTAACAAACCTGAGACCACTTATAATACTTTTCATAGGAGTGTCAAATCCTTCACTATACAATCAAACATCCAACTTCTGGATAACCTAGACTACAACATCATTCAAAAAAACCATAGGTTTTAATGCCTTATGTTCTATTTTCAGGTTTCTGCGTCAGCACCTTGTTTACAGAAATATTTCCTATAAGATCCATGTAGGATTATTACCTAACATTTTTTCGTATCTCTTAAATGAAAAAGCAGTTCCTTTCTAACAAGGACCTCAGCTATGTTTTCACGCTGGTTCATTATCATTCATTTTTATCAACACAACAGACTCACAGACATCTTTCAAAAACCCAATTTTGCCTCATTACTTCGTCTTTTAATAACTCTGAAAAGAAATTCGTGGGCTGTACTATGATTAAGCCGTTGCACTGGGATTAAGCAACATGGAAGAAAACACAACAGGCATCGCTGAAACATCCACACGGATATATCTAATCCTTCAAACATGGAGAAGACCTGCCAATCTGAAATTCAATTAAGTTCTTATTTTGAACTCAGAACTGATCGGAGATTTTGCCAGAAAACTATACTTATTTAGCATTCTCGGGCTAACAATATCTAGCATTGTATTAGAGTTTTGTTTTTAAATGCTCGTCATCACAGCCTGCACCATACATTGTGACTTCAGTAGCACAGGCAAAAATTTAAACTTCTGCCAGCATAAAACTTTTGCTAAGATCGCGTGATTTTTGCAGCAAAGCTGGTATATGAATAATTGCCTCAGATAAAGGTTTAAGCGTCATTGTAATGCAAGGACTGAAAGGGTTCTCTTGCAAAGCAAGCAATCAGCGATCTTGCCACTGCGCATAAATCCCTTGGATCATCACAGGCTAAAAAGCTATGGCTAAAAAGGAAAAAAAAAAAGGGAGAATGTTCACAGATTTATGAGTAACAGAAAGAGGATGGCGACCTCAATTCATGTCGCGGCTGCGGTTCCGATTTCGGCTCCCTTACGAGGAAAAAAATGCATAGGCTGCACCATCTCCAGATACCGAAAGGCGACATGCTAGTTAAACCCTAAAACACCTTACCTGAACGGAGAAGAGTTGCCAAGATGATAATCGCTCCTCCGTTCCAGCGCTTTAAGAATAGCAACATGTTAGGGTTAGGGTTTCTCTCTTAGGGTTCCTTCTAAACCTTGACATGGGATATTCTAATATTCCACACCAACGCGCAACAAAAGATTCAAGGTTCCGCCCTAAGGTTTCATCCATCGAACCAAAGGGCATAAACATTGCAAGTTTTGAATGTAAGGGCGCCTTCACACCGGGGGGTTAAAATCCATTAAGTTAGAAAAAATTAGTTAGCTGGCCTTCATCACACTGGGGGGTTAAACTCCATTAAGTTAGAAAAAATTAGTTAGCTGCCTTCATCACACCGGGGAGTTAAACTCCATTAAGTCAGAAAAAATTAATTAACTGGCCTTCATCACACCAGGGTGTTAAACTCCATTAAGTTAAGAAAAAATTAGTTAACTGGCCTTCATCACACCTGGGGGTTAAACTCCATTTAGAAAAAATTAGTTAACTGGCCTTCATATTAGTGCAGTTAAGATTTGTCGTTAAATTAGAAAAGGGTTAAAAATTAGCAGTCCAGTTAGGCAAATAGTGCCTCTTAACCGTGATTCATATTGGATTTATGCTAGGTTAAAAGTAAATGGCAGCGAACTGGTCCTGAAAATTGTCGTTCTACCCTAACCCCTGCCACAGACCACCCCTTAAGCTCGCGTTTTGGGCAGCCCCAAGAAAGCTCGCGTTTTGGGCAGCCCCAAGATCATTTTCGGTGGTCCGTAAATGGCAGATTCGATGCTTGCAGATGACCTTCCAGTGCGCTCATTCAAGATTGCAAAATCAGTGTTCATTCTTGTAAATATCATCTTTTTTGTATACTCAAGGATTCGCCATTTGAATTCCGATCTATTTGAAGTTGTGCTTATGTAACGGACCCATGCAGACCTCTCGAGTAGTATCTAGGTGTCGCATTCCCGAGACACTGGCATGAATGGGTAGAAGCGACTACTCATAAAACGTTTAGACGGTTTTGCCCAGTTGTTAAGGGCATGTCGGTTAGGAATGTTACATTGGGTATAAGAGCAGGGCTCGAGTTCGAGCCTCCATGGGGGCAAGTATGACCCTAAATACCGTTGGAAGGTAGGTCATGACTTGATCTTGGATATTATAGAATGGCGTGGTCTATGGTTTGTGATGCTCGAGGACGAGCATAGTTCTAGTGGGAGAGATTGTAACGGACCCATTGAGACTTCTCGAGTAGATCTGGGTGTGGCATTCCCGAGACACTGGCATAAATAGGTAGAAGCGACTACTCATAAAATGTCTAGCCGGTTTTGCCCAGTTGGTTAAGGGCATGTCGGTTAGGAACGTTACATTTAAACTCGTCAACCTTTATGGTAACTAGAGATAAACCTCTTCTCTACGAATGACTACGTTATTGGTAGTGTGGAAATAGAGCAGTAAACTGAAAAGTGGGCAACTACTTTGTGCAAGAACTTTGGAGAAGGGAGGTATGCATTTGTTGATACTGAAAAATGCAAAGGACATGCATTTTCATTTGTTGTGAGATTAAATGTACAACATGGCCGTAAAAATATGAGAGCATTATGGGGTGCTTGCAGAGAGCAACAATTTAACTTTGATGTTTATGATGAAGTAATGAAATTGTGGCAGGTCACTCTTGTTCTTCCAGCAAGTTCTATAGAGTGTGAGCGTGGTTTTCGAAGACAGAATTTAATAAATGATGATGATAGGGAGCGTCTCACTTGAGACCTTGATGTTTTTGTTATTATCAGCACCTCACTATGATGATGATAGGGAGCGTCTCACTTGAGACCTTGATGTTTTTGTTATTATCAGCACCTCACTATGTACATGCTAATTATGAATTGATTTTTTCCAATTGGATGGACCAAAAGCAACGTCATGCATTGCCATTGTAACCTTTTGGGTTGCCCCTAAGGGCAAGCCCTCGCTGATGTCAGAATGAGGAATACGCCAGGTGTATTTTGGAATATTCGAGAATATCGTACATGATTGGCCTACACTAGCCATAGCCAGTCATTCTGCCCGTCGCTCCTGTTGCAGTAGCACCGTCAACAACCAACATATAACTACCAACAACACTAATTAACATAAACCATTACATCCAACACTTTTAAATTAAAACCCCTTTTGGTTTGGGTGCATATTCACATGGGTGGTGACTCTGGGCATCGAGGGCTATTGGATGGGTATATTTGCCTATTATTCCTCGATCTAGAACGTTGATAGCGATCCTCGTTTGTGGGCTATGCTTGTAGTATACTATATAACGAGGCTTGCAAAATACTACAAGGTTTGAGGCAATGTACTAAATGGTGTTGATTTTGTACATGTATTATACAATTTTAGGGGCTCTCACTGCCCTGGTCACCCCCCATGTGAATATGCACCCAAATCAAACGGGGGTTCAAGGGGGTTTTAATTTAAAAGTATTGGATGTAATAGTTTGTGTTAATTAAGGTTGATGGTAGTTATGTGTTGGTTGTTATAAAAAATCATAGCAAAACCTTAGAAAAACAGTACAAAAATATAAAAGAGACCCAATATTATTAAGCTAGATATTCAAACCTGCAAACTGGATGCAATCGGGGAACTTTCGGCATCGGTGGCTCAGAAGAGGAGAGCAGGGTATGGACAGCTTGCAAAAAATGTGATCTTGTTTCTATGTTCTGTGCTACTAAGTGGGGGTATAATTTCGATTCTTAACTATTTATCTATTTTACGAAGCACATCAATGCGTGTTTGGCAAGAGGATGAATAAATAGAATAGAATAGATTTTTTAGCGTCCACGGAGACCGAATAAATAAAGGTGGTGTCAAATTAAATGAAACAGCGTATGCAGAGCTCTTTCTTGCTTGCAGTAAGTATGTGTTTCCTTTCTTGTTACCAAGAGAAATATCCCATGCCGCCATTGCCAAATATGAAATTCTTAGAAAGAATGAAGTTGCCCCAAGGGTATTTTAGTGCAAGCAGTTAAGGAAAACCAAGTCTCAATGTTGTACATCAAAGATTAGAAGCTATGGTTTGCCAAGGGTAACAAAGTAGCCTGCTTGTTTGCCATAGGTATCCCATACTCCAGGTCAATATTAGGTTGATGCTTAACGGAATGTCACATTTGTCCGTGAGTGCAAACCTATTAAACCTCCGTTACGCTTTTTTGCAAGATATATCCATGGATTGTAGGCCAAACTGATGTTCAGTCATAAGGTATGTCAATCACAATTTATTTATTTTTTACATGAAGCAGCATCTGATAAGTAGGATGGTAAGTAGCTTTTGAAGTGCTCGTGGAAGGGTTGTGATATCCCCCACCAAAAAAATAAAATCCAGGATATCAATTGTGGATCTTAGTTTGCCAAGGACAGGGAAGAATGAAAAAGAGACTGCATATTTTATTGCAATTATTGAGAAGCAGTTATGGGGACCAAATATCAAATTCTCAGAAAGAATGAAGTTGCACCAAGGGTATTTCAGTGCAAGCAAGCAATCAAGAAAAACCAAGTCTCGATATCGTACATCAAAGATTAGAAGCTAGTTATGGTTTGCTAAGGATAACAAAGTAGCCTGCTTGTTTGAGGCCTTGGGGAACCTCCCGTTGCAATATCAATCAATTTTGATAACAGCTTGCGATTACCTTGCTCATCTTCTATTCTGATGCATACTCTGCCTTACTTGCATGCTTAACAAATAACTAACTATTATATATATATGGTGTCTAGGTAGTGTGTTTTGGGATATGTTTGCAAGATGGAAGCTGTGGCCAAAGTTGACCAGCCCTGTGAAGGTTTCACACGGGTAAGGTTCTATCTTGTCTAGGCTTCCTAGCACAGCACGCTGGCAGCTACTGCATAACTTGTGTTGTTGACAGTAATGGGTGAATTATTATGTATCATTATGTAATATTGTGCTAGTCTATTACTAAGCAAATACATATGTACTTGCAGGATATGATGTTAGAATTGTCTTTCTATTTAACAGGTGCCAAACAAGTACATACTTCTAGGCCACCATTTAAGAGGAGTGGAGTATTGACTTGAGTTGAGACGTACACTAAGCATTTTGTCGGCGTATTTTGATCCCAAGGACAGATTGTAAATGTAAAGGTTTTGATGTTTTTTGAGATTCTCTAAAGCAGTATAGCTCCCTTGCTGTCGTCAATAAAGATGCCAATTCAGGTGACTGGAGGATTTTGGAGGGTCAAGACCTGATTTATTCTTTTATTCTTACTGGTGAAAATATGACACAGCTATGAGCTTTTTAATTTTGTTGTACATATAATTTATAAGAATATGCTTGTGAATGAATGAATATAAGTAAACAAGAAAATTAATGCGTCCCACGGCGCATTGTTCCAGTTTTAGCATGTCCTTATATTCCCTTTAATTCTCCTGGATTCCCTTACATTCTAGAAATTCCTAGAACATTTTAGAACTTTCTGGAACATTTTGAAACTTTCAAAACAACCTAAAATATTATAGTCTATTTTATCTTAATTAGAACATTGCCCTTAAGTATATTTGAAACATAAATTATTTATAGAATTAATGCTTGGTCTAGTGGTTAGAGTGGGGGTTTTGGGGGGTTGAGGACCAGGGTTCGAATCCCCCCAATAACATAAAATCTTTTAAAAGCCTTTCCTTAAGGAACGAGCATTCAATATGAGCCTTAGGATCTTAGACTTGATCAACGATCAAGATCTCACCATATAAAAGCAATATGAGCCGTAGGATCTATTACATATAATTCCCAAATGGACCGTAGGATGTGTCCCCAAGCCACGTGAGCCGTCGGATCTCGGACCGACGGTCAGGA
Organism: Isoetes taiwanensis; assembly: GCA_021234155.1. Classification (NCBI taxonomy): domain Eukaryota; kingdom Viridiplantae; phylum Streptophyta; class Lycopodiopsida; order Isoetales; family Isoetaceae; genus Isoetes; species Isoetes taiwanensis. Next base: position 25,780,997 of record JAJEKV010000002.1, on the reverse strand, counting down.
TCAGATCAATCTGGACCGTAGGACCATGGTACACATATTTGTAAACTCCCAGGCCATCTGGGCCGTAGGATACGTCCCAAACCCACGTGAGCCGTCGGATCTCGAACGGACGGTCGGATGTATATTGTGAAGTTAAATTTTAGAATGTAAGTTTCAAAGATAAACTCCAGATCTCTTATATTTTACTCGATTTTTTACCAAATGTTTGTGTCAAATAACAAAAAAACATGTAAATTTTCATGAAATAACACGAAATACAAACAATAGGTGGAGGTAGAGGCTTTCAAGTAAGAGGATATTTGCTCTAAATTCGTGCCCATACCGTCGTATTAATTTCATGTTTTACGCTCTCATATCAATGTTTGTGGATGTCCACCAAATAATTTGCAATCAGGCACATTCATTTTATTATGGTACGCTTCACACTTGGAAAGAAATTGCAGTTTTTGAGAAGCACTTGGCAGTTGCAGAGCAAAACACATGACTCAACATTAAACAAAAAAGACCCAATACGAAACAAATAACACCGAAGGGCAACCTCTCGTGTGCAACACCTTGTATAATATAAATATGAAGTCATTGAATATTATATTCGATAAGGCAAATTCGTGGTTTGGTTATTGAGTTGTGGTTTGGTTATTGGGTTCTGTGCATAAGTTGTTAATTCATTGCAAATCACAGTCACAAGATTGCATAAGTTGTTAATTCATTGCAAATCACAGTCACAAGATTTACCATGCAACAGAATGGCAACGTTCAAAACTGCCATTCAAAGAGAAAGGCAAGTTTAGAAAGTGCCCTTCAAAAGAATGGAAGGGCTGCCATGCAAATTTAACTCTTGTGTTGAACCCCTCTTTTTAATTGCCATTAAGCTTTAAAAAAATAATTAATTTGTTTTTGGTGTCTCACAACTAACGATCACCAGGGCGAGACCATCTGGGTATATCTTATGGGAATTTTCAAATGTTTCCAACAATGGCAAGAGCATTCCTCACCAATTCAAGTCGTGGGAACATATTTTCAACGACATCAAACGAATGCTAAGATATGGCATAAAATTTACAATACAGAGTTACTTCATATATTTGTTCAAAAACTTGCGATGAAAGTCGCTTCTGATTGTATCATTAATGAAACGTTTGACAACTTTAGGTTCTCCACGTGCCTGGTTCTTGAATACAACATCATCATCCCATCTGTGAATAAACCAAAGAACTTTTAGGCTGTTAACCATACCACGCCATCAGTTCTCCTGTATCTACCTACCTTCGTTTTATAGAAAAAGATGTTGGATTTAGTAAAGGGTTGCCCCTTATTAAGTCTGCCTCTTTTGTTTTGTACTCATCTTCCTGTCTTTGACGTTCCTGTAACGATAACATGTTAGCATTTTGTATGCTGGATTTTTGCGAGAAAAGCAACAAGAACAATCAATGTACCTTGCGCAGCTTTTCTTCGGCTCTTTCCTTTTTAATACGTTCAAGCTCTGCAAGCAGTGCAGCCGTATCATCTTCCTCTTCATCACTAAAGATTGTAGTATTCTAAATTAGAAATTTAACTTGTATAGGAAATGAAGTGCCATAATAACCTGTCATTGGACTGATCACTTTTTACATCCACATCTGAATCGTCAGCATCTATGTTCTTTGGGGGTGGCTTATCATCGATATCTCGTCTACTGGCTGCACGTTTCCAGACTAAAATGTCATATCTATTTGGCCAGCCAATCTCTACTTAGAATAACGTCATTGTTATGTATTTAATAAGGCGTACCAGAACCCTCTAAGTATAGTCCGCTTGATGCAGAGGTTTTCCTTCGATCTCTCTCGTCTGATACGAGAAAAGGACCATCAGAAAACATAATACAAAAGTGCCACAACAGAGCTATTACCATATGGCCTGTCCTTGTTCGAGAAGTGTTTGTGCTCCCGCTCTTCCAGCTCTTCCCTGAGGTTCCTTTTGCGTATTTCTTCAGTAGTTCCTTGGCCATCCTTTCTGCATACAAATAAGAAAGCGAATGGAAGCATTAGCTTCTGCACATTCCCTGCCAATCCTTAGCATCTGTGCAACTTGTGTTTACACACTATATCATAGTACTGCAGTGCTTAACAGACCTCACTTACACTGAAACCATCATCATGGCTCAAGGGATAATCCCAAAATTATTTTAGGTAATGCTTAGATGATAATGTGGCAGCCAAGGAACGGAAATTAATAACACAGCAGGTCATTGGAGGCATGCTGCACATGCTCATTCAGCATAGTTAGGATGTTGGCATTTAGGTTTATCTTGTACGACGAGTTCCTGCTTTAACTTTGTCAAACTTTGCTAATGTAGTAGTTTGCCCAACTCGTTGCATCTGTTACGTTACTTGAGAGTTATATAAAATTAAATATAATGGCCTTTCCATAAATTTCCTGCACAAACCTTGAGGGGTTCGAAGAGATTGCATTATTATCCTTGAAAAAGCTTGCATTATTTACCATACAGCATTTGTCCTTATAAGAGCAAACTGTGTTATGAGAAACTCAGGAAAGAAGCTTTGCACATCCAGGCAAGTTAAGGTTATGGTTCTTATATCCAAGCAGTAGTCAAACTCAAAGTAACAAACCCTCTTAAAGCTGCTGTAGCATCCCTTGATCTTAATACATATAATGGCCATGCTAAACCTGTTCCACGATACTATTTTCATCTTTGTAGAGGGGAGCAGTTTATCGCAACTGATTAAGCTATGGATGTGTTCCCAATTTGCCCACATTTTGTAACTACTTTCTCTATCAGCTGACTTCAGCCTGTTATTTAGCAAATCTTGGGGCAGCATAGTACAGTTGGTAATCGAGTGTCTACAATTAACACCACTTCTGCCCTTATGTAGGAAATTATATTATTTCTAAAGCCCCTTTTAAGATGACTCAAAATGATGGTTGAGGAGAAGCCAATACTAGGTCCTAATGTGGGGACTTGACTAGATGGCCCCTTCAATACTGAAATAAAAGTTGCAACATTATGCCATAACCATTGAGTTGCCTGGGTCCCAGGCAGCCAAATTATTCATAAGCGGCCCTGTTTACTGATTACTCGGGGTTTCGTGAGTATTAGCTATCCGTTTAACTGTTGTTTTTACTACCTCTTAAGATCCCTCATCTGCATGGAAGAAGGGTTTTTCATCCATGCTCGTTGTTCTTTTAAGTGAAAGAAGCCTTTTAAAAAACGGAATTATCCTCTCTAAGCCTGTTAGTTTTAATTTTACTCGTCAATGTGTTGCTAAAAAACTACTCCTACCATTTCTATCATTGGAAATTCTCTCTTGTTAGGTAACTGGACCCATCTTCTTGCTTGAAACAGTGTAACCAGTCAGTCAGAAATCACGGACTTAATAAATTACAATTACAGGGAATAAAGACACCATTACTTTATTTCTTAGAACTCTATTTCAATGACCTAGGTTTATTTCTTTTGGTACACAGCTGTACTCTCGAATTATGATGCTTGATCTTTATAATAATAAGGGATATGAGGAACAAAGACCCTTCCATCCATCTCTGTTCCATAAAATTCTCAACATCAAATGTTCTTGACTTGCTTCAACTGATAAGAAGTTACGTTTTATGTAAATAACCAGCTTGTGCTTGCCGAGACAGCTTATCTAGTTGAAATATTAACGAAGGGACATAACTATCATTTCTATCTTCTTTGATGTCCTGATGAGATTTGCAATGAGTTAGGTTCCCACTCGGCATTGTCTTATAGCAAATAACATTGCGTCCATGCAATCACTTTCGCTAAATATGCTGTAAACAAAGTAAAATCATAGGGAAAGGCTCTGCTTCTTTGACAGCAATTGCCATGGAACAACACAATGATCTTGTTTTGGAACATAAGAATTGAAACAGGAGGAAAATACCTGGTCTTAAGGGTCGTGTGTGCAGCCAAATCTCTAGAAGAATACTTCTGCGACGGGCCGAAGATGCGGACTCCACCTTGTTCTTGACCTCCTTTGGCAGGCGCCCATGTTGGCCTGGCTGCCGTCGTCATAGCTGCTCGGCTAGAAAAGAATTTTTTGAATTCTGTTTGAATATATAAATGCAAACCACAACTTACGAGAAAGTATAATCTTTTTGCGCTAGGGGTGTATTGGCATATTCCATGAAATATGCTTGTTGAACACTTGAGATCTTCTCCGGATGCCATTTGGAGAAGTAATATTGGCCCTTGGAACTATGTCCCTTGTCAACTGTCACAATTGTCTTCAGTCTCCACCTTCTGTCTCCACCTTCTGACCATTGATACTCAGGGAAAGAAATTCGTGGAGATACGTGAATCAAAAAGTACTCGGTTGTGGCATCCTTCAAAATTGAGTCGAAAATCAAGAAGAGACTCATGGAATCAAATTCTTGAATGAAGGTCTAAAACCAGCTTTGTTAGTCGTTTGATGCAAAGGCAATGCTCGGTACATATCGATTTGGTGGCTAGAGTATGCGAACAAGTGAATAACCGGATTAGGTGGACCTGTATAGACACACATTGCACTGATAGTAATAGAAGCATATTTACTATTTTGTTGCTAGCAAGAGGACTTTAAGTATCATTCATCTTATTTAGATCTTCTATTGCAATATAAAGCTTGACTTCATGCAGTGAAGGTTAGGCAGTTTGTTTATTCGCTAAATAATGGACAAGAAAAGATAATATTTTAATTATTACATATAATGTCAAGCCTCTTTTTCCTCTTTGTTTTATGTGAATGTTTTCGACTTAGAAATAGGAAAGGGACGATCAATAATGTATTAGCATATTTACTTTTTAAATTTGGTTTTCCCGACAAGTGTAATTGTCAAAACCAGCTATTTAGTTAGTTTAGGTTACATGACGGCTAGGTTTTCTTGCCTTTTGCATACCCCTTTGGTTTGCCCTTTTCTTCATCAGTGCATCTTCATCTCCACGCTTGTGGCTTTAGTCCCCTACTTCCCCACCCACTATGTTGTTGTTTATTCCCACTGTACTACAATTAGTGCAAATTACATTCTTTTGGTTCGTCAAGTTTTTCTTTTCGACAACAATATTGAAATAGGGTCGACTTTTTTTGCCATCGTTTATTTTTAGGCTGACAGGTGTCATCCCCAATAACTCGGAATGTTAATCTAATACCCTGATTCCGGGTGATAGGTTGAACTGGTCACCTTAAAAATTTTACTTGTAAAATTGTTTGAAATACAGTTTTTAACAAATTCTAAGTACATTTTTTTCAGCATTCATAGTATTCATGAAAGAGGCATACATGTTTTTTCAGCATACGTGTTTTTCACTCAAAGTTTCACTCAAAGACAACAGAACCTTCACTCAAAGATCGACAGGATCTCAGCACCGCCTGCAGCGCCTGTCGACGATGAATCGGATTAGTTTTTTAGGTTTATGTTCCACTATAATGCGTTATTAATGCCAAGAAAATCGCGCCACGCGCGATTTAAACCACGAAATTCTCTGTTTTGTAGCAACTTACTTGCTGTTATTTATTCGTAAAGCACTACAATTTCAATGTTTAGATTTCGTTGTCGTCCGTGATGGTACGAACTAATAAGCAATTTCCTACTTTTTATATTGCCAACATTCTGTCATAATATGGGTCATTTGCATCGAATATTTGAATGCCTTTGCATTTCAACATAAAATGCATCTTCCTAGCCCGAAAATGAACTCAGTGCAAAAGTGTGGTTAATTCAATATAATGGTCAATAAAATTATACGGCACGATTTTGGAATAGACATAATCCCAATTTAATTGAATGATGGTTAATATTTCGCTCGAATTTGTAGTCTTAGTTCTCAATAATTAATCGAGGTAGTGTTTATCATTGCCTTGGCTTAACATACAAAATGGTTTATATAAGATATGTGACGAGCGATAAGTCCAACATTATTTGTTATCGGGCATCCAAGAAGAAGAAGAAAAAGAAGAGCATAGAAGGTTGTTCAGATGCCCATTAGATATGTCAAAGCAAGAATCAATGTTAAGAAGAAAGAGAAGAGCATAGAAAGTTGTTTGAATGCTCATTAGATATGTCAAAGCGAGGATCAATATTAGCTTGCAGTATAAGGTGCAATGGTTTTGAAAAAGTGGCAATGTTTGTCCACCATGGCATAACTAATGCTCATATATGACCATAAGATGAAAAAAAAAAACACATATTACTATTATTCATGGTCCTTGAACTAACTGAACTAACCTTCAAATCACGCCATTATTCATTCAGGGGTTTTACAAACCATCCCTAGTCTTAATAAACCGATGCTAGTTTTTATAGACCACTATCATATACAAGTATTGAAATGGTCTCATAAACTATAGCCAGCTTTAGCAAACCATTATATTAATAGTAACTAGCATTAATAACCATGTTATAAGGGTAAAAGCATGCTGATAGGTATCAAAAGCATGCGTCCGGCGCATGCTTATAGCAGGGTTTTAGCCCGCTTAAAGCACCGCTGCTTTTGCTTAATTTGGGTGCTGGTGGGCGTAATTGCTCGTCATTTTTATGACGCCCTTCATGTACTCGCACGTCCACCTCACCAACGAACCGTTAGGAAAATGAGTGTGGGATTTTGGCTGGATTTTCGCACGAGTGGTAATACGTTGCAAATTCGATCGAGCCCAGAACTACTTCGATCTCATGGCCCGCGCAAATTCTCCCTCCAATTCACTTATTCTCCCTCTCTCAGGAATTTCATGGCGCTCCCTGATACCGGCCTGGAGCCAATCACACGTTTAGCATTGGATTTTCGGCCTGATGAATTCCAATACAGTGTTCCAGATTTGTTGGATGTCAATGCAACACAAGAAATATCGTGTGAAGATCCAGTTTCCTCTGCAATTTACAAGAAATTGAATGCAGAGAGAAAGAGAGAATACAAATTACTCAAAGTTAATACACAAGTTTTCACCAGTATAACATTCAGGTTTTCAATACTAAAAAGGCACTGAAGTAAAAATACAGTGAGCACTGAAGTAACAAGGTGCTGCGCACGGAGGGTTGCCCTCCATGGCCAGAGGGTGAAATGGATAGTATAAATAATAGAAACGTTAAATGATTTAAGCTCACTGCATAAGAGCGACAATACCAATAGGAATTGTTGAGATAATAACCCCTGCCACAGGAATAAACGATGATAAGATCCTAAGCAAGATGGTGCAGAGGGATATTCTAGCATATACACTTTCTTATGCTGGTCTATAACCAGCAATCACTTATGATGGATAATGCATGGATTATAATACCAGTTTTCACATAGCCCGCATTAAAGCTGTGAGTATAGAATCAGATAGCCACGAATAACCACGAATAGGAACTGTAAAATGTATAAACACGAAATCTATATGATTACATAATACAAGAACGTGTAATGACAGTATGTTTTTTATTTACATCAAAGTCAAAAACAAAGGATTCGAGTATCCATATAATACACTAAGGTACTACTAATCTTGGGCTATTCCTCCCATTCAGTTTTGGCTGCAGCATACCATTGGATGTACTTGAATTCTTAACAAATATGCCTTTTCCATAAAATGCCATGGAACGATTACATGAGTGGCATTTTGTGTACGCATTTCGTGGGTTTATTTATAGGCTCATGTATCCAATTTTTGCAACAAAAGTGTACATAAGACACGACCAAAAAGACAATGCTGATTTGAAAATCTGAACAGTCAAACATTGGGCCAAATATAAGCACATTCGAATAAGTATATAACCTTGAATTCTGGGTTTTCTTAAACAAAATGCTAAAATGTACTTGTTTCGACAAACCTTTTTCAAGTATGGTTATTACACATGCATCCTATAGAGAATACAGATTGTAAAACTTGGGTAAAAAGCTTGTTTCTATTTTTCATAAAGTTTTCACTGGCTTAACACCGATTAAGGACTGCTTACAAGTTTTCTCTTTCATTTGTAACACAAAAGCTTACCATCTTTGGCTTTCATCAGCCATGTGCTTCTGGAACAATCCAGAAAATATTTTGTTGTGGTCAATTCAAGGTAAGCATATCCGAAACAATTTGGCTTTGGAGCTTAAGTTGGCATGGCAACTTTAAGCTCGTGCCACAAACTCCACCAAGATGATCATACAATAAAAATCATTTTCAAAAAGATTAAAGAATGAGCAATTTACCACAGCGCATGTGTAGCCTCCTCATGTTGCCTTTTCTCTGCACGCCCGTAATCCTTATTCTCACATATACCAACTGAATAATATTTTATTACACATTGCCTTTATGGCAAAGAAGAAAAGAATAGCTTCTACATTTTCACATCTATAATGCATGTCCCATTGTCTAGTGGACAATGAATATGGCGGCTTATCTTCGTTGAAAGTTAAGCATCTTGATGCAAATAGCAAACATGCGTGCAAAGAAAAGCGCGAAAACCTAGCAAAGACAACAAGAACTATTCCAATGAAATTATGTTCGAATCCATACGTGTCTTTTAGGTACTTTGAAACAGTCACACCACTGTCCATTTCCACATTGATGTCACTATATTGAGAGGCAATAAGCCCATATACTGTCCATGCTACAGGGCAGATCCAATAATACCAAATCCACCATCCGGAAATTTTCTCGCGATTCGAAGGAAATGTTAGAAACCAAAAATCATGTTGCAAATGGGAAATCTGTTTTTACGCCAACTCACCGCGGGGGAGTCATAAAAACCCGCAAACGATTGAATAACGAATAGAAAGAAGATGCCATTACGGCAAAGAACCTCGTGATTTGGTGTGATGGATACCGCCATCATACCATAATATGTGAAGTAGAGGAGTCTAACAAACATATAGTACAGATACCGGAAGAACTTCTTCATCGTCCACTCAAAGTTGATCATTGCATATGTAAGGAAAGCATACAAGATGATCGAAAGAAAATGTACCAGACCGATGATAACCCACAGTAAAATCATGTCTTATTATTAAGAAAATGATTCAAGTATCTCACATTCTTCTACTTAATGGTATGCGTTATATCCCTTACCAAGCGCTATGGCATAAGGCAAAGTCACGCGTAATACATCCCACCTGCTCGTTCTCGATAGAAAACGTGCTTTCGGTGTCCACGACTGGTTGGATTTGTGGCGAGTTTGATATTCCAAGAAATATTACAGCAAGCATACATAGCTCCTAATATTGTTGCCAGGTTTTGTTGGTTTTGCCTATAAAAACATACAAGTTTACATCGGATATGACACCTCAATGCATTTCGGAAAGTGAAAACCAACTTACCACTTACGTCCTATTCTCCAAAATATTGTACCGAAAATAAATGCAGCTACTAGGGTGAAGAACACTCGATCAAGTTGTAATATGGGCTGCACCAATATGTCCAATAGTGCTTCCATAGGCAAACATTTAAACCGCCCCGGGTTGATAGAGAATATTGCGTATCAAAATGTAAAAATTTTTTCCCCGAGCGAGAACAGAAAGTTCCTTGGCAAGTGCTTTGTTGCGTCTGGAATGAGATTACGCAGGCAAGCTGTTACAATACGTTCATCTAAGATCACCAATTGTCCCTACGAAAAAAGGTCCACTTACTGGTATAGTTCAGAATTTGAGTAGATTTCTGCAAAGTCTACTTGCATCTTCTGTTCGGCTGAAGTTGAATTGACTTCCAACATGCATGTTGCCGGATTATATCCATCTGTAATTTTAGGAACTCCAGGAATTGCCTGATTTAAAACAACGTAGCTTAGGTGAGCTGCTTGCTCTGTTTAAAGTAAGAAGAGTTAATGATTCAAATCTCTATGTCCTACCTCAAAATATTCAACGAGTTTATGAGACATGCGTTCAAGTACACCTGTTGTGCTGCCATATTCATCAAATCCGAGCTTCCGTCTGCCCTCCCCGTTAACAGGGAACACCAAAATTCAGAAGGCAGGTACTGCATCTAGCTATCTAGCTATGGCAGTGCCGGTTATCCAGTTTCCACACCGCCAGTTTACCTCCAACGTCAGGTTTTTAGCAGTCACCAGCATATCCTAGGGATATTCTAGGATATATCTAGGATATGCCAAAAGCCCACATAAACAAGGGTTTGCCCCCTAGGGGCAACCCAGAAGTTTTTCAGTGAGTTAAAGTTTTAACTACATCACAATCAAAGGTGGATTCAACACCACTTTCCAGATTCCAGAACCATAAGATCTATCACTTCCTGCAAATCATAAGAAACAATTAAAATAAAAAAATTATAAGCGAACTAGCAAATTCAACAACTTTACTTATAATGATTTTATAACAGAGCCAGCTTCATCTAAAGTTCCAACATGAGTGACAATGCTCTCGATTTTATTACCTGAAATTGTAACGCTTTCAGATGCAGCAGCACTTTCTATAGGGTCATGAAAATATTTCTTCAAAGCAGGTTTTTCTTTTAACACCATATCCGCATCGTCTATTTCAACTGGCACGAGACTACCAAAACCTGTACTAACAGCCTGCGCAGAAGTTGACACGTTCAAGTTGTTGGAGATATCACGCAGAGGCTGATTTACAAATGAGGAACACAAACGAGCTGCTTTCTCCGAATTCCCAGATAATCTAACATTCAAATTTTTAATATTATTATGAAAAGACTCGCCATACGTCTTACCACTATTCAGCACGTCCATAGCATAAGCTTTTGCGACAACTCCACTGTGATCATAACGCTGATATGCTTTAGCACTCTTGTGATCCTCATACCGACTTCAATGGGCACACCTGATACTGCCATCTGTGTAATTGCAGTACTCCTGCAAATCTTGTTGGTAAAGTTAACATCGATCCCCCAGATTTCAACCATGTCTTTCATCCATGGTTTTCCATGACACATGATTTGTATTATACCAGGTATCTTTTCTAGGGCGATTAATTGAGTGCAAAAACACAAATCTACTACCAAACTTATCGTTGACCTCGTACTTCAGAAGATGGAACTCCAACTGCCTCCAACAATCTATCACGTCACCTTCATAACATCTAACAGGCTCCCTGAAACCTTCAGGTTGCACTTGTTGATGCCGCCATGCCAATTCTTGCTGCTGGTCTCACAATACTCCAAGTATTCATTCACAAAATCCCTCCCAACAAAAAACTGAAAGTCCCTGACCTTACACAACTCCTTGCCCCCACGAATCAAGAAACGTGACATACAATAAAAGGCGAACCTCTTCTGGAGCCCCAAGTTGGTGGTAACCTGATGCACAGGATGCAGCAGGATCCTCGACTGGTCTTCCCTATTCAATATGTCTGACTTCTTCCTCTTCGAGTGAAGCCACCTGTGACAGAATCTTCCATTGCAACTTCCAAAGCATTCCGTGCCTTCATAAATTTGACATCCTTATAGATGTCAATCACTTTCTCTTCTATACGCGTACTCATAACCCTAGCATCCTAAGCCGGGCGTAATATTCTGTTAAAACCATGGAATAAATTCTGCAACTTGCACAACAGAAAATGTGTTAGAATAAATAAAAATACACAAATAAATAAAGGAAAATAAATACTATAAATACACTTACGAGTCTGGTAGATATGGCTTGCCATCGATTTGATGCACACATAGCATAAACTGCTCTAAATTGTCAGCAAGATTATTCAATTCCAAGTCTTCAATCTTAACATCAATTGGTTTTCCAACATGCATCCTTCATGCATCAAATCTTCCCCGCACCCATTCATCCTTTGTTTCCAAAGGATTCTCAAAAGCATTACTCACCCTGCTAACAAGTTCAAGATCCAGAAACAAACCCCCCAGTCTTCAATGGCTTCTTTCCGCGACGTCGATCAGTCACAATCACACTTATATCCATACTATTACTTCTGTCCATTGTTATTTCTTCTGTTATCACACTAAAAGTCGACCCTATTTCAATATTATTTCCACCAACATCTGTACTCAAGCTGTTCCTACCAACAAGCTGCTCAGATGTCAAATCTGGACTTCCATCCTTCAAGGACTCCTCAAATGGGATACCGAGACTAAAAGATGGGTCATCAACAACTCCAGATGCATCTGCAAAGCATGATAACCTGTTAACAATCTACTAAACCTATTAAACATACTAAATCTACTAAACCTACTAAACTAACAAACCCTACCTACTAAACTGGTAACCTAGTAAACTAACAAAACCTACTAATAAACTAATAACTAAACGTGTAACCCTAATAATAAACTAATAGCTAACCTATAAGGTTATTAGTAAGGTTTTGGCAAAGGTTGGGAGAGAAATGGGGGTTAGGGTTTCGTGAAGGTTTTTTTCGTCTGCCTATGGTTTTATGTTACAAATTCGTGGCAGCGCTGGTCCGAGCATGGCGGGCGACTGATTCTCGCCCCCATGTGCTGGAGGAGATGGCGGCCATGCCGGGCGGCCAGATGCTGCTCCCGCTGCCCTGGAGCCTCCCTCGCATATGCGATGCCAAAAAAGGCCCTGGAATTTTGCCCGACTTTGCATAAAGCCTGGCCTTCTGGGTTCTTTGCTGCACAGTCGTTTTGCAGCTATGGCAACTCCGTCTTCTCCAGCAGGTATTGTTTAGTTTTGGAGATGTTTCTTCGTAAGCTAGCCAGGGGTGTGTCCAAGGGGTGTCTGGATGCTGAGGGGAGGGGTCCTGAGAGTAGCACAGTGGAGCATGCCGTGGTTTATGGGAGAGCTTCAAATTATCTGAAGATGTCAATATGCACAGGTTTAGCTTTGAGGAGCTTCCAGAGATTGCTGCTGGCGATGGGGATGAGGAGACACATGATTTCGTGGTTGTAAATTTGGCTGACACTCATGCTGTTCCAGTTCAAGATAACGTTCTTTCAGTTAGAGATAGGCCAGAGCTGCCTGCCGTCTTTCAGTTTACTAGCAAGGTCCCTGGTTTTGAAGACAGGAGGCCTGGCAAGCAGGTATTTCCTGGAAAGAAGAAGTTATTAAGGAAGAAAGTTGTCCGAAGCCTCCAAAAGCATCTATTGGAGAGAAAGATCAGCCATCTTCCTTGCACGTTAGTGTGACTGTCAGCATAGGTGGAGTGGATGTATGGGATGCTGTATACAATTCTGTCTGCAAGTTCTTAGACACAGAGTGTCTCAGTGGAATGGTGAGCTTAGAGAAGGGATCCGACTTGGATCACCTTCATGTCCAGTGTGTATTTCGAATTGGTTTGACACGCCCCATAGCAGTGAATGCACGGTTGAAGAAGTATCTGGGCTGGGATACCCACAAGCCAGCTGGTGCTGTTATTCTTTGTAAAGCGCTGAAGGATACCCAGTTGCACTGTTATGAGGGGATGTTGGGATATTGCCTCAAGGACATGGGCAAGATGCATCATAGGCATCATATGAAGTCTGTAACTGCTGACCAGATCGAACGTGGTAAGGATTTATATGCACTTTATGGGGCTGGTGACATCAAAAATTGTGTCACCCTTGACAATAGAAACCTCTTCAAGAAAGCTAGGCATTTCCAATTATATCATGGAAAGCGGCAGTTGACTGCATCTCTGATTCAAACCGTGTGTAGCATGCTTAGGACTGAAAAGTTTGTGTTGAGTGGTGCCTGGGTTCTCCCATCGAACATGGCCTTCACTTTAGAGCAGCGCGTAGAGGCTGCGTGGCGGTTGTGAATCCCAAGCATACTTCTCACGGTGATGTGAGAAGCGTGGTCTATGGGCTCCCTCCTGGAATAGTGCCAGTGGAGCGTGTTGGGAGGCGGAGGAGAAGATTTTGGGATGCTCAGACCGTGCTTGGGGATGTTGAAGAGGATGTTGCCGATGAGGAATGTAGAGAAGAGGCACCTGAGCACCCCACGGACACACCCTTTGCTGGCTGCCCTTCTTACATTCCCCTCAATTTCTAAGATTGCTCCTTCTCTGCTCAGTAAGTACAGTTCTATTTCCTTTACTCATGTACAAATTCTTTGCTTTTCGTGTAGGCGAAGTTAGAGATGTAGGTAATGCTATGAACGAAGGCGATAAGGACGCTATCTTCAGCCCTCTAGTAAACATAGACACAGATTCAGATGAGGAAGTTGAGAAGTATGCTTATGTTGCAGCTGATAACAGGTCTGAATGTTTCCACGTTCACGTAGACATGGATCTAGTATCCAAAGAGACCATGATGAGCATCAAGGAATGTAAAACCGCCATGTGCAACACTGTTCAACGCCTTCAGGAAGCTCTCCACTGTTTGGACATGGAGGATTTGAAAGTGTCTCTGAAACAGCGCAGGGTATTCCGTGGATACATGAACTTGATGCGAGCCCTGCTCATAAAGCACAATAACACATTGGAGCATTTTGGAAGAATGTATTTCCGCACCATGCAGGCGTGAGATGGCTGTGGCATCTCTTCTAGTCAGGCTTTTGCTCATGTTTTCTGTTGTTTTCCACTTCTGCTTATGTATAGACCTTTTGGGCATGCACGCCCTTTGTGGAAGCTTCTTCTTGAAGCTCGTTTCATGACTGTTGTTTTTCAGATATGCACAGCTGCCAATGTAATATATGTGACCTCTTCACTTTCATTGCCTGTTATCTTACTGTGTATCTCTTGTAAATGCAATGGTATCACATTCATTGTTTAATGGTATGCACTAAAGTATTAGATGTACATAGATACGTAGAAACATCGTATGGGGTGCGCAGGCGTATACGTGGGTCTGATGTGGAAATTCCACAACCCTTGATTTGGCACAACTAAATATTAGACATTAGAACTAAATTAAACCAACATGCACGAAGTATTACCTCCAAAACTGAGCTCTTCCGAAGTAAAACCTTCATTTGCAAGAAACCTTGAACTTCCAGAACCATTTGCAAAAATAAAAACAAATAAAACACGTGCATGCAAATAAATATACCAAATCTCGACCTAAATCTTACTTCCAGTCTCTAAAGACACCATAGAGCATTTCGCCGAAGCATTAGTCGCCGGAATCAACAATGCATCCTTCCCTAAACCTGCAAGCCAGAAAAAAACACTTAAAAAATAAAAAAAATCATGAAAATTTATAGAATCTTCGAAAGAAAACTTCGACATTTGTCTTTTCTGCTCCAACTCTGGTAATACTAGCTTCTGATACAACTATTGAAGAAGAATCAGCAAGGACAACACCTACAACCACAAAAATCTCTATGCAAGTAACAAAAAAAGTAAAACTACCTTCAAAATGCTTCCGTCGAGCAAGCGCCTTCATCTTTCATGCTTGGCTCGATGGAGCTCGTGGAGGTCTGCCTTGGCGCCTCGACGGAATCATGGCGCAGAGAGGAGCAGAGGAAAAAAAAAACGAAGGCAAAAGGGGAAGAAAAAAAAGTCTCCCCTATGTCAATATATTGTGGGGGAAGGGGAGTTGGTCCCCTTTTCCGGGGCGGTGTCCAGTTCCCGGCTATCGCGGGTCGCGGGACCCCACCGACCACCTGGAAAGGGGTCCCAACTACCCTTCCCCCATATAAACTGGCAACAAATTTGCACTGATTCATCATTTTGCAAAACAGCAGGCTATTTTTCCTTCGGGTCTGCAGTTCAGCTTTTCCATCCCATCTTTCCATTACGGCAGGATTCAACCGATCCATTACGACAGGTCACAGCTGATTCAACCTTGTTTCCAGTGCTTGAACCTTTTAGTTTCTCCTATTTCTCAGCACTGTTAGCGACCGTATTCACTGATAAGAGCTTTATTGCAATTCCATTCAATCCCATCTATTTTCCACAGCCCTTTTGCCTCTATTTGAGGCATGGTGCAAAGATATCCACAGCCTTTCTATTTGGATCTCGAGTTTCTTGTTGGCCATTGGTGGAGGACCTGTTTGCCATCAGGCTTGGTCATTTCAAGGTTTTGCTGGCCAGTTCATGGTCGATTCTTCCGGATGTGCAGTAGTTTTTCCCAAGTTGGGTGTTTGCCCTTTTGTTGTTTATCAGGTTTGCCCATTGGTCCTTTCTGATACAGTTTGTCGGGCTTCCTTATAAGTGCTGGAACAGAGTGGTTGCTGTGGTTACAGTGGTACTGGGCATTATTTGCCCATATGAAGTTTCCTCGCCAATTTTCTTACCTTTCTTTCTTTACTTGACCATCATGCCTAGAGTTTCAGTTTCCAAGGTTGCGGCTGCTGCAGTCATACTGGAGCAGGTCTTTGGGAGAGACCTATGTGTTGGAGGATAGCATATGTTTTAAAGATCAAGTTCAAGTTCAAACAAATGCCCCATATTGGACAGAGGCTTGCTGCTCACATAGATGTTAGGTTTCGCAAATTAGATGCTATAATTTCAGTGCTGCAGCATGAAATTGATTGGAAATATTGAGAGAAATCTGAGATTGAGAAAAGCAATTGACCTCTTTCTAACAGCAACGCATCGGTAGAGTATAAGACATTTTGTTGCCAGAATTTCAGATAAAGGGATGCTATTGCAATGTCTGGATGCTATTGCAATGTAACTCTTCATGCAATTACATTTCGCTGCTTTACGCATAAGGAAAGTGGAGATGTCGGTGGCAGACTAGCCATTTTCAGATAAGAATCTTTCCTTTCCAGTTTTCCCTCTTGATAGTTTTATATGGCATTCTTGAATTTTGTTAATTGCCCTCACGATGTTGCATTAGAGTGCCTTTGAGTATGTTTTAATGTGTGAACACTTGGAATATTGGGAGTGGTTGAGACTGTCGTGTGAGTGGATTTCAAACATCTTGCTTGTGTAGTTGCCTTTCTTTGTGTTCTTCGTTCACTTTCTCTAGTTTTGTATCTAGCCGCAATTGGAAAGCCTTGGAAAGTCTTGACTACATTGCATTAGACTTGGCAAATGGATCATGATGGGCAAGACCTCACGGTTATTTTAAAGTCATTTTCTTTGTTATTTCTCATGTTGGCACCTCATATTATTCAAGGATGCTTATAGAGTTACATGAAGTCATTCCTATTTGATTTTTGCATCTTACTCTAAATTGTGTTCTCCTTATTTGCTTTTGTTGGGTGCCTTTGGAGCCGAGATTGAACAAGATTTTATGATGAACTTGGATGTACTTAGTAAGGAATTAATAGATGCCCGAATCATGTTGATTTGTTGCTTCCTACATTACAACAATTAGACTTGTGACTATATTATAGTTGTTGCAAAAGTGGCAAATTATTTGGAGATGTAGATTTTAGCAATATTTTCTACCCTGTCTATCAAACATTTTTGCGCCTTGCTTGGCGGCTCCACCTCATCTGAGGTTGTCTAATTGTGTTATTTATTTTTAAAATGCTTGACGTGTTTGCTTATTGGTTATGTACATTTATAGTTATTGTGCACTTTGAGCTTTAATGTTGAGAGAGAAGTTTAGAATAGGTCTTCTAAAGTCGCACTTACAGCTATATCTAGGTCTGTCTATTGTTTTCTAATCATAGAGTTTTGGGCCTTCAACCTTGTAATTGCTATTTTAATCCTTTTTATGCAACTCTGCTTTACTTAATTCTACTTACAATGCTACTTTGAGATGATTCTTCTTGGATAGAGCATATTGTTTGAATTTGATAGGTTGTCAAACCTTGTGCACTTTTAAGAAATCTTAAGTACATTTTGGTTTGTTTCAAGGGCATCGCCAAAGCTCATTTGTCCATTTCTTTCAAAGAAATTATGGGTACCTTAGCAATATTTATGGTTGTTATTTAGGGTCTAGGTTCGGGATTGTCTGCAAGACAGCCCTCTGTGAGGACCCTTGGATCAAGCAGGCAAATCCTGAATATAGTGCGTCACCCGGATTTAGTAAGAGGGATAAGAACAGAAAGAACAAAACAAGAACAAAAGAAATTATATGCCAAGATAAGCAACCTTTGAATATCAGACGTTGAGACAAGGAAACTAAAACAAGATGATACTAAGTCTCATCTAAAACTTAAGGTCTAGCTCTACTGATATGTATAGTACAACAGCCTCAGGCCCAAAATAGACATATGGCAGAGCCTTTGTGATCTCGATTACCAACTCTTGGATTATATGCTTGATTTGAGGGAATCTTTTTAGTACCGTCATTAGTGCCGTGAATCCTGCTAAGTTAAGGCCGCACTCCCCTGAGGTGCTTACTTGTCTTGCCTTGTCCTCTTCTTTGATGGGGGCGTGGGCTTCTGCGTGGTCGTGGGTCTCTGCATGGGCGTGGATTTGCTACCTGACGCTCCTTCTTGACTTTAACCATTGCCTTTGGGCTCTTGTTTGAAGGCTGTATTGTGCTCAGGAATAGTCCAATGCCTGGTCGCACAGGACTGACACTCTCCCCCACCAAAGAACACTCGGAGGGGAGAAAAGCAGGCACTGTTTCAGGAGGTGGAAAACCTGTCATTTGATTGAAATCATCCTGATGACTATGAGGTCGAGCCTCAGAGTGATACTTCTGGGTGAGATCCTGTCGGTCTTTCAAGGCATCCGTAGTGTTTAATCCAATAGACGGTGACGTGTCCAACAGAAAGCCAAACTGTGCCATATCTTCAAAGGCATGGTGAATCTCCGCTGGAACAAACTGTCATTCAATCAGCAGATATGTCTGGAGGCCAAAAGCACTGACACTAGCATTGGGATTGCAATAGTGGGGAAGTGGCAGCTCTTTCCAAAAATTAAGTCCCCAAACCGCATTGGCAGTTGTTTTCCGACCGCATTCATTGGGGATACAGATCCAATTTCCGTTATGATCCAATGTTTCCCCGTCTTGCCAGACATTACGCACGAAGCATGGATGCCAACAAAGATCTGTAGATATATGTGCTGGGATCCAATCAGATGACCAGCCAAAGCCTTGGTCCAAAAGGGGGAATGCCAATCAGAGGTAAGTAAGAATGCAACAGGATATCCAAATGAATTCGCATTTTTTCGCGTAAGCAAAACAAAGGTTTCGCTTACGCAAAAATTTAAAAGGGAAAAAAAAAAGCGAAATAGCTATTTCGCTTACGCGAAACTATTTTCATCTCGCTTACGCGAAAATAAAAATAAAAAAAAAAGTTTTTTTTTTTTTTTTTTTTGGCGTGAGCGAAACCTGTTAAACTCACGAAAACTGCACCAATAGGAAAGGCTGAAACATCCACATGGACGTGAAAGAGTTTGTTCCATTGAGGTGGAACAAGAACAGGGGCTTGTGTAAGCAAAACTTTCGATTCTGGAAGGCCTCATCTGCCTTCGGATTCCAAGCTCAAGTGGATTCATCACCCGTGAGTTTGTAGATGGGATCAGCAATAGCAGCTAAACCAGGAATGAAGATAGCATAATAATTGACTTTCCCAAGAAAGGAGTGTGTCTCCTTAATATTGGTAGGTGCCTGAGCCTTGAGAATACAACCGATCTTGGCAGGATCCGTGGTAATGCCCTCTTTGCTGACGATGTGGCCTAGAAGAACACCAGAAATGACGCATAAATACACTTCTCGAGATTCAAACTGATGCCCAATTCATCACGTTTTTTAAAAACGAGCTCAAGTTTGGTGAGATGATCATCCATAGTGTTGTAAGTAGAAAAGTCATCTTGAAAAACTTGCAGAAAAGCATTATCTTTCACGTAATCCTAAAAAACAGAAAACATAATGCGCTGAAAAATGGAAGGTGAGTTGGACAAACCAAAAAGCGCCACTTTGTAGGCAAAGGTACCCCACGACATGATGAAAGTTGTTTTCAACTGATTTTCAGAGCGAACGTAATTTTGATTGTAGCCAGAAAAGCCATCCATGAAGGAGTACATTTCATGGTCTGCTACTTCTTCAAGAACTTGGTATATGAAGGGTAGCGGAAAATGATCACATTCAGTGGCCAAATTGAGTTTTCGGTAGTCCATGCAAATACGAATTTTCCCATTATGCTTAAGGGCAATAACAATGGGGCTCATCCGCTCCGAATGTTTGACCTCATAAATAAGTCTAGCAGCCAAGAATTTATCAATTTCGGCTTTGACACTGTCACGATAGTTGGGGTTGAGCCTGTACTGTCATTACTAGATGGGGGGCGCATCAGGTTTAGTAGGAATGGTGAGTTCCCCCAGCTCCTTTTTATACCTCGTAAATCTTTATAGCTCCACGCAAAAATATATTTGAATTTTTTTGAAAAGACTAAGTGCACGGGTTTTATATGCTTTGGGAAGATTGGCAGCCAACCGAATAGGTTGGTTGTCTCCTAAGTCAATGATTTCAACTTCTGGAGTTATGAATATGTGGAATAACATATGTATCTGTGATAGTATAAGTAGGAGGTTGGAGCGGAACTGGTGGTTCAGCACTCTGAGTGGAAAAAAAATAAGGGCTGATTTTGTTCAAGCAAAGGTTGCATCATAACAGCAGCAACATCAATAGTATTGTGAGAGGAGTCAATATCCGGAAGAATATCAACACGCTAAATCCGATTACAAGGCACGCAAGCAAGACAGCAATGGCATGGTCTATGTCTAGACTCATATATCCTCAAGAATCGACATATTCACGATAAGCAGGTAATGGCAAACCTGCTTCCGGAGCTTGGACTTGATAAGTGTTTTAGAGGTCATCAGAGTCACTACCAGAGAGCGAAGGTTCAGCATTTTCAACAGAAATGAGTTTTCCAGTTTCAAGATCCTTGGTGACATTTAATTATCCATCAGTAATAACAAGTTGATCAGTGGTCCAATAATGGATGCTTTTAGCTTGGCGGAGAAAAGATCGACCAATCAGCATTTCATAATCACACAAGGCATCCAAAAGTTTAACCACTAAAATAAACCACTGAAGAACCACTATAGATGCGCTCTTTTATGCTAAAAAATTCAATCTTAGTAAAAACTACATAACATGGTAGTTTTCATAGCTAGTACATGGTTATTCATACTGGTATTTTGTTATAGCATGATGTATTAAAACTAATATTAGTTTATTACATGGTTTCTAGCATCAACAGTGGTCATTCATGTTGGTTTCTAACATAGCATGGTTTATTAAATTGACAGTGATTTGTAGCATGGTTTCTTAACACCACTTTAAGTATGGCAATGGGTGTTCATATTGGTTTTTTATTATCACATTGCTTAAAGGGGTTGAAGTAGTTCATATTATGGTTTCTTATACCAATTTAAATGCTATGGTGGTTATTCATGCTATATCATCACAATGTATGTTATAAAATGGTTGTGGTTTATAGCATGGTTTTCAATATCGAGCTAATATCATGGTAATTATTCGTAGGTATCTCCTAAAAAGATGTGGCTATCCATACTGGTTATTCAGAAGGATCATAGAAAACAATTGGCATAATTAATTGCACCAATCCACTAGATATGGTTTTTCGTAATTTTTGTTTTTTGAAAGATGTCAAACTTTATTCAAGTATCAAGCAAATGAGCACATGTGGAAATACAAAATCTTCTTTTGTAATTCTTAAATTGTCATTGCTTAGTCTTTTGTAATTTGTTTTGCATCTTTGCAAGATCAACATAGAACAACGGTTTCTTAGAATTATATGGCAGTTTTGCATACACACTTCTTACATTAACTAGCAAAGGTTTATAATATGGTTTTTGATTTTTCAATATCAATTTAATATCCCATGTCTAAGTATGTATTAAGAAGTAAAATGTCATATTGTAATGGTTTTCGAAAGATGGGATTATTTTTGGGATGATTTTATTTTCTCATTGAATGAATTGATCGTTATCATCCACAATACCCGAGCTGTGTAATGGGACCCAATACAAGGATAACAGTAAACATGCAAACCAATAACGTAGGTTTCGTTTTTGTTTTTGTCAAACCATCCCTCCCCCCCCCAAAGGTCCCTCCTCCCCCCTTTTTTTGGTCAATTGTTTATTATTGTAGACGTTAAAAATATAGCATGTCACTTCTTAGAGGTTTTGTAGATGGTTTATTATTTTAGATTGAATAATTATCTAATTTAATTTGACGAAAGTAAAAATCTTTACCATAGAAAAAATAGTACATACTTGGCCATACCAGGTAAATCCAAGTCCGCAATGAGATCATGAAGATGTTATGACCAAAATCCCATAACTTCAAGACATAAAAATTCTCAACATAAATGTGCCATTCTTGCTACTAAGCCCTCCTTGAGTTGTGAGAGAATATTTAGCTACATCTTTTATATTCTATTCTATTTATTCAATGCTCATCTTCTACACCAAGAACAATCTACCCAATTAAAATGCTTTAGGGGGTGTTTGCTAACATCCTTAATACTTATTTAGATAGATAGATATAGACATCGTTTTAACGTCAACCCTACAATAGGCTATGGACTAAGGAGAAGGAGAAGGAGAAGGAGAAGGAGAAGGAGAAGGAGAAGGAGAAGGAGAAGGAGAAGGAGAAGGAGAAGGAGAAGAGGAGGTTAACCCTCCCCTCAAGAAAATTACGGCAAATAAACCTCGAGGCAGGGAGGCCGAGAGGGGAGGTTTGACCTCCCTTAAACCGTAGTCCGAGCAAGTTCTTTACATCTTTTGTTCTTCCGATGTTACCAGTTTGTGCAGTCCGAGCACGTTCTTACATCTTTTATTCTTCCGCTGTTACCAGTTTGTTGTTCCTTGCAATTCCTGCGTATATGCTTCTTTTTTGTTTCATGTAACAACGTGATTTCCAGGTGGGTTTCAACTCCTTAGTATCCTGTTTGAGTTCAAGCCTAATCTCCTAGTTATCCTTGGAAGGAGAAGATGATTTTGGAAGGATATGAAGCCACGGAAAGGAAAAATGCTCCAAATCTATAAAAATAAATAAGCGAAGCTCGAAGGCGATGCCTCCTTTTGCCGGGCTTTTGTATTCTTTCAATAGGAATTGCTCTGCATTCTTCTTCCGACTACATTCGACCTCTACAAATGGCTTCAAGCTGATTTTTGCGTCAGTTCCATAGCCATAACCAGTTTTTTTCAGCATCCCCTGATTGAACAACCTTTTCAAAGGAGGTATTCTGCGGAATTTTTCTCAAGCCTCGCAGAGCAAATTGCCTATTCTATTCTGTGGAAAAACATGGTTCAAAACAAGGTATGCCAGAATAGAGATATGGATATGCAGGAACAGAGCTTGAAACAGAGCTATGCCGGAACAGATTTTGCAACAGTATCTTTTGTTGAGAAGAATATTTACGAGATTATTATGATAATGACTGGAATATTCAAAATGAATATTCGGATGAAAGGACATGAAATATGGTCATATGGTCATTGATGATAGGACATGAAATATGGTCATATGGCTTATTGATCTACATGTTAAAAAATGAGATATTATTGCATTTGGAAAAATTTGTGCAAAAAGTTTTATGGCTAAGTTGCTATAGTTCACGAATATATTAGCTTTGTATTTTTGAAACGATATTGATAGATGCTTAAAAGTGGCTTGGGTGCTGTAATTCATGGGCTAGTGTTTATGTGAATATCCATGTGTAAAACCCCACCTAAATATGTGGTAGATATTGGAAGCAGTCCATAAAAAGGTTGGGCTTGTAATAGTGGCTAGGGGGGGGAATTTGGGCTTGTAAAAGTGGCTAAGGGGCCAATTTCATAAACGCCTTGAAATTTAAATTATTCTAAGGCTTATCAAGTTTGGTTTTATAAAAAATGGGGAAGGAATGCACCTTTGATGTATTTTCTATAAAGGAGTTTTTGGGTGTATGCATGTGCCGCCTGGAACCTTTGGGGAAAAAGTGTACTTTTATGAACTATTTGGTGCTTTTGGGAGCATGAAACGAGTCGATGGTTTTTTTTTGTCTTGAATATATCATATGGCCAATATGCCGATGGCAAAATCTTTGCCACGATGTGTAATATTGTTCAAAGTTAGGGTTTCTTTCTTCATCCAAAACCGCGGGCTTGATCTGGTGCCGCCATGCAAGACCGGCAAATCGATTTTTGCTTTAGGATAGCCGATCTGTGCCTTCTACAGTTGGATTCTTGTGCAAGGTAATCGCTGGGATCAACAGGATATATATAAGGCTTCTGGGATTTTCGGCCATTGCATCAACAATATCAGAGCCAAAGCTTTGATGGCTGTGCATCAAATTGAATTTGGATTGTGGGGAACTGGCATCAGATTTGATGTTCTAGCTCCTGGGTTTTCTTCTTTTAATGTTTCATCCTCAGTCTTCTCCAGATAACAGGTAAAACATAATACTCAGATTTTTCTCGTCTCGTTTGTATATGATATTTGATCTTGCCTAATTCCTTGAAGTATTTTGTGAATCAGATATGCACCCTTGAATTGTATTGTTATTGAGCAAGTAGATGATAACCAAAGCAGAAGAAAGCTGAATCAGAGATCCTTGCCTACATCTCTTGCAATATCCAACATCATATGTATGTAATCCTCCATGCTCATTATTTTTTTTTTGGATCTCATCTTATCACTTAACTAGACTGCGGCATTTTTCCCATGGGGTTCTCTCACATCTGATGTCTTGCCACAACAGAAACATATGGGTTGGTTTATCTTCAAATCCAGCCAAATTATTCTTGTGAATGTCCTGCACAATCCTGGTAAGACAAAGAAAAAAAAAAACAAAGCATTTCTTCTAATTTTGTTCTGATTTTCATTTTCTGATCAAGCTCACATTTTTGTATACGATTCTTTTTCGTTTTGGCTAGGTTGTTTTTAGTAAAAAATTGCAAAATGGTAGTCGCTTTGATGAGAAACTCTGGACCAGTCAAAAAAATGAGAACCAGATATATTTGACATCCTTGAGGTTGCCCCTCTTTATTAAATGTCTTGTGTTATTGTCAATGCCATACCAAGCTTAAAAGACTTTTTGTTTTGATAATAGATTGTTTGCTTGTTTAGGCCCTAAAGGAAGCTGTCACAAAATGCCAGGATAAGATCTTGGAGCCAAATGATATTAAGGCTATTTAAAGTGCAGAAGCTCGAGTTATTGGTGTATTAGGTGGCCCTGCTATTTGTGCTTCTGCCTTTTGGGGATTCTAAGAACACAATCCTTGGAGATGCAATTAATTATTGGTCTTTTGTATTGCCTGAAACTTGTAGTTCTTTCTTTTTAAAACGCATTTTGTTGGTTATACAAATACTTGCATTGTACAACTGAGTTTAGCATTGTACATTGCTAAACATTTTTTAGGTCTTCAATAAATGTATATATTAGTTAACGTGTGTTGTGGAGCTTCAGTTGATGTACCAACAATTTCTTATGGGAGAAATGTTCATAGGATAGGATATCATAGATAAGAAGAATGTGATTTAAGGCATTTTTGAAGTATTGACTTTGGAGACAATGGTAATGGTAACTGAGGTTCAAATCCTTTGAGTTCTTTTCTATTTGTTTTTGTTATTTTTTTGGTTTTGCAAGCTAGTGGAATACTCCTTTTGATTATGTATAAATTACTAGTATTTCATCTCCTTGTCCCCATAGGCCTCTCTCTAGCGCCCCCACAGCGCCCAGCTCCCGCTCTCTAGCGCCCTCACTCCCCTTGCATAGACCCCCTTGATTTGCCCCTTTCTGGCTTTCTCTCTCTAGGGTTTACAATCTCTCTCTAGACCCAAAACCCCCAAACCCCCAAAAGGCGCTCCACCCGCCTTTCCGAGCCCCCAAACTGGATTCTAAGCACCCTTGAGGCAGCCAGAGACCCCTCAGACTTTGGAGCCCTCAAAACCCCCACACCTGCTGTAGTTGACCTGCAATAATTGTGAGTGAAGTTCTATTCTAATCTATGAGAAGCAAAGTGGCGATGGAGATTAGAGCGTTGGCATGTTAAATGGTGTCGTGGTTATACAAAGCTTTGGAAAGACCTATGAGAAGCAAAGGGCGTGATGGGTCAAAGTCAAAGTCAAAGGTGGTGGGCACCCCACCCGGTGTTCTTTGGGCTCGCTAGAAACACACACCACCCCCCGCCCACCACTTAGGGTTTCCGTTGACTAACCCAAAAGGTGCTTTGCCCCGCGTTCTTGAGTCCCCAAATTCAATTCTAGGCACCCTTTCCGCAGCCGGAGACCCCTCAAACTTTGGGAGTCATGGCCACGGAAGATGGGGGCACAGAAGGAAACCCAAGGCGAGGGCCCGCCGCGACAACGGTCCCGATCAGCCATCATGGTGTGGGAGAGTCATCCTCCATGAAGAAGGAGGCTGGGGCTAAGGCTAAGGCCCCCAACAGGCCAGCCCGGCGGAAGGGATTAATTGCTCGGACCACATAGGAACTCCGCCTCGGCAGAATTGGAGCCACGTCAAAGGGGAATGGAGGCTAACAAGCATCGTATTGAGGCTGGAGGATGCCCGCTTGGCCGGCATGGCGGTGGAGATGGAGTCCCCATCCCATGTGCTCAAAAGGCAAACTGTGGGTCGAGAAGAACCGTATCACGTGCTTGAGACCCGCGACGCCGCATGTGGAAGATGGCCCGGCCTGTACACCCTCGAGCGGTGCAGGCCAGGCAGGAGGTCGCTGACATGTGCTCCTCCTCGGCTTAGACTCGTGTTCATCACTCGACACCATGACACAGGAAGAATGCAGAGACGATGGTCACGCCGTCTCTCGGCCACCGGGGAAAGGTGAGGCAGCCACCACCATGGCACTCCGGGAGTAAAAGCCGCTCTCGCACAGCTGGGACATTACGCTTTTCGGGGATCTTCAGTAAGATCAGTAAGCTCGCGCCTCGACGCCAGGTTGGCTCGAGCACGCCAGACTGAGTCAGGGCGGCAGCTGGCTCCACGGATGTGAGCTGTGGTCTCCCTACCGAGAGAAGTCACTGCACAAGCAGGAGATGGCTGGCAAGATGGCCAAGCGGGCTACGCAGAGGCTGTCCTCCCGGAGCGTCCGCAGGGAAGAGCAGCTCGGGCCGCTATCCGCCACGGCCTCCACTGCCGTACGCCCCCGCCTTCTTTGCCAGCTCTCCAACCCCTCCCCGCCATCCCGGCCACACTCCCAGTTCCTCCCGCCATCCCGACCACCACCACCACCCCGGCCACGGGACCCGGCCCGCCCACCTTGGACCCGCGGGCTTGAGACTCAGGAAGCCTTGGCCCGGAGGCCCTGTCAGTAGTTAGAGGCATGCCGAGGGCGAGGGGAGAGTCTGCGCCCCACCACATCCAGAACACACACATTCGTCGGATGACATTCGAGGCTGATTCACATTTCTCGACTTGCCCGGCATGGGGCTCCAGCGCCCGGGCGTGACCGCGTATTGTCATATTCGCGGTTGCGGATGCAGGTGCGTGATGCCATAATGCCCGGGGGCGGATGTTGAAGGGACATCCCATGCGTGGGCGGACCTCACACACTACGCGGAGGCAGCGAGCGAGGGCAATGCCGAGATTGAGGCGTGGGGGAGGGGTGCCGCGGGGATTGGTTGGCGGCGGGATGCACACATTTTCCGGTGACGACCGCCTTTCTCCAGCTGCCGACCCGCGGCCCGGCCTGTACTGCAGCGGGCGCACGCTACTACCACGGCCCCCTTCTCCTGCTCCTACTCACCGCTCCCTCGCGGCCCACGCCCTCTCGACCACATCTTTGCCCTCCGCTCCATCTACTTCTCCTTTCGGCCTGCTGCTTCCAGTCCTCCCAGCGACTCGTTTGCTGTACCATCCCTGGCCCGACAAATAGGAATTGTGTGCCTCGGGTTGGTCTCATGGAGTGTCGAGGCTTCCCTTGGCGAAGGGGGCGTCCCGGAGAACTTCCGTGGCGGCGGTATGGATCTCATCTTCCTCATGGAGACATGGGAGCATGAGCCTGAGGCTACACGATTTGCGGGGTTACCAACATTTCGGTCTTCAATACACATACGGGGACAGACGGGGTCATGGGGGAGTGGCTTTGCACTGGGACAACCTTGGCACATTCGGTTTACCCTCGAAGACGCATGCGGACACTGGGGTACTTACGGGTTCGTGTGCATAATACCGGTGGCAACCCTCTTTTTACGGCGCACTTTGTTATTTCCCTCGCATGAGGCGGCACCTTCTATCGCCACCCCCGTCGCGGATAGGATGGACGTATGTCGATCTATATGATGACATATCTGGCCGACGGCAAGCGGTTGGGTAGGGTCGTCCTTCTTGGAGATTTCAATGCACGGACGGGGTAGAGCAGCCCATGCGACTTGACCCCTCACGACGATGTCCTGCTAGCTCGCCCTTGACATGCTTAGGCCGCCGGGTCGGATATGTGCCGGAGTCACTCGCTTTGGCGGGCGTTTACTCTGCTATATGGCATTTTGACTTGATAATTTGCAATGGCCTTTCCACGGTGGCGATTTCGCAAAGTGCACATGCGCACCGGGGACAATGGGGGAGGGTCTAGTGTGTGGGTGGACTATGTGCTTGTAGTTCTTTCAAGATATGCATCTCCATCGATGCGTTCCGGGTTGGGCTGGGCGGTCGGGATGAGGAGGTCGATTGAATCACACCTCCCACTTTATTTGGACTGGTTTGGCGAGCCGCCCAACCCCCACTATGCCAGCCCTCGCCGTCCCGGTTGAGACTTCGATTTATGGCAGCAGAGGGACTACGCCAAGATGCTCATGGGCGCCCTCCCGGTAGTCGCAGACCTCCACACTGAAGCGTGAGCCAGACCCCAGCCGACTTAGCTATTACGGGATGGCCGGACAGGTGCTTTGCGAGACCCCAGCCGCCTTCGAGGGTCAGCAACATTCAGCGTAACGATGGTTTGTCGCGGATCAAAGAACGCATAGCGCTGACTTCCGTCCTGATACGGTCGGTACGTTACGAGCCACCACGGTGATACCAGCGCCCCAAAAGGAAAGGACACAAAGCGCCGTACCTTGCACTAAGCATCGGGGAGATGTTACGCCCCACGGACACTCATCCTCGAACCCTTTGGGCCGAGTGCTTGAAGCCCGCCCGACCTACGGGGACATCACACGGGCGGGCTGGGGAACGCTATTTTGCAAAGCAGCTCTATGACCGCGCCCCGGGGGACGCGTCGCCCATACCCCCCCGGGGATGGCCCCCATTGGTTCTCGTGGGCCCAGGATGTTGAGGAGGGCACGCAGCGGCTAGCGCTAATGGGAAGGCACGACCTCGATGATATCTTGCCGAGTTACTCCCAGTGGGCGGGGGCCACAGTTTGCTTGCGGATCCTCACTACCCCGTTCAAGCGAGCATTGCGGAGGGTTTCCCGACAATGGACCCAAGCGGTTGTTCCCATTCTGGGCGGGCGACCCACCTTTGTCAGGCCAGTTAGGACGATCATGGTCGATTCGGTATTTGCCAAGCATTTCGGCATTCTCGGCAGTTGACCCCGGTTGAGGCAAGCGTGGATGTCGCGAAACCCCCTCACCGCAGGCAGGCTTCGACCCGCCACTCAGCGATTGACCATATCTTCTGGCTGGGGAATCGATTGAAGAGCGGTAGGAATCATCGTACTGGACTTGTATTCTTGCTGCTGTGGACTTCGCCAAAGGCTTTTGATCTGATCCCGGGAAAAGGCGTGGAGGCTGAAGCTGCGTCAGCCCCGGGGCTCCATTTGCACATGCGAGAATGCCATATCGTGGGTTGTATGAGAGTTGTTTTTGTGGGATCGCCGGCGGGACAAGCATTCACGATGAGTATCTCGGGGGTCAAGGGGGTTGCCCCCTCTCGCCAACACTTTTTGGCCTCTACATTGTCGGTTAGAGCCCGGCTTCGCGAGCATGGGGGATGGCATCGGCTTTTGCACGGTCATCCGCCCGGCTCATCTATCTTGGGACGATGTTGGCTTTGGCCCACACCCCGAAGCTATCGCGGTCTCACACGGATGCCCTAGACACATTTTGTCGCCATTTCAGGCGTCGCAGCGTCAATCTGCCAAGACGGTGGTTCTCATATCCTCTTCACGCCACCCCATGCCTCCCTGACTCACATATCCGGGGACCTTTGTGGGCGCCACGCCCACCTACAAGTACCTAGGGTGGAGTTCCCTCCTCGCTCCTGGAGGGCGTCTATCCGCCATGCGACAATGCCAGCCGGAAAGCGCTTTATGCCATGCAAAACAAGCGATCCAAAGTGTAGCTATATGATTGGGGCCATCCCACATCACATCTGACCGGGTCGAGCTGGTCCTTGCAGACGGGGTCGAGGTTTGGGGCGGCCGTCTCTTTGGCGACTGGAATGACTTGGAGCAGGTGAAGGCATTTTTGGCACGCACTTGGGTGAAACCTTGAGTCCCCCCCTATCGGATTCTCTGCGCAGAACCGGATTCTTTGCGCTTCACGGGCAGCCTTGATAGACACATCGTCTATTTTCAGAAAGTGGTTACTATGGGTGATGCTCGGCCCCGCAAGACCGGCTTACCGCGGGCCATGAGTCCGCAGCCGCTTAGGGCCTGTTGGAGGGGTAAGAGATCGCTGGTTCGCCAGATGGAACGTCAAGTGGGGAGCACGATCGCATACCGGGCGCAAATGTCATCGTGATGTAACGACTGCGGAGTACCTAGATGCTTGTTTCCTTGGCAAGCTCGGGACCCCATTGCTCTAGAGCAGTCAAATGGCCCATTACAAGGGGCACATCAACCCGTGTTAGCCCGGGGCCCGGCTCTACCTCGTTCCCAAATGCTCAAAAAGCGCAGACTCATTGCCTCCCATTCAAGACAGTGCCCACCATCTTCAAGATCGAGGCGGGCGGGTGGATTGGGGGAGCCCCCGCCAGACAAAGCTCGGCCGGTCTTTGCCAAGCGGGTGCCATTGAGGATGAGTCTCACACTTTCCGTGAGTTGCCGGTGTTCACCGGATCCGGGCGGACGCTCCCCTTAGTAATGCCGCGGGCGTTCCCTTGCATTTGCCGATGAACACCGCAAAGTCTGAGGGCCACGGGTCATACATCCGGGGAGGTGCGGACTGCGAGGTCACATTTGCCCCTTCGTTGTCCGTCACGACTAGGCACTACGGGGGTGGTGCATGTTGTATATATTGGGATGTTTACGCATTTTATATGATTATATGCGGTTGTGGCGCTGATTCTACGCCCGCGGTTTTTCCCTCGAAAACCCTTGGTGGGGGTTTTTTAATCCGGGCGATAATCCGCTTCTTTGCGTTTTTGTATTGGGTCCCATAGGCCAGATTGGTCTCCGTGGGACGATAAAAGTACCGATCCTTCCTTCCTTTCTTCCTTCCAAAACATTTTAAGTTAATCTATGAAACCTTAGCGCCCTAGTTCACCGGGTTTCTGGTTGAGATCAATCTCGACCCCGTCCATTAAAAATCTTTGTTACCGGCTAATGTAATGGCTCCAGAAGCAGATATGTTATCTTTGTTTCTCTGCTTTTTTTCTCATAACATCCTGTGGTATCTGAGAATAACTCAGATTTTGTCCATACGCTTATAACATCCTAGAGTGATACCGTCACGCCCGAGAAAAGCTCCAGATTTTACCTCAGCGGCGCCCTAAAATGGATTCTTGAAGGGATCATCACCGCCTGTTTTAAGAGTTTGAAGAGTTTTAAGAGCTTTCAAGATTAATCCGGCCAGTCACGCCTTTTGCTTCTAATATCCGACCTGCTTCTATTAGGCACCTCTATTGCGCT
This sequence comes from Isoetes taiwanensis, assembly GCA_021234155.1. Lineage (NCBI taxonomy): Eukaryota > Viridiplantae > Streptophyta > Lycopodiopsida > Isoetales > Isoetaceae > Isoetes > Isoetes taiwanensis. Next base: position 25,749,562 of record JAJEKV010000002.1, on the reverse strand, counting down.
TTATTCTTCTATTCGGCTTCTATGCTATTTCGGCTATGCTTCTATTACGCTATGCTTCTATTAGGCACCTCGCCCTCGGGTAGAGGTTTGAAGCGATCATCGACATGCTTCCTCTGTTTCGGCACCTGCCTCGATCCGCCACGGAGCAAACCCTCGAACGGGAGCGTTAGGGCGATGCGTCATGGCCCTCGGGCGTTCGGGAGAAAAAAATTTTTAGGGCGATGAAAATGCTTTGCACGCGTCGCGGCTGCATTTTCAGCGGCCCTCAAATTTTTTTTCCCAGTAACGCCCTGGGCGGGACGTTATCTACACCATAATGGCTTCAATATAAAACACTAGTGTTTAATCATTTTGCTTGGGTGTAGTGTTTTCTTTGCCCAAACCCTTCCTAGTTGGTGTGTTCTTTTAAGCGGTTAAGGCCAAATATCACTAATGTCTGATTTTTCAAAGCATAGTCCTATACCCTTAGTGGTTCAAAAAACTAAAACCATTATGGTTTCGACCTACTAAACATGCAAGGCTTCAAGCCATCAAACAATCATGCCTTGTGACATCTAAACGCATTGAGGACCATATAAATTTACCACATCAGTTAGCCATGCTAGTTTAGCACTCTAAGAACCACGTTAACATAACACCATACTAAACCACGTCTTATTACCGCCATGTTATACCACATTCACAAACCATACACATAAAGCTTCATATTTAATTGTTACTATTAACCATGTTAGATAACCACCTTATCAAACATTATATAAAAACCATACAAGGAAACCACACAAGGTTTTTAATGATATCAATCCACAAAGACGCACTGCTTTTTTTAAATAGTTTTTCATATATAACTAGGGTAAAAACCCATATAGGTTTTCTTTTTGGGTGCCTTGTGTCACCAGGATATTCTCCTATTTTCCAAACACGGAATTCCAACAAAAATTTGAGATCACCAATACTGATGTGGAGAATAGGAGTGACGCCTTGAGGTCGCGCGATGTGACCATTTGGCTAGCTTTGTATCATAAGGGGCACGATGCAGTTGAGTGATGCCGAGTTATTTCTTGAGTTTGTCCATGATGAGGTTGACAACATGTACATGATTAATCTGTTGATTCCTAACAGTTGCGTGAACCGAGGGCGTGGAAGTGACTACAACACCAATAAGAACGGTGGGTAAGGGCAACTGTTCCCATAAAGCAGGATGTAACTTCAGAATAGTGGGCAGACTGAACGAGATTTTGATCTTGACAAGTTGTTCTTGTAATTCCAAGGGAACATGGGCCAAAGGATTTGCAGGATAGGGTGTCGGTTCCCTGGACATAGAATCTGAAACTTCCTCGAGGAGCTTCACTTTAGCAGCTTTGTTTAGATATGGTCGAGCACATGAAGTAGGTGTGGACATGGATGGCACCTCTAAACATTGTTGAGCGCGTGTGGTAACGTGAACATTGGCAAGTATGTGCCCTTCAACTGCTTGCATAAGCTTGAGGATACTTTGAACCTTGGGCATAACATGAGGCTTGAGTTTTTCAAGACCTGGGGCGAAATGCACCGTCTTGTGTTTCTCGTGAGGGACAGCCTCCACAACAAAAGCGGACCGCGTGTCCTGTGGCATGAGTGTCAAACTACGAGTTCCAAGGTGCTGGCGTGATACCAGACCAACCCAGTTGGATTGTTGCACAGGAGGATTGAGAGCTTGATAGATCTCTTCTTGGGCTTGTTGGTCCAACACAGCAGGCGGAGGAGCTTGTTGGTTTTGCTGCTGTTGAGGAGCACGAGGAGGTTTCCTTAAGGTCAGGCGTGGGCCTTATTTCCCATTTGCCACCCAAATTTGATAGGCCGTGAGACATACTGAGGCAGTCTGGTTAGTACTTGAGAGTTGTACTTGAACTTGGGAAAACTGTGGGTACGCCATGGTGATGTGGCCCCATTCCTAGTAATGATAACATTGAGCTTTTGCGGGGTCAAAAGGAGCATGTGAGCTTTGTCCTCTTGAGTGCTGAGATTGCTGAGGTTGTTGATATCGCTGAGATTGTTGATATTGATGAGGCGTGTTCTGGACCTGAACGACCATTTTCTATCAAAAAGGCGTTGGATGAGAGCGCGTGCATTCTTCAGTAGAATGGTTGCATATATTGCAATGCTTGCAAAGAGGGGGACCATTCGTAGAATTGCATTTATTGGCTAGATGGCCCTGATACTAACAAATGTGGCACCAGATTTGATTTCATTATGGTGGAACAGATTGATGAGGTTGAATCGCGTTTTGAAGAACCATGACAAGAGATAAGAAGGGTAAATCTGTGAGGGAAACACCACGGGAGGACATATTGACGGAGTAATTGACAACCAGACCAAGGTCTGACTCTTAGGATACTTCTTGCTAGTTTTGTTTTCAATAACATTTATTGGCCATAAGCCATTGATGTGGTGTACCATGTAGCATGGTAGAGAAAATATAAAACTTGATTTGGGACTGAGAGTGTCCGTATAAAATAGGGAGAGCTTCAAATTCTTCCATGTGCGCCTGAGCACTCTAATCGAGAATGGGTTTCCCTTTCACATTTCCAAAAATAGGATATAGAAGTTTGGGATTGTGAGAGGTGGAGGGAACTTGAACGGTCGGAAGCACGGGGATCTGGGTGTAAAGCAGTGGTGCATAAGAATAGGCAGGTCCTTGAGGCACAACAGAGGGGTGTGAGGACGGCATTTGCATGGGAATAGTAAATCCAGGAGGTCCAGACATTAGGGTGTCAGTTGGCAATATACCCTGGGTGCCATCCTCGTTCAACTTGAGATCACCAATATTGTATATATTGACAGCAGGTTGAAAAGATAAATTCTTGGATATGGTTGGGACCAAGAAATCTGAGTGTAGCCCATACCATGTTGCGATGAAGGCAGTTGCGAAGGCAACGATGTCTGACCTGGGGGAATATGAATATAGATACTCTCCAGCGTTTAAAAATAGTGAGGAGTCTGATGCAATGGAGTGGTGATTGAGGTTGAGAGCAATATCGACAATCAGGAGGTGACCCCAGCCTTGAAGAGACGCGAGGAGTAGGAGGTGCAAAATGAGCACACGAGCGAAAACATCCTCCTTCAATGTCATAGTCGCCATCATAAGATCACGAGCAGCTTCCGTGCATTGATGGCGATCCAATTTAGCCGTAGTTTGGCTGAGAAGCTCGTCCTGAGTGAAAGCACAAACAAATATCTTGAAGTCTGAAGAAAAGAACTAAGACCCGGCGGCGGCGATAGTGTCTAGGGTCAGGATTCGAGATTGTCTGCAAGACAGTCCTCTGTGAGGACCCTTGGATCAAACAGACAAATCCTTAGTATAGTGTGTCACGCGGGATTTAGCAAGAGGGATAAGAACAGAAAGAACAAAACAAGAACAAAAGAAATTATATGCCAAGATAAGCAACCTTTGAATATCATAAGAATTACATGTGATTGCCATTTTCTTAAAGATTGATGATTCCATATTTTCACTTTGCACATCTTTTCTATATTATTACGCCTCAAACTCTTTCTTTGTGAACCTGATTTCTTTGTTGTTCATACTAATATCGAGATGCTATCTCTGCACATTTGGGATTATTAGCAGGTTAGTTCTTTCTTTAAGGAAAATCCCTTTCGGCATGCAGCTCTCTTCCAGGTACATTGCAGCACATCAAAGGGAAATGTTTTATCTCCTGGAACGTCACCCCAGGACCTTCTGGCGAAGGGTTCTTAGAAAGCCAGTACAGCCCACAGGGAACATCACTCCCGAGCAGTGGAGGCAATACTTGCAACAGCTATACGACCCTCAGGGTGCACATGCAGCATTACCCCTGCAAGAAGGCCCAGTGCTGGAAATCACAGATTCAGACGTGGAACAAGGCTTACAGCGTCTTGCCAATGGGAAAGCCCCGGACCTGGATGGCATGCAGGCAGAATTGCTTAAGTGGGCAGGGCCGTCCATAATACCAGTGCTGACCGCCTTGTTCAACAAGGCATTACAGGAAGGCTTCCCGATGCAGTGGACCAATAGCAGAGTTGTTCCCATCTATAAGGCAGGTGACCCGCACTGCCCAGCCAATTACCGAACAATCATGGTCAGTTCGGTGTTTGCAAAATTGCTTGCTGGGATTCTCGAGCAGCAGTTGATTGGGGCGAGGCGGCAGAGATCTGGGCCCTCACCCGAGGCGAGGATTGAGACCCGACACTCAACCATTGACCACATCTTCACATTGCGAGCTCTGGTTGAAGACAGCAGGAACCGTCAGGATCTATATTGTTGCTTCGTGGATTTTGCAAAGGCATTTGACACTGTGCCTCGGGAAAAACTATGGGCAAGATTGCGACAGCTGGGGGTTCCGGTAGATTTGCAGAATGCAGTGTACAGGCTTTATGAAAGATGCTCGGGTCGGTTGCAGCCGACAAGCCAACCATTTGATAGTAGTATCGAGGTTCGCCAGGGATGCCCTCTCTCCCCAACATTATTTGGGCTTTACATTGATCAATTGGAGAGCTGGGTTTGCCGATAATGGGGGCTTACGGGGCTCACCTTCTCTACCGGATCATCAAGCGGTTAATATATCTCGTGATGATGTGGACCTCTAGCTTACACACCAGCAGACATGCAACGACATCTCGATGCCCTAGACACATTTTGTCAAGTTTAATATATGGCGTCAACTTGGCCAAGACTAAGGTGGTTTTCATATCATCTTCACGACAGCTGAGGATCCCCTCCTTCCGTTACCGAGGGCAGAATGTGGAAGTAGCATAAACATACAAATATTTGAGAGTGGAGTTTCCGTCTACTATGCACTGGGACACATCCATACGGCTACGAGTTACGGCGGGCTGGAAAGCACTATATGCAATGCAAAACAATAGTCATAGAGCGGAGTTGTATGATTGGACCCATCAGTCACACATGTTCAAAGTCTTAGTGGAGCCTGTCCTTTTATACGGGGTTGAAGTATGGGGCCCAGTAGTATCCCTCGCTACTTGGAATGACTTGGAGCAGGTGCAGAAAGCCTTCTTGGTACGAGCACTAGGGGTGAAGTCCACAGTCCCATATCAAATTCTACTGCAGGATCTTGCCTCTTCAGAGGGCGGCCCTTGATCGCCACATTGTCTATTTTCAGAAGGTGGTCAACATGGACGATGCTCGTCTCCCAAAACTAGCTTATATCATGGCAATGGGGCCACAACGCCTCAAGGCCTGCTGGAGGGAAAAGAGAGCTCAATGGATGGCTAGATGGAATGTGCAGGAGCATAGGTGCACACATGTGCAAACAGAGGCAGATCGCCATAGCTTGAGGCAATATCTTGACGCTTGCTTCATCAGCAAGCTTTGGGATGCCAGCGCCCTTGAACAGGTCAAGACAGCACACTACCAGCGCCACATAAATCCCACATTGGAACGAGGCCCACAATGCTACCTGCGCACCCACTTGCCCATGAAAAGACGCAGACTCATTGCCTCCATTCGCACAGGGGCACATCATCTTCGAATTGAGCTATAGGCAGATGGATTGGTGAGCCACGTCAGGACAGGCTCTGTCAATGCTGCCAAATGGGAGTCATTGAGGATGAATCTCATACCCTTCAAAGTTGCCCAGCATATGATCAAATCCGAACGCTTATCTTTGAGTTGGTCAGGCCCGCCGGCCGCTACATGTGACATTGAGCACGGCATCCGTACGGATGCTAGGATCATACCTTCAGGAGGTCATGGACATGCGAGATCAGCTATGTCCTCGGGCACGCACTTGACATGTACATACACATTTATTTCACGATGATGTATACTTGTACAGTTTGACAGCATTCTTATTACTGCCACGGTTTTTCCCTCGAAAACCCTTCGGGGCGGGGGTTTTTTAACCCGGACAGTAATAAGTTTGCTGCGCTCCTTCTGGGTCCCATAGGCCGATTGGTCTCAGTGGACGATAAAAAAACTATTCTATTCTATTCTATTCTCAAGACATATTGCTACCCAAATTCATTCATCTTCTATTCTTCATGCATTTTTTTCTTTCTTTCTTTTGTATCTAGAAAGCATTATTTCTTCTAGCAAGACGTGAATCTTTTCTAACATGATTGCACCAAATGGTCCATGCAGTTTCAAGGAAAACACGAGGCATTAAAATTATTCTGTCTGTAAGTCATATCGATGTAGAAGATGTGAACTGATCGTTTTGTGTGCCGATTAGTTCTTTTCTCTGAGGAAAAACCTTTTTGGTTCTAAACAAATTTACATTTTAGATTCTATTGCCTATATGAGTTCCTTATAGATATCATTGACGAGAATCTAGAGCCAGCATTTGAGGACTGATTCCAGGTATTCCTGCAATTCTGTCATTTTTAAGCTTTTAGAAAGTCTATATAGAAGCAAATTATATTTTTGCCAAAATGAGGATGAACAGGATAGTCAAATGCAAGTTATGCAGAACAAAGAACCTTTTGATGAGGTGGTGTGGGATACTCCAGAAAGAGAAAAATTGATAGATCAGCAGTTGATTCCCAACAGTCTCAGCTCAGAGATCCTTGGCATCAAAGCCAGCGATGATGATGATTGTCAACCATCCAGGCAAGTACCTCTTTATAATATCTCTAAAAATTGCCTTGTTAAAGATAAAGTGAATAAAATGTTTGAATTTGTACCAGGGGTATCTCTGATAGTGATCTAGAATTGGATAGTGACAAAGAGAATTGGGGAATGATGAACACTTAGGGGATAATGCTTTGATTATTAAATCTAAAAAAAGTCTTGGTAAATCTAATAATACTACTCCAAACTTTGTGGTTAGTTTCCCAGGCTCCCAGCCAATAATACCAGAAGCAAAAAAAAAATTGGAACCTTAGGGGTATTAAAGGAATATCTCAGCTTAAGCATTACAATTTAGATATAATCCTTCTACAAGATCTCAAATTACCTAAGTTTGAATCCTCTAATCTTGGGGATTGGATTTATCCAAGAGTCTCCTCCATCTGGATTGAAGCTGATGGAACAAAGGGGGGGTTGGCTATCATTCGGAAGAACATAAGACACCTCTCCTTTTGCAATAGTATTTCTAGAATGTGGCAGGTAGTAACTTCCTTAGTTAATAATTCCAACTTTGGTGTGATTAATGTTTATGCTTATACAAACCCTAAGGAAAGGGAAGGCATTTGGCTAGAAATCAGCTCCTGGATTAGAAAGAATCCTTCTTTTGACTGGATTCTTGCTGGGGACTTCAATAATACTTCTGTATGGGATATGAAGATTGGGAATAAAATTAATATGAACTCTACTGAAAAGCTCAGATGGGACAATATGATTAATGACTCTGCTCTGATCCATATTCCTTCCTCTACTTCTAACTATACTTGGTCAAACAAGCAGAAGCATCAAGCTCGAGTTTACTGTGCTCTAGATAGATATTATGTGTCCAATCCTAACTCTGAGTTTTGGGATAACTGTTTTGTAACTAGTGATGAAGGCACGTTTATCTCTAATCATCAATATCAATTCCCCCATACTAAGCATTTGCTTGCTATTCCTAGAGATAAAAATATCCCCTTCAAGTTTAACTATTCTCTTCTCCAGAATGAAGAGTTCAATAAAGACTTCATTGAATTTCATGAGAATATTGAGACTGGTTCTCCTATTGGCGCTATGAAATCTTTTTAGTCCAAGCTCAAGAAGGCTAAAGATTGGAATAAAAATTAGACCAAAATTAGGCATCACAATAGAATCAAAGAGAAGGAAATTCTCCTATTCCACATGAAGAAAATTAGATCAATGTTATAGGCTGATCTCTTTAATCATAACTTTGGGGAGGAAATGCTAGAGAGTCATCTGAAAAACATAGAAGAGAGGGAGGCCAAGTGTGCAGCAATAAGTGTAAAATCAAATATAATAGTGAAATGGACTATGGCAGCTCCAAGTTTTTTTTCAGGGTTGCAAGGAATAGGCTTCTCAAGAACTCAATTGCTCAAGTTAAGACTGACTCGAGTACTACCCTTAGCTCCAATTCTGACATCAAAAAATTCTTTTACGAAAATTATGCCTCTCTTTTTACCAACCCTGTTCTTACTGCAAATGATGTGATAAGTAGAGATAGTTTCATCTCTCAGTTGGATAATATCCTGCCCACTCCAGCTGATGTGATGGATGCATCCCTTGCTAGTATCCCAACTGAAAATGAGATTTTCAATACTCTTAAAAGCTTTAGTGAAGGGAAATCTCCTGGCCCTGATGGATTTCCACCTGAGTTCTATCTCCACTTTTGGGATACAATTAAGTTAGATTTAATTGGTCTTGTTCATGGCTTTTGGAACTCAAACCATTCGCACCCCTCTATCTCTGCTGGATTTATTGCATTAGTGTTAAAGTAGAAAATCCAAGTTCCTTTGCTGAATGGAGGCCAATTTCCCTGACTAATGCTACCTATAAACTGTGTGCTAAAATCATTGCTCAAAGAGTTCAACCCTTTTTGCACAAAAATATCAATCACAAGCAATCTGCTTTCTTGCCTAAAAGATTAACCTTGGATAACCATATAACTGCCATGGACGGATCTCACTGGAATAAAATATCTAAGCAGAGTTGTGTTTTACTCAAGCTAGATTTTAAAAGAGCTTTTGATACTGTTAAATGGGATTTCATTGACATTGCTCTGAATAAAATTGGCTTCCATCCTAAGCTCATATCTCTTATACATGGACTTAACTCTATATCTAACTCTGCAGCTATTATCAATGGCTCTCCAACCAATTTTTTCTCTCTTGCTAAAGGAGTGAGACATGGCTATCCTTTGGCTTCTTATTTATTTCTTCTGGTTGCAGAAATGTTTACTAGATGTGTTGATCATTTTCAATCTACTGGGACAATTATTGGTCTTAAACTTCCAAGTAATGTAGATTACCTCACCATATCCGAATATGATGATGATACCTTTGCCTTCTTGGGCTCCAATGCTCATAACATTAACATCGTTTTTATTTAATCAAGCAGTTCGCTGCTGCCTCTGGAGTTCATCTTAATCTTGCAAAGAGAAATTATTGGAGATATCAGTCAGACATCTATCTGTGATATTCTTGTTCTCAGTATCTTGCAAGCCTCTAATTTGCTTTGGATGCCTCTATCTCTCAATCTGAGTCTAAAAGGATTATGGAATCCAATTCTGGAGAGAATTAAAAAGAGGTTGAATAATTATAGGAGCTGCTTATCTTCAGAACTTTAAATTGTTCTTACCTCAACTCATATGCGTTCATATATCTTGTTGATGGGCGCACATTACTAGGCTTCAACAACTAAGGAGGATGAATACATGGAGTGCTTGGCAAACTTGGAGAAGGCCTTGTCGTGCAATTGGATTCATGATGATGGCTAATACCTATGGTTCAAGTAAACACGTAAAGCATTAGAGACAAACAAATAAGAATAGAATAGAATAGATTTTTTATCGTTCACAGAGACAAAGACCATATTGCAAACACTTAGATAAACACTTAGATAATAAGCAAATACTTGACACTTGATTTACTGAAATAATATAATTGACATTGAAAGAATGACACACAAGTAACAATTCACATTTCAAGGAGGACCATACTTGACAATGGTTACTACGATGGACGCAGGCGGAGGTAAAGCAGCCGCGTTCGCGGCAGCCGGTAACAGGCCTGGGTTAGACCCAGGGTGAGTTCAACGGGAGCCCAGGGCCTCCGATTCCCGCTTCTTCCGCAGCTCAGGGCTGGACAACAGCCGGCCGTCAGGTCATTGGGGCTCCCCCATCCCCAGTCGAAGGGGCTTCCAACGAATCCCATCCAAAATTTGGGGCTTCTGCCCTGCAAGAGGTAAATCAATCCACTAGTTTTCAATCCACTAGTCTGCTTCATAAGAGTTCTAGCCTAGCTACAAGAGTCTCTGTCTTACATAGCATAGACCACTCTCCAAAAGGGGCAAACGAAAATGGAGCAGGGCAGATAAAAGGAATGGAAGATCAGCCTCCCACCCCAAAAAGGGGCAAACGAAAATGGAGCAGGAAAGATAAAAGGAAGGGAAGATCAGGCTCCCATTGCATGCGTGAGTGCTTCTGGGGCTATCCATAAATTGAAAAACTCAATGTTAGGAGCAGAGACAGGAATTAGTGTGAAAGGGCAGAAACAATTCACTCATGCATAAATATCAGACTCAACCATGAAAGATATAGCAACAAGAGGGAATGAGAACGGGCAGAAAAAATCCATTCAATCTAGTATATCAGACTCAACCATGGAAGAGGTTGTAACCGTTGCAGACGAGAAAGCAATGGAATCAAATAATAAATTAGCAGAGATGAAGTGCAGATCTACAATATTGCCAGAAGCCTTACAGGAAGAGAAACAAAACACAGAGATATTCGCAAAAGGGAATTTACTTCATCGTAATCCAGGAGATGGGCAAAAGGGGGTCTATTTCATCAAAGCACAGGCGCTAAATTACTATCTCCACAAGGCTCCATCACTATAAAAGACGCGACTGAAGAAGGGCATAACAATAGTGCAAACCCAGACTCATCTAGTGGCGGTACAAGGAATAACGTAAGGGAGGCTTGGAAAAAACAACGACACAATAGCAAGAGTCAACAAGCCTAGATTCTCAGAATGGATAAAGAGCAGTGTGCCAATAGAAACAGCCAGGAGTTTGAGAGTAGATGCAGCACTTAAAACAGTAGAAGCAGGTTTTGCCCAAGATCTGGGCAACTTAAATATAGGCCAGCCTGAAAAAAAAAGGAACTGAAAGCGTTGGAAATATGGAAGTAGATGAGGAGTCTAACTTTTCAATAGCAGAGATAGACCATGGTATACATGTAAAAGTGGTGGAGAATTTGGTATCACGATCTGTTATAGGATTCCTGGACTTTCGTAAACTAGAATTCTAGCTGTCAACACACTTGAAAAGGTTAGGTTTGCCTCAGCATGAATCTCTAAAGGCACTAGGTGGCAACTTCTTCCTCATCTTATTCCATAGCGAAGACACAGTAGATAAGATGGTGTCTCGCGCTGCGGACACCTTTATGAGGGAATACATCTTATACCAATATTATTCTCCTGGCTTCTCCCCCCATCAAATGTCAGCAATCAAGATCCCATGCTGGTTGGAGATCGAACACCTACCTCCAGACCTGCTGATACCTGAGTTTTTAAAGGTTATTGCTAACACAATAGGCGCTTATATCTCACATTCCATAGCCAAAGGACCAAGGATTTGTGTAGCAATTCCAGCAAAGGCGAGCATACCCAAGGGGGTGATAGTTAAGAGTGGCAATTGCTCTTTCAAATTTCCCTTGAAGTTGACTAACAAATGGGAAATATACAGAATGTTTCCAGATCTAAAAATTGAAGGGCTGGAAGAGAACCCACAGGCAAGATCTAAAGAAGAAACGAGTTCTCAGCATCAAGCACAGAACAATAATCCCCAAGTTCCCCCCACAAGTGCTGGGGTCCCGATGAGCCACCCCACTGCTCCTGTAACAATTACCCTAAGTGCTCCAAGCTGGGGAGTAGAAATCCCAAACACCAGCAACGCGACATCTCCAACCAAGAGACCTACGTCGGATCCTATCATCTCTACAACTGCTGAGGGCTCGTCAAAAACAAAAGGTCAAACTTGGGAAGTGGGAGGGGCCAGGCAAAAAGGGAGAACCAGAAATATTGCTCGAAAAAGCAGAGGGCCTCGCCCAAAGTCCCCTCCTCAGATGTCTCTCAGCACTCAAATTGTCTCCGAGGTAAACAATCCCTTCTCTCAGTACATTAAAGAAGTAATGAATTCAGAGGAGGCATTGCCAGAAAAGGTGAAAGAACATCGAGGAGATATTGTAGTATGTGGAGAGTTGGCTTCTATAGAGAATACCCTCCCACCACACAGAATCTGTGGGCAGACCTCCCAATGGAAGATGAGAATGGGGTGGACGAAGATCCTCCCAATGTAACAGGGAAAAAAAATAAAAAGGAAAACGTAATAGAAACAGATGGGACGGGGAACATGAAAAGGAAGAAAGGATCTCCAAACATCTCCCAATGAATGATAAGATCCTTAGCTGGAATATCAAGGGAGTAAAATCCTCGGAATACAAGAAAAACAGATTATCAAACGCAATCAAGGAGATAAATCCAGACGTAATATGCCTATAGGAGCACAAGTGTAAACAGGGGGAGATACATGAATTGTTCAACACAATAGGTAAATAATATGTGGGTATCGCTGCAGTAAAAGATACCTCTAGTGCAGGCACTCTGATCGCCTGGAAGAAGGACGTAAAAGTATGTGATTCACAGGTAGACAGGTTTGGTAGGTGGGCTATAATTATATGGCAACAGGAAGGTAGAATATGGGGTTTGGTGAATATTTATGCCCATAACAACCCCAGGGGCAGAGGTGCTTTATGGGCCACTCTCAGACATAGATTGAAAAGCTTTGGAAGTCAGGTAGCTTGGCTCATGGCAGGGGATTTTAATATGGTGGAGGCAGTCGAGGATAGACAAGGGGTGTCGTCAGAAATAGTACACGGGTTTGAGAAAGTTCAGTGGAGTAAATTGGTAGAGGATATGGGCTTCATGGAGCTGGACGGAGATAAGGGATTTACATGGTGCAATGGATGGATGGGAACGGGGAGGACGTATGCAAGGCACGATAGATGCTATATGAATGGCGTGGCCTTCTCCATCCTCCCAAACCTTCAAAGGTCCAATCAATTAAAGAATGCTATCTCCGATCATAATCCACAGGTGATATCTACTAAGAAATGTCAGTTTAGCACTTCTAAAATAGTATTCAAATTAAATACCAGATATTTGAAAGACCCAGATTTTGTGGAGTCTTGCAAAAGCATATGGCAAACCGCTTTTAGTACGGGTTCTGGTATGGAAACCATGATAACAGCTCTTTCAAATATAAAAAATTACGCCAAAAGCTGGGGTAGAGCTAAAGTGCAAAAAGAAAGGGAAGAATTGGATATCCTTTATGGCCAACTCCTCTCTCTTAGAGCATTGGGTCCCAATGATGGGACGGAGGAGAAAAGGATATTAGAACAGATAAAGACAATAGAAGAGGTCAAGATAGCTGAAAATAAATGTAATGCAGGATTGACCTGGCTAAAGGAAGCATCTTTAAGACAGCTAAAGAAAAGAAGAGATCCTCCACATTATCATCCATCACTCATAACGATGGCTCAATTCACAATTCTCCAGGAGATCTCAAAAGGTATTTATATAACCATTTCAAAGCTTTCTTTGGAGAACACAATTTACCATTTCAAGAGACCTTCGAAGAGCTGGTGGTCTCAAAAGTCTCACCTATAATAGACTCTAGTCAGCAAGACATACTAAGTCTTCCCCTCTCTATAGAGGACCTTCAAAAGGCCACCTTTCTACTGGGTAAAGATAAATGTCCGGGTATGGATGGAATTTCCATAGAATTCTATCAAAGCAATTGGGAATGGGTCAAGAATGATATCTTCTCTACATATACAGACTTTATGGCAAGCTGAAAATCCAAACCCAAGATTGAACACAAGATGTATCTCCTTAGTTCCCAAGAGTAAGGAACCAAGCACAATCAATGATTGGAGACCCATCATACTTTTATCCGCTTTCTATAAAATCATAGCTAAGGCTATGGCAGAGAAGATCAAGCCAATTCTAGCTGAAGGCATCTCACAAGCCCAATCTGGCTTTCTACCAGGTAGGAGTATCCTGAGCAATGTCGCAGCAGCATTTGAAGGTTTACATTGGGCTAGAAAAACAAGATAAAAGGTGGCCTATCTAAAGCTAGAATTTACCAAAGCTTATGACAGTATCAGATGGAGTTTTCTGCATAAAATGATGCTCAAGCTGGGTTGTGGAAATATTTTTACAGAAGGGGTCATGAAACTTCTGCGATCTGCTCGAGCTTCAGTCTTATTCCAAGGTGAACCCTCTCCAATATTTGACATAAAGAGGGGCATCAGGCAAGGGTGCCCCCTAGCCCCATTCCTCTTCAACATTGCAGCAGAAGCACTTTTACAAATATTCATGCAAGCCTCTGCAGATGGTATGATTCAGGGACTACAAATGTTGGATGGCTCTCAACAAATATGTAACCAATACGCAGACGACACATTTCTATTCATAGAGGCAGAGGAAGATAACCTGTCATGTGCAGGTAAATTACTAGCCTCCTTCTCAATAGCCTCAGGTTGTCTCATAAATTGGAAAAAATGCGCAGTACAGTGGCCTTTGGAAGACCCGCATCCTGCATGCTTGACAATCCTACCATGGAAAATAATCCCAGAGGGTGAGCATTCCAACCTGTTAGGTATTCCAGTGGGCATTAATATCGCTAATGCACAAATATGGGACGAAGAAACACTTAAATTGGTGGAAGGTGGCAAAGCTTTCACTTGAAGGACGGATCACTGTGGCAAAACACGTGTTAAGTAATACTCATGTCTATACGTCATCAATTTTACTAGCCCCAAAGGAGAAGGCACAAGAATTAGAAGGGTTAATCCGCAACTTTGTCTGGGGAGGGAACGAAGAAGGGGCAGTGGTCAAAATCGTTTGGTGGAAGTGCAAGAGAGATAAGACAGAAGGAGGAATAGGAATGGTCGACATATCATTACAGAGCAAAGTATTAATAGCCAAATTCATATGGACGAGCCTACAGAAAAGGGTGAAGTCTCCAGGTATGCACTGCATCAACCAGGCCCTATTAGCTTCATATAAGCATAGTAAGCCCTCCGTTAAAGTCTCACTTCCATGGTCACTCTTTTTTATGATCTTAAGCCATGTAGAGAAGCATCTCCATTCCTGAAGGGTCTAATTTCGGCTTGGCAAGTCATAAAAAAACTTTTTACACTTGACATCAACAAGTTCGAAGCACAGACTTCTCCTCCATGGTGGGTACCAGTGGTACTGCACAACAAACAAGGCCCCTTAGGTATGGTGGCTGATGCAAGGATCGTAAAGAGGTGGAAAAATTGTGGAATTGATTCCTGTGCCCAGTGGTACAAGGGAGAGCAGTTAGTCAGTTGGGCAGAATTTCAGGTTAGTTTTGCCTTAAAGGACGCAGACAAAACAATATGGGAAAGTGTGGCTACAGTACTCCCAAACACTATAACTACAGGAGACCAAAATCCATGGGTTCTGCACCCCGCGATTCAGCCTAACAAGTTTGTGAAATCAAGTTACAGAAGCTTGAGGACTAAGGGTGTACTTCCAATATCTAACAAATGGGAACTAGTGATCACAGAGGAAAACCTTAAAAACATTTGGAGAGATGCGTGGCCGAAATATCTGCCCCCACGGATAAACGCTTTCCTTTGGCAAGTGTTACACAGGGTTCCAAGGGTCAATCAACTAGTCTCCAAATGGGACAATAAAGTCAGCCCACTATGCCCCATTTGCGAGGCTGAACAGGAATCCATTGAACATTGTCTGGTGGAATGTGAGAAGCTGCAAGTAGTATGGGCATGGAGCCTGGACAGCTTTGAATACCCATTAGGTACCAAGGAACTGTTGTTGGGTATCCTTCCCCTAGATTGGTGCACCATGAAGAAGGTGGCCTTCCATATAGCTAGAGCCTGGACAATCTGGTCAATATGGAAAAGAAGAAATGCCTTAGTCTTCAAGGAGAATCAAGAGGTCATATCACCAAATCAGCTTCTACATACGATACTTGAAAGGCTAAAAAAATTCAGGCTAGTGTTTGAGAGCGAAGAAGAAGTAAAGGTTGAAATATGGGGCACCTACCTAAGTCTACACTAGGACGTCCAAGAGAGTAGTTCAAGATGGAGCCATGTAGCTATCCTCATCTCAGATTTGCAGATGGGTGCACCCCTGCCATGTGGCTGTGTATCGTTCCCTTAAAGTAAATAAAGTCTATTTTTTATCTCTCAAAAAAAAAAAAAAATACTTGACAATGGTTATATTGAAACCAAAGAAGGACAAAAATATGTTCTTGCAAAGACAACTACAACACTAGTTAATTTTTTCAAAAAGCCCTTGCAGGCTTTGAAAATTTCCCTTCAACATGTCTAATTTTTCCTTTTTAAGAGCCAAGTTGTCATCTCGAGCTTTCTGGCTTATGTCAGTCATTCTTTTTATCGCAAGGGCCACCTCAGAAGCTGCACCCTTGGGCTCTATCTATCTATTCTCTTTTTCATTGTCCTTCTCATAAGGTGTGTTCTTCTTCTCCACGACACAAGTTGTAAGTACAACTTTTGCCATATGTCAATGCCCTGCTTTCCCGCTTTGGCGAGGAACTCATTGTGCATCTCTCCACGAAGATGAATTAGACCTACGACCCAATTATCTTTCCAATTTGTGCTTCTACCTCGCTTCACATCTCCAGCAGGTGTTTTACCAGTATCTTTGGTTTTACGTCGGGTTCTCTTTTTTTGGCTTGGCTCGGGTACATCTTCAGTGGAGTTTAAGGATTGAGCATTTTCAATGTTTTCTAGAATAGGTGGACAAGAATGAGCAGGAGGTGCAAGAACGGGTGGAATGGGTGATCTTCTTGCAATTGGCCTTTGTGGAAGTGTAGGAGACCGTATTGGAAAATGAAATAGTGGTGGTGGTAACATACTAGATTGGGACGAAGGTATTTCTTCAGAAAAAGAGTCCTCAAGGCTCTGTGTATAAGGAAATGGTGGGTATCCATCTTGGGACATGTAGCCGTATGCATCGTAACCATCAAACCCATGAAGTATTTCGCCTATTTCATGGGTAGATGAAAATATAGATTTAACAAGGCCACAATAGAAAAGATGGAGGCAGAATAAAGAGACGCAGCTAAAAGGAAGAAGATCTTTGATTTCATGAGGCAATGGGCCTGTAAGATGCATCATCATTACAAAAGGCAATAGAACAACTATTTTTTCAACTTAAGAGCAAACAAGAACTGCAATCCCAACACAAAAATTCCTGCAAAGCCTAGTTCTGACAACTAAAAGCATTGATTTGAGAGATATTTTTTGCAAAGCCTTTAGTAGATCAGTTAAGTTAAGAGTGAGAATTGAATCAACTTAATGAAGTGAATCAATAAAGGAGGGGCTTTTCTTCACACTATCATCAAGTTACATTTTCCGAAAACATTGAATGTACAAGACTCATGAGATTCCTTCACACACATTGTCATCACATTACAAATCTTTTGCTACATGATTTATGCCTCCCCCACTTAATCAATCTATGTACGATAATTTAAAGCGAACATGCATATGTATAGAAGTCACACATATTTTAGTTCAAGTGAAATTTGTGCAAAGTGATGTGACTTAATGAAATCATTAATGTTAACTATAATTCCAAACTACGTGCAAACACAATTTTTTGTTGAGAAAGATAGGTGAACATACTAATTTTTCAAGTAGCTTGGTAAAAGACAAAGCATTTTCTAGCCTCAAAGCTCATGCTTACACTTTATTAGAATATATTTCTCTTTGTTTCTTAACATCTATATGATGTGTCAGTTTATATCTTAAATTATCCTTGATACTTATCATGAACTTGAGCTTATAAACAATATATATCTGTTTTGCATACATCTTGCAAATAATCGTAAACATATAGACTAGTCGTCTCATCCAAAGAAGGAGAAATGAAAATGGAGCAAAAGCAATCCATTAATGGTAGAAGAGAGGGACAACATGTAGTGTCACCAGTATGTCCAAAACAAGGATCTACCGCTTGTACTATTTTGTTTCCATTACAATCCGATGTTGGTGATGATGCTGGTGCCAAAGATGCTACAATAAGAGAATTTATGCACGCAAAAAGAAGTATAATAAGAAGGCCCTTCATCTCGTACTTGGAACAAATATGAAGGAGGAAGAGCATGGAAAGATGAAGATGAATAATAAGTAAGGCCAAGTAGGTGGCACTCTTTCTATGCAACAAAATACTATTCTCATGCAATTAAAAACGAAAATTGTTTACCAACTTTGTTATCATAAAAGTTTCATGTACAAAGTGCAAGTAGTTTTTGATCCAATAAAATTTATATAATACATAATAATATCCTTAATAGCCCTCCCCAAAACGACAAAGGTAAAAAAAAAAATGATCCTGCAATTGATTAATTTTCCATATATGCCATAGAATATTCTTATGCCACGAAAATTCAATTGAAGATGACAAAACCGTATGGACCAAAGACATAAGTAATGCTATAATAACTGAATATGTTCATAGATCATGCAAAGTTTGTCTAAGAATAGTTCTAATACTTCTGTCATGGGCAAAAGCACGACAATGACTAAGACTTACCCTTTGGTCTAGAGATAATACAGTAGTCTTAGAACATATAGGTCTCGAGTTCGAGACTGTCCAGATTTGCACTTAGACCCGTCTTGTAGCCCATTATATGGTTCCCATTGACGTTAAAATAATATCTATCTATATTTATTTATCCTATATTTCTTGACGCATGAGCTTTTAAACAAAATACAAGGAATCATACTACATGATTGATAACCACGTGTAGATGTTGCAAGTTTTGTATGTGTCATTGAATACCTTCTATAGTATGTTGCAAGTTTAGTAATTATAATATTGGGTTACACTGCTTATGAAGTTAGATTATTGGTTGGCTTTGTTGGCTTGACAATTGTTAAGAGCCTGACAATTGCTAAGCATTTACTAGCTTTGATGACTATGGTCAGTAATTTTTCATTTGTTTGCCACCTCATTTGCTTCAGGCATGTGGGATAATTCATCTTGAAGAGAATATGTTTTAAGGGTTCAAGTCGAGAAAACCGATGTTTTTGGCTTTTCCAGCTGGATCACACTTGAATTAGCTAAGGATACAAATTGTATGTTCTTACCACAAGACAGACAGTGATTAAGTGTTGTTTTCAATGAACAAGACTTTAGCATTGGCTAGCACAAGAATTCATCAGAATTTGATCCATTTGAGCAAGGGCCTACTTAAAATAATGCATATTCTAGTGACTCTGATAGTGATAGTGATAATGACACCTCAAACAACCTATGTGATCATAGAACACACACAAAAAATACCCATTACTGTGTTTCCCATAATCGGAGCTTCATATGGATGGTAAATTTTTTGTAATTCTGAAACAGGAGCAGAGAATTACTTGTGGTTTTCTTCGAGGCCCCTTCTCTGAGCTGTGGAAATATCTTATTCTCGATCAACTATTCCCGGATCACCTTTTTCAAGTTGAATACACCTTCACTCCTAGCTCAGAAGAATTCGAGAGTGAAATCATTGAATCTTGGGTTCTTGAATTCACAGGGAAGCATAACTCTTCTCCAACAGCTATCTTTCATGTCTTTTGTGAATGGGTGGATAACAAAATTATGGTAAAGATGTTCTCAGATTGACCTCAAGAGTAATGGCTCTGGTTTTGTTCTCTCTGGCTTTAATTTGGTTTTCCTTTCTTTCATCTTGCTTCCTTCAATTGCCTTTCTTTTTTCTTCTTTGTCTTCTTTAATTGCTCCCTTTGTCGATCCTATTCTATTCTTCTTGGAACCCTGTTTTTCCCCCTTTTTTTTCCCTGATGGCCAACTTTTCCGAAATTTCAAAAAATTCAAATATTTCAAAAAACCTAAATGCCAACTCCCTCATTCTTCTACATAAGTTTATGCATCTTGCTCCCGACCAAAGAGGCGACTCGCTAAAAACAGTTAAGCTCTTTTCATTCTGATCCCTCAAAGGTGATTAAATTTGGAGACTTTGCTGACCTAAATTTTCTATCAAAAGAGATGCATCACATTTCCAGAGATGTTCCCCACTGGGATAATCTGTCTAAAGATCCAGCATTTGATGGCTTCTCACCGATCCTTGATGCAAATGGGGTGCCCCTTCCCTATGGGGATCCAAGACCAGTGCAGCAAGTTCTTTCCAATCATGAGCTAATGCAAGAATTTTACAACCTTCAATACCTGTCCCGACCGGACCTCCAACTCTTCAAAGGTATTCATTTGAATAACTCCTCTATTGCTTCAAAAATTGAGTCATTGTCCTCCACTGCTGTTGTCATTTTGATTGATAAAGTTGGAGTCAATATTCAACAACTCTGGGATCATTTGCTAAGATTAAATAATGGTATAGTTATAAACTCTATTTACTGGCTTAACTATCCTTACTTGCTTGTGGAATGTGGCAATAGCAGAACTGCAAATTTCATGCTTAAACTGGGGCACTCGACCTTCAACACTTTCGGATCTCATTTATTAAATGGGATCCCTCTCTTCCTACTAGTGAATTTGGGAAATTCTTCATTGCATCTGTAAGCATGAATAATCTCTCCCCTATTTATTGGAATGAAGATTGTTTTTCTAAAATCTTTAACACCTTTGGAACCTTCATTTCCTCTGAATTTGCTCCATATAAGCCTCCTAAATGCTATATCCAGCTTGATATCTCTAAGCCAATTCCTACATCCATCCCCCTCATTGATTTCTTTGGCAAACCTATGACCTTAAACCTAAGATGGGTAGGATTGCCAAATTTCTGCCAGAATTGCAAAACCAGGCACTTCATTCACTCAAAATGCAGTATTAAGGAATTCAAAGATTCTGGAAGTCAGGTTCAAGGAGAATTACAGGGGGATCTAAATAGAGACAAGGAAAACACTAATAACTTCAGTCATCCTTCAAAGCAATGGCAAAAGCAGAATGCAGTGGCTCACACAAATCAGTATCATTTAGGAGATGTGGCTTTTCACCCTCAGCAGGATCAAGTAAAGGATGTTAACTACAACAATTTCAAGCTTCAAGACTGGATCCCATATACAAGAGTCAATGGTAGCAAAAAAAGAATTCTCAAAAAAAGGGAATTCAAGCAGAAACAACTGTCAGAAAAAGAAGATGCAGATGCTAACTTTGTGCACAAGAAATTTTCATCTTCTTTCAAGCTTGCACCCTCAACAATCAAAGTTCTAAATAAGGGTGTTCACTTCTTCAGCAATGACAGCAGTAAACAATTGGACAATGGGATGTCACTTAAGAAATCTGAGGTGATCAGCAGAGCACAAAATAAATTTGATCCTAAGGGTAAAGCTCCACTTCAGCACTCATCTCAGAAAAAACAAATTGATCTGCATCAAACCCTTCAAGGTATTTTGTTGGACTCCAAAAAGGTTGCAACAGTGAGACATGTTGGGATTAAGATCCAGGATAATCCCAAACAAATTTGTCACTCAACTCTCGGTTGCAATCCACAGACTTCAAGGGATAAAGAAGAGTCATTAATTATTGAAAGCAATATTTCTGATAATGTTAATTTTGGAAAAGCAGAAACCTCAAGCAAAATCCAATGTTCGAATAACTTTGGTATCCTAGCTCATCTAAATGACAATGTTGCAGACAGTATGGTGGATCCATCCACAGTTGTAAATCTACCCTCTACTGTGCCAATTCCCATTCATCCTATCACTTTTGATCCCCCACCTCCCCCACCTTCTCAACCACTCATTGACCTATCTGACTCTCACCTTCACTCTGTCAATCCTTCTCACCATGAAAACCCTTCTTTCTCTAGTTATATCTCCAATCAAGTAGCTCACAGCTAGCAGAGTTGCATGTGGAAGTTGGTGGTCAAGATTTTCCTAAAGAAACCTCAGTCCCTCAAGATGAGACAGATGGCAGTAAAAACTCAATTCAGGATTCTGGAAATTGTGATAAGAACAGGCAGTTCAATAGAATAGAGAACTTGACTGGTACAGTTGAGATGAATATAGGGCAGGCAAATAAGGCAAATAAGGAAAATGACTTTCAAGATAAGGAATCAATTCACAAAGCTCAGGAATTATCTGTTGACAACAAAATTGATGATGTGGCAATATCCAGGCAAGTTCTAAACCCCATTGATAATAGTTTAATTTCAGCATCATCATTTGTTAATGTTGACACAAGTTCAAACCAAAGTCCTTGCTGTGGATCTAAATTCTGGAGTTGCTCTCATGTATCTGACCAGGTAAACTCTGATATTGATATTTCTGATAAAGAAAATGAACTCAACAATAGTGCTTTAAATATTGCTAATAATGATTCATGGGAAGATGACTCTTACTTGTTAATTTCCTCATCCTCTACTCTATCTGCCAATCCTAAATCTAAAAAAGGGAAGGTTAAAAATAAAGCTAAAATTAAGCATTCAAATAGAATTCTTAATAATCTAGGTACCCCTGCAAGTAATACCAGGAACAAATCCAAATAGATTTTCAAATCCTAGATTGATCATCTTCATATTATCTTGGTTATTCCAATGAAGATTCTATCTTGGAATTTAAGAGGAATCAAAGGTCCCCTTAAGAGAAGGAGGGCCATTTCATGTGATTAGAGAATATAGGGCAGATATTATTATGCTTCAAGAGTTGAGACTCCCCAACTTTGAGTGTTCAAATCTAGCTGATTGGATTGCTCCAGGTCTGTCTTCTATCTGGATTGAGGCCTCTAACACTTCTGGGGGTCTTTGCATAATTTGGAGAAATCTCAAATATTCCACTCTTTATAATAGTCCTTGTAATAGATGGCAAGCAGTGATCTTTAATATCTCAAATTCTTTCTTTGGGGTTGTGAATATCTATGCCTCGACCAATTCAAGAGATAGAGAATTAATTTGGCCTCAGATTAATACCTGGCTACAAGATCACAATTCAGTTACCTGGATCCTAGCTGGTGATTTCAATAACACGCCCTCTGCTGAATTCAAGTCAAACAATAACTTTAGCATGACTGTCAAAGAAAAAGAAAATTGGGAATCTCTGTTAGACTCTCATCTTTTCAGTTATATCCCTTCTTCCACTGCTAAATTTACATGGTCAAATAAACAAGATGGCCATTCCAGAGTCTATTGTGCCTTAGACAGATTTTATATTAAAAATTCTGAGTTACCTTTTTGGGACAATAGTGTTGTTTTCAGTGATGAGAGTACCTCTATATCTGACCACCAGCCTCAGTTCTTCCAAACAAAACATTCTCTGAACATTTTGAGACAAGGGAACATTCCATTCAAGTTAAATTGCTCCATTCTGAGCAATGATAAATTCTGTACTGATTTTAGAGAGTTTTATAGCAATCTGCCGAGAGTCCGGGAAAATCTCTATGAAATCCTTTTATTCTAACATTAAGGCTGCTAAAACATGGATCAAAGGTTGGTGCAAATCTCGCAAGATCAGAAGAGAAACACAAAAAACAATCTTCTGATTGCCATGAAAGAAGTCAGATCTAAACTGCAGACTGACCCTTTAAATCTTTCTCTGCATCATATTGAGGAAGATCTGGAGCATGACATTAAGAATATTGAAGAATTTGAAGCCAAAGGGGCTGCCATGAAAAGCAAGATCAAATTTCACAATCATATGGATAATTGCAATTCCAAGTTCTTTTTAGAATTGCGGGGAATAGGATTATAAAAAGCACTCTCATCCATCCGAGATGACAATGGCATGATTATTAATGATCCTAAGGGTATTTCGAGTTTTTATACTCAAAATATTCTTCTATTTTCTCTAATCAACAAGATATCAATTGGGATAATCTTTGAGGCAAAGGGTTTCTTGGATATTCTTAACTCTTTACATAATAATATTGTCAACCCTTTAAGTGATCAAATTTCAAGATTGCCTTGAAGAGAGGAGATCAAACTAATCTTGTTTAGCTTTGGCTAAGGGTAAAAGTCCCGCCCCGGATGGCCTTCCACCAGAATTTTATATTAAATTTTGGGATCTTATTAAGCAAGATTTGATTCACATGATTAATGGTTTCGGTCATCCAATCATTTTGCACCTCGCTTTATCCTCTGGTTTTATCTCCCTTATTCCTAAAATTGACAATCCCGAGACTTTTAGTGACTGGAGGCCTATTTCATTGACTAATACAACTTACAAGCTCACGTGCAAAGATCATAGCCAAATGTAATCAAATGTTTCCTTCATAAAATATTAGTCTCAAACAATCGCCTTTTTATCCAACAAGGTTTATTCTTGATAACTATATTGCAAAGCAATGGAGGGCATGCATTGGGCTAAGCTTTCAAACCAAAACTGTGTTTTATTGAAGCTAGACTTTCTAAAGCCTTTGATACTTTGTTAGATGGGACTTCCTCATCCTATCCCTCCAGAAAATTGGATTTCCTGCCAAATTGATTGATCTCATTATGGGTCTTAACATAAGATCTCAGTCTTCTACTCTAATAAATGGTTCTCCAATCAAATTCTTCCCTTTGAACAAAGGTGTCAGGCAGGGTTGTCCTCTGGCACCTTATCTTTTTATTATTGTTGCTGAAATGCTAACAAGGGTAATTCAATACCATCAGCAAGCAGGAAATATTGAAGGTCTATGGCTACCTGATAATGTGAACCAATTATCCTTAATGCAATATGCAGATGATTCATTTAGCTTTCTGAAGAATGACATTAATAACATTGAATTCTTCTTGAACACCATTAAAGGATTTAGTGTAGCTTCTGGCATCTACCTAAATCAGCATAAATGTGTCATCTTAGGGGAGTCTAATAGACTTGACATCCTTGGTATCAAATGCTTCGACTTTAGTCATTCTACTACTCTTCTTGGTATGCCCTTATCTTTGGATGCTTCAGTCAAAAATTTGTGGTCCCCTATTGTTTCTAAAATAAGAAGGAAGCTCAATAACTATGGGAGCTGTCTCTCTTTGGCTGGTAGAACAATTATTGCTAACTCTGTTCTCTCTAGTTCTCACATTTATTTCTCCTCATTTTCTTACGGCTCCTAAATGCATTTACCAAATGATTGAGAGAATAGTAAGAAACTTTATTTGGGGTAAAAATCATATGGTCAACTGGAATTATGTTACTCAGAAGAAGAATAAAGGAGGGCTTGGATGTAAAAATTTGCTTCTTCAAGGTTATGCTTTAGCGGTAAATATGTGTGGAAAACTTTGTATAAACAGAAAATCCTGCAACTTCTTTTTATAAAGCATTGGATTCAAAACAGTATTTTTGAAGGTCATCCCTCCGTCAAACATCATCGCCTCATTACGCCTTCTTTGATCTCAAACCAGGCCCCAACACTTCTCCCTTAATGAGAAATTTAATCATTTCTTGGAATAAGGTCTCCAAAGCTTACAATCATGATGCAATTCAGATTCTGTCATAATTCTAGTATCTTCGGAATCCAAACTTGGTCTCGAGATCAATGTCCTTTTGCCCTTAAACATCCAAGAATTTATAAAAATGGTTGCAAAAAGGTATTTCTTGCCTAGGGGATCTTTGGCGGTGGAAATAGGTGGATTACATGGACTGCTCTTAAATCCAAAATCGGAGGTACTTCTTCCGATAGAATCATTTATGATAAAATTAGGAGATCTCGAGAAATATTCAAACCGATCCGAATTCTATATGTGATATTCATTGGTCATGTTGTGGTAAGAAAATTTATAAAGTCTCTAACATTTATGACTACTTAACTTTCGAGACTTCCCTAAATCCAAAGCGACCAAATATTGGAATATTAATCCCGAAGTTGAATCTAGGGTCGTTCAAAAATATCGGAATAATTCATGTCAACCCAAGATAACTTTCTTCACTTGGCTTCTAGCTAATAAAAGTATTCCTTGCTTGGAGCTTATTTATAGGATCTATTCTAGCCAAAACCAAAATATCTCACAATTCTGTCCTCTTGGTTGTAATTCTTAATCAATCTGTTGAGCACATCTTTTTATGTCCAAAGTTAGATTTTCTCCTGGTCGGATTTCAAACACATTTGGTATTTCTAAACCTATGAGCATTATTGACTTCATCTCTAACAATGAGCCTCAAGAATTGCATGCGTTATATTATTTTATGGAATATTTGGAAACACGTAAATAGGTGTCTTCATGGAGGTCATCAAATCACTATTGTTTGGATTAAATTTCAAATTATGTATGATATTGAAACGATGGCTACTGACTTACAAAAATAGATATCTTTGAAAAAATATGATATCAAGTTGGATTTGTTTGGGTATTTTGATGGTCCTTTTAATAGCTTTAAATTGTTTTGTCATGAAAATGGTACTAATTCTGATGGCCCTGTTACTAGATTATCTTTGGAATTGCAAATACAAAATTTGGATATGCGATTATGATATGGCAGAGGAGGCTATAATAACAAAACTGGAGACCAACAGAGTAGATACCTTTTAGTTCAATCATGATCATGGTTTTTGGACTGGAACAGTAAAAGGGCACCTAATGGACAGGCTGAATGAAGTTCCATTCTGAGAGATATTATGGGCAAATGAATTCTGCAAGGGGACACATTTAATGACAGCTCTATTTTGGTTCATACACAGATATGGCAGAGAAATGACAGATGCTCAGTTTGATCTCTACAGAGAGAGTTACTATTACCATAGGGGAAGAGCTGACTGTTTTGGAACCTTGATTCATCTAATGGCCACCTGCAACTCTGTCAGATTGCTTGAGTTGGTTGATTGGGGAAGCAACCAAATTCCTATTTACCAGCCTTTCATCCGTGATCACTTTCATTATCTTAATACCTATAACTTTTGATTTCCATGGCTTTTATCAGGTACAACTTTGGCATGTGGATTCAACTGCTTGGGGACTCATCTTTCACAATACTCCTCGGATCCAAATTTTCAAACTATATTACATTGATCTACTTCTGCTATTTCAAGTTTCTTTAAGTTGCTTTAGAATATTCTGAACTTATATCTAAGGATCTACCTCTATGGAGATACTTATGACATTATGTAATTGTTTTCAATAATTAATGACTAAAAAACTTCTTTCTCTCAAAAAAAAAAATTCCATCACCATTTGCGTGCTCTATGTATGTAGAATTTATGATTGCATTAATAAACAACAAAATTCGACCAAATATCTATTGATCAACTTAAGGATTAGGTTTCCCACATAAAGGTGGACTTGGACCCATATTATTCAGAAATTAGTTTATATGGGCTGCTCACAAAATAACCCATCTCCTAGCAAGATAGACCATATTAGAGTTCGCATATGAAAAATAACACATTATAAAATAATTATAAAAAGTTCAGGCTTTATTGAAAAAGGATTATATTCGCAATGGTGCAAAAAACATTATGTTAAAAAATGTATAGTGACATGGGCAAAAACATCTGTACAGTCAATCTCAAACTCTTGGGCATATTCCTTGGCCACAAATCTAGCCTTGTGCTTTGCTATACTGCTGTCAGAGTAGTATTTGGTCAGAAATACCCATTTGTTCCCAATGACACATTGGCCTGCTGGTTTGCAAGTAAGCTGCCAAGTGCCTTGCTGCATAAGCATGTCATATTCAGCTTGCATGGTTGCATTCCAAATGGGAGTGGCAGTTGCTTGCTGGTGGGTGGCAGAATCTGGTGTAGCAAGAATTTGAGTCATTAGGGCATAACTGCAAGAGCCTTTCTTGCAAGCAAGTTGTTGCTTTGCCTTGAGCCTCTTAGATCTTCTCATAACAGTAAGAGGTGTTGTACATGATGGTGCAACTGTCATATTTTTTTTTTTTTTTTTTTTTTGGAGGTAAGGTGTGTTTTGTATTCATACTCGGAAATTACATAGTGATATTGTATACCATCAGAGGTATACTGGTAGGCATAATGCCAAAATCACACATTCCAAAAGTTTGGAAATGTGTTAAGAAAACCAGACTAATGTCTGTTAGCAGACTAAGGACTGTTACCTATTACATACAATAACTTATCAGATAATCAAACTTTTATGTTCATAAGTGTTTTGATGCTTCCTATTGTGCATCAATCAGATCTTGCATGGTAAGATCCTGTACTCTTCGTCTGCCAAGGATGTTCAGGTACAGGTCCAATTTGGCAACCGGATAGTTAGTGAAATCCAGAAGAAGGAGAACATGGGCCTCCCGCATCTGCTGCCACTTATGGAATAAGTTCATGAAAAAAGGCCTGAGATTGTTATGCCTCCAGGCTTCTGTTCTCTTCAGAATCTTCTTCAATGCTTTTGCATGAATCATCTCTTGTTTCATTTTTTGTATGAAAATTTCCTCTTCTTCAATCCCGGGAAGATTAGACTCCTCAGTGTCCGAGTCCTCAGCAACCCCCATACCTCGATCCTTGGCTCCATATCTATTAAGCCTCCTCATTGCATCTGTGCAAAATAACATCATCAGTAGTTAGATTAAGCACAAAAAAATCATAGACTCCTTGAAATCTACCAAAGGCTGTCCAGCCTTTATCATAGTTCATCCCCTTTACAGATCTATGTGCAATTCTCGAAGTTCACAAGCTCGGCTAGGAATATTTGTTTGAGCCAAATAATATTTGGATTTTTGTGTTCCATTGTTACTCTGTTTCTGTGTTTCCATACTGCCCAGCAGGAAAGTGCTCTTGTTGTGCTCAAAACCCTGTCCTCTGTATTCAGGAAATCTAGGAGTCCACTCCCTCCAATCTTGCCTTTATTTATCTGGACAGTCCAGTTCCAGAATTCATCAATGATCTCACATTGGAAGACATGGTTAGAAGATTCCTCCTCTCCACATCCCATGAGACATCTCCCTGAAATAGATGAGTCAAATTTGGCTTTCTTTTGATTAGTCATCGGTCCTTGATGCAATATAAGCGGGTAAAGGTCTTCACTTTATTTCTTTGTATAGCTCTTCCATCCTTTTCTACATACCTTTGCTAGAACCTTTTGCACCGCAATTCGAGAGAGAGAGACTGCCGGAGGGTTTGTGTTGGATCAAAGCTTTATATACTTCCTTCACCGAGTATATTTCCTTGCCTTTGAAGTTCCATCGACTATATCGTCTACGGGTTCATCAATATTCTCAACTTTGTCCATTCTTTGCGGTGTATATCTCCTTGTCAGATTTGAACCTTTAGTCAAATTAGCTATTTCATCCCATGATTTCCAACCTGAATTATCATCATACAAGTCCCCAATGCATTCGATACGCTTTTATGCCATTGCATGTATTTACGTGGATGAATACATGCCAAAGCGATTAATGTCACTCTGCAATATCTGGATGCCAGAAGAATTTCACCTCTTTAGAATTACAATCAATCACTGGTGGTCTATAACACAGAGAGGCTAAGTTCCAGGCCTCAAACATTCTCCTTAGGATACTTGAGGTGTTTGGACAGGGATTAAATTGGAAGTATGCAGAGTCTGGTAACTGATGCTTCAAAGTGTGGCTGCCTACAGGATAGGATTCTTGCACCCAATACCTAATCAGTTTTTGAGCTGGGGAAGGAGAGTTATTATGAATAGCTCTCCACACCATTTTAGCTGCTAGAGCTTGTGCCTGAACAAATAGGTCCTTGCAGCCAAGTCCCCCATCCTTCTTGGATTTGGTCAATTCATCCCATGCTACCTTATGTGAGCCCTGCCAAATAAACTTCCTGATAGCTGTCTCTATTTTGGCATATGAGGCTTTGTCCCCAATGATGGCTGAAGAGAAATAAACATGAGTACTCCCTATAACAGCATTTGCAATCTGTATTCTTCCAGCTAAGGACAGGCAAGATGTATATGTCCCAAGTTTTTTCTTAATTCTGGTTACAATTGGCTCCCACAATCCTTTTAGTGTAGAATTCAGGGCCAAAGGGATACCTAATATCACAGTAGCAGAATCCTTATTTAGTACCTTGATTCCCTGCAAAGCATCTTCCTGGGAGTCCATAATTATGGCACACTTGCTCTTATTCAAAAGGACCCCTGATATGCTACCAAATTTCTCCATTATATTTAAGAAATTGGAAAGACTTATTCCATCCTCTCTTAAAAAAACAAAAGTATCGTCAGCATATTGCATGATAGAAAAAATACCTCCTTCCCCTGGTAGTTGCAGGCATTGAATATCACCTTTGGACTGCATATGCATCACCAACTTTGTAAGAACTTCAGCCACTATCAAGAATAGGTAGGGGGCAAGAGGGCAGCCTTGCCTCACCCCTCTTCTACAAGGGAACTGCTCAGTAGGGGAACCATTGATAATCAGAGATGAGGAGGCAGTCATGTTGAATCCATATACCTTCTGATAAACCTTTTTTGGGAGTCCTATGTGCTCCATGGCTTTCTCCAGAAATTGCCAGCTGATTGTGTCATAAGCCCTCCTAAAGTCCAACTTAAGAAGCATACATTTCTGCTTGGAAAGCTTGTTCCAATGCATACCTTCAGCAGCTCCAATATAGTTGTCCAGAATATTCCTTTGGGGAAGGAAGGCTGACTGGCAAGGGTTAATGACCTTCATTAGATTTGGCTTCAATCTGTTTGCAAGGATCTTGGCTAGCATCTTATATGTGGTATTGGTGAGTGAGATTGGTCTCCATTCACCAATGTTTGTTGGGCTGCTAACTTTTGGTATGAGGGTAATAAGCCCTGCATTTATTGCTGGATGCAGATATCTTGCTTGCCATGCTCCCTTAATGAAAGTTATGAGGTCATCCTTTACCAGTTCCCAAAAACCTAAGTAGAATTCAGGTTGAATCCAATCGGGGCCAGGACTTTTGCCATGTGCCATGGATTGTAGAATTTCTTTGATCTCTCTTTCCTCAGGTGTCTTCAGTAAGTCCTCATCATTGATTTCTGGACCCTTGGGAATTTGATTAAAGAAATCTTCCATGTCTTTGGTATCAACTTCATACTTGTTGAAGCAGTTTTGGTATTCTTTATGGAAATAGTCTTGTATCCCTCTTGGGAGGCTAAAGTGTTCCCCCTCCCATCTTTTACAAGCACAATACCATTGTTTATAATTACGCTCTTTAGTCCTGAAGAAAAAAGGAAGAACAAGCATCATCCATCGATTGATATATTTACATTTACTTCTTATGGCTAGACTTTTTGCCTCTGCTTCTTCTATTTTTTTTGACCTTGATTTCCGGTTCGCCTCTTTTCCTGCCAAACATTTATTATCCTTGTCCTTGAACAGATATCCTCTAATCACCTTCATGTCTTCATACACTTCTTGTTTCTCCTTTTTCTTCTTCTGATTCCATACCTTTCCCCATTCTTTGATCCATGATTTGATGTCCCTCAATTTCTGAACAAAATGCTTCATGGATTCCGAAAGTGGTACCTTAGGCATCTGTTGATAAAAACTTTTGAACTCTTCACAAAATTGCTTATTTTGTAACATTCCTGTGTTGAATTTAAATGAAGTTTTTATACCACCTTTCTGAGGAGGTGTCATATCTCCCAAAAACTGAGGATAGTGGTCTGAAATGGAATTCCCAATATCACTGGAGATAGTAAGATTGTCCCAATCCTTCAGATCAGAATTGCATAGGTAGAATGGAGTGGGTTCCAATTTAACTCATATGCCTTATCTATTAAAGCATTTTCAATAGTAGAGTGATCTGGAGGATGTATTTGCAACATATGGTTGATCCCTGACTTCATCACTAAGACTCATAGATAAGTTCGAACCTTGAGGTGGGATATGTTCAAGGAAATAGTGGCTGGTGGATCTGCATCTTTTTGTAGCAGAGATGATGCTTTGCTCAAATAAATATTGAACCATTTGGAGATGAATTTCTTCTTCTAGAGATGGCTCTTCATCATAATATGATGCACTTTAATATGTTCTTGGTTTTTGGATCATACATTTTCCATCCTTTTTGGCAATATACCCTATAAAGATACACTTAATTTTCTTACGATGTAATTTTCCATGCTTCTTGGGCTTTTCTTGAGGTATAGCTGGATATGCCAAACAACCAAAAATTTGTGGATTATCTGCATTTGGTTTGCATCCATAGGATAACTCATATGAAGTGTCAGTTGGATTTGCTAGAGTAGGAGATATGTTAGCCAAATAGGCTATTGTAACCATTGCTTCCCCCAAAAAATGGAATAGAATAGAATAGAATAGAATAGTTTTTTTATCGTCCACTGAGACCAATCGGCCTATGGGACCCAGAAGGAGCGCAGCAAACTTATTACTGTCCGGGTTAAAAAACCCCCGCCCCGAAGGGTTTTCGAGGGAAAAACCGTGGCAGTAATAAGAATGATGTCAAACTGTACAAGTATACATCATCGTGAAATAAATGTGTATGTACATGTCAAGTGCGTGCCCGAGGACATAGCTGATCTCGCATGTCCATGACCTCCTCTAGCATCCGTACGGATGCCGTGCTCTATGTCACATGTAGCGGCTGGCCAGGCCTGACCAACTCAGCATAGCGCGTCCGGATTTGATCATATGCTGGGCAACTTTGAAGGGTATGAGATTCATCCTCAATGACTCCCATTTGGCAGCATTGACAGAGCCTGTCCTGACGTGGCTCACCAATCCATCTGCCTGTCTCAATTCGAAGATGATGTGCCCCTGTGCGAATGGAGGCAATGAGTCTGCGTCTTTTCATGGGCAAGTGGGTGCGCAGGTAGCATTGTGGGCCTCGTTCCAATGTGGGATTTATGTGGCGCTGGTAGTGTGCTGTCTTGACCTGTTCAAGGGCGCTGGCATCCCAAAGCTTGCTGATGAAGCAAGCGTCAAGATATTGCCTCAAGCTATGGCGATCTGCCTCTGTTTGCACATGTATGCACCTATGCTCCTGCACATTCCATCTAGCCATCCATTGAGCTCTCTTTTCCCTCAAGCAGGCCTTGAGGCATTGTGGCCCCATTGCCATGATATAAGCTAGTTTTGGGAGACGAGCATCGTCCATGTTGACCACCTTCTGAAAATAGACAATGTGGCGATCAAGGGCCGCCCTCTGAAGAGGCAAGAATCCTGTTTCCTGCAGTAGAATTTGATATGGGACTGTGGACTTCACCCCTAGTGCTCGTACCAAGAAGGCTTTCTGCACCTGCTCCAAGTCATTCCAAGTAGCGAGGGATACTACTGGGCCCCATACTTCAACCCCATATAAAAGGACAGGCTCCACTGGGGCTCCACTAAGACTTTGAACAGGTGTGACTGATGGGTCCAATCATACAACTCCGCTCTATGAAGGTTCTTTTGCCCTTACAAAATTCTATAATGCTTGATTCTTTCTTTCTGCGATGCCATTTTGGGCATGAGCATATGGTACTATCAGCTCTCTTTTGATCCTATGAGTAAATAAGCATGCAATAAATGTATCATTCTTATCCATTATCTGTCTGTACAACTTTGAGTGATGTACCATATTCTGCTTCCACATATGAATGAAATTCTTGGAATTTAAGAAAGGCTTTATCCTATGTGGCTATACAAAATGCCCAAGCAAATATGATTTAATCGTCATCAATGGTTAGAATCCAATGGGCTCTCTGTAGAATAGAATAGAATAGAATAGAATAAAATAAAATAGAATAGATTTTTGAACGTCTGTCTCTGTCTCTGTAGGAAAGCTTGTCTCATGAAAAATAAATCCATATGAATTAACTCAAGAATACGAGTGGCTCTTAATTCAGTATGTCGAAGATAAGTGTTGTTTGGGGTCTGGGTTCGGGAACTCCTGCAAGACAGCCCTCAGTGAGGACCCGTGGATCAAACAGGAGAATCCGGCAGCTGTGTCACGCGGGATTTGCAAAAGAAACTAAGGAAGGGAAAAGAGAAAAACAAGAAGAACAATGAAGAACACAATGAAGAGAATAAAACTCTTTGATATCAATTGTGATACATGAGCTCTCGCAATAGAGAGAAAGCAGAAGTGAGATAAGACCAAAAACTCATCTAGCCCTTGAATGCTAGCTCTACTCATATATATAGTACAATGGCCTCTGGCCCAATATAGACACTGTCAGATCTCGGTGCCGACTCCTGGAAGAAGGCCTGATTTGTAGGAATGCTGGCGGTGCCACTTGAGGTGCCTAAAGTCACGCTGACGCTGACGCTGGCGGTGACGGCTCATCACTTGTCTGCTCTCGACCTCTTCGTGCCCGTGGCATTCGTGGTCTGCTGCTTGGTCTGCTGCTTGCTCTTCTGCGGGGCCTTTGACGACTGACCTGTGCCTGACTGTGGATCCTTGGCCTTGACCTGGTCCGTCGTGTGCATGAATAGTCCTGTACCAGGACGTACAGGACTAACAAGTGTGTTGAGTTTGCTTACCCAAATGATAATCTTGACACTCCGATGATGTGATCTTGAGCTATGGCAGGCCTGTTACCATTCCTAATGTGGCTAGTTCTCCAATGGCTCGTGCCCCAACATGGCCAAATCTTGCATGCCATAATTTTTTGACATGCATTTCTGCTACTACATAGGCTGAAGCATGGATTTGAGGTATTCCATCCACCGTATACAAGCCCCCTTTGTACATGTGTCCGGTCATGTTAATTTTGAAGTTGTTATGAGGTAATGAACTTGCAAGGACTTAAATTTGTTAGATATATATTTCCTTCACCAAAGAGAATATTCTTACCTAGTTTGTCAAATGTAGAAATAGATAATAAGCTGGTTGCAACATCAGGGACATGAAGACAGCTGTGATGGGACACATGCCGTGCTCTTGCTGAAGATTAGAATACCTTTGAAGTGTGATTGCAAGACCTCTCTATTTGCTACTATCACTCATAGACATGTATGAGTAGGATTAGCAAGAATCTGTGGTGTGCAACAGTGTGTTGAAAAGCTCCCGAGTCCATGAGCAAATACTACAGTAAAAGAGGCTACCATATTTATATGCATGAAAGTGTAACTGCTGAGATGCCTCTAGTGGTGCCTTTGGCATATTTGCCATGCTTTTTTTTTTTTTGATGAACGTGGACCTTTATTACTCAAAAGAATACAAAGAGTACATGGGGGACGTATATTTGCCATGCTAGTTTCTTATAGGCCTTACATTGGAATCTATAGTGTCCTGTGACTTCACAATGCTAGCAAGTAGATTGAGCCCTCTTTTAAGCATATGATAAGGTAGATCTAGTGTCATCTGCAACACTTTTTCCTTTGTTTTTGTGTGCACGAGCATAATTTAACTGCTGAATTTTGGCATGTCTGGAATTTTGTAACTCTGCGTCTAGAAGGATAGTTTGAAGATCTTGGAAGGACCATGTGATACCCTTCTGAGTTTGAATATTCACTACCTGTTGGGAATAGGAAACTTCCATGGCAGCTAGCACAATTAGATTAAGATCTTCATCCTCCAATTTGCTTCCTACACAAATTACTTCCTCCCTGAGAGCTCTCAGTTTCTGAATGTAATGAGCAACATCTTTTTTATATTCCTCAATGGTGAATGTTTCCATTTGCTGCTTGAAATGTTTGACTCTGTCTAATTCTTTTAAAGCATGTGTTTGTTCAAGCTAATCCCATGTTTCCTAAAAGGTTATAAAGGCAGCAAGCTTCCTTCTGATGTCTGGAATATAAAGCATAAGAAGATGATCAAGCGCAAGTCATTTGTCATGGCAGATTTAGCATCAATAGAAGTAGACTGCTCTGGTTTGAATATAGACTTTAGTTTGTACAAACTAAGGTAAACTTTAAAAAATGCTTTCCATCCTTGAAGTTTTGTGTTATGAATAGCAAGCTTTATGTGGCTAAATCCACACAAGACCACAAGAGAAGTATGGTTGTATCCAAAAGAATGGCAAAAATGGTGAATAACTTACCACCCAACCTATGAACTTAGACAAATCTGAGCTCTCCACCAAGCTGAGAGATAGCATACACAAGATGACCATGTTATCTCAGGATTCCTCCTTCCCAGATCTATGTAATTGTCACTCTTATATAGCCGAGTTTCCCTTTACCTTTCCCCAAGACCTTTCACTGAAGGTGGCTTGGCATATAAGGCAGAGCCTTATATGGCTATCTTCCCATTTTTACCCTCTATGGGCTGCCAGGAAGGCCTTCCTTAAGCAATTGCTACAGATTCGAAGGCTTTAGCTCAGAATTGTTTTTTGCCATCAAGTTCCACACTAGGATCCAATTTCCATGGATCCAGCATATTGCTGCAAAATCAATTACAAAATCTTCAACAAAATCCAGCAAAGCTAGCTAATTTTTTTGGATTGTAATAGATCTTGTTTGAATTTATCAGATCTAGTTGTTGTGATGGTGACTCCTCATCAATCCACTTCTGAATGAAGAGATTTATAAATCAATCAATCAAAAAAGTTATCTTGGCAAGATAACCTGATTTCATCCAAGTTATTTAAAAAGCTCACATAAATAATACGCGTTGCTGGAGCCCAAGCTTGCTAAAAAGCCAATACTGAGTAATCCGGTCTAGATCCTTGCTTTTAAGCAAAAAGTTAAGCTTATGAAGAAAAAATGGTCATTCTCTCTCCTATTTCCTCTCTCTTCTCTCATAGATAAGACTCTCATGGTGTGTATGAGCACAATATGTAGCATAATAACATGGGGTTTTCTTTGTGTTTTTGTACGCATTCCACAAAGGTTTTCCTAAGATTTCATGGCGTATTTGAATGGATGTACTAATGCGTACATCTAGAGTGCACCATTTCTTAGTCGTTGATTTAGCTTTTTTTTTTCCAATGGTCCAACATCCAAGGCTCACAACAAAGCTTTTTTTTTTCCAATGGTCCAA
This sequence comes from Isoetes taiwanensis, assembly GCA_021234155.1. Classification (NCBI taxonomy): domain Eukaryota; kingdom Viridiplantae; phylum Streptophyta; class Lycopodiopsida; order Isoetales; family Isoetaceae; genus Isoetes; species Isoetes taiwanensis. The sequence goes on along the minus strand of JAJEKV010000002.1, from coordinate 25,713,124 downwards.
CATCCAAGGCTCACATGCACCTTTGATTTCGGGCACCTTTGGAATCAACAATAAATACCTTCATGCAACATGGAGTTCACATTGGTGGATTGTAACTTTGGCAAGTCCATTTAAAAAAAAAGGCCCGTTAAGGAAAGCCACATGGAAAAAAAAATTAGAAAGATGCACCCCAGTAGCCTTCCCAATTCGACAACAAAGACACCTTCAAGCTTAATCCTACAAATATTAGAATTGAATTGAACGATTTTCGGTGAAACACTCCAAAGTGGCCCTCCAAATATTGGAGGCCGTCAGGGCTCGCCAGGTGGCCTTACCCCGCGTAATGGCCACCCAGCAAACATTTCCCCTCGAAATGTTAGGGCAGTCCACATTTCGCACGTACGCCCCTTTTTGTTCAATCCGGCGAGCACTAGCAGTTTGCCAGGTGGCCCTATAGGATGTAATAAGGGTGATAATATGGAGAAATATGACCTGCCCTAACATTTCATAATAAGAAAAGGTCGAGAGCGAGCTGTTTCGCTGTGAAACAGTCTAGTGAGCTGAGAAGCGGCGAGCCAATTGTTTCACCGCGAAACAACGAGGTCTGACTTTTTTTTTTTACATAAAAATCAAGGACGACGACATTTTAGCCCACCCAACGGTTTTTACCGGCAATAAAAACACCTAGTTTTGAGGTGATCGAGCATAGAACGAACTATTACAGGTTTAAATGTTGGCTGGAAAAGGCGAAATGTGGCGGTCTTGACTTTTATGAATATCAAAGATTGGCCCCATCACCAGCCTAATGCAATAGCCTCGTAGCCTCGTTATTGTCTTTTATATCTTTGGCTAAGTCAAATGCGCGGGTTTTTTTTTGGTTCGATGCAAAGTTGAGAACTTCAAATTTTTATCTAGACAACCAACACTAAGCTATGGCGGATCCCATTCTCTAAAACAGTCAAATGCAGACAGTCTGGCGGTTCTCATTCTGCCGCCCATTTTCGAGCAGTGTGGCCATGCATGGAGCGGGCAACCATGGAGTCTCCGGCCGCTGCGCGAGAAGAGATGCCAATTCTGGTCCCGTATTACCTGGTACATTTTCTTTCTATCTGAAACACATCCCATATCAGACCTTGCTATGAAACTTTCTTTGGGGATGTGAAGCTTATTTCAAGTCCATTACTCTTCACACATATGTTTTTTTTATTTTGTCGTCTTGGCTATGAATCTATAGGAGGAAAATGGGTTCATGCAACGCATTTGGCATAACTTTGACCGTTTGAATGCATCCTGGACTAGAAAATGGTGGTATTCTACGGTCCACAACATTACAGCAATTGTGGGAGCTGGAGTATTAGGGTTACCTTCTAGTCTTGCTTATCTCACATGGTACTATCTAACCTTTTATGATTAATACTATTTCTTCTTACCATTTTCAATATAGCGGACAATAATATCACATGAAATAGGTTTCCAGGGATTACAGCAATAATCCTTTTATGGATTCTCAGTCTGGTGACATATTGGCAAATGACAGAAATGCATGAGCGCAGGGATAGAGAGAGGGGAATCATCAAGTATGACCGGTACCACGAACTGGGGCAGTATCTGTTTGGCCCAAAACTTGGCCTGTGGCTTATCATTCCGTCTCAAATCATGATTGAAATTGGAGTTGATATTGTGTACTTACTTACGGCAGCAAGGTCCATACAGTACATTGTCCTACTTAATGGTGGTGGTGATTTTATGCTAAGATACTGCATCATCATATTTGCTTCAGTACAGCTCTTCTTATGTCAATTCAAAGAGATAACTTCAATTACTTGGATTTCAATAATAGCTGCTATTACTGCAGTATGGTAAATTCCTGTCATAGTTTGTTCTTTCAAACAGGTTTTCTTATTTTAATGTTTTCTTTGTTCCTGGGAAATATAACATAAAAGCATATAAATCTCAAAATTTGAATGATTTACATGTTTGAATTTTTGTGGCAGCTATACAACAATTACCTGGTCCGTTGTTCCATTCAATTGTCCTGATCCAACCACAAGCTCATTTTCTCCATCATCCGTCCTCTCACCTGCTCTTGGACAAAGCACAGGCACAAATATATTTCAGTCTTTTGCTTCAATAGGCCAGATCGCATTTGCTTTAGCAGGGCATAACGTTGTTTTAGAGATCCAAGCCACAATGCCATCAACTGAACAGAGACCTTCTAAGGTAGCCATGTGGAGGGGTGGCCTTGTTGCTTATATAATTATTGCATCATGCTACTTGCTGACTGCCACTATATGCTTCTGGAAATACGGTGATATTCTTAAGAAGCATGACAACATGTTGCTCCTCCTCAGCTTTCCAAGGCCACTTGTTACAATGGCAAATCTAATGCTAGTCTTCCACATGATTGGGAGCTATCAGGTATGTTAATTAGTAGGTTTTGCACAATTTCAGGATGATTTAGCATGCACGGATAAAAATATAGATATGAAAGAAGAGGAGGAGTTCTGATGATTTCAATAAAAAAATGCAGATATATGCGATGCCATTTTTTAACAAATTTGAAGAATTCATCGAGAAGAGTATACATGTGAAACCAAGGGCATCGATTTGTATACTTAGCCGATTGCTTTATGTATGTAAGTAGAAATATCTGCTTATCATAATGATGTACGTTTGAAAGAAATATGCAGAACTGTAAAAACATGCAGGCTCCACTTGTTTGGTTGCTTTGGCTGTGCCATTCTTCGGTGACCTCCAAGGGTTTATAGGTGGATTTGCTTATCTTCCATCTACATACGTGGTAAGCACCATTTTGCAATTTCTGGATTTGAAACAGCAAAATCCTTTTGGTTAGACTTTTTCTTTTATGCTGTGCAGCTGCCCTGCTTGATGTGGCATTTCTACAGAAGGCCAAAGCCATTTAGTTTACATTGGATCGGAAACATGGTTAGTTTTACTAGTTCCGTATCATTTCAATATTGTTTCATGATCTTTTTGTTCATGGAATTTTTGCACAACCGCATCTAAAAAGCTATCATTTCACATGAATACAATACATATAAACTACAAGTATCAAAAGGTCAAAAAGTACCTCTTATGCTCTCACTGCGCACTATCTGGATAACTCAGACTTGATATAGAGGAACCATGTCTGAAGTATAATATCTATAACTTTTCATTGATATATTATATTTCATATCAATAGAAAACTTTACCTCACGGGCCTTTATGAGGTTGACTAAAGGCTGACTTGGACAGATGGGAAGAGTTAAAACAACAAATCCAAAGCAGTAACAAACTGCCCACAAGTTGTACTTACACTGCATTTGCTTTAGCTGAATGGTAAAAACATAAACATAAGATACGAGCAATGGGTAGCATGAAGAACACTAACTTGATGCTCAATCCAATGCCAGTGTCCCATTGAAGTCCACCCAAAATAAGCAACTCTATCATTGTAGAACATTGAAGTCCACCCAAATAAGCAACTCTATCATTGTCGAATGCAACAACAAAACTGCCTCTGAACAACTGCACTAAGGCACAGCCACTAGTCATTTGGAGAGTGCAATAGTCATTTGTAGAGTGCAATAAACAAACTGCCTCACCACAATAGCATTAAGGCACAACCCTTCTACTCTAATCTTGATAACTTGTTTGCCAACGAGCTAGGGCAATTCAGAGTCTACCCCCATGGTCTGCTAGAACATAGCTCAAAGTTCCATATTGACCACTAGAGCAGCTTAGGGAGCACATGTTTCCTTGCTCTACGATAAAACCCTTTTACTTCTAACCTTGATAGCTTGTCTCCCAACGAGCTAAGATTACCGCAATTCAGAGTCCTTCCCCAAGGTCTGCTAGAACATAACCATATTGACCACTAAAGCATCCTAGGGAGCACATGCTTCGAGCCATCAAACATAATCATAAGAAAAGAAAAGTGGGTTTGAAGCCTCCTATAGTACTCAAACTGATTATAAGAAAAGGCTTCATCCTACAAACCTTCAATCGACCATACTCTCAAAGCACAGAGCGGATATACAATTGGCCATACTTTCAAAGGATAAAGCAACCATTGAAACATGGCTATTATGAATATCATTGATGGCTTAAAAGCTAAATGTAGAGATTTCTATAAATGGAATATATATGATTCAAAAGCTATATTCAACAATGCTTAAGGGTTTAGTTTGGAACCTTGGGTGTGATATGCGATATCTTGTGATATGAATATATAGTATAATAACAGAGGATTCCAAGGGGATTTGGTATGGATGTAAAAATAACAATTCCTAAAACCATAGACCGTATCCTTTATTAAAAGAATGGGTTGTTGTAAAAAAAAAAAAAAAAAAAAAAAAAAAAAAGCTCACTGGTTATATTGGTCAAAGTAGTCTTATTAGGACATTGAGTTATTTTGGTGGAGATTTGAGCCCTCATTTCTAAAACCGGTGAAGCCGTATAGAGGTTCAATATTCCATGAAAACCTTAGGCGGACTCGTATTTCATATTTCAAAATCATAGGCGCCCCCAATCATAAGTGACCATAAACGAGACGAAAGGCGCCCAGAAGCCCCAACATATGGTCTGGGCCGTAGGATCGACGGATCCGACGATTATGGTAGTCCAGGGTGCACCTTGTTTAGAATATGTAGCATAATAACAAGGAAATCTAATATTGTGCACTAAAACTCTTGGATTTATATCGAAGTGAAGAAAAGGTCATGGATTGCAGGAGGATATCATGCCCTTCAACAACAATTATTCAATATTTGGTTTTGTATTGCTGATGATGAGAGCGTATACTTCCTTGGAAGTACCATTGGTGCGAGGAAGCGGGCAGAAAAACCCTTGCACGTATGCCTAAGATCTAAAAAAACCCCTTTACTGCACTAGATTGTCTTTGAAAAAACTTATTTCCTGTGCGTATTTATACGCTTAGGCTAATGGAAAAATAAAAACCCTCGTACTATCTACTCACATGTTATATACGACTTGCACTATGTGAAAATTCCCGACCTATGCTAGGGGACTTGTCCATAACCTTTGATGCATTATCTTTAGCAAGGACAATCTAAAGTCAATTATAACATTTTTTGAATTGCCCAGGGGGCAATCCGCTAGCTAAAAGCTGAGTTTTGGCATCTTGTGGCATACTTTAAACATATCTGGAGATATGATGGTTGTGGTTTTGGCTTTTGGTATGTTCGCATATTCTATTTATATGCCAAAGAACCAAACAAGTGGATCTTCGTCATCGAAAATAAAAAACTTGAGACCACAACTTTTGAAAATAATAATGGGAAATACAAATACTCCAACCTGCAAAGCGTACTAGAAACTTCAATGGCTAATAAGATTTAGCTTCTCCAAACTTAGAAATATTATCCTTTGTAGACTAGCTATATCTCAATGGCTAGCTTCTCTAACTTAGCAAAAGTATCTACTAGAGATATTATGTAATCATATATCACAAACAAGCCTCGGGCTTTCTCACCTCGCAAAGGCATGTCTGAGATAGGTACAATTTTATCTACACTCATTTGCAAAAGCAAAGAAGAGAGTCATGGTTGTAGAAGCTAGAAGGCAACTGGCTTCTCTTTCATGTCATGATTAGAATCCCACCATGCTTGTGCCCCTACCTATGGAGGAATTGTTATCTCAAACAAAGGCTTCATAAAGCGTGTTATTGAAGCCAAGTTGAAGGCATGATTGCAGTGATTCAAGGATCGAGAGAAATATACATGCTTCTTTTTTGCTCTATTACAAGGACAAAGAAAATTGCTACATCAGTGCGTATTGTTAGATGGTTCTTGTATCTCTAACCCTATGGTTCTTAAGCAGTATCTTCATTAGCACTTTTTTTTCATTCTTTGCAAGACACCCATTGTTTTTCCAAGAGGATATGCAATTTGATATATTGAATACAACATGTCCTATTATCTCAATGATGAGCAGAGATTACCTCCTTAGTCTAATATTGTGAAAGAGGATTTGAGAGCATTTGTGGCTGTTTTGAAAAAGGACAAAGGTTTTGGTTCGAATGGCCTTCATATTGAGAGTAACGAAAGACTATTTTTGACTGGCAACTTATCATATTGCTTTCTTCTAATTACAAGATTCTTATTAAGACATCGACAATTAAGTTTCAAGACTTTTTGGTTGAATCCATCTCTTCAACATAATCTGGCTTCATTTTCTTGTGATGTTGCTGCTACATATGAAGGGATGTACTGGGCTCTATATAGGGTCATAGAGTGGTGTACCTTAAACTTGATTTTGCTAAAGCATATCATAATGTTGATTGGGGTCCCTAAAGAGCTGATTTCTTGCTCTTGGATTTAGAGAGTCATTTTCAAGATATAAGTTTCATAATTCAACTAGATCTTTTGTACCTTCTCAAGATGAGCTATCTGACATTTTTGTAGTGGATAGAAGATTCGACAAGGTTTTCTCTTGGCACCTATATGTCTTACACTTGTTGCTGAAGTGCAGTCCCCACTTGTATCCACGACTACCCAAGATGGCATCATCCAACTCCCATGAGGCATGTAATTAGTATGCAGATGACATCTTCCCATTTTTAGTTACTAAGGTTGAGAATCTTCATAATGCAAAACTATTAATGGAAACATTCTGCTCAGCATCCGGGGTTCTTGTGGGCTAGCAAAAATGCACTGCTCTGTAGATATTGGATAGTCATATTCCTCCTTGTATTTTGGACTATCATGAAAAGGTAATTCTGCATGGCAAGACCACGAGGCTACTTAGTATTCTTGTTGGATCTATAATCAAAATAACATGAAACAGTAATACATGAAACGAAGTATATAAAAGGCCTGAGCAGTCAGTAGGAAATCACCAAGAGAAAAAGAGCAGCAGAACAGTGGAAAAAGTGGCTCAAAGCGGAGAAGGGGATAAAGCATTTCTAGTGCAAGGAATTAGAGTTAAAGAGATCAACACCTGCATTGATAGCTCTAAAAGAAAAAGAAAAAGAGAGATCATTGCTTAATAAGGTAGATAGATAGATAGATAGATAGATAGATAGAGAAGAACTTTACGTCTACAGTCTATAGGGGCTTAAGAAGGCCATGGGATGATACAAAGCAAAGGCATGAAGCCCAAATAAAAAAGGGGACTATGTCCCTATAGAAGAGAACAGAAAATAAAAAACAACAAAAATATAAAACATAGATGTTGAAGGCACTAAAGATAAGCCAACCAGGGGTTTCGAGCCACTTGCTACAAATGATAGTTGTGCCTCCTCTGTACACTGCCTACTTTTCTATAGCCTAGCCTCTTACACTAAGTTCCTCATGGGCCAACTATATTGGGGAGAGATCTTCTTGGATAGAGAAGTGAGTGTTCTTGAGGTAGCTCCCCTGCTGAAAGACATATAGCTTGTCCTGCAAGGTATTGTACTGCACAACAATATGACGAGGCTAGTCTTGTCTCCGAGTCCCAACTCATTGGATTGCTCCCTAGATGTGGATGGTATCTGTGAAGAACTGTGCCGCCTCTCCAGTCCCTAGGTAGGAATATATTTTTGCCATGCCTACTATACGCATATTCAAACACCTGTCTTGATCTGGCCTAATCAATTCGCCCCTATTTATCAGTATGAACAGTGTTCTGACTGTGAGGGCCTGTGTATATCTGAGGCAACACCTGGTCATCTTCTGTCTCAACTGCGGCATCTATACAGGAGACATAATTGAGAGTCTGAGACTGAATTAATGGTTGTGAATTACTTTCATTCAAAAACGTGGTAAAGCATAATCGTATCGTCTAACAAAATGGTGTGGTCTGCAAAGCGTGCGTCTTGCCAAGCTTTGAGAAGCAGCTCTTGTCCCGAGGAAGCTAATCGCGAGAGCACTTGTTGCTGGAGGTCAGAGAACTGGTCTGCAATATCTATCATATCAGGTTCCAAATAGAAATTCTTGAGCCATCGAGCTATATTAGATATAAGAGCTCTATATTTTTATATTATGTCTCCATATTGAACAAAATACGTGAAATAAAAAACTCACCGTCACTCTCCACAATTCCTCTCTATAGGCATGGGGGCAATACATAATGCGTCGGCACCATTTCTACTAAAGCGAGCACGAGTCCATAAATTCGAGTAATACTGATGGCACTAGCCCAGTTTTATATAGATGTTAAGAAATAATTCTATTGTAGTCTATGTTTTTGTTGTGCCAAAAATTAGAACTATCATATGCTCTTGCATCTGCTTTTATTAATCTACATCTGGTCTTAAAAGTGAGTGTTCTCTTCTACTTGGAATCCATAATGAGCTAAAAGATCAAAATTTAGAAAAACAGTTCAAATAAGTAGGTTTAGAGAAATCATAATATTTTGCACTTGACGATCGATAAATTTCTTGCATGCATTTGAATGTGCTTATAGTGATACTATATTTGTTGCAACTTTTCTCCTTCTTCTATATAATCAAAATGGTTAATATATATGCTTATTAAATGAGAATTGCAGGCAATCATTGCATTGGGCATATTGTTAATAATAACATCTACAGCTGGTGGTTTATACATCATGAAGAAGAATGCAAAGAACTTCCACTTGAATTGGGCTAATGTAAGACTGTTTATCTTTCCATGCATGTCTTTGTAATCCTTGTGTAACATTAAATAACGCCTTTTCCTTTTGATCTTTTTGTATTTTAATAATTGACAGGAAACGCTTACATCATATGTATGTAAACCCCACTTATGATTAACATGACCATATTTTTGAACATCAATCAAATAGCACAATTGCAAACTATTATTTTAACCGACAAGATTGACATCCACAATGTAGAATGAGATTTCCAATCTAATTCAATATACTATTGGACAAACATTAAATATGCTAGATGGACAACATCGATCGAGATATCAAAGATAAAGGCACTAAGAACAAATGGAGTGGAGGATGACGACGCTCTGCTTTATTTTTTGTTATTTTCATTTGTAAGTCTTAAGCTACTACAAGGTGCATCTTGGGCTTCCAAAGGAAACAAAAGGAATAGTTTAGAAGCATTTTAAACTTGATTGTTCCTTCTATTGAAAATTTTGAAGCATTCGGGGTCTGATGTTTCCTTCTAGTTTGGGTTTCGTGCTCTGAATAGAGCTGAACTGAACTGTAAATCTTCCCAGGGGCGATTCAGCTTGGAACTCCAGAAATGGGCGATTAAGCTTGAAACTACTGCCGCCTATCCTTCAGATCTTTCCATCTCTTCAAATAGCAATCAATTGACTCCCTATTTTCTTATAACGGTGGGTAGTAATTCAAGCATGAGTACCGAACTATCCAAGTTTATCTACTGTGAACTTGGATTTATCTGTGTGAAGTGGTTTCTCGCAGATTATATGCATCTGATATTGGGTGTGAGATGTGCATCTGTACTATGCCAGAAGAAACCGTAATAGTTCTGCCTTGCCTTATCAATCTTCGTGCTTTGGTTCAAAAGGATGATTCTAAGCTCAAAAAGGGCCCATCTTCAATGATTCGACTGTTAAAAAATCTAATTCCAATGCAAAGAGGTGGCTTGGCAGGCATGCCAATAAACTATTCAATGTTTTCCCTTCCAGATCTTGCCCTCCATCTTCCTTGAACTCCATGCATTGCCGGATCCATAAAAAGCATTGCTAAAGAGGGCAAAAGCTCTGAAAGCATAGCTAAAGAGGGCAAAAGCTGCACATGCCTGCCCGCTTACATCCGCCAACAAAAAAGTACTAACTAGAGGGGGTTAAGGCTAAAGAAATAGTGAGAGATAATTATCTCTCAAGCCTCTCTCCCAAAATACGTACAAATTTTATCTCTCGCCGTATAGCGCGATAGATAAAAAAAATTGCTTGCATGTGGGAAGAGAGAGAGAGAGAGAGAGAGAGAGAGAGAGAGAGAGAGAGAGAGAGAGAGAGAGAGAGAGAGAGAGAGAGAGAGAGAGAGAGAGAGAGAGAGAGAGAGAGAGAGAGAGAGAGAGAGAGAGAGAGAGAGAGAGAGAGAGAGAGAGAGAGAGAGAGAGAGAGAGAGAGAGAGAGAGAGATAAGATAAGATAAGATAATGTTTTATTAACGTCTGTGAGACCATCAGGTCTAGAAGACGATCATCAACATAAATACATGTTTCTTTGAATATCCAATGATCCTTTCATAAGGTATCATTAGTCTATGTCTCCCTCCTTATCATAAATGTCCAACAAATATTTATAATTTTTTATAGACATCTCTCTCATTTTCATAACATCCATTAGAAAATATCCAATGTTCGCCGGTGGTATCTCAAAAAACGCCTGTAGGGTCATTTCCGAGGATATCCTGTGTCTGTGTCTTAGAGCCTGGTACGCTGGGCAGTGCAGTATCAGATGTATCTCATCCTCAATCACATCCTCACCACACACTTTACATGTGCGCCTATGTCGCGGGACATCCCCCCATCGTCCCACTTCTACCCCTAGGTGGCGTGAACTAAGGCGCAGCCTAGAAACAAGATGTTGTTTAAAGTGCGAGAGGTTACCTGCTAGGTGTGTGGCCTCTCCCAACTCTGGATTCATCATTTCCCTATAGAATACCATCTTAGTACCAGGATTCCTCCACCCTTTATCCCGTGCCTTTTTGTATACCCATTCATTGAGTTTGTCCTCTTCGTCTGGCACATCATCCAACGTCATGTCCCACCGTCTCATCCATTTAACTACACTCGCAAACCATCCTTTTAGGCTACTCTGAATCATAGCTTTCTTGGGTAATCTATCGTGATCCATATCTTGAATCTTTCTGACATAGTGTATGGTCTGCAGTAATGCTTCAATTTCAAGTTCATATAGCCCTGCTTCAGCAAGCATCATCTGGTAGGGTGTTTGCACTTTAACTCCTAGTTCTGACAACAGCAACTTCTTTTGGATCTTCTCCACTCTAGTCCACATGTCTAGAGAGAGTCCTGGACCCCACACCTCACATCCATATAGAATGACAGAGCGCACCAAAGTCTTATAAAGCATTTTTTTAAGTTGCCAATCAACAATCCCTCTTTTATTGCATGTTCTTTGCATTGAGTAGAGAGCTTTAATTCCAACATCTGTCCTCTGTTCCACTGCGCTGTTCCAATTGTAGTTGTGCTTCACAATCAGCCCTAAGTATTTATATGTGGATGTAATCTCAACCTCTTCCCCCTTGTAGTAGAAGTGAAAATCATGGACTCTTATCCCAAATATAAGGATTTTTGTTTTTCCCAAATTCACCTTCATCTCTGTTCTATCACAGAAATCAGCCAATGTATCTAGATGTTTCTGCATCCCTTGTTGGCTCCTGGCAAAGATCACAATATCATCAGCATACAACAATAGTACCAATGCATATCCAGCAATTGTGGTTCCTCCCCCCCCATCCTCATTTAACCATCTTTCTAGTTGGTCAATATATATGCCAAAAAGAGTAGGTGATAAAGGACACCCTTGCTTCACCCCTATATTGCTGACAATTTCTTCTTGGCATTGTTGGTTCAGTGGGAATGACAATCCAACCACTACCTTTTTATATAATATCGCCACTGCATTTCTTAGTTTCTGGGGGACTCCAATACTTTCCATATAATCCCATATATTTCTTCTGGCCAGCATGTCAAAGGCCTTGGTAAGATCAATAAAGCATGCAAAGAGTGGTTTTTTGGTCTTTTTTATTGAATCTGTAACTGCTCTAAAAGTCACCAAATGGTCTATGGTGGATTTCCCACGCCTGAAACCTGCCTGCCCTTCCGCTCTAACGCCATTCTCCTCCGCCCATGTGCTCAGTTTATTTTCTAGTAATGTAGCAAAGAGTTTCGAAAAGAGACTACTTACCATCACCATTCTGTAGTTATTTGGGTCTGCAGCATCCCCTGATTTATGAATCGGTACCACGCGGTTGTATTGCCATGTAGAGGGAAAGCCAGTGATCAATACCGTGTTCATCATCTTTGTGATTATCTTTGTTACCCCAGTTCCTGCCCACTTAACCATTTCAGCTATGAGGCCAAGAGCATCTGCTGCCTTCCCGCCTGCTAGCTTTTTTATACCAATTTCTACTTCTCCTTCAGAAAAAACTAACACTTCGCCATTCACTTTCATGACATCATTCAGTCCTTCAATGTGGTAAAGTTTCCGTACCTGTTTTATTAGCGTGTCCACTTCTAGTGTACTCACCATTTGTTTCCTCTTTTTTAATTTTGCCTGGGAACCTTTTTAGGATCTCCAATCAACTCCCTCACAAAACCGTTTCTCGCTTTTACATTTGCATGTATACCCGTTTTTTCTGTCTAACCAGCTTTCTGTATTCTTCTCTTATCTTAGGTTTGCATACGATGTTAGCATGCTTATACTCCATTCTCTTATCCTTGCACTGTTGATCATACCATCCATTGCATGGTAGCCCTTTTGCTTTTCTTTGTGATAAGAAACATTTACTAGCCACCTCAATCAGCATTGATGATAGCGTGGCATCAAGATCAGCCAGTCCAGTTGGCCACAAGATTTCTTGCACTCTCTCTTCACATGCTTTTTTGTACTCCTTCTTCTTAGTTGCTTGCATGTATATGGGTTTGTTAAATACCTGTTTCTGCAAAGGCGTGGCCTCTTGATTGTGTACCTCTATGTCTAGTACAATAGGGTAGTGATCTGAAGTGGGAAGAGAGTCATCCACATACATATTAGATATGCTGTTCAGGATGTTTGTGCCTGCTAATGCCAAATCAACCACACTGATACCATCCCCTGTAGGTCCTTTAGATGTACATTTTCCGGAACATGGAAATTTTGTTATGCCATTTAACACAATCAAGTCCAATCCACTGCACATATTCAATAGGTGCATACCTTGGGGTTGTACCTCCATATTACGGTCTTGTGTTACCCTTGCCCATCCATTCGCTTGCATGATTTCTTCTTCTAAGGGTTCCATCCAAATAGCATCTCCGTCGTCAGCTGGTATGTATGCCTGTTTATGTGCTATTCTGCTATTAAAGTCTCCTATTAGTACAATGTCCCCACGGTTGCCCAGTTCCAATGCATCTTTTTCCAAGTGATGGAACGGGTCATCTTTATCCATGTCCCCTGTCTTATAAATAGGTGAGTCCCTGGGCGGGTAGTAGCATCCGGCTATGTACACTTTCCCATAGCATCCCATAGTCTCCAGCCATATATGTTGTTTAGATGTGTCCTTCTTAACTACTGTAAACAAGTTTTCCAGTCCTTTGCGTGCATATACTGCTATGCCTCCTACTCCCTTTCTTCTCCAGCCTTTAGTATGCCATACAGAATGTAATAGATTAAAATTATCTATGTGGGTAGCCCGTGTTCTTCGTGCTCATGTGTTTCTACCATAAAAATAGATCCCAAGATTTGAGAACATCTCAAAAAGTAACGCGACTTCATCTGCTTTACCATTAATGTTCCACATACATACCCTGATGGTCTTTCTTTCCTATTCGGTAATGATGGCCTTGCCATTCCTCCAAGAAACTTTCTTGCCTTCCTGCCTTGCTTCTTTAAGCCTATGGACCTCCTCTTTCCTTTGTGTTAATTGGGCTTGTGTTAAATCATCATTGAGCCATATGTTTTGCCCTTTCAATAGAGTGCATTTTTGCATTACACGCATCTTGGTTTCTTCATTACTAAATTTCCACGACCACATTTGCGGACTCGTCCATCCCATTTGCCTACTCTGTATGCATTTACAATCCCATCGTAGGAGCCTGCGGTTTTGAAACAAGGCACGTACCTCTTCTCGGTATTTTCTTCTTCCGCACCCGTGATTCTCATGTTCAATGCTCGCTTGCTTTGTTCTTGTTTCTCAACAATTTCATTCATTCTATTGTCCAGTTTTTGTAGAACATCTGCCAGGGTTTCTTTGCATCCATCATTCTCCACATAATCATTGTTAAGAGGTGTATCTGATATGTTTGCTATCTGCTGTTTCAGCTCCAAGTTTTCATTTTTTAACGAATTCAAAGATTCAGTCATACCTTGAAGAAGTTTCAACATTTGGGCCTGCTGTACTGCTGTATCTCTTCTTGCTTGCTCTGCTTCCTTCCTAGATTGCTCCATGGAGTCTAGTATCTTCATCATGACAGTAAGCAGCTGACCCATAATAATTTCTCCTGTAACATTTCCACCTGTAAACCCCCCAGATGGTTGTTGCATCCCAAATCCGGTCTGTTGTATCCCAAATCCAGCAGTTGGGTGCATTCCTCCGGTCTGCTGCATCCCAAATCCAGCAGTTGGATGCATTCCGGACTGCCCAATCAGATTGACAGGAGCATGAGAGGCCATGCTGTCCATCAGGTAGCCGTTTTGAGCAGAAGGGAGAGCTACGTTTTGGGCTGGCCAGAATATACCTGGTGGTCCTCGATTTTCCCCTGTTCTAATTCCATCAGTGCCCAAAGGGGGCTGTGATTCGGCTGCCCCTGGCTGTGATTCGACTGCCCCTTTCCCAGCAGAGCCATCAAGATGCAGGCTACCTGGTTTGTCTGTTCGCTGGCCCCCCTGGCTCGTGTTTTGTTCCGATGCCTGCCCACGAGCTTTCTCTGTTTCGTCTACATCAAGCCCTAGGAGCACCTGCGATATCTTTTCTTTGTTTATTCCTTCCTTGACTGCATCCCTTTCCGGCAGTGGACTGCCCTTAGGAGAGCCCGACACACCTCCAGTCTTTTTTGCCGCCTTAGTCGCCGCCCTAGTCATCCTGAGAGAGAGAGAGAGAGAGAGAGAGATGAAATGAAATGAAATGTTTTTTATTCACATCTGCAGACCACCAGGTCTATGAGATGTTCAACAAGTACATTCAACATTATAGAAAATATCATCTAATGCATTCTCAGACAGTAATGCATTAGCCTCTTCTCCCAAGTCTTCTCTCAACAATGAATTATGGCTAATTTGTTCTCTCATATTTAGGACATCTCTTATAAATTTCCCAATAAGTTTACCTTCCAAATTAAAAAACTCCTGTACAGTTGACACCGAAATATTGTACCTGTTTCGGATTTCCACATAGGTTGGGCATCTTAAAAGAATAGAATAGAATAGGATAATTTTTTAGCGTCCACGGAGACCGACTGGCCTATGGGACCCAAACAAAGAGAGCAGCAAGCGTATTACTGACAGGATTAAAAAACCCCCGCCCCGAAGGGTTTTCAAGGGAAAAAGCACATGTTGCTCATCCTCCACTTCCTGCATATTACAAATCTTGCAAAGCTGCATTTCATGCGGGATATACCAACTTCCACCCCAAGTGCAAACTAAGTCTCATTCTACTAATGGAGTGTCTAAGTTTCAAAGAAATACCTTCTCCCAGGTACTTGGCCTCTTGGAGTTCTAGATTAATATACTGTCTGTAGAACTCTTTCTTTATTTCTGGAACTCTCCAATTCTTCATAGTGATATGCTCTGTAACCCACGCTCGGATATCCTTATGATGTATGTATGTATATACAAATCCTGCATGTTTAGTCCCCACTTCTATATCCATTCCTCCACGTCAGCGTACCAACCCTTCATCTTTGTCTCCTCTATTGCTAAACGCGGAAAACTATCATCGGCCCTTTCAAATCGTATCTTATAAAGATATGCAAGCAACTTACACAAAGCTTCTGCTTCAACATGCAACATACCACATTCGGCCAATAGCATATCATATGGAGTTTGTGCTTTTGTACCCAATTCTGTTCTAAGAAACTTTTTCTACACTTTCTCCATCTTTTTCCATGTATCTGCCGCCAATCCTGGCCCCCAAACCTCACATCCATATAGCAATACTGTCTGAACAAGCGTCTTATACAACATCTTTTTCATTTTAAAATTCCAAATTTCAGCTTTACCACTTCTGCGTTGCATGCTATATAAGGCTTTCAATCTCGCATTCACTCTGTGTTCTACAGCCATATTCCAACTAGGGCTCTTATCAACTTCCACTCCCAGATATTTGTACGAGTTTACTCTACTGACATGCCCTTACAATAAAATGCCAGATGTTCTATCTTATTAGCTCCAAAGACTATCAATTTTGTTTTTGCTAAATTCACTTGCATCCCTTTGCTATCACAAAAATGTGCGAGAGCATCCAAATGTTTCTGCATCCCTGTCACTGAGCGAGATAGGATGACTACATCATCTGCATAAAGCAAAAGCAATATCATATAGCCATTCACCAATGTCCCATCCCCTCCATGTTCCAACATCCAGTTTTCCAACTCATCGATAAACAATCCGAACAATGTAGAGATAAGGGGCAGCCCTGTTTGACTCCAATATTACTCACCACAACATCTTCACATTCATTCACATAAGCGAGGGAAAGTTGCACCAAGACTTTTTGGATTGCCCCTGTAACAGGGGGCAATTCGTTAGGGGGAGGGTTGGTTTTGGCATATTCTGGCATATCAGGGGTATATCTGATAATCTGACGGCCGTCATTACTGATTGTTTTTCCGGAAGTGAAAAACTTTTTGGTTTTTTTGTGTATGAATATACGCTAAGGTTTTCCGTGTTTTGGACGCCAAATTATTTTTCCGGCGATCGGAAACTCGTTTTTTTTTGTGAAAAACTATTGGTTTTTTTAACCTTTGGGCTAGAGATTCCTTTTTTTAGAATTTATCTTTGGGTTTTTTATTTTTAAAACAAACTATTTTTTTTATTGGAATGTATTTATAGAAAAGGATTTGTAATCCCTTCACGTTTTCTAGATTGAACTTTAAATATCGGTGCTAATCATCTGCTAAACATGGGCATTGCGCAGATGTGCAGATGGAAAAGGCAGATGCAGTTACAGGTATGTCATTGTTCTCTGCATTTTTATTGTTCTTCGCATTTGATAAATCGAATGTCATTTGATAAATCGAATGTCTGGAATGCTTTGTTCATAAGCTTTACTGTATGAATTTGCATCTTATTTTTGCATCCATCATTTGAGTAATGCTTGCTGATTCAGTTGCAATATGCACAAATGCCGTTAGCTTTTTTAAGCACATTTTGTATTTCCGCCATGAAATCTTGCAGAAGAACTGCCTGTCTATGTGAATTTACTTAAAGAAAAGCATAATCTTGCACGCTTCAGTGACTCTACATATTTCAATGCAAGGCCTCCATAAACTGTTGGTTCCTTCTTTGATACTTGTCGTCTTCTCTAAAAATTGTGCAAAACAGTTCCTAGAGAAAGAGAAATTGTGCCTGCCACATTTTGGAAAGAAAGCTGAAGCTCCTTACTTCCTTTGGAACCCGTATCCACATGTACCTTAAGGTGTATACTTTGCGATGCCTATGAAGTTTGTTCTGATGACTTTTTAAAAACTATTAACATCGTTCGCATGGAATGTCATAGTTCATGAGAAGCCAATGCAGTGATTAGACAGGTATAATCGAAATGCAATGCTGCCTAAGTGTGTAAGGCATATGCTGTCTCTTTAGCCTTGTCCTGTCTCTTCAACCTTTAAGGAAAATGAGCTACAGATACTCTCAGCCTATTCTAGCATGTTCTGAAGAGAAAACATCTATCAATTCTTGTGAATCAACAAGGTACCTGCTCTTGTCTGAATACCATATTAAGAATATGTATTTACTTTTCTCTGTTCAAGGAACATCCTTTTTCCAGACTGTATTCACAATTTTCTTCCAACCTTTCATCTGTTTCTCAACATCCTGAAATTTTGTTGAGTTTCTCTTGTTCACCAAATCTTACAGATGAATCAGTTTTCTATTCATATTCTTTCGTCAATCTCATATTAAGTGATCATTTCTATCAATGGATCTCTTTTCCTTTTGCTATTAAGTAATGCCTTTTAATCTTGAACTACAAAAGACAAGTGGTGGAGGAGAGAAATATTTGAGCTAAGCATTTCTGAGGATTTAATTCTGCGAACACTTAGCTTATGCCCAACTACACTAAAAACTATGGTACACAAATATTACAAGGGTATACCCATTTTAAAGGTGCCTTCCCAATTGAAACAATGTCCTTCAAATCCTAGGGACGGGCTTTTATAGAAGGAATTGTATTCCAAAAATTTCCTCCAACCTTTTCGAACTTCGAAAATAAATACTGAGATGGAGCTATCTCAAAAAAATCTCTGTTATCACGGAAAGATGACCCTTTTTCCAGTCTTAGATGCATGCAATTTGAGCACGAACTTACGCTAATAAACCACAAAACCAAGTGCCTTCTTGTTTCTTCAATTTTTTATGATTTCTCCAACCGGCGCAACAAAAGTGAATCGGCTTCTTGTTTGAAAGGCTCATCCTGCTTTGCTTTTCAAAAGGCGCATGAGATCCGAACCAGGAGACATGGATAAGAATTCAAAGGCATTAATAACAACAGCTTGCGGTCACTTGATTCGGTAACAAGATGCTTAAGGTTGAAGACATTCTCCACATCCCGAGTATCAATAAATTCTTCAAAGTAGAACTTAAGAGGAATATGGCCTTGTTTAAACCAGAATCTTCCAAAATCTGATCAAAGGTCATACGCAAAGCGAGGATCAGTTTGCAAAATACGAGAGATGAGATGGCGAGCCTCAGCAGTGAACCATGTAGGGAACTTAAATTCAGCTCTGAAGATCTTCCTATATCTGACTCACACATGTTTGACTCATAAAAAGGCATATGGCCAGCCATGAGAACAAACAAAATAACACCACATGACCATAGATGCGCCTTGGCTCCATCATAACCCCCGCTCAAAATCACCTTTGGTGCTACATAATTTGGAGAGCCACATGTAGTATGTAACAATCCATCTGCCGTAATTGCTCAGCAGAGCACTTAGACCGAAGTCGAAATTTTTAAATTGCCCTTTGAATCTAACAAAGAAATTCTCGGGCTTCGGACCTCTGCGTGGAAAGCGAGCGCTATGGCGATCGCGACCGCATCAATGAGCTGGAAATATTTTCTTGCCTCATCTTGGGCAGCATTGTTCTTTCCACTATTTTGTTGAAGAGCTCACCTCGGTGACATACTCCATAACCAAGTAGATTTTGGTCCACGCTTGCAAGGACCTCATGGAGATGGACTATGTTGGGATGCCTTACTAATCTCATGGTGGAAATTTCTCGCTTGATCTGCTCCACCATTTTGTCTTTGAAGCACCTTCCCTTTGTCTAACACTTTCAACGCCACATGCTCACTGTTTCTTCTACATTTTGGCCAATCTAACCTTTGCAAATGTGCCATTTCCTAACACTCGGCCTAGCTCATATTTCCCCACTTGCGTATGCACATCCATTTTAAAATTTAAACTTCCCTTTTGCTTTAATCCATGTATGTGAATTAAGTAGCTGTGTTGTTATTAACATGTATGAAAACTGTCAAAGCATAAAAATGCATCGCATGCATTTCTTTGAAATACCCAAATGGAACGTGAACTTGATGGCTTTACCGGATTTGTTTTTTGAGAGAGAGGATGAAAAGGAAGCTTCCAAGTTTTACAACAAATGCAACATGATTTGAAGGCAGAGAATATTACAGACTTAACCATTATAGGATTATGCATCCAATGTGCTTTAGACGGAATGTGTTCATTTAAAGACTGAGTGGGATTCTGGTGTGTTTCTTGCTGGTTGGCATGTATGCAAATCCTGGAAGGCTAGATAATGCTTGTCACCTATTTGATAACATGGGCACGCAAACCTTTGTCCTTGAATGCACTGATTTCAGGATATGTTCAGCACGAATATAACAAAGAGGTCCCCAAATACATTAAAAGCTTTTGATAATCATACTTTTTCTGGTCCACCAAATGCATATGGCTGGTCCATAGCCCTGGCACAGGGAATGCAGATTATAGTATATGGAACGTGGCGTGAGTTAGACATGGTTATATGTGCTTGATATGTGGGTGCATTGAGGATGGCAGGCAGATATTTGACAGCATTCCTGGGATATTGAGGATCAGTCCAACAAGAGTTACGTGACAAATAAAAAAGGTTTTATTCTCTATTATTTATGTTACAGGCTTTCTCACCAGGTTACGAGCAATACTGGAAAATAATAGGACAAACAATGTTAGTAGCCTAGTCATGCAGAAACTAGACTCCTTAGCATATGGATATACCATATGTGCTTTAACAATCCCCATTTTGACATCTTCGTACTCTAATTTCTTCATTTTTTTTCATGGAAAGCAAAAGTGGTGTGGTTTCATTGGAAAAATCATGAAGTATGCTATGCTTGAAAGTTATTCCTAAAACAAACATTTAATCCAAACCTGATTGGAGATCCACTCCAATAAGATGGCATTCTCTTTCGCAACTATAGACAATTCATGGATGATTTCATACTTTAAGAGTTTCTGCTCTAGGTATAATGGAGATCTAAACTCTCTTGTTTCATTGTAGTGTCTGTGTGATTGATGTAAAATTTAACTCTAAATATCCTATCCTCCTACCCTCTCGAAAGTTCCGATCCTTTTTGGCAATCCTTTTGCAGCAATCGGGTCTAGAAACTTTATAGATTTGCTGCGCATCTCGAACTACAAACTGATTACTCATCATTGTAATTTCATGCAAGTTGCAATTCAGGATTCACTCCGATTATGCAAATAGAAGCCCAAAGCTCAAATGGGTGCAGTTCCCAAAGCTTTAGGTTGCTTATGTGTTTTTTGGCGTGTTTGCTCTGTGGTTTTTTGAGCAGTCTATTCTTGTGCTCTGCCAAATGTCGTTGCTTATAACAATTGCTAGTGCATTTCACATTAGCGATGGCTAGGATCGCAGATGATAAGGGGGCATATTATATCTGAACAGGGCCGATTCATTAGTTAAACAGGCTGGATATCAAGGCCGGAGACCCTGTTCTTTATTGTATGTATCTATGGGGTTGATTTAGAGATGAAAAAGCCATGCCATTGGAGGGTTGCCCTCTTATATGAAGCTAGAAATCGTAGAAAAGAGAGCTCAGACATAATCATTAACAATTTAATGTCAAGAGAAGAGCTGCCGATGCAAGAACTCTTGGCTATGGCTGGTCTGGAAATGGCTATTTACAAAGGGTGATGATTCTATTAAAAATTCTTACTGTGGCAGATGCAAGGGAGAAGCAGTTGTTTTGCACAAAACAACAAAAGTTGAGTATTTCCAAGCTCCAATCTTTATAGCCCATGGTGTAGTGTTTTTAACAATGTGGACACCATAGTTATGGTGAGCCCCACTTCTATTGGAGGAAGGAAGAAAGGAAGGTACTTTTATCGTCCACGGAGACCAATCGGTCTATGGGACCCAATACAAAAACGCAGCAAGCGGATTACTGCCCGGATTAAAAAACCCCCGCCCCGAAGGGTTTTCGAGGGAAAAACCGTGGCAGCAATCAGCCTGCTGACAAACTGTTCTAACATATAAAATGCAGAAACACCCAAATATATACAGTCATGCACCGCACCCAGAGTGCCTAATCACGCAGCGGTGCGGGGCAAAGGTGACCTCTTGGTCCGGTACCTCTCGAATGTACGACCCCGTGGCACGCATCTTGGCCGGTGTGTTCATCAGCAAATGCAAGGGCAAGTCCGGCCGTACTAAGGGAGCGTCTCGGCCCGGACCGATCAAGCATTTGGGCAACTCGAAAGTGTGAGACTCATCCTCAATGGCACCCGCTTGACAAAGACCGACAGAGCTCGTGTCCGGCGGGGCTCCCAATCCACCTGCCCATCTCGATCGCGAAGATGGTGGGCACTGTGGCGAATGGAGGCAATGAGTCACAGCTTTTTGGGCGGCTGGGAACGCAGGTAGAGTCAGGTGGGCCCCGCTAACACGGGTTGATGTGCTCCTTGTAATGGGCCATTTTGACTCGCTGCTAGAGCGGGGGGTCCCCGAGCTTGCCAAGGAAACAAGCATCTAGGTACTCCGCGAGGCTGTCCCGATCGACATTTGCCCACCCACGCGCATCGTGCTCGCGACGCGTTCCATCGGGCGAACCACCGATCTCTCTTACCCCTCCAACGGGCCTAAGTCACCGGGCGGATCCATGGCCACGGTGTAAAGGCGGTCGCGGGAGCCGAGCATCACCCATAGTAACCACTTTTGAAAATAGGCGATGTGTCTATCAAAGCCCTCACCCGCTGCAAGCGGCAGAATCTGTTCTGCAGCGAGAGAAGTCGATAGGGGACTGAAGGTTTCACCCCAAGTGCGTGCCAAAATGCCTACGCGCTTCTCCAAGTCATTCCGTGTCGCCAAAGAGGCGGCCGGGCCCCGCAACCGACCCGTCTGAAGGACATGCTCGACCGGTGCAGGAACAGATGTGACCGATGGCCCCAATCATAGAGCTCTGCCGGTATTTGTTGTTACGCATGGCATAAAGCGCTTTCCGACTCTTGTCACCCATAGCGGATAGAGCGCCTCCCAGCCAGAGAGCGCAGGAGGGGAACTCCACCCCTAGGTACTTGTAGGTGGGCGTGGACGCCCACAGCCGCCCCCCGATATGTGAGTGCAGGAGGCATGGGGTGACGGAAGAGGATATGAGAACCACCCCGGTCTTGGCCGATTGACGCCAAGCATGTCAGAAGCCCGACAAAATGTGTCTAGGGCATCCGTGTGAGATCGCATAGCTTCGGGTGTGTGGGCCAAACAGGCCAACATCGCCCCGCGATAGATGAGCCGGGCGGATGACCTGGTGCAAAAGCTGTATGCCATCCCCCCCATGCTCAGTAAGTCAGGGCTCTAACTGATCAATGTAGAGGCCAAAAAGTGTTGGCGAGAGGGGGCAACCCTGCCGGACCCCGATACTACTGGTGAATGCTTGGCCCGTCCTTACGCATCCTACCAAAACAACTCTCATACAACCTCCAGATATGGCATCTCGCGACAGGCAGCTGGAGCCCCAGCTTGACGCAGCTTCTTAGCCCACGCCTTTTCCGGGGGAATCAGATCAAAAGCCTTCGCTAAGTCCACAAAGCAAAGAATACAAGTCCTCCGCCGATGATTCCGCTGTCTTCAATCGGGCCTCGCAGTGTAAAGATATGGTCAATCGTTGAGTGGCGGGGTCTAAAGCCCCGCCTTTTGTGTGAGGGCTCGCACATCCGCACGCCGCCGCCGGGTCAACTGGCCGCTTCGAGAATGCCACCAACAGTTTGGCAAACACCGAACCGACCATGATCGTCCGGTAATTGGCCGGACACGCTGTGGGTCGCCCTGCCTTGTGAATGGGAACAACCCCGCTTGTTGTCCATTGTCTGGGAGACCTTCCCGCAATGCTCGCGTTGAGCGGGGTAGTGAGGACCGCACAAGCGCTGCCCCCCGCCCATTTGAGTAACTTCTACCGCATACCATCGAGGTCACCGCCTTCCCATTAGCCACCGTTGCAGGGCCCTCCTCAACATCCTCGGCCCACGAGAACCAATGGGGCCATCCCGGGGGGTATGGGCGACGCTGCCCCCGGGGCGGGTCATAGAGCCGCCAGTAGTAATCGCTCCCACCGCCCGGGTGTGATGTCCCCGTGAGGGCCGGGCTGGCCTTCAGCACTCAAGGCTAAAAGGTTCGAGGATGAGTGTCCAACAGTCAACATCTCCCCTCGACAGCTCGGGTAAGGTACCGCGCCTTTGTATCCTTCCGATGGGCGCCAGACGGTGGTGGCCTCGCAAGCTGGTACCGGATCCGTATCGTGACGGAGCTGCCGCTATGCTTTTACACCTCGCATCAAACCATCGGTTACACGCTGAATGTTGCCGGCCCTAAGCGCACGACGGGGAGGGGGTCTCCTAAAGCACTGTCCGGCCGCATCCCGTGAATAGCGGTCACCTGGTCTGCTCGGGCCGCTTCTAGTGTGGAGGTCCGCACTACCGGGAGGGCGCCCATGAGCATCTTGGCCAGAAGTCCTCCCGCCTCCGCCATAATCTAGTCTCAACCGAGGACTCCGAGGGGCTGGCGTAGTGGGGTTCCGGGCGGCTTGCCAAACCAGGTCCAAATAAAGTGGGAGGTGATCTCGAGTCGGCCTCCTCATCCCGATCGTCTCGTACCCACCCGAAACGATCGATGAGATGCATATCTTACGCAACTACTGAGCACATAGTCCACCACACTAGACCCTCCCCCCGATTGTCCTGCGCATGCATGTGCACTTGCGGGGAATCGGGCCATTGTGAAAGGCCATTGCAAATTATCAAGTCAAAAATGCCACATAGCGAGCAACCGCTATCACAAAAGCGAGTGACTGGCTGTCATCCCGACCCTCGTGGCGGGTTGCTTCCAGGGCGAGGCTGAGCAGGACATCGCCGAGGGGTCAAGTCTCATGGGCTGCTCTACTCGTCCATGCATTGAAATCTCCAAGAAGGACGACCCTACCCAAGCTGGCTGGTGCCGGGCCAGATGTCATCATATAGATCGACATAAGGGTCCATCCTATCCGTGACGGGGGTGGCTGCGATAGAAGGTGCCGTCAGCGTGAGGGAAATAACAGCGCCGTAAAAAGAGGGTTGCCACCGGTATTATGCACACGAACCCACAAGTACCGTTGTGTGTGCCAATGCGTCCTTTCCGGAGGGTAAACCGAATGTGCCAAGGTTGTCCGGTAGTAGCAAGCCATTCCACCATGACCCCTCTCGGCCCCGCATGTGTATTGAAGACCGAGAAATGTTGGTAACCCGGGCAGCTCGGGTAGTTCAGGCTCAAAGATGCTCCCATGTCTCCAAGAGAAAGATGAGATCCATATCGGCTGCCACGGAGTTCGGGACCGCCCCCCTCGCCAAGGGAAGCCTCGACAATTCCATGAGACCACCAGGAGACACAATTTCTATTTGTCGGCCAGGGATGGTATGCGCGACCGAAGTCGCTGGGGAGGACTCGAAGCAGAGGTCGAAAGTGAGAAGTAGATGGAGCGGAGGCAGCATGTGGCTGAGAGGGCATGGGCCGTGAGGGAGCAGGAGTAGGAGCAGGGGAAGGGGGGGCCGTGGTAGGAGAAGCGTAAGGTGGCCCCGCGTCGCGGTTGGGGTTGGGGTGGGAAGTGCGGCAGCGATGAGCGAGTGTGTCGAAAAAATGTGCATCCCGAACCAACCAATGTGTGGCACCCCCTGGTGGCGAATGCCTCTGACCCTCATGACCAATTATTATGACATGCAACAACTACATTTGCCATTATGCCACTGCTTCTTATTCCCAGTAGATAAGATGTTGTGGTAGCTTATTATGTTGTTGGCACAGTAGGTTGAAGCAAATCGTGATTGAAATTGTTTGTCAAGACTTGCCTTTTTGGTCGGTTTTAAAAAGTTACACATATACATTGCCTTTGCATGCTCAAACAAAAGTATCCGAGAGGTGGAGACTAGTGAACCAAATATTGATTATAGGTCAAAGAAATATACACTACCTTTGTATGTTCAAACAGAGATGTGCTCTTGAGGGGTCCAATAATACTTGCATAATAAAATATATATTTAATGAGGTTATGTGTATTATTTTTTTTTATTACATCGTCATTTTTGGTAAATGATGTATTTGTTTTGTTCCATTTTTGCAGCTTTCACAAAGTAGGTATGTCACATTGCAAACTAGATAATAAGAGTAATTTGGAGAATTACCAATTTGACGTAACTTTCATTGGTAAGCCTTGTTGCTATATTGAGATAATGGCTTGGACATTGCATGAACAAGAAACATTAATACAATTTTGGAATAGAAATAGAGTTGGATCAAAGAAAGCACGTGCAAAGCATTTCGTAGATTCACATCCAAATTATGAATATTCTATTAGAGCAATCTTGGCTAAAGTTTCTAGACTTGAAGAAAATGGCTTACTTGATAACACTCTCGACATTGTTCAACATCCTCTTGTAGCATCACCAAATGGTATTCATGACGTGAATGTTGATATGAACGTTCATCAATGTGCTGAACAACATGTTGTGGATAGAAATACACATAACAGGTATGCAATATTTAATACTTTTGCAGCTTTCAAGACCATGTAAACTTCATGGATGCTATTCATGATTTCACACACTTTGCAATGTTTAATATTTTTGCAGCTTGCAAGACCATGTAAACTTCATGGATCCTACTCATGATCAAAATGTTTGTCCAAGATCCATCAATAATATTGAGCTCAATATGAGTACAGAAGACGACATTGCATCAAGTTCTTGGAGGAGAGCACGTTCAAAACATTTTTCACAATGTCATATTGAACTGCCCAGCTCTGATCAATCACATCCATCAACGTTGTCAAGTACACGCAACATTTATGAATTTGCAAGTAATACTAGCACTATTGAAGTCCATTCTATACATAACACGAATGATGGTAACCATCTCGATGCTGATATTGAAGACTTTTCTATTAATGGTATTCATGATTTTGAAGGCTCGGTTCAAAACAATGAAGGTGTTGTACCATCTATAAATGCTCTTGGTGGTGTCAATGGTGGTGTCAATGTGGATCTTTGTTCCATGTCCATGAACAACCTTCACCAACGTGGTGATGAACAACATAGTGTAGAGGCAAACAAACACAACAGGTATGCTTTAAATGAAACTCTAATGCACGTACAATATTTCTTAGGTTTAACACTTATTATGTTGCTCCACTTTCTTAGCACAAATTTTATAATATTTAATGGTTTTGTAGGTTACAAGGTTGTGTACAATTCGTGGACGCTTATTTTCATCAAAACGTTTGTTCAAGCTCCATGAATAATATAGAGCTCAACGTCACTAAAGAAGACAGTATTGCTTCAATTTCTTGGAAGAAAAGAGCACGTTCAAAACATTTGTCACAATGTGATATACAACTATCCACCTCTGATCAATCAAATCCATCAAAATTACTAAGATTACAGGACAATGGTATATTTGCAAGCAATATTAGCACCATTCAAGTCGATTCTTTGCACAATGTCGATGATGGTAACCATGTAGACACTGATATTGGAGACATTTGTATTAATGGTATCTATGATTTTGAAGAGGCGTCTGCTGATATTCCAATAATTCCCTGTCTTTCTTGCAAGAGGTTAAGATTCTCTTACCAGATGATGAAACAAAAGACACATTTCAAGAACCTTAGCAATCTACTGAACAAAGTTTGGTATAAAGGGAGCGATAATACATCTTGCAAGCAATGCTATAATAAAGGCAACTTCTATAGTCCTGAGAATATTGAATTGAATGTTGTACCACCAACTGTTCTTATGCTGCATCCACTAGAAGAAAGGTTAATATCATTGAGAATACCCTTTGCACAAATATCTATTTCACAAGCAGGCATAGGGCAACATCATTATCAAAGGTCTTTGTTGTACATGTTGCTTCAAACATTAAGACGACCCAAGATTCACTTCCTAGATTTCTTGATGAAGATGCAACTATTAGACTTGAGTTGAGACGAAGAATAAGTGATACAAATGCGTATATGGAAGGTTCTATCAGACCACGCCATGTTATGAATGCACTTTATGAATTAAAAGATGAAGATTTATATAAAGAATCAGGTATTCAAATAAACGAGAACTGGCTATCAACTATTGACTGTCAAAATGTTATACACAAATGTGAATAATTGAAAACTTAGGAATTGACGAATTACATTTGGAACATCAAGGTAACACATTAGTGCAAAACTTCTTAAAGCTCAACATATCCGGATTTTCAAGATCAAAAGGTAATTGTAGCTCCTGGAGAAGGAAACCATCCAATGGGTTTCTTTATGGTTTCAAATGTAGAGGAATCTTGTTTTCCAACTCTATTTGGAGGAAAGAAAAGACCTCCACAAATTGCAGAGAAGTTTACATATAAGCAAATTTGTGAATGGGAACTCTTGAATATAGATCGTCGTTTTGCAAGGAATATAGAGAACATTTTTTTCAAATTTATCATGGATGAAATTCATTTTGTGCAAGGCTCTGCAAACTACTGGCTAAGAAGAGGAAGAAGAGAAGATAGAAACCTCACTGCATCTTATGTTTTAGACACCACAAACTTGAGAAACTTATTGAAAGACAATTTGGGTTTCAATGATTTAAAGGCATTAAGAACATCACCAGATAAGTTGAATCATGTGAAAAAGGAAGCAATGGCTACGTTAAGATTCCTTGGTCCAGCATCATTGTTTGTAACTTTTAGTATGGCAGAGAAATATTGGACAAATTTGATTGTGGCATTGAAGCATCTAAATCCTGATATTGTTGAAGAAGGAACTACTACAAATTGGTCAGACAATAGGCTTATCATAGAATTGACAAGGGCAGATCCATTAACATGTGCAAGGTATTATGTGCATCGCATGGATGCAATGAAAAAGCTTCTAGAGAATGATCCTTCAATTGTAGGTGGGGTCGTTGATAGTGTTTGTGTTACACAGTTTCAAAATCGTGGAAGTCCACATGATCACATGTTACTTGTGGGTAAAGAATGCACCACAATATCCTTATGATTCACCGTAGCGGATCATCGAGTTTGTAGATAAATTCATGACAACTCGATCATATGTTATTACACGAAGAATTACGTGATATTCAAACACATAACCATTCTAGATCTTGCAGGAAGAAAAAAAACGTCAAATGTAGGTTCAACTATCCTCAACCTCCAATGAGAAAGACATGCATCTTATCCCCAAGCAATAGCGGTCTAAGAAAAAAAAGAGCGCAGAAGTGAGATGAAAGTCTTAATTGATGAATACCTAGAAAGCAATTATGACAAAGGTGACAAAGGGATTGATGATTTGTTGAGCAATCTCCAAATTACAGGAGGAGCAATATATTAATGTTTTATGCCAAACAATTCTTGGGCCTAAAGTATTTATGCAGAGGAAAATTAAAGATGCATATACAAATCCCTTCAATCCTACTATATCTCGACTATGGAGAGCAAACACTGATTTACAGTATATCATTGATCCATATGCCGTTTGCGAAAAGATAATTGTCTTTCTTATATTACCAATCCAGAAAACCGATATCTCAAAGAACATTATCGAAGATTATAGAAGAATGTAAAGTGAATAATGTGGATACAATACAAAGGATACGAAAACTGGGTAATGCATTCATACGTTCTCAAGAGGTTCCTGTGCAACAAGCTCTATTCCTTCTATTAGGAATGCGATTACAAACATTATCTCGAACTGTAATATATATTGATACAAGTGAACCACACAAACGTACCTTAGACTCAAGTCAAAAGAACGGTTGAAACAACTTCAGTCCCCGATAGCACCGATATTGCGACTTCTTACGTGATAGACAAATATAAGAGCGAGGGAGAATGAACTTGAAGAACTATCATTGGCAGTAGTTGTATCCTCATATATCGACTCAAAGGGTAAGTACATAGACAAGAGAAGAATGAATAGAAGACATGAAACAAAAGATGCAGTTATTCGTTTCAACAACTACAATATGACAATAGATATAGAAGCGTGGGCATATGAACGTTTGCTTTTGCATTTGCCATTCCGAAATGAAGATGAGCTTTTATGTGGTCAAAGCACATTCCATAATGCGTATTTGCATTGTCAACAACAAATTGAAGAAGCACACAAGAAATTTGTATTCAGTTCATCTAATGAATTAGATGAAGTATGGACTCATATAGAGCAAATAGCTGATGATTTACATGAACAAGGCTTACACCATTGTGGCAACAACGAAGAACATGGAGGCAACAATGAGTTCGATGTGGGGTTGGACATGAATAATGCAGTACATCCAAATCCAAGTACAAGTTCCTCAATATCATCCATACGAACAATTACAAACAACGAAGTTTATGCCCAATGATCAATACTATAATTTGGTCGAACACTAAACAAAAGAGCGTAGATTGTTATATGATGACATTGTGGATGACATTTAAATCAATTTTATTATTCCTTATGTGAGGTGCTTAGGAGTTGGTAAATCGAGATTGACAAGATGTTTAATAGAAAGCTTAAAGAGGTTTTATGAAATCAAATATCCAAATGATGCGCCATATACGACATGCATAGTTGCTGCATTGATTGGAAAAGCTGCAAATAATATAAAAGAAACAACAATACATTCCGCATTTGGATTAACTCCCAGAAAAAGCGGCAAACAATATAGTCTACCCTCTGGGACAAAGGCGCAACTAGCAAGGAATACATATCGTGCCTTAAGGTTACTTGTTCTAGATGAAATATCTATGATTGGAATGCCACTTTTTATGCACTTGGACCATCTATGTTGTGAGTACAAGTATTGCTGGGGCGTTTCACCCTTTGGTGGTTTAGACCTAATAGTCAGTGGAGATTTATACCAATTGCCTCCTATATGCGAGAAGATGGTATTTGCTAATCCTGAAGAAAAAGATCTCAAGAGGCTTGGTTCTATCTCAATTCCAGAACTCTATCATTCATGGAAATCTAATATAAAGTACTATGAATTAAAGGAAATAGTGCGCCAACAAGATGATCAAATATTTGCAACAATTCTATCAAGAATGCGACTGGCTCAACAAACACAAGATGACATAGACTTCTTGAATTCCATATGTGTAAGAAGGCCTCGTGAAGGCATGCAAATCATTCATCTTTGCAACAAATAACAACAAAAAGCAAGCATAATTTCGACGTTTTCCAAAAGATGATTGGTGATGAAATAGTTTGTGATTCAGAGGATATTCGTCAACCATCATGTCCCCATGGATTACATCTTCCTTCAGATCCTCACAAAATGCAAGGATTACATAAGCAACTCAACTTAAAGAAATCTATGATAGTTGACCTAACGATGAATATTGATGTGGAAGATGGTTTGGTAAATGGTGCAGATGGTACATTTCAACAAATGAGCATTGCAAACGGGGAGCAAGTATTATGGATACAATTCTCAGATAGAGACACAGGAAAAGCATTAAGGAGAAGAAAAGGTAGATATGTAGATGGATCATTAGATGACATCAACACACCAATATACAAAGTTACAAAACTTATCCAAGTCTCACGCAGCGAAAGGCACAAGATATCAAGAAAACAATTCCCTTTAGGACCAAAGAGGTGGGAGAACAGTTCACCGAGCACAAGGAGGCACATTTGAACAAATTGCTTTTGATCCAACTGGAATGTGCAAACCGGGCATGACATATACAACAGTATCACGAGTGAAAACAATGGATGGATTGTACCTTTTAAAACCACTGGCAATGCCACATTTCAAAACAAATCGTAGTGTGGATGAAGAAATGGCCAGGCTAAGGACAGATGCACAATGGCAAATGAAAATGTATGACTTAACAACAGTCGAAGATGTACAAACAATTTTACATACACTTAACACAAGCTCAGCAACTCTACATGCATCTGATATTTTCGCGGATTACCAGTTAATGACTTCAGACATCCTATGTTTGCAAGAAGCACGTATCACAAGCATAGACATATGCCATCAAACACAATACCATGTTGTAACTAACAACAGCAGAAATGGCCTTGCAACTTTATATAAATTTGGAGCATTATTGATTGAATTATGTGAGCAAGGAACAACCAATACAATGACATTCATTCGTACACACCTCGTCAGAAACAAAGACAACATGAGGATCCTGGTAGTTAACTTGCATAGAATTCCAGGTATTGCACATACTATCTTTTCAAATAAAGCTGTGGAAGTTGTTAACTTGTACACAACTGGTAATGCAGGTACCTCAGAGCGTTTGTTTTGTGAAGAAATATCAAAAATAGTTCAAAGTTTGGACTTAACAAATTACGTTGCTATTGTTGGAGACTTCAATATTGATATGTTGCAACAAGGATTACAACAACAAAATTTGCAAAATGCAATGGTGCCTTTACAACAACATGTGAATAAAGCCACTCGTATGCAAGCTCTTCTAGATCAAATATGGACCAATTTCAATCCATCAAACACTGGGATAGGTCATTGTTACTGGAGCGATCATTCAAGAGCATATATATTGCTTGATGTGAACAAGGTATGGTTGATTAAGAGTTAAAAAAGGTGGTCTAACTTATGTTATTGGCTATTTTAGAAATAGGTAGTATAAACCAATTTGTTGACTAAGTATGATTGCTTATCTATATGTTGTTCTTGCTAACAGTGATGATAGAGCACGTAGTTGGTTTGAGCTAATTAATGGGTGCAAATAAGGGCTTCAATGATACACGGCAAAGTGGTACTAAGGTGGTACATGAATTCATCCATTCAACGTTTATCTTTAAGAAGTGGTTTGTCTTAGTTTGTCTTATTTTTTGATCTATTACTACAAGGATTAATGGCAGTCACTAGATTAGAGTTAGTGGTAGTTGTTGCAAGTCAAACACACCTTTACCTGTAAGGGTTTGATTGAAGGGATTGTTTTAGGCTGGTGGCAGGTAATATACGCTTCTATCGTCTTCTTAAAGGTTGCATGTTTAGGTTTTTGTTGTCCTTACATGCTGACTTTGATGCAGGATAGGTGCTCAATGGCTGCAAACTAAGGTGGTTGTAGTGCATGCATCATAGTTTTGCTGAAGGCTTGGTGCTGCTCTGTTAGAGTTAGCTGTATGCTAGATGCTTCTCATCTCCCTTCAAACAGGAATCAACTGCTAGAGTTATTGTCAATTTTGATCTCAAAAAAATCAATTCATAATTACATTCATATGTTCAAAGTGGACTTTAGTGTTCTGTTGCACGTTTCAAAAACAAGTGTAGGATATCAAATTACATAACTCATTTTATGCAGGATGTCTTGGAAGGCAATAATTACCTTGCGCATGATAGTTTTGCTAAAGCCTTGGTGCTACTCTGTTAGAGTTAGTTGTATGCTAGATGCTTGTCATGGCTGTTTGGTCTTATGTAGGTAGCTTGGGGCAACTAGGATGTTATATTCTACATGCACGTCTCACGTCTACTTAAGCTTATTCTAGTCTTGTTGTATGCAGCTCGTGCCTGCACAATACTGCCTTCTTGCCTTGGCCCTTCATCGTAAATCTATGCTTGTTGGTTACAATATTCATGCTGCTTAGGGTGCTGCCTAAGGGTTACCTATCTCATCTTCTTAGCCAAATATGCACAAGTAGAACTTTAACGCTAGTTTTATAAGGCTTGGGTGATAAAGGCTGTTTTGGGATTAGTTTAATAATTTTCATAACGATCCCTTCAAAGAGGAATCAACTGCTAGAGTTATTGTCAATTTTGATCTCAAAAAAATCAATTCAAAAATTTACATTCATATGTTCAAAGTGGACTTTAGTGTTCTGTTGCACGTTTCAAAAACAGGTGTAGGATATCAAATTACATAACTCATTTTATACAGGATGTGTTGGAAGGCAATAATTAGCTTGGGCACATAATGACCTGTAACAACCCGCGAGACATTAATTACATGCTTGGAAAACAAAGTGCAATAATTTCTGTCACTTTATATGTAACACAATATGCAGGCCTAAGAATTTATACCATTTTATTTGTATAATCTGATGTAACTTTCTGGATATGATTCTAAGTCTGGGTCCAATGCATCTATTGAATCCCAGACTACTCCCTCATTCTTCAGTACTTAAACATCTTGCCTTTCCCAGGTTACTCCCTCATTCTTCAGTACTTAAGCCGCTGTCGTCTTTTTTGGTAAATGATGTATTTGTTTTGTTCCATTTTTGCAGCTTTCACAAAGTACATATGTCACATTGCAAACTAGACAATGAGTAATTTGGAGAATTACCAATTTGACGAAACTTTCATTGGTAAGCCTTGCGCAATTATACATTGTCTTACTTTATTTAGTTTAAAGAAATATAGCTCAACCATTCAAATTGTAATGTGTGCTTTGTCCAGAGGTGTTGCTATATTGAGATAATGGCTTGGACATTGAATGAACAAGAAACATTAATACAATTTTGGAATAGAAATAGAGTTGGATCAAACGTGCAAAGCATTTCGTAGATTCACATCCAAATTATGAATATTCTATTAGAGCAATCTTGGCTAAAGTTTCTAGACTTGAAAAAAATGGCTTACTTGATAACACTCTCGACATTGTTCAACATTGTGACGTTCCACGTATTTATACGGTGATAATGATAAATATCTTCGTTACGTCCCATGCTAAAGAAAAGATACGCCATCATGGGGTATTTTAACCTAGGGGATTGACCTAAAAGGGATTAATTTAGCTATGCTAAATTAATAAAGGGGTCACTAAAGGTTAATTACCTATAATTAAGGAAGCATTATCTAATTAACTCAATTAAGTTAATTAAGTTAGGATAATTGATTAATTAGGAGGGTGCCACCTGGCCAAATTCGATTGGCCAGTAGGAGAATGCTAACTTGGGGCATCAAATTGGATTCCTATCCCATTTGGATCCCCAAATCGAACCAAGAGGAGGAGCTGCTGAGCGCCCAAGTTGCCTGAAGATGGAGATGCCACATGATAATGGATCTAGCAGAAATTCGGGTTAGTGGATAGACTAGCTTGATATCTGTAGGGCTAGCGCCTCAGTCAGTCTTCTCTGGTTGTCTTTGTATAGGATTAACCCTTCTTTGATCCTTAGGATTATATTTCAATTATGGATTATGCTTTGTTATTCTTTGATCCTTAGGATTATATTTCAATTATGGATTATGCTTTGTTATGTATGGATGGATGAATCTATGGTAGTATCTCTGTTAGCCTTCCGTAAAGCAGGGATTAAAGGGGGGTAGTGACCTCTGTGACACACCACTAGGCAGCATCCAACTGGACATGTGACCACACTACATTGCTTTGTTGGGCCCTGCCCCCAACCACTTTACATTGCGTCTGTGGGTGTTGACACCCAACAGTTCAAAGTGCGATTCTGGGCGGTCTCGAACTCGAGACCTATAGTTGCTAGACCTAGTGTATTACCACCTAGACTAAACGACCAGACACATGAAGATACATTTATAAAGCTTTATTCATAATAGCATTTTGGGGGCAATCCACAGTGCTTTGCACCTTGTTCATATAATATCTTGACTGCTTGTCTTAGCTCCATCGGGACCCCAATTATTTCCATTCTTTGCCAGAGATTGTACCTATTTACTATGTCAAAGGCTTTAGCATAATCCACAAAAAGAGCATATAAAGGCCTTTTTTTTGCCGATGACAGAATCTATCATGGCACGCAGAGTTATCAGATGGTCTATGGTAGACCGCTCAGGTCTAAATCCTGCTTGCCCCATAGCCCTAACTCCATTTCTTTCTGACCACATACTAATCTTAGTGTTTAACATTGTAGTCACTGCAAATCATAATCATTCTATAATTATCTGGATCTTTATCGTCTCCTGCTTTGTATAATGGAATAACTCTGTTAACTTGCCACGAGCGGGGAAAGCCCTCTTTTAAAGCTGCATTTACTAGCTTTAACAACATTGCCTGTGTTAAACCTCGAGCCCATTTGAACATTTCTGCAACCAACCCTTGTGCATCAGTTGCTTTACCATTTGCAAGCTTTCTCAAACCTTGTTCCGAATCATCGGGGGTGAACTCATATTCACCAGCAGAGAGATATGTGATATCTTCCATATCAGAAATACCATACACATGATAAAGCTTGCGCAAACCGCTTCTTGTTTTACACAGGGTTTCAATCTGTTCCAAAAATGCTTTGGATTTAGCAATAACTCCTCTACTATATTTTGCTGCTTTCGATATAAATACTTTTTCTTTTTAGACTTAGTCAGCTTTATGTATTCTTTCTTTAATTTTTTCCTTTCTGCCCCTTTTGCTTTCTTGAACTCTGCCCTTTTTTCTTTGCAATCCCCATCAAACCATGCGTTACAAGGGAGACACTAATTTTCGTTTTGATATAAAACACGCAGTACCAGCATCCAAAACCATTTTGGCAAGCTTCTCACTGAGAGTATTAACATCCTCTGGCCAATCTATTTCAAGTGCCTTTTTCTCACACAATTTCTCATATTGATCTGCCATGTTATATTGCATATTAATCCTTTGCCTGCATGTTGTACCACTATTTATTTTACGTTGCAAATCTTTAACACGTATCACAACTGATAAAGGTGCATGATCACTTATCTGTGGCATTGCTTCCTCAATCTGAAAGTCCAGCATTTGCTTGACAAGGGATGCACGAGCTAAAACCAAATCCATAACACTAGCGTCTCTACAAGTGAGCTTACCAGAGTGCGGAAAGCGGCTTATGCCATTATATATCAACAAATCCAAGCCACTACACATCTTGTTGTAATGAACTGAAGAGTTGGAGGGCAATTGGGAAAATAAAGCGTCTAAAGGAAGATCACTTCCATTCATCCTATATCTTGAACTCGGGTTTAAGTCTGCCTGCTCTTTACTATCACTTGATTCCTCTGGCTATGTGCGCATGTGATTTTCATCAAACTTGACCTACTCATATAAAGTGGATAACCATATTAATAGAGATGATGAGCCTGGACATCAATTCACAGCTTACGCAGCAAAAAGGAGAAACTTACCTTATCAAATGAAGGGCCCCTACCTGCAGCATTGCTAAAACTTCTGAACCTATTTGGTCTGCTATCAACATATTTGGTACTATCTTTCTCAGACTTCTCATTTAACTCATAAGACCTTGAAGCATTCCGATAATCAGAAACCTTTGCAGCATCTCCAGCATTATGTTTTACATTTGCATCATTAGGGATACATTACTACAATAAGAAGCTCGAATCTAACAGAGCAAGCCAAAAACATCCAAGAGCTCAAGAAAGCACTCAAAACTGATCAAACAACAGGGAATAAATCAGGGCGGCCAACTTGCTATGGCAGCCTTGAAATGCTAAAGATGCAGATCCGACATTAGATAGGCTGAAGAATTTGATTGTAGAAGCTTGGCTATGGCAGGTGATACACGTTATTCTAGAAGCTTAGGAAGAAGGAAACGACGAGGTATCACCATGTTTCTTTAGGACATTAGTTTTAACGACTTTCATGAATGGCTTAGATTAAAATACTAAATTCAACGGCTTACATCAAAAGCCCCAAAATAAGGGGGTATGTGGCATTAAATGCAATTCCATATACCGACCGATGGCTCAGATTAAATTTCCAAATCGAACGGTCTAAAACAAAAGCCCCAAATTAAGGGGCTTTTGATCTGCCGTCCATCCAGCACATTCGACGGCCCAGATGAATCAAACTCAAGCTGGCCCCTTATAAGTAGAGATTTGGGTGGCGCACAGTTTTCCTTGATTACCATTAATGGAAAACGCAGGTAAAGCATTTGAAGGGATTTTCTGGAATGTTAGAGTGATTTTTCCTCCTTTGTCTATGGTTCAGGGTGCGCTTCTCGGTTGATAACCGCCAGAGTCACACGGCCCTTCCGGGGCCGCCCAAATGTCCAAACTCTTACCTTTCTTCCTTGGTCTCAGAGGTGAGGCAGAGAAACGAGCATGGCGAATCGGCTTAAGCATCAAGATTGCAGCCATTGGTGCCTTCCTGGTGTGCCTGACACTTCGAACGAGCTGCTTTATTTCAAGCTGTCTTTTACGCCATAGCCAAATCTTGCTGGAATATAAGGGCAAGATTCCACTTGCAGAGACGGAAGTTTGACAGTTTTGACGAACTCCCTTCAATTGAATGGAACAAAGCTTCCGCTAAGGTATTCCACTATGGTGGAGGCAATCAAACCACAACAGAATCTGAAGCATTGATCCGATGCGTGGCAGCATCTTAGAGCTTGGCAGTTCCTTCTGCTGTAAAAGACGAATGGCATCCCCTGCCAGTTAGCGCAACACTTTTTGCTTCCACATCTGCTTCCGTACCTCTTCCGAAGCAAAATCCTAGGCTTAACTTCCACTGCTAGTGGAATCGCAGAAACTGAAGTAATTTCTAAATCATGCCTCTTGATTGGTTGTCCTTAACTTCCAGGAACCAAAATGGCGATAGTGGAATCTGGCCCTAATCTTCCACTTATCTGCCAAAGAAATCCTAAAACAATCTGTATCATCTGAGAAATCCCAAACAATCTCGGCCGTCTAAATATCACAAAGTGTCACAAAACCTTAACTAATCCCAGACAATCGCAACCGCGTATTTAGAATTCTTTTAAGGATATTATATTCAAATCAAAGCCTTCTATATTTCTATATGTCACTCCACCCTCCAACAAGGGTTGCCCCCTACGGGCAACCCACAAAGGATTCCAAGTATCAAAATGTTGGCTTTTCATTCCTACGGTTAGTTGAATGGTCGACTGGAGCAGGATATCGTTCGGCTATCGTGCATGCGGAGCTCAAGCACTTCTACTTGACGCATTTGGAAGCTTGGTTATCTTGCAAATGTAGCTGTCTTTATTTTGAGATTCAACAAAGAATGCCGTAGTTTTGAGATTCAACAAAGGCGGCCATAGTTATGGTTATTTATTTACTGAGGCTTGCATATAAAATGTTGAATTACTTTCAGTTGCATCGGTGGGGATTATATCTTTGATGGGCTTTCACTTCGTACTAACTTCAAATAAAGAATGTTACACAACGGACTAACTTCAAATAAAAAATGTTACAAAACAGAAGCATGCGTGGGTATATATATCTTCATTTCTACAAAACAGACATTTAGACACTTCTCTAATATGAATCTGTAATAAACTTCTATATTATATTAGCTAAGTAAGTCCCCATTCTATATAATATAAGTAATAATAGGAAGTAAGATAGGAGCTAAGTAAGTCCCCATTCTACTGATGAAGAAATGACACACAATTCAAAATGCATATGTTAATAATGGCGAAGTGAACACATCGCTCTTATTTATCTAACCACTTAATATATTTTGCGCTTAAAAACTTTTGCATTGGAAGCAACTGGGCTTGATAGTGGTCTGATTGAGGCGCTGGACAGCAGACATGATGGTAGAATTTGAAGCAGCATATATCTTGCAATTGCAATTGAATCCATAATCATCGCCAAACAAGCTGCCTATGTTGCAGCAGTAATTGTTTGCAGCAGAACTTGTGCAGTTGCAGACTGCATTGATGGCTTGAGCCTCACAGAAGCACTCATCCAGAGTGGGAGTGATAGTAGCATGCAGCGTAGCGGGCATGGCGAAGAGCATTGCCATGCCCAGGGCAATGGCCACCATCATCATTGTTTTTTTCATATTGCTTGCTTTGGATATCTGATATACACACCCTCTGGCCTATTTATTCATGAACTGGGGTGTTGATTTTCAAACATGTACCAACTTAAAGTGCTCCCTGCCCAATTTCAATACTCTCCCTTGCTTTATCTGGTAGCACCAACCTAGCCCTCCTTTTCCTTCCTTCTTCTTTTGCAGAGGAAACAATTATCAGTTTTCTAACATGTCAAGGTCTGATATGTACTACCACTGACATGAGGTTTCTTCTCTGAAAACCAATCGGTTCCTAAGGACCACGAAGTCCAAAGTACATCCTAATTATCAGGGTCTGAATGTACTACCACTGACATAATTTCCTTCTCAGAATGCCCATTGGTTCCTAAGGAATATAAAGTCCAAAGATTATTCAATCAACCTACATCCCTCCTTTTCCTTCCATAATTGCATTTGTGTAAGGGATGAAAGAGATATATCAATTTTTTTTAAGGCCTCAAGGTCATAAATGTACTACCATTGACATGAATACAGACACGTTTCTTCTCTGAAACCCCATTAGCTTCTATAAGGACTACAAAGTCAAAGATGAGCCTAACACAAAGTAATTCCATATATTTATCTAACCTACGCCTCCAATTAGGAAAGAAAATCAATAACAAACAGTAAAATGTGGACATAAAAAGTAAAATGTGAACATGACGAACTCTAGTGGAGCGGCATGCAGTATTCAATTCTTTACAGGTGATCTCAAATTGCATGCTTTGATTGCTACTTGTATCGAATTCCATTTGCTGAAATTTTAACATAGGTACTACTAGCTGAACTATTTCTTTGGAAGTTTCTTTGAATGGCAGCTATGCCAGGGCATTTATTTTGAGTATTTCAATAACTCCATTCGTCGTACAGATTATTCAACTAAAGAATCTCATGTTTCTCAGGTATGCATGCATTGTTTGGCATTATACAATTTGGTTTTGTTCGTCTATTTCTAACTTGCATTTGATTCCTCTATTTCTAACTTGCAACATGTTATTGGTAGCTTCAGCTCGAGAATCTGGAAGTCAGTCTGTGCCTTATCATTTTATGCGAGAAGAGAGCTTATAATAATTTCTACCGCTGTTGAAGTACTATCTGATGGAGAACGTGTCTGAGGTGATTGAATTCTTTTACTATTCAATAGTTTGTCCATCTCTGGCCATGATCAAGTTGCATCTAATTGCATGGATGATTGGGTATGCTAATGTAAATCTATAGAAGTCTTTGGCATTAAGTTTGCTAGATATGTGCAAAGAGTAAACATGTCGCATCATATCCGATTGTCTCTTCAAACAGGCTGCATGATTGTCTCTTCAAACAGTAAACAGGCTGCAGTTAAAGTAAACAGGCTGCAGTTAAAGGTACAGTTTGGGTGTGGCATTCTTCCCCAATCCTTCATAAACCTATTTTTATAGGTATTTGATCATTATCTGTTTTCTATATTCAATGAAGAGTGGAACATTGTTTTCAGAATGTGGAGAGCGGTATATTACTACTGAAAAATATGGCAATTAATATAAAAAAATAGTTTGCAAACACCTGCATTGTCTCCAAGTTAGGTGTTGCTTTATATTTTCTCATTTGCAAGGTGTCGTATGGTTTAGGCTAACCATCTTTGAACAGATTTGAAGAAAGTCTACATGGAATGCATAGGTTGGAATACCGCTGCTGGACAGTTCCTGTCTGTTTGATGCGTCTATGAGGGTGTCGGATAATGAATTTGCATTGGCGTTCTTAAGGTAATTGCTAAATTATGGATGGATCACATGCAGGGATTAGAATGCTGCATCGTCATATCTGCCTGGCCTTCAGCCAGGCACCAAAAGCAGCAACATGCTTCTTTGCCTGCTTATCTGCATTCTTGTGAATTTTGAACATGCGCCTTTCTCGAATATTTCAGACAATACCAGAGAACACATACATGAGAAACATAGCTGTAATAATGCAGTCTGCCAGACACACAGGTCTCAGAAACAAATATGCTCACGGTACCAGAAAAACAATTTGTGTGCATGCATACAATAAGCAAAATGCCACAAAGTCCTGTCTTTCTGCCTGTGGTGGACTTGAGATAACGTCCCTGCATTCTGTTGTTCCGAAATTAGCCGTTAAGTTAGAGGCGATCCGACATTAAAAGGAAGAGAAGTAGCCTGCAAAAACATACTTGATTAAAACTGTAGAGCCTTCAGGGCAGTAATGGCTGAATAAGCACATGACAATGAAATTAACCTGGATCTATATCTTTGCATAAAAGTTTAAAAGTCACTATGGTAGCTGTGAAAAGAGTTGGATAGTGGAACCCTTTGTTATACAATATAATGGAATTGCAGTTTAAGCAGGCTATCATGAAGCAACTTACGAATCGTGAATGAGAGGACTTTGGGGCAGAGAAAACCATGAGAGCATGGTTTTTGGGGAACGATCTCGCTGAGAAATATGAGAAATTTTTCCCGATACATCTTGGCTATAAGAAATGCTTTCAGTCTGCATTGTAACTGCTGGAAGATCTTGTCCGGAGGGAAAGTAAGAATAGGCTTATTCTGCCATCAGTGCTGTACGTTCAGACACCCAACACACAATCCAATCTGTGATGAGATTAGCCATAGCTTAACAACATAGAAATTGTATACTTATATGCAAGCAAGCAAATTTTTAAATGAATTGATGGCATATTTGCAAAGTAGAAAGTTAGGAGAATCAATAGAATAGAGAAAAGAGCTTACCAATCCATGAAGCACAGACTGATATGAGCCGACCACCA
The DNA here is from genome assembly GCA_021234155.1 of Isoetes taiwanensis. Taxonomy (NCBI): domain Eukaryota; kingdom Viridiplantae; phylum Streptophyta; class Lycopodiopsida; order Isoetales; family Isoetaceae; genus Isoetes; species Isoetes taiwanensis. The sequence continues at coordinate 25,671,345 of JAJEKV010000002.1, read as the reverse complement.
CAATATTTGCTCTTGCTGCAGTCCGCCAAACTAGAAGCGCTTTTACATCTGATCAAGCAAATGCTCTTCTTTGGGATTACACCCAGGAGCAATTTGAGGTAAGTGGAGAAATTAATGTAGAACATCATTGCGCTCCAGCCGGATCATAGAGGGAACTAAACAAAGAAAGTGCAGAAAGAAAGACCTTCCTGAAGGTCAATGGATGTGCGCTCCATTTTGGAAGCCATAGAAGAAAAAAATGGCATCAACCATGCTTCGGCAAAGCCCTCCATCATCATAGCCGCTCACCATAGCCGTTCCAACACAGTTAGGAGCTTCCGATTCCTTTTCTGCAAAGGAGAATATATTTGTAAGAATCGAAACATAATAGAAGGAGATAAAGGGAATCTGAGACTGCATGCCTTCTCGCCGTTTCTTCAAAAACGGCATATAGCTTTCAGATTTACACCGGCCTAGAACAAATCCTATATCCCAGTCAAGAAAGTACACAGGCAACATAGAAACCTATGCCAGCAATGCCAACGATCCTGCAGGGAAAAATGCACAAATCAATAGCAAACAAAATGTGGCTTATAAAGGCAGACAGAGCACTGCCATGGCTTCTCCCGACAGGAATTTCTAAACCCACATCTAAACCTGGCCCTTTAGAATCCGCACCGGATCAGCCTTTTGCACCATATCGGGCAAAAATAAACACTCAAATCCAGCGACAGATCTGAAAAAAATACAAATAGAAAAATGGGTTATGGCAGGCAAAAGATCGCACGAAGAAACGAAGCAGAAAGGTAAGAAATGTGGAAAAAAAATGAGGTGGAGAGCGGATGTGGGGATGAAAAAGTGTTGTTCTCATTCACTTTAACCACAGGAAATTCAACTTCAATTCTAACTTTTTGAATACTCAATATTCCAAAGAAATACATGCATGATTTTACCATTTTATTGACTATACATCAATAAATCCACCTGAAACTCAAAAATAAAGACTCGAAGAATTGTTTTTCTCCCTCTAAATCAAGAAGATAAAGAATTTTCCCACTAGACATACGTAAGTAAGCTTCGGTTGTTTAATTATGGCAAGAAATAAATATAACAAAATTTGAATTCCAAACTACATATTCTACATTTTAAGTAGAACAAAAGGTCCAAAAAAAGTGCACACTTTCGTTCTTGTACACCTCTATGCGCACTAGCCAGGACTCAAAGAAAAGAAGATGCGAAACTCACCTACTACGCCTGTGAAAGATTGAATATCAAGTGAATTTTATTGTCACAACAGGTGAAAAGCACACAATATATGACTTGGGAAACAAAAGTGTATTCTCAATTCTACCATAATACGGTTTACCTATTCGGGAGATCCAAAACATATTTGAACAAAACAAAAGCCATAGTTTTATTCCTTGCCAATTATATTGCAGGTAAACTTTCTTTTAGTTGTGGAACAATAAACACTCTCTCATATGATCATAAAGCCTGATTTGGATTGCAACTCTTAAGCAACTCTCTAATTTGAACGGAAGAAACATTACAAGTTCCATTATGATTTGGAGCAATTGGTGATTTTGGCATTTTCACATTTTTTCCCTTCTTTATTTTACCTTTTCCGTATATAAGAATCACCTCTTACCTGTGATTCTGGTGTGGAAACGCTGCCGACGCCGTTAGGCGGAGGCAGCGTTGACACACCAGAATCACAGGTAAGAGGTGATTCTTAAAACGTGAAATCAAAGGTAGCAGCAATTCAGCGAGGTAAAATCTGGCAGAATGCGAGGTGAATCGGCCAGAATTCGAGGTGAAAGCTCTAGAATGTGGGGTGAAAACTCAGAATCTTCGGCTGAAAGAAGAACACAGGAAGAATGCCGCAGTAAAACTTCGCTCGTCCTTGCTGCTTGAAATTTTCTTCGACATTCTTGAAAAGAATAGGTGACACGTGGCGAGGCGTGATTGATGGACGCAGCTGAATTGCTGCTACCTTGATTTTACGTTTTTTAAGATTAATTTACATTAGCTATTTTGGGTTGCTTAAAACGCATACCCTAGCGGTGGAGGATGAGTAGGTATATGCCACCAATTATTTCAAGTGACAAGTAGGATGTATGGTGGCATGGCCACCGGGACCACATTCCGGTGTGGACCGGTAGGGCCCCGCGACCGGCGGAGCTGGGAGCGGGTCACGGGCCACACTGGAATGTGGGACCGGTGGCCATGCCACCACAACATGGAAATTGGGAACTTTTTTTTTTTGCTGTCTTTTTTTTTTCCTGGCGGCTATGGCGCATCTTCTGCCGCATTCTCTGGCGCTTGAAGCTATGGCGCTCAGCGGCTATGGCATTCTTGCGAAAAAGCGAAGTATAGTGATTTTTTCCTGGCTGAGGCCTTGCGATTGTCGGTATGGCGGTTATGGCGCATCTTCTGGCGCTTGTAGCTATGGCGTTCTTGCGAAAAAGCGAAGTATAGTGTGTTTTTTTGCACATTTTTGAGCTCTTGGGTTGATCTTTCAGAGGAATCGTCATCTGCTTCTCCTTCTTTCAAAGGAATCGTGTTCGGCTATGTAGATCTGAAGTCGCTTTTTTCTAGGTTCTTTCGAGCTTCTTCAGTTCTGGCTTTCTTTCTAGGCATGCATGTCTTTTAATATATTCCATTTCTTGCAACAGAAGCTCCGGCAATGGCAATAGAAGCTGTCGATACTTGTTCTATTATAGGTAAGCAGGTATTTTGTTCTTAATCTCGTCGTTTCTTAGCAGATCTTTTGCAAGGAAGCCAGCATTTCATTTATTTTTTGCTTTTTATTCTTGAAGTTTCCATTTGCTCCCAAGATATTTGAAGCTTCGTTTTGATGAGGAGATATGCCGCGGCCAGATTTTTACCATGATACTTTCTGGGTTTTGTGGGTTCGAATCCCATAGTGGTAGTGCTTTAACCGCACGGAATTGGCTTCCCACTTTCCATTCTGGGTTGTAGAGATATGCCACGTGGCAACACAAAATTCATCTTCCGACAAAAAATGGAACCTAATTTCCATGTTGTACTCTAGGCAAAGACACTCATAAAAGTGGTTTCTTTTGTATTTTTTTAAAGTTTTGACCATTGTTAAACCACTGAATTGCTAAATACACAAAAATGTGCAAATACATGCACAAATCACTAGTTTGACCAAACCAGGGCTTCAACCTCCATCGTCGTCTGCAACCGATCGCGCTGCGATTGCAGCCCTAACCAAGAAGAGGAGCCCTGTCTTTTATGCGTTTTGGGAAGAAATGTAGCCCCAATTGTAATTGAGGTGTTTCTAAGAGCTTATATTTTCATTTTCGCCATTTTAGTTTCTTTATTTTATTTTAATTTATTTCAACTTACACTACTATTAATTCACTTTAGGTATTTAGAAGATCCTCAACCTTTCGACTAGATCTTAAAAAAACCAGGTTTCCGTTTGAATCCAACTTCAGGAATATGGCTCCCACAACGTTGCAACCAATCCATAAAGGCAACCCATAGTGCGAGAACACTTTGTTTACAAAGTCCAAAAAATGTTTGTCTCCTACATTTTTAGTTACATACTCAAAATGTAGTAGAGTCTCATATATAATTTACTGTAGTGCTTTTATACCACTCCGTAAAGCTTTCAAGAAGGCTTCCTTTTCATCCTTTGTTGCTCCAACAAGGGAACAATCACCAACTCCCCATTCGGCACCTCGCTCACAGTACTTTGTCTGAACTTCATTTTTATGCCTGGAAAGAATGGACTTAAAAATACCTTCTACTTGTAGACATGCATCAACAATAGAGCATATACAAAGCACCAACATACGAAATGACATATACAAACATGAAGGAGTTTCCTTGTTCAAGTGCTGAAAGTACAGTAAATTTCATAGATTTAAATGAAAACAATTTACAATTCTGCATTTCTCTTTGGACTTGCAATAACTAAAGGATAAGAAACATACAATTGAGCGTTTTCCTTTGAGCGTTTCAAGAGCTCTTGTAGTAATGGAGAAGACTTGAATTGTGCATCAAAGTTTTCGTACTTCTTCCGAGTTTCCTCTGATCAGTGAAACAACACGTTTAAATCCTTTAAACTCATAGGATGGCTTTCGGCATAGCAAATATAAAATAGAACATACCTTGTTGTTCTCTTAAATACTCGGATTGTGGTAACTGAGGTAGATTAAGCCCATCCAAACCAGTTGCTCCCGAAAGAATGCCAGCTTGAGCTGCATTATAATGATTTCACCTTATTCACAAATCAAAAGGCAAAAATTGTACATTAACCTTATCTGCAACACAACTTATCTGCTAAATATAAGTTTTGGTGGCTCTATAAAATGCAATCATCATGGATATCCTTCTGCTCTATATTCTACCTGATTTCAAGCATCTAACCGTACTAATTTGGGCTTATTGCCTACTTATCCCATTATCAGCTTCGTTTAAGCATGACCTGATCCCACTTTCCTTCATACTAACAAGGATAGAATACTACATAAATTTTGGCCTTTCGTAATCGAATATATACCTGGAAGCTGCCAAAAGGCAATAGAAGATATGCAAAGAGAAATTAGGGGCACCAGAGAGGATCTGCCTTGCCTTTGAATTGCAGTTGCCGACGAGTATATATGCAAGGGAGCCGTCTTAATTGTCGATGGTGTTGATATAGCAGTCGGACGCAGAATACATGAGCAGGGCGCTCCTATAGTCACAGCCATCGCCATTTCCGGTAAACAAGATATTGTTTACCCTAATATAAATATATTCGCTATTGTGGCATTTCCTTTCTTTACAAAATTATCACGCAAAATATGTAAACCAATTGCACCAATGCGGTACTAAATAGTGAACCACTAATCCGAAAAACAATTGCGTCCATGGCAAATTCCCTAAGGTGGGAGCATGTAATAGAACTTTTTTTGGGGGGCAACCCTTTTGTTGTAGGGGAGTGTCCGTTGCAAGGTTTGGATTTAATTTAAACTAGTAATAGTTGCTCGGCATTGCCGGGCATAAGTACGTTCATCCATGAACTACGATGTACATTGGTATATGGCAATGTAAGTATTCATTCAGTTCGATTTTCTAAATATCAATTCAGATAAGATTTTGTTCATATAATTGAGCTTATGAGGTAGATTACATTAGTTATAGTTAGAGGATTTTGGCTACTTGGACCACAATGAAAATTAAGTGAACCATATTGAGGAAACTATCCCATCGATCCGAGCCATCGGATCGTCATTCTGGGAAGGGACGAGCGCTTATATTAGGCCATTTCCGTTTTCAGCCCGGTTATCGGCGTCTTCTCACAGCAGCTCTTCTTCTCCTCTCGTGGCTTCCCTCCCTTCCCGCCCTGCTGCGTGGGCGCATGAGTCTTTTTTCATTTGTATTTTTTTGTTGTTCATGCACTCTTTGTTGTTCTCCACCTGTGGGTGTTGCTATTCTCTTGTTTATGTTTCCTCAGCATCCTGCTACGTTATTCTCCACCTACGGGTGATGCTGTTTATTTCCACCTCGAGGGTGATGCAGATTTTTACGTAATAGTTTTTCACCCGCTGGGTGATGCTTTTTCCACCCTATGGGTGATGCTATCTTTTTCTGTTATGTTCTTTTTTCACCTATTTTCATTCCTCATATCTTCGGACCTTCTTGGTGCAGCTTGTTTTTCATGACTATGCTTGTTTGTTTTCTCTAACCATTTACGGGTGTTTTTTGGGGAGTTTTTTGGTATTGCTTGCAGGATTCCGCCCGTCTTCCGCCGTCTGCTGGGGTCCTGCTGTATTTCTGTTCACCATCACCCATCTCCTTTGGTTCTCCATGGACATATTCGGGGGTTCTTTTGCTGTTTTCTGGGGTCGTGCTCTATTTTGCATTTGCGCTCTATTTTGCATTCGCCATCGACCTGTTTCTCTCCGTTCTCCGGGCAACACATTTAAGGTTGTTGGCGACTATTTCTCATTAGGGTTTTCCTCGAAAACCCGAAAGGGCGGGGTTTTTTATCCCGATGAGAAGTTGTCGCCATTACCCTTCTATATTGCCTCGGCACATTTCTTTTTATGGGGTAGTCCGATATTGTTCCTATGGTCGGCTACCCCTCTCTATTCTTCCAAACATTGTATACTGCTGCTGTGATGAATGACAAGCCTATCTATTTCATACTCTCGGTTGTCCCTTGCTTTCCTGCCTGTCGTCGATACTTCGGCGTCATTTCACCCCATCTGACCTATCTTCCTCCCCTCCTGCTTTCTTCCTATCCACATCCGTTTTCTTATTTTTTCATTCATGTCAAATGAGCTACTCATGTTATGATGTTTTTTCTTCAGATCCAGGTTCTAGATGCTCTCGGTCTGTCGAATTTGTTTTGTAAATTTTGATTCGTTTTCTTTCTAATGATGCATGCCATTTCATGTGCACGAACTATTATCTTGCATGTTCACATATTTCTCGAGCTAACTTTTCCTACCGTGTTTTCTGAGGATCCTTTTCTGGTTTGCTTGTGTTTTTTTGTGGTTTAATTTCCTTGGGGGCTCTGCTCATGCATAGATGGAGGTTTCGATTATGGGTATGGGTTTTCTCTGTTTTGCTCTTGATACATGCAGTTGGCTATGGAGCAACACAAATCTTGGGCATCGGCGGAATCTTTCCATGGAAGATGGCAGATTTGTCGAGATCTGGCATAGCCAAGGCGGTTCCCGGCCATTTGATTGCTGACCTATGTCTGTGGTTTCTGTTACAGCCTCTTCTTCTCGCCCATTGTCCTGCCTTACAGCTGGAAATCTGCGCAGTCAAGAACCGAATCTGGAGTGGATGTGGTCGCTGGAGCATTCGACGGAGTGCTGATGCTGAATCGTTGCTGATCGACTGTGGGCAAACAGATGGCAGCTTTTTCCTAATATCTTTTTCTTGTCTTCACTCTCTGAGCCGATCTGCCTGGCCGGTTTCAGCTATTTAGGGTTGCTGCATGCCGCTAATTCTGCCAGCCCGGCCAATCTCTTTTTTCTTGCCATAGTCTGTAGATGGCTCGCCCTTTTCTCTACAGCCCTGCTTCTTCGCTAGGTTTGCTTTTTTCTTCCTCCAAATCATTATGCAGAAGTGACATCTTTATGTCCCTCATTGATGGATAGCTCCTTGGGCAGGCCGTTGGCCGCCTTATTTGAAGATGCTGGTTCGAACTCTGGGTATGCCCGCATTATCATTTTAATGTTACATTCTCGGTTTGCACTGTTGTTATACAACCACTTAATTTCAACTTCCATCTCCTTCCTAGGTTATTGTCAACCACCACGTTTTTCTTTTCAAAATCGACTCTTTTCCGTTAATTTCTAGTGTGTTAGTTCCCTTGTAAGTTGTTACACATCACTTTTGTTGTTATACACGTTCCCCACTTAATTTCAACGTCTTCCTAGGTTATTGTCAACCCCCACATTTTTATTTTCACAATCGACTTTTTTCAGTTTATTATGGCTTTACACCTTTATCGTGTGTTAGTTCCCTTGTGAGTTGCTACACGTCACTCTTTTAGCCTCCTTTGCCATCCCAATCTCCGGCCTGTGCCTTCTCCATGTCCCTGATCCGGCTCGCTTGTCCTTTCTCCTTTTGTTCATTTACATTAGAGCTTACATTCATCGCATATTCCTCTTTACTTATGGGGATTTGTATTGGTATTTACTTACGTGCTTGGCATTGCATCCTTCAACTTTTTGCTTATCGGAATTCCTCTATTCTACTATATGCATACATATATTCATTTGGTCCGTTTAGTCCATCTTGTTTCTTTCATATTTGATCTTCTATTTACACCCTACATTTCTTAACCCATTGCACTATTGCATCGCGTTTGTTACTCTGGCCTTTTTGTGGTCTTTTGCTCTTTGGAGCATATCTTTATTTTTATTTTTCCTTTTTCTCGTGTCTAGCTTATGTTGCCTTTTGTCAACCTCACCACGCGTTAGCATCTGGGATTTGCCAATGTTAAATTTCTAATCTTGTGGTGCTCTTTTATTCTCTTCGGTTCATTCTCATTTGTGCTTTTGAGGTTGAACACATTACTACGCAACAATCATGGTAACTTCTCTTGGCGGGTTTCTAGCTTGGCACATACGGCCAGACCTTGGGATTTTCATTATGCAAATGTGGTTTTCGCATGTTTCCCATTTGCTGCATTTGCTCCCATGTGCATTTCATTTCGTACTCCTTAGCGTAATATTTTGGGGTCATTTGTTAAGATTCCTCTTGTTACATAATCAATTTTGTCTAGATATGTTTCATTCCCGTTGGTTTGGAATTTCTTTAGGATAATGGGAGAGCTTTGGCCTTTTGAACTTATGGGTGCATTTGCATAGGTTTAACTTGATAATTAATGTGTTTTTCCATGAGGTGTGTTTTTTCACGTGTATATTGCTTTTTGAATATGAGGCGATTCTGGTCCTTATGGCATATTATTCTACATCGATTGTCCTTTTCATCTCTGGCACCTTATGTTTTCGTCACTCTTGTTGTTTCCCTTGCTATTATCCCTATGTTGCATTCACGTGATCTATTTTGATAGCGGTCTTCTCACTTTTAGGGAAGGTCATCTTCACTGCTGAGTTGTTTTTGTGGGCAATATTCGGAACCTTCTGCCAACTTTAGCGTATTGTTCGTTAAAAGTTTTACTTCTCACCTATGCCTCTGGGGTATGCACTAAGGGTACCTAATCTTGGGATGTTCTGGCTTCTATCAGACGATCTATCTTCGTTTATTTACATATTGAATTTCATGTTCCTTTCATACATTTTTTTTTGGTCATAGCTCTCGACCAAGTTGTTATAGACCACATTTCCTATTTGTCTTGCGTTATCCATGTTTACATCTAGACATAAGATTGGATTTGACTTGTTTGGTTTGAGTTTGTATACGTGGTGTTATCGATAGATATCGCATTTTAGTGTTATAAGTTGGCTCAATTTTGGTGGTGGTTCCCTATTTTTTGTGGGTGGTGTTGTTTCTTTCCACCATGATGGGGACGCAAATTTCTATTTATTATGTCTCTCCACTCTTCCTTCCACACAACTGTCCTGCCCATAACCATCTCTACTCTTTTGTCAACTTGGCCCACTTTGATCCCTTTCGGGCTCAGCTATAGCGATATCACAGCTTCCTCTTCTCGGGTTTGCCTCCAAAACTCTCTCTCTCTCTCTCTCTCTCTCTCTCTCTCTCTCTCTCTCTCTCTCTCTCTCTCTCTCTCTCTCTCTCTCTCTCTCTCTCTCTCTCTCTCTCTCTCTCTCTCTCTCGCGTCGGCCACATGCTCGATCATTTTTTATCTCTCGTCGTATACGGCGAGAGATAATTTTTATACGTATGTGCACGAGAGAAAAGGAGAGACAATTATCTCTCGCACACTAACTGGCCCAGTTTGGCCTAGTTTGGCCTGAAATTCATATACCGGCCGGAATATTTTTTATTGCCCACAAAGAGTCACGAACAGACCCTATTTGAACAGACCCTATTTGTGACGAACAGATCGGATTTGGAGCTTGAAGCAGGATTTGAACAGATCGGATTTGAAGCTTGGCGAAGAGAAAATTTCTGTGGCTTCGGATTCAAATTTGCAAGGATTCTTTTTCAGGCATCAAGGGTTTTCTTTTCGGGATCCCCTGTTTTCAAAAGAATTGCCAAAAGGGGCGCTCCAGAACGCCCAATTTTTCCTGCTTCAATCGATTTTCTTGCTTCAATCGATTTTAAATTGATTTTTCTTGCCCAATTTTTCCTGCTTCAAACGATTTTTCCTGCTGTAAAATCGATTTTTCTTGGTGCTCAAGAAGCAGATGCTTCTTCCCCTACATTACTGGCATTACTGGAGCTCTAACACTAGAAGCAAATCCAACACTAACATAAGAATGGGCATGGGATTCTGAGAGCCGAAAATAAGAACATAAGAATGGTCATAAGGTTTGTTGTTACGTTGCGAATGGGTATGCCGGATTCATGCGGTTCTTTTCTCAGTAGCGTGATCATAAAATAAGAACATAAGAATGGTCTCGGATTTGTTGTTCTAAATGGATATACTGGCAAAACAGATGCTGCAAGTTAAAGATTTGTGCATGCTGCAAAATAGAGATTTGAGGTCGGATTCATGGATTTATTGAACTGATTGATGCCGATTCTTCTGTAAACAGATGCATTTGCTGCTATTCAAGCTATTTTTCTTCCAAAAATATTTTATTGTCCTTCTATTCAAGTTCTTTTGTATTCGTGTTCTCTCGAGACATTTTCCTTTGATTTCCGCACGTAGATTTTGCCTTCGGATTCGTTTCTTCTTTTTTGATTAAGAGAAAGCTTCGGTCCTATTTCTTCCTTTTAATCTTAAGAAATTGAATAGGGTCTTAGCTTCCAGGGCTGAACATGGCACATGTTTTTTCAGAACATTAGAATCGGGTCTTAGCTTCCTACCTGAACATGGCAGGTTTTTTTTTTCTAGAACATTAGAACGGGGCCTTTTCTTAGCTTAGGCCATGGCACATGCACGACTATCGATTGACATGGCCCGACACCGAGCAGGGGCTTAACATTGCAAGATCTGCTAAAAGGAAGAAGGATCATGCTATTAAAGAGGCGCCATAGCCGAAGGCTTCCCTTTTGCCGAAGGCTTCCCCTTTGCTATTTCGACGAACACCTCAAAAAGTTTCACGGCAAGGGAAGATAATTTCGGAGGGTACTTCCTTAACTACTTGAAAATCAATGAAAATGCCCCTCTCTCTGTTAGGGGAGAAATTGTCTCGAGATGAGAGTCAAGAAAACCCACTCTCACCCATCTCTCCCCTTCTCCCATCTCTCGTATTGTCTCTCGTACTCTCTAAGTCCGCATGTGGCCAAGGCATCTCTCTCTCTCTCTCTCTCTCTCTCTCTCTCTCTCTCTCTCTCTCTCTCTCTCTCTCTCTCTCTCTCTCTCTCTCTCTCTCTCTCTCTCTCTCTCTCTCTCTCTCTTCCTTCTTTTGTCGTTCCATTTAAATTTTTTGAGTCCTTTTCTGTCCCATTACAGTCTTTTGCGACATGTTTTCCACCTCTTGTCCTTTGTGGTTAAATTTCTTATATGTATATTATGTATTTGGTTTGGAGCTATACTTGGATTCGAATATTTGGGGTTGCATTTAAGATTTTTTCTTCTTTTTTGGCATGATCATCCGGGAGCTTTAGTGTTTGTTGGTTCCTTTGTTCACTTTATTAGCGCAATTCTGTTCTTGAGCATGGGTGATGGGTTTATTGTTGTTCTCATGTACAAGGCAATTAAGGGATTGAGTTGCCCATGTGGTTTCTTAATATATAGCACGATCTTATAATTGTTTTCCCATGGTGGGTTCGGATTCTTTTCTCCTTTGCAATTGTGTTTTCTATGGGATTTCGATGCTTCACACTATTCTATAGTTGCTGCGCTATTCGGATTACTGTGTTATGTCTCTTTTATGTTTTCTGGATCCTAAATAAGGTGATTCTATTTCTTTTTTCTCTGCGGGGTTTTCTATTTGGATGTTGCCATTGTGCATTATTTTATATGCTACCTCATCATGGTTTTATTTCCTTTTATTGCATATATCATGTTTATGATTCTGCTACCTATCTCGTTTTGTGATTTATTGGCATCATATGTTGGATCCCACTTTGTCTTTTTTACGTCTATCCATTTTTGCACATTACCATGGGTACGTTTTTCCTGTTTCTCTTATTTCCGCAGTTATTTGTCATTTTTCCTCATTATTCATCATTCTTGTTGATCACTTGGGGGCTTGCATGCACGTGGGCTTCCTTTTATTCACTATCTGCATTAACTCGGTTGTTTTTCCGCACCTTCCAGCGTTGGGTTTCCTTGTTTTTTGGCATACGGGTCATTCCCAGGGTCTCATTTTTCCTTTTGTTATTGTCTATGATGTATTTTTTTGTCCGCCACAGGCACGATTGCACTTTGTTTTTGCCAACATATGTTGGGTTGCATTTTGTCTTTATCTCTATGCATTTTTACATTCCCATGGGTAAGTTTTTTCCTCTTTGCCTTATTATCTCAGTTATTTGTTATTCTTCCTTATTATTTATCGTTATTGTTTATTCTTTTTGGGGATCCATGATGCAGGGTTCCTTTGTTGATTTATCACCGTCTAGATATTGGCCACCTGTTCGGAAGGAATAATAGCCACATTCACGGACTTCAGTCCATAGCCACATTTACGGACTTCGGTCCGTAATCTGTATTCAAATAAGAAAACTCTCTACGGACATAAGTCCGTGATCAGCATATGTGCATTGTACGCATTAACGTAGTTTGTTTTTCATCGCCTTGTTGCTGTTCTCGTTGGCATGCCGGGGCGCCTCCTTAGATTCGTCATCGTGGTGGCGTGCTTTTCTTTTCATTGTTCTCTAATGTCCTTCCTTTTTTCAGGTCATTGAGCTGATGCCGTCCTTAGCAGGCGCTTCCGGCTCTTCTCCTTCAGCTTCGCTTTCTTCCCCATGGCTCGCTCGCGCTGCTGGTACTCGTCGTCAACGCGAAGCTTCCCTCTCGATTGAACCAGACTCTTTAATCTGCGTCTCGCTGAGCTTCCCTCTCGATGGAACCAGACTCTTTAATCTGCCTCTCGCTGGGCTCGCCCCCCTCGTACCTTTCTTCCTCTCCTGCCTCAGCATGTACGCTCTATTGTTCTCCATTTCGCGCATCCCGTGACTTCTTTTCCCTCTCTAGCATGTTGATGTTCTTATCCGCCACTCCAAACGAGACCAACTTGTCCGTGGTCATACGTTTTCTTTAGCTCGCCTGCCTTCGTTCGCCTGCCCTGCCACTATCCTTCAGCGCCTAATTTCTACCGGTTCTTTTCATCTCCTCGATCCTCCGTCCGGCAGCCCTCTTTTTCGCTCCTCTCCTTTCTCTTTGCGTCCTTTATCCTATCCGACTGCCCGGGGATGGTGGCGGGAGTGTCTTCTTGCTATCGGCTTAAATCCATCCTAGTATGGTACGCATTCTGCTCGTCGCGGCGGGGCCTCGGCGGCTGCCGCTCGAGGGGGTTCCACACGATGCTGCGCGCGCTCACGGTCGCTGGCACTCCTCTTCTTCTCACTCCCGCTATGTGCTTGGCGACCCAACTCAACACCTGGAGGTTTCGCGACGACTGGGCTTATAGTTGAGGAAGTCCTTTGGTAGTCGGCTGGTTTTGTGTCTCTCGCGAGTCCCTTCCCAGAATCATTTGTCTAAATATATTTATTCCCTAGATACACACGAACAACCAGCAAAACCTTAGCAACAACAACTAAAACCTAACCTTCCTTTGAGCAACATTTCAGGATCACTTATATTTTTTTGGTCAGGTATTTTATTTGTTCTATAATAAGAAGATTTATGTTGTCCCAAACGTAAGGAGCATTCCAAGGCTTAGACATGGTTTATGTTGAGCCAACAATTCAAGGGTTAAAGACCCATGCATAGAGTGCATTTCATTGATTGGAAAAGGCTTTTTCAATAAGCTCTCTGTTTGATTTATTATAGCTTACACAGAGAAGGCCCCAAAGGATAGAGAGGAGCAAATGTCTTCAATATTAACCCAGCTAATTTCTCATCTTCCACGTATTTTTTCTAATTACAATCATGTTGCAATGAGGCGGATTAATTGAACAATGAAACAAATAGTTGTGATGCATATTCCTAGTTGCACAAATAGCCTAGGACCTCAGTAATGTTCTAAAGCATGTTTTATATTTAGCTAAGGCAATAATGCTTTGAATAAAACTAAATGGAGGAGAAATGCACAATTAAAGCATGCTAACATTATTTGCTTCTCCATAATGGCAATGGAAGAATGTTGACCCCCAGGTCCTTTTGCTAGAAGATTTTTTGTTTGGCAATGGTTCTTCTAAAGCGATAAGGTTCCGAATTGCTAATTGCTAGTGATGTATACATGAGCCATTTATCTTCAGTCAAGGTCTGTACGACCTTAAAAAATAGTAGACAATGACATAATTTGACACCATTCACTTTAGGTGCGATTATTTAAACAGGTGAACTCCTTCCTGCCACCACATGCACATTTTCCATGTATGATCAAGATTAATCAAAGTCTTTTCATTTGTCAAAGATGGAAGGGTTCGTTGCAACATGGTATATATGGTAGATTCAAGTAATATCTTGATATAAACATAAATAATTTCAGTTCTTTCATCAACTATTTCTCTAAATATTATCACATCTCAAGGCAACACCTTTGGCAGATGAAGTTAAATCTGAGTGCTGACTGAAAGTTGTGACTAAATAAAGATTAAAAGTACCAGTTGAACTCAAACATACATGTAATATGCAAGGCACAAAATATAGGTCTTTCTCACAGTTATAAGAGCACAGTAAATCACAGCAAGCTACGTAAAACAATAAGAAAACATATGCACAGACTTTTCTATTGCCTGTTCAGGACAGAAATGAAATACCTCCTGCATTCTATACTTTTCCTTTCTGGACTGTGCAAAATAGAAATCTATTGTCTTATAACTTCGTTTGCACATGCTCGACTATATTTCTTATCCTTACCTTGGGTAAAAATCCTGAAGGCAATTAATGCAGTGCGATAGGCTAAGATGAAATGCTCATCTAATATGTTTTGCCTTCATAGGCATCGGAATCATAGAAGGCGCCAAACCTTCAATCTCAGTTGTACTGGACTGTACTACGTTACATAGATAACAAAGCTACAAACATAAATAAATACCTTTGCATCATTGACGGCTAGATCCTTAATGCGGAGAACTGGCATCACAGAAAATCTGCTGAGTCAAAATAAATACAATAAATCATTAATCTACTATATATCTAATATGGAAAATGCGAAGGTGATGAATCTATGTGATTGATAAACAAAATGGTTGTCCTTTGGATTTTTGACCTGCTCGCTAAAGAGGCTGCCAGAAAAGAAGCTGTTGAAGCAATACCTCCGTTAAATTTGTCAAAGAACTTTTGCTTGTATCCATGAAACAACAAATCCCGCACACATAAATCATATTTCCATGAGCAAAATTATATCAGCACAAATGATATGGAACCGATAGCGTTCTTTCAACAATGTTTGAAGAGGAAGACTATTCTGCCTTTGTTTGTATCGAAAGCAACATATCCATTAATACATATTACATAAATGTTAGTGTTAATTCAGCTTAATTCATCTGATAAGTTCAGATCATGCCCTAAGGTATGAAAATGTACATTCCTCGATGATGCATTAAATTGCAACTTTCAATGACTTCTTGGCAGGAACACAACTTACTGCAACATATTTGTTTGACATATTGAGCTCCAAATGCACAAATGACTGTCAACAGAAATCTCCCATAAAGCGAGGAGTCAAATTAAGAAGGCCATTTCTTATGTACTCCATATTGTCTTTGTATTGAACAATGACGTTAAGAAAACAATCAGATATAAAAGAATAGTGACGTTAAGAAAACAAACAAACATATAAATTGAAAATGTAATGTCCTGCCCTTTGAAAAGAAACAAATGTCACGTATGTTACATATAAGAAGAAGAAGAAGAAGAAGAAGAAGAAGAAGATGAAAATCCAATGTTTGACCTTGAAGTCTGCATATTTGCATCAAGATCTGTTCTCCTAACTTGGTAGCATAACAGTGCTTATCCAAATACTATCCTCCACATTTAAGAGCAAAGAACAAAAACTTAAAAGTGAATGATATATTTTGCAAATAAAAGATGCATTTTGCGGACAGAAGACTTTATATGCGCTAGTATCAAAACTCATATTGCAGAAATGATGCGATTCAAATTGGAATTTTAAGAGCAAATAGTAAGAGTTTGAAAATAGAGGAGATTGTGCCTCTAACCTTTGCTTTTTTATTGGGCTTTGGATATAACAAATAGAACACCTGTAAGAATTTCTATTCAAACTAAACACTCTAGCATGGTTGCGAGCATGTCGTACCAACATTTGCAATAAAGTTGTTTGAAACCATTCTGATGGAATATTAAATATATGCTTACTTTGGAGTAGACAAAAGGCCTGTCAGACATAGGCCAAGACCTGTTCATCCAAAAGCAGGTTCAAGGGAATAAAACATCATATACATGGAGGTGGTGAATTTACTTATTGCAGCATGATCAACTTAACTACCTGCATCAGTGCCTAAAAAGGAAAAGTACATATGAAGGACACATTGAACATACACGGATTTTTGTTTTCAAGCATTATATAGAAAATGAGGATTAGAACAACGATTTCAATTGTTGTTTGCACTAACTTAAAAGTGAAGACAACCTAATGGTAAGAAAAGACATAGGAAAATACCTATTGGTTGAGCTAATCCACAATTTCTAATAATCTCACAAAAACAAAACAGAGCTTCAATAACAGTCAAGTCCAATTATCTATAATAGATCAGTATATGTTAATGGTGCAATATAAATGAGTTTTCAATCTAGTTAAGCAGATCTTTTGCAGCAAAGAGATGTTCTGCTGGTTATAGTAACGGCAATAACTCTACAGTAACCTTACAATCTCCACATGCAACACAAATGATTTAGAAGTAAAGACTATGAACCACTTGCTTGCAAGTTAAGCAACACAAACATTTTTATGCTCTATTAGCGTTACCGACTGGATTGTCCATGATTTGTGCTTGATATTTCTTCCATCAAATGAACTCAACTTGTCCATGAGCGTCATCAGCAACATGGGACCTGTAACATCCAAAGTTAATGTCTAAACTAAAGCACCGACTACAATTCTCGATTTATGCTAATTTGATAGGAGAACCAATGAAGAATTCCAATGGAGCATTGTTTTGAAAAAAAAAAAGGATCATGCTAAACACTTAGAATACACAATTTTAATAGACACATGAGAGAAATTACGTGAAAGTTGTGGAAGATCTAGGCACAAGAACTTGGAAACTTAGCAACAAAGTGTCATAAAGAAGCAATATATATATATATATATATATATATATATATGTATATGTATATGTATATGTATATGTATATGTATATGTATATGTATATGTATATGTATATGTATATGTATATATATATGTATATGTATATGTATATGTATATGTATATGTATATATATGTATATGTATATGTATATGTATATATATATATATATATATATATATATATATTTATATATATATATATATATATATATATATATATATATATATATATATATATATATATATATATATATATATATATATATATATATATATATATATATATATATATATATATATATATATATATATATATATATAAATATAAATATATATAACTTGGGGTTGGAGGCAGTTTGCAACATAAGAGCTAGTTTCTGACTTGTGAAGCTCATACCGTTGTAGGAGATGTCAAATACTCTCACAACTTTGGCTCAAAATACTAAGAGTCATGTGTAGTCTCCTTTATTGCATACGCTCAAAGTACTAGAGCTATGTTTTATAAGACTTTATGCATAGCGTCGGACTTTTTATTTAAGGCGGACTTTCCTTGGATATTTATGGTCACCTAGACATTGGCCATTACATGCACATCTTGGCTAGGGTCAACAAAATTGATGATAGTAATTGACGGACTTGTCGAGGGCGGAATGCTCCCTTGCCTTGCATACTGCAATGAGTATGGCAAGAAAAATAATTTGGAGACCTTGGCTATATGCTTAGGCTTTGTTGAACAAAATTGACAAAAACATGAAAAATGGCTTAATGCCATACAAAATTAATAAGTATAATTTTGACCTTTAAATTTTCATGTCAATCATGTAAATTGGTTTAGGGCATGGGTTAACGACCACCGGGTTGCTACCAACCCCGACTGGTTGCTACCAATCCGAAAGATTCAGGATATGGCAAACAAAGCTCCGGATCTCGGATTTTATGCTCATTGCTCATCTTTGATGAAGCTGGAAGATTCTATCACGACCGATACAAAGCCACACAAAGAACACATATCAGGTGTGTCTTACATTCTATTCTACCGTCAGAAATCCTCTAGTTATGGAGTAGGAAATCCTAGAAAAGAAACTTTGAAGAATAAAGCTTCATAAGAAAGTCGCAGATCACATTTAGGTCGGATTTCAGAAATCGTTTTCGACATAGCTAATCTCGTCAAAACTTGACTGTTTTTTCATGAAAAGATAGAGCGATTGTGCGTTTCTCAAACATATAATTAATAAAAACAGAGCTCTGTGCTAAGAGCTATACTGTTTTTGTAGGGGCTGTCATTTTATGGCAGCAAGTACTTATCTTCCATTTTTACAAGCTTAGACTTAAAATTTGATGGAGATGCACCTAAGATGAAATATAGACTTAAGAAAGGGCTTCTTTTTGCTTCTATTCTCAAGAAGTTTGGTTGCTTATATCTCTTACTATCATCGGTTAACTAACAAATCATGTAGCTTTACATATGATTTTCAATGCAAACAGTGCTAAGCTATGGGCTTGAGCAAAAGCCAGCGCCTTTGGCACTCTTTATCAAGATTGAAACTATCTTACAGATCCGATTTTAAGATCAATGGTAGTTCTTAAAATAATGATCTAATTTGAGAACTTGGAAACTACCCAAATAAGACGTAATGTAAATACATCTTTGAAATAATGTTTCTTAGAATGCAAATGCATAACTGAGATAATTCATTGATAGGCTAAATTATTCTTGAACTAGTTATGTTCTACTTTGTATATCTCGGGTTATGGAGTAGAAAATCCTAGAAAGAAACTTTGAAGCAAAAGTTTCATAATAAAGTCTGCAGATTTCATTAGGTCGGATTTCAGAAATCGTTTTCTGACATAGCAAATCTCTTCAAAACTTGACTGTTTTTCCTTGAGAGGATAGAGCATATCATGCCGTTTCGAAACATATAATTAATAAAAAAACAGAATCTTGTGCTAAGAGTTATGGCAGGTTTAAATGGCTGCTATTTCATGGCAGCAAATACTTATTCTTCATTTTTGACATGCTTAGACTTAAAATTTCGAGAGATGCACCTAAGTCAAAATGTAGACTCAGAAAAGGAGCTTCTTTTGCTTCTATTCTTGAGAAGTTTGGTTGCTTATATCTCTTGCTATTGTCATTTAGATAACAAACTATGTAGCTCTCCGCCTACTTTTTTGGAGGCTATCAAGTAATTTTGATTATACTATTATATTTTGAACTGCAATTTTGGGATTTAAGAAAATCTCAAGTTTTAATTCCATTTCTCTTTCTTGTTAACGTTTACTTTCAGGGGCAAAAGGATACAATTGGTGAGTGATAAACCGAGAGACCCAATGTACCTTTTGGCCCTTGCATCGTTGGGGATTACCGCTAACGTTTGCATGATTGGTCGCAGTAACGGGCTCTCTCCTCCAATTGTCTCTATTTTGCAAACCGGGTTGGTGTTAACGTGGAAGGTTATGGAATGAAAAAAAATGTAATCGATACTATGCACTTTGTATGTTATTGTCTAAACTATGCAATTTCAATTCAATAATAGTGCATTTTTGCAATTTACTCGATATTACTTTATGTTTTCGCTTAAAATTTTGCTACAACAACTTTGCATTAAGGTTACATGGTTTTGGGGCTTGAGAAATCAGCCTTCTACCAGGTTGCCTTGAATGTTAAGTGTTGAATTATGTTTATGAATATTTTGCAACTACTTTTCATTGAGAATACATGGTTTTGGGGCTTGAGAAATCAGTCCTCTACCAGGTAGCCTTAATGGAAAGATATACTTTCAATAATGCTGCACGTTGAAAGGAAAAACTTGTTTATTTGAAAATAATGAACAGCTTCAGACAAGTATTGAGCTTATTTAGTATTCTTGTTGGACTCATTTGGTTTAGGGCCTGGGTAGTGCCAGGACAGAATTTCTCTAGCTTCGGTTAAGTGACCAAGTTAGGAGTATGGATTTGGCTAGATTAGACCCTAGGCAAAGGAAAGTATAATATATATATATATATTATATATATATATATATATATATATATATATATATATATATATATATATATATATATATATATATATATATATATATATATATATATATATATATATATATATATATATATAAGTATGCCTAGTAAACCATTTCAGCTGCTTGAAAGAAGCTACAAAGTCAGCATATGTGAAAAAGCCAAGAAAGATGCTTATGCATGTTTCGCTTCTTAACTTCGTTTTCTTACAACTGGACAGACTCCAAGCAAAATAGGAGCATCGGTTATGCCTCAAAAATATCCTAAAAAAACTCTGATCTAGTAGCATATTTTGAAGCTAGGACAGATGAAGGTCTAACATGATACGACAAATCTAGGGTGGTGGCAGAAGTTAAAGGCACAATTCAAGCATTTAGGGGCAAGAAACTGAAAGAATTTGAGTATGATAGAGAAAAAACTCTCGATCATAATCCAGATTGCAATACGCCAAAATCAACCAGGCAACAAATATACATGCACACACAATATTTGAAGATTTCACCTGCTTCTTTTCATTTACTTGTATGTGCCTTATCTCCATCATAAGTTGTATGTGCCTCATCTCTGTCAGAACTCCATCTAAGAGCAAAAGATAGCTGTACGTAAAGGTGTAGATGCAGCAGACAGAAAACCAAAAGTAAATGTCGGTTTCAAGTTGAATCTAAGGCAACAATATTTTCTACCTACAAACATGTTTAACCGACAAACACATGACAGTAAACGAAAAATAAAGTATTTAGATTATTAAAGATTGAGTTTGAAAAAGAATAAATTGCAAACCTTTCAAACAAAGACTTTAGATTGCAGGAAGACTTTCAACTTTAGATTGCTGGAAGACTCTATGACTAGATATTAAACCTATACCTATTCCCTTCCGCTACATGCTTATTAAAAATCATGATGCAACCAATTTGATGATGGAAAAATCACGATTCAAGCAACCAAAACATCTCAGTAAACAAACGAACACTATCAAAGAGTTAGATTCAGGTACTTTAAATTATTGGGCATCCACTAAAGAATAAGAACTGGAGAGCACGTAATCCAGCCAGGACAGAAAGACCCCAACCTCTGGATGCAACCAAGGAGCATGTAGTTTCTGGCTCGAACAACCTGCAACTCAAACACCATATATTTTCTCACACCGGATCGCCATCATCAGAAGCAAACTTGCTTCAATTAAAGCGGAATTGTGGCTCTCATGCCGTGTTTGATGCTACAGAAGATTGGGGACGGATCGCTGAGGACCCCTAAATTTTGAATCTCGAACCTAGAAATCATATCAAAGTGTTTTTTCCCGATTTTTGGAAATTCGAAAATATTTTCCGAGGCCAAAACATTAAAAACCTTAGAAAAACCAACCCAGAAATAAAATCCAAAAAGTTTTCGGAACCCCGGAAAAACCAAATTTAAACAATAGGATGTAATATTCCATACAAGATTCCAAAAACATGGGTGACATTACCTAGGATTTGTTGACGGGTTTGTGACACTTATTACAATTAGACGGCAGTGATTGTTTGGCCAGGTAAAGGGAAGGTGGATATGCAATACCCATATCCCAGCAGCGACAGGAGCAGGGGCAAATGCAAGGGCAGTGGCAGGGCAGAATCAGAAGCACATGCAAGCTCAAAGATACATGCAAATCCCAAAGTCGCTCTTATTCATTTCAATTTATAAAAGGTCTCATTTTTTTTTACAGGTTCCAGTATTGGGATTGACGATTTGGACGCTAGTCTGTGCTACATTTTAATGCCTCGGTTTTTTATGAGTAAAATTTTCGGTCTGGGGGTTAGGGGCATCAGAGAAGTAACCGATTAATTTTGAGTTATAGGGTCAGTGCCGTGTTCGGAATCTCCTTTCTATAGGAGACGATGCACCTTCACCTTTTTCCTTATATAGCACCTTTTCCACATATAGCACTCTTAGCTAATTGTGGCATACATGGATGTATAAATATGTATCGCATATGAATGGAAGATTATCTTGTCTTGTGGGAAAAGTTTTATGTGTCTCATATTTCTAACATGGTATCAGAGCCAAGTTCTTCTGTTGTTACTTTTCGCGTGCTCGCTGGGACGAAGATACTTTATGTTTTCTCTGGATCTGGCTTTCCTGTATGGAAGCTCAAGATGGAGTTAGTATTAGAAAGAGATAAGCTTTTTGATTATGTCACTGGCAAAATCCGTGTTCCAACGCAACCGTTGACCAGTGCTGGAGTTCTAGCTACTAGTAGAACCGAGTATGATGCTTGGGTAAAGCTTTTAGCTGATTGGCAACAAAAAGATAAAGTGGCATGTTCTTTGATACTTTATGCGCTCAAAGAATCCATACTGATGGATGTTAGGGATCTCAAAACCTCTGCTGAGTTTTGGAGCTACGTTGACAAGGTTTATGAGCAGAAGACTTTATATGAGATTTATAGTCTTCACAATGATATTGTCAATCTTCGTTACATCCTCACAGATTCTTTTGACCTACATTTTGATAAGTTTAAAACCCTAGTAGATGGCTTGTCTATTGCTGGCGAGGTCATGCCACCTCAACAACAAATTGTTGCACTCTTGGAAACTTTGCCAGAAGAATTCAAGGTTGTTCGGACAGTTTTGCTCAACAAAGCCAACCTCATTTTGGATCGTGTTCATATTTTGTTGAAAGATGAAACTACCACTTCAAATATCTTCCAAAGATTAGACAGAAACAGCTCTTGTGGTTCATTCTAAACGATCTCATGATGATGATCAGGCTAATTATGCTAATGATTATGGTGATCGTTCTGGTCGTGGGCATGGACGCGGCCGTGGTTGTGGCTATGGTCGTGGTCCTCCTTTTAAGAGAAATTGCTCTATTGTTTGCGAATATTGTAAAAAGTCTGGTCATCCTGAAGAAGAATGTTATTACAAAAAGTTTGCTACTGAGCATAAAGTTCTTCTTGGCATGCGAGATGAGGGACACTGTGTTCATGATGCGCTTGAAGTGGTTAAAGCTAATGATTCTATGCTTGTAGATTCTGCTGCTACTCAACATATGACTCATCATAAACATTGGTTGATACAGTATCGTCCTCTTCTTGCTAAGAAATTTGTCTATCTTGGTGACAATAGACCTCTTGCTGTCAAAGGCATTGGTACGCTTCAGATTGACACATCTTGGGGTTCTACATGTGCCGAACCTTTACCACAATCTCCTTTCTCTTGCCCGTCTTACTGATATTGGCTTCCTTGTTCAGTTTGATAGACGTGTCTGCCACTTTGTGAAAGATGGTCTTGTTTTTGCCACTGCTTTTCGCCAAGGCAATCTTTATGTACTTCAACTGAATGATGAGTTTTTCCAATGTTGTGATATCTCGTGGTGATGATCTCAGTACTTTGTGGCATCGATGCTTCGGTCATGCTAACTTTCAAGCTCTTTTGGACATGAGCTATGATGACCTTGCGGATGGTCTCAATTTGTCAATACATGGTGTATGCAGCATCGTCACCCATTCTCTGGAGAAGGACATCCTACATCGCGTTTAGAACTTGTGCATTCTAACCTTTGTGGCCCATTTTGTGCGTCCATTGGTATAGCCCTATACTTTTTTCTCTTCATTGATGATTACACTCGCTATACCTTGTGTACTTTTTTTTCCAAAAAACTGATCTATGGCTCTAATCCAGGCTCAGACTCCAGGGAATCAACCGACGGTCAAGGCCTCCAGACGGAATCATAACAATGGCGTTGGCTGGCATAGAACAATGGCTAGGGTAGTCCACTCCATCCACCCCTCATGTTCACACTTTGTAGATAGGTTGAATCACGCTATGACATGGTTGTAGCCTTTCCGGAGACGTAATCTCATGGAATCACCCTACGAGACTACTCCGGGTTACATCTCCCTGGTCCGATGAGGCAGGAAAGGGGAAAATCCCTTCCAGAGCATGGTGCTTCCATGGGTGGCTAAAGGATCGTGGTTCCGTCAGGTAACCACGCATCCGTACCCGACTTTATCCCCCTAAAATCTATAGGCCGCCCCAGCACGCCTATCGAGCCCAGGACGTCCCTATAGGCACGTATCCTGCGACCCAGGAGGTGTCAGATCCATACTCGACCCATACACAATGATCAACTATAGACCTGGCCACAGTATAGAGCTTTGTAGCCATGCTAGGCAAGGTCCCACCCCCACTTCACCACCATGATCCTTGTCTGGTGCTCAACCACATCATACCATCGACAGCAGGAGGGCTCTTGTGCACATGCCGCATTTAATAGGTTTTAAAGGGTTGGGGGTGGAGGCCCAGCTTGCCCCCTTGGAATAGCAAGTCTCCTCTGGCCCAATCCATTTGGGCCAGGTGTCTCCCCCTGTTGGCTAATTAATATTATTAATTAGTCTAATTATATTAATTAGATTAACTAATCTATGATTATTTAGTATAGCTAACATAAACCACTTTTAATGTTAGCCCCTAATCCCCATTATAGTCCAAACATACCTGGTGGCATGTCATAGTATTTATATGTATAGCATATAAAGACGTGGAACGTCACATTCTACCCCCCTTGGAATAATGTTGTCCTCAACATTGAACATTATAGAGCAATATAAATATTAGAAAATAAAAACATAGGTACTTTATCATATAATAGAGAATGTTACAAGTAGATCATAAGTGATCAAAAGTTTTGGACCTGAGTCCCTCCACACAATAACATAGAAGACATATTAACATGTACAATAACAAGGTCCTCAGTGGACCATAAGGAACACACATAAGAAAACACAACATGGCCCCTAAAGTGAGCCGTCAAAGAACTGCAGATGCCACCGTATGCACTACTCACCTGCAGGATTACAGTACATCAGTACTCAATATAATTATATAAAGTTGTGGTTGAAGGGACCACCCCCTTGAAAAGGAAAATAAATAAAAATGAAAATGAGGGAATCCTATGATGCCTAAGGCTTGCAAGTCGTCTCGGCATAAGGAATGGTAATGTTCCCATTATAGCCGTAGACGGTTGCATCCTAATATGCTTATCTGCAAATCCGCCATCCTAGGATGCATCTACCCCAATCCCTCTGCATGATCCCTGTCGGATCTAATACACGACTACATACCGTTGGAGTTGGAATCGATAGCATTGTGGATAGTCCGACCCTGGTATTGCCGCATAAAGTCGTGGTAAGCCTTATCAAGGTCTTGTTTAAGGACCCAAGTGGCATTCTCGGTTGGCAAGTGTTTCCACTTAACCAAGTACTGCAATATCTGGGTTCTTCTCGTTTGCTTATATGATCTGTCGAGAAGAGCTTCTGGAACAATTTCTAATTGCTCGTCTGTTGTTTCCAGAAGTATCAAGAATCTCATGAGGATCCGGGGTGTGCTTCTTTAAAAGGCTTACATGGAAAACTTTATGGACCTTGAGATGAGCGAGCAAATTCAACTTATAGGCTTGAGGACCTATTCGTTCGATGATCTAGAAGGGTCCCGCCCATTGTGGTGCCAGTTTCTTGCAATTCTAAAGCTATAGAGACAAGTTGGACAAAATGGCCCTTGTGGGCATCTCCATAAACAGAAACATGCTGATAAAATGGCCCTTGTGGGCATCTCCATAAACAAAAACATACAAAATGGCCGTGTGGGCATCTCCATAAACAGGCTGATGTATCTCTAAGAAGGGAGCTTATCCCGGGGATGAAAACCTCGCCCTTTCGGGTTTTCGAGGAGACCCTAAAGATAAACAACTGTCTAAGAGACACTATACACATAAAAAGACCAAGGAAAGTTTAAGGAAAAAGGATTATAGTAGAAATTTCTAAATACACCTTCGCTTAAACAAGACATGGAACATACAAGAGCATTTAAAGAAGACAATCAAAAGAGAGAAGGTAAAAAGAGATAGCAAAATGTGTCTACAATTTCAAAAGTTTGCACACGGAGGACAAGAATATGTTGCAAATTATATTACGGAGGCTAAGGTCCATTAAAGGGTCAACCATTTGAAGGAAAATGATAAGGAATATTCCCACTCCATAGCATATGCCAATGGTCAGGTCCTGTTCTTAGCGGTAGCTTGTTCTGAAACAGCATAACATACTACATATGTAAACAATTTATCCAAATGTCTAGTTTCTATAATATGGGACACAACCAAAGGGTCCAAAACATTTGCTCACCAACTTGATTCAACTAGAGTCTAGAAGTCTCATATCTAGAAGTCTCATAATCGCACAAAATTAGGAAAATGAAAACGGAAATAGATCTAGACCTTACTAAGTGCATAAGAGCCTAGGCACAATGTCTTCTTGGAAAAATCTAGTCATAAGGAGAAAAATTAATCATTCCATTTTACTATCGAAAAAGGCCGATACAAATTCTCAATTTTAATATATAGAAGTCGTATTTAATTAAAGTGGGACTCATTATATTCCCATTTTTTTTCAGAACCCTGTTAATTTACACAAAAAGAAGCACCCCGACCAAAAAACTGGCCATAATTGGAATTTTTGTCTATTAGTGTGCATCCAAGCTTTTCTTCCAGTTTTCTTGGATAGCGTGTCGAGAACAAGAACAATGCAACGCAAACATGCATTAGACCTATCAAGTTCTAATTGAAAAAGATTCTTAGTTGAACATTTTGGCTCTATTTTCTTAGGTGGGTAGACAATAGATCACAAATTCCAACAAAAATTATGCAAATCGTTTACTTAATCACCCAAAAATACTAGTTTTGAGATACCTTATATTTATAAATGGGCTCATTACAATATATATTACAGTGGGTGAAGAGACCATAGTGGTCGTATGGGCACAATCATTACACCCTCTTCACACATGAACCACCTAGTGCAAAGGGCGCGTGGAGCTCTCTCCTAGTCACGGAGCAACTTACAGACGATAGAAATTTGTATGAGGAGCTCCTTTATGGGCCACGTGCTTGTATGTCCAACTGATGTCAACACCCTCTTCTCGGCACCTTTCTTTAATGAACTGATCTTTTCATTGCTCCCAAGCATGTACTATTTGGTCGAGATAAGGACTGCAAGAGACAAAATCAAATTAGTCAAGTGATGCTACATGCAAAAAAATAAAATAAAACACAGTTCTTAGGGCCATTTTTGGAAAATACAGGCATAAGAAAGGCAGCTCAGAGGGAAAAACGCAGGTTTTAGGGTGAGGAAGGCCTTTCGACTGTGAGTCGAGAAAGGCAGCTCAAAGCGAAAAATGCAAGTTTTAGGGGTCAGAAGGCCTTTCTCGACTCGTGAGTCGAGAAAGGCAGCTCAAAGCGAAAAACGCAGGTTTTATGGGTCGGGGAAAGGCCTTTCGACTTCGCGAGTCGAGAAAGGCAAACCAAAGCCGTAAAAACGGGTTTATGGGTCGAAGGCCTTTCGACTCGCGAGTCGAGAAAGGCACTCAAAGCCGTAAACGCATTTTATGGGTGAAGGCCTTTTCGACCGCGGTCGAAAGGCAACCAAAAGCCGTAAACGCTGTGTTTTATGGTCAAAGGTTTTTCGACGACTCGAAGTCGAGAAAGGCATTTCAAAGCCGTAAACGCAGTTTTATAGCCAGGTCTTTCGACCGCGAGTCGGAGAAAGGCAACCAAAGCCGTAAAACGCAGATTTTGGAAGCCGTCTTTCTCGACCGCGAAGTCGAGAAAGGGTACCAAAGCCGTAAACGCAGTGTTTTATGGATCGGCGTTTTTCGGGTCAGGTTTTTCGACCGCGAAGTCGAAAGGCCTTCGATCCATAAAACCTGCATTTTTCGCGAGTTGCTTTTCACTCGCTGAAGTCGAGAAAGGCCTTCGACCCTAAAACCTCGTTTAATCGCAATCTCAATCGCGAAGTCGAGAAAGGTAGCTCAAAGCGAAAAATGCAAGTTTGAGGGCCTTTCTCGACTCGCAAGTCTAAAAAGGCAACTTCGGAGTAAAAAAGGGCAATTTCAAAGCTCGAGTCAGAAAGTCGAAAATGAATAACCTTCAAACATCCTATGTATTTTCTATGAAAAAATACCCTCCCCATAAATTTCCTACGTATTTTCCATAAAAAATAGACCCTCCCCATGTATTATCTAATGGACACATATACAATGGACCCTCCCCCTTTCTAATGGACCATACCATATAGCTATATGAAGAGGGGACCATTGGGCTCATATTTAGCTATGTAAAAAGTAATGCCTAATGCACATGTAAATAGCAACATATGCACCTATAATGCACATTATAACCTACGAGAGCCTATTAGACCTATGCATTAAATCTATTATTAAGCATTAGACCTATATATTAATATGTACTTGTCCCCATTTTGTGTCTTGAACCTTCAAAATGGGTTAAACAAGGTGTAAATTATATCATGATCTTCGCAAAGTTAAATTTTTACCTAAGGTCAACATAAGGTGTAAAATATGATTATACAAGCACACATATAAACACAATCATGCTATCAATTTGCGACAAAAATTCAAATACTTACATGGGCGACACTAATAAAATTATAGCCCAATTAATGGTATGTTTATAATATATTAATGTAACCAGCTTTTTTTTCCCATTAACCTTAGAAAAATAACCCATTAACCTTAGAAAAATAACCCATTGTCCACACTATATCCGTATTCTTTTTTCTTACGTACACTCTATTATTATTCTGCTTTTTTCTCTTAATATTTGGCTTTTTTTTTCTCCCACCTCTTTTGAGAAGAAGAAATTTGGTACACTTACGAAATCGTGGCTGGCTATGGCGAACTCTCAAGATCCTGGCTGGCTATGGCGAACTCTCAAGAAAATTTTCTAAGAACCTCGGCCCAGCCGTTGTTGAAGAGCGCCGTTGTTGAAGCCGCAGTATTGCTTCTCCGGCTCTGTTAATCTCTCCTTAGATCGAAAAAGGCACAGGCATGCCAAAGCTTTTTCTTTCGGCAGCATACTCTGTTTCGCGATCAGAAATGCTTAAAATCATGCTTACCACAACTCCGGCCTTCACAGCTACGCCTCTGTTTTCACAGCTTCCACAGCTCCGGCCTTCAGAGCTACGCCTCTGTTTTCTTTTGAAAGGCACAAACCTAACAGAGCTTTTATGCCTTTACAAGCCTTGGCGTGTCTGATTGACGGATTAGCTTTACTACTTTCACCGGAAATAGGCGTGGAAACAAGCTTCGCAGGCAATCCTTCTTCAACCATCCTCAGCTTTTTGCTTGCGCTTTCTTGCGCTTTTTGCCGCAGGAATTGATCCTTGCAAACGGTTGTGCCCTAAAAACAGAGTTTCTAGATTCTCAGAACTTGCAAGGCTTGCAGGAATGTTTCCATCGAACTGGTTAAACCCCAAATCACATTCGGTGAGATTTGGGAGATTGATGCTTGGAATGGAACCAGAAAAATTATTCCGGTTGAGTCTGAGGCGCTGCAGCGAAGGCAAGGGTTGAAGGAAGGAATTGCACCTGTAAGACTGTTGGTGGCCAAGGAAAGCTCTTGCAGACTGCTGAGATTGGCTATGAGGACGGAATCGTGCCGTTAAGCTGGATCCAAATATAGTTGCCGGAGATTTGGCAAGCTCCCAATCTCAGGCGGAATGCCTCCGCTCAGCTCGTTGGTTCCCAGCCCCAATATTTTTAACGACACAAGGCGCCCAATTGAGGCCGGTATGCTGCCTGTCAGCTTGTTGTGATAGAGCTCCAGATCAATCAGTGAGGGCAGTGAGATTGCCTATCGACCTCGGGATGCTTCCTTCGTAGTCTTTGTTCGTCACAGAAATCCTAGTGATGCTCCCATTGCTGTTGCACGTAATCCCCACCCAGCTGCATGCCCAGCTGCATTGCTGTTGCATCGCTTGCGCTTTCTTGCACTTTTTGCCTTGATTTCAGGAATACCCAGAACTACAGGTATCGTGACTGGAGCCTCCAAGCCTGCGTTAGCTGAGCCTGAGAGCTCTTGAATACCCTGAATAGATAAAACAGAGGTCGTATCTGGAAGAGCAGGTGATCAGAACTGTTGGCTGCAGCCTGAACCGAGCCTCTCTTTTTTTTTCCTATTTTCTGTGTATTATCCTTGGGAATTTATGTTTTCCAATTCTCGACTCACTAGTCGAGAAGAGAAGAATGGTTTATATTTTTTTTATTAGTTATTTATTTAATTAAATTAATTAAATTATTTATAATTAATTAAATTAATTATTAATTATATTATTTTGGCTTTTCCCTCCCCCCTTCCCCACTCTCCCCTTTCCCCCTTGCCCCTTCTTCTCCCTTGCCCCTTCCCCTTGCCCCCTTGCCCCCCCTTCCTTGCCCCCTTCCCCTTCCCTTGCCCCTTGCCCCTTCTTCTTCTCCCTTGCCCCCTTGCCCTTGCCCCTTCTTCCCTTGCCCCTTCCTCTTGCCCCTCTTCTCCCTTGCCCCTCTTCTCCCCCCCTTTCTCCTTTGCCGTCTTCCCCCTTCCCTCCCCTTTCGATCTCACCTCGCTCAACTTTCTCAACTATTTATTTGGAAATTCTGTAAGAAAATATTATGAACCATTCCTTGTTATATGATGTGAAATTTTGATGTCAATAATTGTCCCATTTTCAGTCCGTCCCAAAATTCAAGATTTGTCCCACTTTAATTAAATACGACTTATAGCTCCTATTGTTGACAACTTTCTTTGTAGAACATCCAAAAATAAGGTCAAGTATGAAAATGTTAGGCGCATATCTCATGCTACACATCAACTAGAACTCCAATAGCTCCAAGTATCCTTAAAGACTAGCCCTAAGCAGAGCCTAGAAAATATTTCGTACTAGAAAATATTTCGTACTACTGGAAGCCCTTATTAATATTAACAGATTCCTTTTATGATAAACATGCTCCTTCAAATATAAAACTTGGAAGGTGTCAAATTGTTGGAAATCTTTGTAGGCTACATAAAGATGAAGCATCAGATATTGCAGCAATAAGATATGCTAAAACTCCAAAGATGAAGCATAAGATAATATGGTAATAAGGCAGATGACAAATTCCAAACGTCCAAATACTTTCACAAACAGTTTTTTTTTTTTTTGAAGAACTGTGTCGTCAATATATTAAAAGAATGGTAATGTTACAAAGCAAGTGAGGAGGAAGGAGAACTGCCCCAAAGAGACAGCAATACCTCGACACTCCACAACACACTCACAGAAAAACTGCAACTCTACTGCTGTACAAACCGACCATCACCATCTACAACACCCAAGAAGTCCCGACCAGAAAGCTTTGAAATAGCTTGTACCTGAGTCGAGGAATCAGAGAGGCTGCAGGCTGCTGAATCCCCTGAAAGATCCACAACCGCCGCCTAAATCAGCCACACCAACCAAACCCGCGACCCGGATGCAAGGCTTGCTGCAAGCGCGCCAAGCACCGGGATACACACATGAAGAATGGCCGGCTAGTCAATCTCACCGAAACAGAGCCCTAACCCAATCCTGTGGGCGAGCGCAAGTGAGGGCATAAAACTGAACAATGCTTCGGGGTCTCACGATGAAGGCCACAACAAGGGCAGAGAGGGCTCACACCCGGCCTAAACCGACTCACAAGGGCATTCACCCTGATATAGCGGTGCACCACCTGCCACAGAAGCACCCTAACCTTCGGTGGGGGAAGTGAGCTCCATGTCCACGTCCAAACCGAGCGCCATCGAGAACCCCGGCTGCGAGACCACTTGCCTGAAGGGGGTAGTGTGTCATGAATAGCCAGCACCCGGTAACAAGACCGCACAAAACAAGAAGGCACAACATCTGGATGAACCTTCCAAACCTGCACCACCACATCATCCTGAGGGACTATAGGTATGTGTAGCGAGAATGCTCCCGCCACTTGTTCCCCGGATAGCCTTGGCCACGCCTCTCTGAAAAGCGAGCTCGAAGAACTCCCACCGAAGCTAGGCGACCACCCCAATACCAATCCTCCAAGGTGAGCACAGCAGCTCGCCTTCCAACGGGCAGCGAAAGGCCCGTCGAGAGCATACACGGTGGCAGCCAAGGGCAAGTGCGCAGGGGGTAGAGGAACCCACAAGAAAGGAGAAGAGTGGTGATAAACTGAAGCGTAATCTAGCTGGAAGAGCACACGCACGATCCCAAGCCCGCAACACCCCTGTGAGAAAAGGGGATGCATGTGGGAAAGGCCGAAGACCATACAACAGTGCCCAGGGCAACTCCACATGCACAGACGGCTTCCCAAACGCCACACAATGGCGAAGAGACTGCAACAACAGCGCCGCACCAGGAGAAGATGCTCCATCCTGCAGAATGCTCCAAACAAACTTGGAGACCAACACCTTACTATGCAGTGCCAAATCCAGAATGGCCAAACCCCCTACTTTCACAAACAGTTGCCCAAAGCAAAGACCATTTTAATATCTCAGGCCATACTTTAGATTAACAAGTTGCCTAGTCTTTCGGTTATATAAAATCACATGCAGGCTATTTATCACAATAAATTGCACTTAAACTTAAAATTGCATTTATTTGTCATAGTCTATCAGAGTGTCATGTGCACAAGGTCACTCTATATAAGCTAGATGGAGTCTCCATAAAGTACATTCGAAGTAGACTACATTGTAGTTGAACCAAATTCCGAACCATATTCATCATAAAAAGCTAGCTTAGCTGTTCAGGGGAACCAAACATCCTTACTGATTCGGTTGAAGCTTTGGAAGACCCGAATGCTAAATAGGGGAGCCTCTGAGGCCCTCTCACATATCATCAATAGATAGTAGTGTATGAGTAAGATATTGGAAAAAAGCCTCAAGTTTGCATGGTCTAGCAGCAAATTCTACCACAGTTATCTCGTGCTTTTAATCACTCTAGACAAAATCACTATTTAGAATTCTCCAATTAGATCCACTTTCTCCTCCCTATGATAAAGAGCCCAAATTTGCGTGACATAGAAATCAGCTGGTTTGACCAAAGTATCAAATAAAAAGACCTTAGTCTTTACATCATAATTAGGCCTTTGGAAACATTGCCGCTCCCCAAACGCGACAAAGTGTAGCCCTTAGAAATCTTGTTTACGATGCTGTTTTGAAAGAGAACAAGGAGCCTTAGAAGTCCACTCAAAGATAAGTGTAAGCAGACAGCATTTTCTATTGGCTTGCCCAACTTTCCATATCACATATTATGCTATCTCTGATCAATAAGTTCCAAAGAAAGTTGTTCAAAGGTACTGCATGAATAAGCTTCCTCAATATCACTCTCAAAGTGAAGATAATGACCACCGTAAGAATATTCTGTCAACATCAACACATAGAAGCCAATGGGAATGGATATGGCTGTAGCAAATCAGACTTTCGCACATCTTTAGTATGCTCAGTTTGATCATGTTTAGAGGCAAGACACTATCTATTTTAGGGCCCTTTGGCATGCTCAACGTGGTCACATTGGACACGAGACACCTTTTGTCTTGTCCAAAAAGCAGATGGTGAAGGGACTCTTATCTAAACTATAAGGTATTGGAGAATGAGGCATACCTTGACAAACAGTCTCGGTTACCTTCCCTCAATCCGCTCGATATAGTTATCTTTCCTTCAAATCCTGAACACAGCAGCTAGCTCATCCAAATTTATACTACACGAATGAGTAATCTCTTGTTGTCACATTACCATAAACTTAATTATTGATCACATCACACAAATGCTTTGGTTCAAAGACTCCCATGTCATGATTGAGAGACAACAACTCTAAAATAAACTCATATGGAGTATGTAAACGATCAGGTCCCATGTGTGCTGCTAATTCCAAGGAGTATATGACAAATCAGGTGAGTATCTCAGCTGTCACAGAACCAAATGGCTGTCAATTTCATACTGCAATAGCAGCGTAGATGGAGCATAATGGAGTGGCAGCAAGATCTCTCCAAGCAGACTTTCTTTTCCTTTTCACTCATTCATTCACAAGGCTATTGACACCTCATATGAATAACAAAACATAAGAAATACATGAGTAGGCCAAATGGGCACCAGATAACACCGTCCCTTATTCTAACTGTATATAAAGCTAGGCCATTTTTCTAATGATTAAAAACATACTGGGGCCTCTTTCACACCTTCATGCTTGCATTTAGTTTCGGGTCTGCTTGCAAATGTCTCATAGACCCAAGTGGTCTCTGGTAGATGTTAATATAATCTTTCTTTCTGTCTAAACTACTTTCTGCTGATGCACAATGCGGTATCAATATATAAGGTAAATGCAGGATTCTAGATTATGCATTGGGATAATAGAGGAATGGGTACCATGGTTCTACCATAATGTACCTCAATTCAGCAGAATCAAAAAACAATGATCGGGTCCAATTGAACTTATAATTTAAGCCATGGATAATAAATGGAAATGCTATGGCAGAAGCAACCAAAGAAAGCTATGACCGAAGTTATCAAATATCAAAGAAATTTAGACATTGTTTTCATAATGAAAAAAGAAGACAAGTAAGATCACTTATCTGGAATGGCATAAAATCTCCTCTCTTTTATGTTGCAGAAATAGGACAGAGGAGAAATGTATTCCTTTGTTACTTGCCTCAACGTATAATTGATCCCGTACGCCCAACATTTCTGCTCAGCCCTGCTGCAACTTGATATAACTATTCCCTGAGCCCAATACTTTGCTCAGCCTGACTCTTTCTTTTCCCTTTCCATGCCTTGACATTTCTAATTCCAATACTTTGCTCAGCATGCTTTCCAGCATAAACCATGTTAGAAGTTGCATTGTAAACTCCATACTTGTTCCTGCAGTTCTCCCTGAAAATTGTCTCAGCAACAGAAATCTTTGAGTTTTCGAAGCCATAAATGTGTCATGGTGCGTCTTTGGAAAAGACTGGCCCAATCTCTTCTATTTCCTGGGTTCTACGTGAGAACATGAATCGGGGCTGGATGCTCACACCGACAGGAAAAAATAATCCCCAAAAGAGGGTAAAATCTTTATCTGGATGGCCGTATCAAATCCTCACGTCCTCATATTTGAAGCTTTAAATTCGAAGAAGAATAGAAAACTACAAGAATGCAGCCTCCGGCAGAAAAACTTCGCACATATGAAGATGCTTCTTTCTCCTTTGGCAGAAGTAATTTCAAACATTGATTTGCTAGAAAAGGCACAGAAAAACCATGGCAAAAAAAACTGAGGCACGGAGGACGAAAAGAGGGCTCTGTTTTGAAATTTTAAACCTAAAGTATGGCAACGTGCAAAAGAATAAGGAAAGTGGAATCGTGTCAGAGGAAAATAGTTTCAGACTCGAGGAAATACCTCCATAAGCATCTGCACATCGTTGCACGTAGGTGAGCTAAGGGAAAATTCTAGAATGGAGATGCGCACAGAAGCGCTGATGTAGGAAAACTAAATGCTAAGCTACAAATAGGCGAGAGTCTGGCAGTTCCTAACTACCTAAGACACTTGTCACCTAGCTCTAGAAGTCCATTTACCATCTATTCGTTGAAAACGAAAGTAAATGTGACTTACCAATCTTGAGCTTGGCTTGTTTAACCTTGATCTTCAACCATACGGACTCACCAACTTGAAACTCGCACGGCGTGCGGTGTTTGTCTGGTAGAATCTTTTGTCGAATTCGTGCTGCCAATAACCACGGACTTCTTCTACCAAGGCTTGCATATCAGTAAGCAACTGCTGTGAGACTGCCACCTTGGAAACTGGGTTATGCTACGTATCTGGAGTAAGGCACTGATATCCATAGGTGGTCATAAAGGGAGACATCTTCGAGGACTCCTATTTAGTACTATTATAGGCAGACTCCACTAAGTGAATGTAATCTGCCCACTGAGATTGCTTATTCCAGATGTAGTTGCGTAGCGTATCCTCAATAATGCGATTGGTACGCTCTGACTGCCCATCTGTCTGAGGATGATATACTGTACTCATGGCGAGTTTGGTTTGTATAGTGCTAAAGAAGTCCTTCCAAAAGGCACTAACAAACTTAGGATCACGATCCGAAATAACGGTTCATGGCATCCCATGAAGTCGAAAAATCTCTTTGGAAAATAAGAGTGTCGTATCCAGAGCAGTGTCGGTGGTGCGGCATGACAAGAAGTGCGCCATCTTAGAAAGCTTGTTGACTACCATTATTAAGGCATCGAATCCTCTAAGTGTTCATGGATTTCCCACAATGAAATCCATGGTAATGATTTATTTTGCATTGGGAACGTCTAGAGGTTCAAGTTCACCTGGAGTCCTTAACTGCTCTGCTGCTTTTGTCTGCTAGCAAAGTTGGCACTGCTTAATGTAACGGGCAATCTGCTTCTTCATATCAGGCCAAAAATGACTGGATCTTATCTTGAAATATGTCTTCATGATTCCAGCATGACCAACTATGGGACTGTTATGTGTGTCATGGAGAATAAGCCTCCTAACTCCTGATGACTCGGGCACACGTAACTTATCTCGATAATACAAAAGATTACCGTCCTTGTAATGCCTATATGTTTCCCTCTCCTTGTTTGTCCTGGCCTCCTTAGAAAGGCTGCTCCACACTTCACGGAATTGTGGATCTGTTGGAAGAGATTGCTCAATAGTCTTCCCAAATTCACTGCAAGAGTGGAAATAATATTGCAATGCATACATGTTGTCAACGGGTGTCGAGATAGAGCATTCAACAACATTATGCTTACGGGATTTGTACAAAACCTCAAAGTCATATTCTTCCAAAAATTCTATCCACCTGCGTTGCCGGAGGTTAAGATTACCCTATGTGAAGATATATTGAAGGCTTTGATGATCCGTATCTAATTGGAAATGCCGTCCAAGAAGATAGTGTCTCCAGATGTGCAAGGCACTCATGACCACAAGCAACTCTTGGTCATGGGTGGGATATCTCTAATTCGCATCATTTATTTTCTTAGAATCATAGGCAATGACCCATCCTTCTTGCATCAAGACAGCTCCAATTGCTATCTTACTGGCATCGAGCCTTATCCTTTTGAGGATCGGGTAGCGTAAGGACTGGCGCTGAGGTTAAAGCGTCCTTTAACTGTTGGAAGCCTGCCTAAGCCTTGTTCTTCCAATGTGTTGCCCTGTCTTTAACTTTTTCATGCTTCTGAGGTCGGTGAGGAGTCCTTAACGAACTTGCGATAATATCCTGCGAAGCGCAGGAAACTTCTAACATCAGAAACATTCGTACGAGCTAGCCAATCCTTGACTGCCTCAATCTTAGCTGGATCAGTAGCAATACCATCAGCAAAAACAATATGACCCAAGTACTCGACCCTGGTGGTCGCAAATTTGCATTTGGAGAACTTGGCGAATAGTTGGTGGCGTCGCAACTTCTGGAGAGCCAGACGAAGATGGCATCCATGGTCCTGTATGGTTTTACTGTAGATAAGAATGTCATCGAAGGAAATAATGACAAACTCGTCTAAATAATCTCGAAAAACATCATTCATGAGAGCATGAAGGTTGTTGGAGCATTTGTAAGTCCCCAAGACATAACTGTGAATTCATAATGCCCATAGCGAGTCCGAAAAGTGGACTTATTAATATCCTCCTCTTTAATTCTTATCTGATGGTATCCAGATCGAAGATCTATCTTGGAAAAGTACTTAGCTCCTTGCAGCTGATCCATAAGGTCATCGGCCCGTGGTAATGCATACCAATTCTTGATACTATGCTTGTTTAGCTGGCCGTAATCAAGACACACGCGCAAAGTACCATCTTTCTTCTTAACAAACAAAATGGACGCTCCAAAATGTGAAACACTCGGGCGAATGAACCTTAGAAGTTCCTATAACTGTTCTGGTGTGCTCATGTGGTATGGAGCCTTACTAGTAGGCTTGGTATCTGGTTGGAGTGCAATCTCGCACTCTACCCCCTTGAAGGGTGGCAATTCCTGAATCTCATCCAGAAAGAGATCCTGAAACTTATGAATGAGACTGGCTATGGATGATGGCAAGCTTTGAATAAACTCTTCTTGCTGAGCCTCAAGAGATGCAAGCCTAACAACGCAAGCCACCTGTCTACGTCGAATGGCTTTGCCCAGCCTGTGCAAAGACATACACTGCATGATAGGATTAACTGCATTACCGATTATAGTAATACGGGCCCCATTTGCTGCAGTAAAGGTAACCTCACGCTTTTCACAGTCTATATTGGCCTTCGCTGCTGCTAGAAATTCCATCCCCACAGTCAAGTCATATTTACTAATATTCATGACTTCAGCTCCCAGGACAACAAGTGCTCCCAGTAATTGGATATTCAAGTTAACACGATGACCTTGGGTGTGGCGGACAGCACCACTAGCCAACGTGACAGGTCTTGGCTTGGATTTCAAAGAGGGCAACTGCAGAGTTTCTGCCAACCTAAGTGATGCAAAATTGTGTGTACTACCGGCGTCCATAAGGACAATGAAATGTTTGCTATCAATTTGACCCACTGTAGAGATGACATTAGGTTGACTGTCAACATGACCTGTCTCAATAGCAGCAAAAATGTGAGACTCACCTTGTATATAATCATTCGTCTCCTCTCCGTCAGGGCTGGGAGTTCACAAAAAGGTTGTCAGCTCTTCCAATCCACCTCTGCCAAGGCTGCCTGTGCTGCCTGCGTGGCGTATGGGCAATCTTGCATTCGATGGCCCGGTCGAAAACATCGGAAGCATGCCCGGTCTCGTCATAGATGCTCACGAGCTTCCCTTGAAATAGACTAGAGGATCTGCTGCATTGTGCTATTAGCTGTGCCTGGCTTACCTGGAACGTTGAAACTCACTTTCTTTGCTGACTTTTGATAAGGAAGCTGCTGGGGAGGTCCCGGACTAGGAGAGCGAGCCTTGTATGGCACATAAGCCTTTCCTTAGTTCCCATTTGGAGGTCGCTGGTAAGGGTACTTAGGTGTGTCTTTCTTCCAAACTTAAGGGTTTTGCTTCAGCCTCGGCCGTCGTTTTGGGATCAATGGCACGTACCATCTTCCTTAAAGTGGGTGATAGCCCCTCCACATAACCTTCCACTGCACGGCGTTCGATCCTCGGAACATAGAGCCTGAGGCACGTGAACTCATCGGTATAAGCTTGTATGGACATGCTGCACTGCTCCAATCGATAGAATGTTTGTATCTGTTTGCAGTGATGTGCCCGAGGAACATAGTGTGATTTAAAGGCCTTGCAAAGATTTTGAATTTACAACGACCTCTGTTCAACCCGTGGGATCGTGCATAACCCTTCCACCAGATTCGGGCAGACTTAGTAAGATTTGTAGTAGCCACTTTGCCAATATCCTTTTCAGTCATGCCATAAGACTTGTCAAACTTGTGCATCTCGTCCAACCAAGATTCTGCGTCCACGCCAGAGCGGGAAGTGCTTGAGAATTGAGCAAGTTTTCGGTTCTTCCAAATGCTAGTAACAAGGGAGTCGACCGTCTTTTGATAATCTTTCTTTTGGGACTTAGCACAGTCGTGCTTAGAGGCGGTGGAATCTGAAGAACAGATGCAAAATAAAACGTCCAAAAAGATTTGAATTCAAATTTTTTTTTAATATTTTTGTGAAAAACTTTTATATGTATAAAATACAACAAACGCATATTTCGGCGCCGAGGACGTTTTGGACGCCCCAAATCAAATTTAAAATACACAAAATGTCGTTGGCGCTGATTTTGGTTTTTGGCCGAAATGTTGATGCTGCCGGCCAGTCCAAGAGTTGCCCTAGACTAATTAAGGTGTCCCCGTCGCAAAAAAACAAAAATCAGCCCAATCCAAGCCTCCTAGAGAAAGTTATGACCCTCAGAATTAATGGACCTTATACAGATAAAAAAAATAACCAACATAATCTTACCATAATACCTCAGAATTAATGGACCTTATACAGATAAAACAAGGTGCTGCGCATGGAGGGTTGCCCTACGGTGGCCCGAGAATGTGATTTCATGTTTCTTGTTGTCGTTTCATTTTCATGGTTCTTGTTGGGTCATTTTATGTGTCGGGGCTTATTAATGGTTTGAACGTGGTGTTTTGTTTTGTGTTGTTTTGTTTTGTTTATGATACATAGACGAAGAAGAGGCTTGCAAAGCTCAGTACCTAGACCAATTAGGATTGACGTGATTATGATCTTTGTCTAAAACATATTAGCCATTTATGAAGAATGTTTTTGTAGTTATATTAGTAATGGAAATTGTACATGGGGCTTGTATGAATACATGCTTTCGTTTTCTTAGTGAATGCATACAAATATTAAGAATAGAGTACCCAATGGTACAAAAGGACCAATTCGTGCTTTGGTAAACCTTAAAGGAAATCTTAAACCTTTATACCATTTTCTCTTCCGCACCAGACCTCTTTCACATCATTTGGAACCGACACTAATTCTGCCCTTGCAACAACTTTATATATAAATATGGTTATGAAACATTTGAAGAACCCAATCAAGTGTTTAGGAAAGCATGCAAGTCTGAGTTGCTAACAACTGTGCTAGCATTTATTTTAGATACAAACTATATTGAAAGTAGTTTTGCAATTTGAGGAGAACTTGGAACTGACAGCTCAAGAGTCTAGAATCTTAGCCAACAACAACCGAAATGGTTGCATCCAACTGGCGGCAACGACAAGACTCCCTTCTTATGACATTCAGTTACGATATATTCATGACGACACGATATAAGAGAATCCCAGTGTGAAATTGACCATGCACATTGCATGGACCCTCATTTAAATGCGGCCAATCTGTTCTCAAGTTTGAAAATGCTCTGCTCTTTAAGCTTATAGAATGTACTGCATTGACAGAGCTGTCTGTGGAAAAAGGAAGCTTGCCTTTACTTGAAACTTTGGATGTGGTTTTGTGCGAAAGTCTGAAGAAGCTTCCCCCGAACTCAAATCAATTTTAGGGAATGCACCGGCCTATCTACTTTACCAATGGATATTGGGCAGCTTCAAAATCTATAGTCTATATGCCTTCACCAATGCTCTAGTCTCAGCGGACTTCCAATGGAGATAGGTAGCTTGTCCGCCTTGGTACGACTTGATTTGAGAAAATGCGCCAATTTGACAGATTTGCCTCTAACAATTGGGAGAATGTCAAGGTTAAAGTATCTCCAGCTTTGTGGTAGTGTGAAATTAAAGAAGCTTACTACAGAAATTGAACACCTTGAAAACTTAATTGAGCTGAAGGTGGAACGATGCACAGCTTTTACAATATTACCCTCAGATATTGGCAGACTCTCTAAGCTTGAAAACTTAGGATTAGATTCCTGCAGATCAGATTATGATGCGATGGACACAGAGAGTGAAGAAGAAGAGATTCCAAGTCAGGATTTCTGATTATACCATCATAGATGTTATATTTGTCAAGGTTGATGGGCAAATGATAAAAGAGAAGCTCAGTCCACTTGTTTCTAATCAGTAGCTTATGAAACTGGCATCAAATGAATCTCATGCGAAAAATGATCCTGTATTGTATTGATTTCCAGAGAATGTTTGGTGGGATCTACATGTTTCTGCTCCTGTACACACGAGCGAGAAAAACTGTTCACTATTATCTTTGAAGATTATGCTGGTAGTCCTCTGTGGCAACATTTGATTGACTGTGCAAAGGTGTATAAGGAATTTCCAGTTAAAACTTCTCATTGTCAAATGTTTAATGACGTTGTCAAAGGCATAAGATTGAAGTCCAAATCCTAAGAATAGTCTCAACGGACATATCTCAGGCTCTTTCTACACAGTATACCATGGGTACCATTCCTAGCCAGGAATCTTCTCTTATAAGCAGCTTTGTTGGACACAGAAACGAGGATAAAACAAAATCTGATATGTCTTCAGAAAGAGGAAAGCATGTTCCATTATCTGATGATGCTAGGAATAATGAAGAAAAGAAGGTTATCGAGATAATTACAATGGATAAAGATGAACTTAATCAGAACCCATGTATGAATGTTGTTTTAAATATAATTGAGCACTTGTATCTGAAATTTCTAACCAGAAATGCTCCAGCCCAGCAAATGCCTGAATGAATTAGACCTTTGTGTGCTACACTTAACAATACCGCCATACCTGCTTTGGGACATCTGAATTGTAGTTTTACAATGGAAGAACGTCAGCCCTGACACTTACATTTTTTCTAGGTTCATCAATCACTTAATAACAATTTCTGTGCATGAATCACAACAGGTTTTGCATGAAAATATAGAGATTGTAAAGGCCTATCTGCAAAGTTGGACGGACCACTTTTGTATAGACAAATCAGTGATCTTAAACTATGTATGGACAGGAGGTAATAATTTGAGTGCTGCTGATAAGCAGTTTGTAGCTCAGAGATTAGCTA
Organism: Isoetes taiwanensis; assembly: GCA_021234155.1. Lineage (NCBI taxonomy): Eukaryota > Viridiplantae > Streptophyta > Lycopodiopsida > Isoetales > Isoetaceae > Isoetes > Isoetes taiwanensis. The sequence goes on along the minus strand of JAJEKV010000002.1, from coordinate 25,629,175 downwards.
GCTCACAGGTTAATGGTGCTATGGCATCATTGGAGACGTCAATATATACGGCTTTAAAGATTGCAATTTTAAGGGAGACACTTCATGAGGTATTGCTCTTAAATGTGAAGTCCAAAGTGAAGGATGCCAGCAAAGCTTTTGCAGAATTGCTCGGACTGGTGGTCAAGGAAAAAGACAAAGAGGTATCGTACCACTCTACTGCGAGAAATCATTGGTTCCTATTCCATCATAGAATGTAGAAGCTGGGGTGCTACCTGAACATATTCCATCACTCTGGCAAATGTGAATAAAAAGATGGGGAATATCATTTCCTGACCTGTCCTGCAACAGACAAAGAACTTACTTGTCCAATGTGCAAAAGACATTTGTTACCTTGTCAAGGAGCCAACAATATTCTCAAGCTGCAAACTTCAATCCAATCTGAAAGGAAAAGGGTACCTTAGTTAAACCCTGTAAAAATTGCTGCCTTTTCTCCAGAGCTTAGATCAAAAATCTATAACTCTGTCAATACAAAGAGAAGATTTTCGTAGCATTCTATTTCAGAACATGTGGGCATAAGACATTTTCCACATGTTTCCGTCGGAAGCCAATCCTTGAGAATGCCCTCGATCCATCATATCCAGCAAAACAAAATAAGGAAATCATAGATTGTCATACAAAGCTCTGCATATGAATTGCCTCAATTCGCATGTATTCAACAAAATGATTGGAATGCTGAGTGAAATGCAAACCTTTGGCCAACAAAGTAGGTCTCCAATTTTAAGTGAAACCTCCTATTATCACTAGCAGATTCTTGAATATTTTATAAAGCTTAACTTGGTTGCTTCTTTACTAGAACAGAAAGAAGACTAGTTTACTGATTTTTCTAAGATAATAGTTTACCCTGTTCTTCTGCTTAATACAGTAGAAAAGTGCATCTTGATGTATCATGTACATAACACTAATAAAGCCACCGTAAAAAGGGACTGGAAATTGAAAATTGCCGACTGCCATGTATAATGAAATGAAAAACACACAGGAGAATAAGTACCAAGAAGTAGACCTTCCTGAAGGTCAATGGATGTGCGCTCCATTTTGGAAGCCATGGAGGGAAAAAATGGCATTAACCATGCTCCGGCAAAGCCCTCCATCATAGCCGCTCACCATAGCCATTCCAACATAGTTAGGAGCCTCCGATTCCTTTTCAGCAAATTTTTCTGCTCCGATTCTTGCAACTGCGGACATAAATTCTGAAAGGAAAATCTTCGGTCTGCCCTGCCAGTTACTCGGTTAGAGCATCCTGGATCCAGAACGCAGGTGACCGAGAGTTTACAGCGAATAGTAAGTTTTGAGCAGTCATCAGCATATCCTAGGTATATTCTAGAATATACCTAGGATATGCCATAAACCCACATAAACAAGGGTTTGCCCCCTAGGGGCAACCCAAAAAATAACCAACATAATCTTATCCTAATACCTCATAAAAATCTTACCCTAACTAACCCATTCCTACCCAATTAATACACTCATCCTCCTTAAAGGTATCTAAGTACCCCTATGCTGGAGAAAAGACCCTCCTTTACTACTAAACGGTCTAGCGAGTTAGAATATGGCTAGTGCAATGACCTGGTCTAATAGAATCATGCTCTGATACCATTGTGACGCTCCCTGAACCTATATGATGCTCCCATCGTATACATATGGGAAATTCCCCTCCCATGGTGACCTCATCACCACAGAAAGGCCCTCTGTCTACCTCGAACCACTTGTGATGGCCAAGTGCCCGGGTGAAGGACACAGAGGTGTCATTTGTCCCACGCATGCTATGGAAACCCTATATAGTGGAAGCGTACGTACAAGTTAGCACCTAGCATACAAAACATATAATATCATACCACCACGAAGGGTGGTCCATCCATCATCCATACAAGTAACATCTCAACAACAACATAACAGGGGCTCTAACCCAGGCTCAGACTCCAGGAAAACAACCGACGGTCAGGGCCTCCAGATGACATCAGACAGAATCATGACAATGGCATTGGCTGGCATAGAACAATGGCTAGGGTAGTCCACTCTATCCGCCCCTCCTGTGCACACTTTGCAGATAGGCTGAATCATGCTATAACATGGCTATAGCCTTTTGGATACGTAATCTTATGAAATCACCCTATGAGACTACTCCGAGTTACATCTCCCCGGTCCGATGAGGCAGGAAAAAGGAAAATCCCTTCCAGAGCATGGTGCTTCCATGGATGGCTAGACGATCGTGGTTTCGCCAGGCAACCACGTATTCGTACCTGACTTTAACCCTCCAAAATCCATAGGCTGCCCCGGCATGCCTATCGAGCCCAGGACATCCCTATAGACACGTATCCTGCGACCCAGTAGGTGTCAGATCCATACCCGGCCCATACGCAATGACCGACTATGGACCTAGCCACAGTAGAGAGCCTTGTATCCACGCTAGGCAAGGTCCTACCCCACTTCACCACCATGGTCCTTGTCTGGTGCTCAGCCACACCATACCATTGACAGCTAGGAGGGCTCTTGTGCACAAGTCGCATTTAATGGGTTTTAAAGGGTTCTAGCTAGGAGCATCTCTATTCCTAGGTAGCTTTTAGGTCTCTACCCCACTTTAACCCCATACGCACACAGGAGGAACAGAAGGAAAGAACAATCACATTCAAATCATCCATCATAATATCAAATAGAGCATAAAAGAGAGTCTAGTCATTCATCTAATCATACAAGGGTTAGATTGGAACATAAACTACCTAAAGACTGACCTGTTTTTTGGCTGGACCATAACATCCATGATTCAATGCTAATCACTGGTTCAAGCAGCTCCTCCCTTCTCCAATCTTTTCCAAATCGATTTGGGGCAGGATTGGGACTGCAGGCCCAGCTTGCCCCTTGGAATAGCAAGTCTCCTCAGGCTCAATCGATTTGGGCCAGGTGTCTCCTCCTATTGGCTAATTGATATTATTAATTAGTCTAATCAGGTTAATTAGATTAACTAATCTATGATTATTTAGTATAGCTAATATGAACTGCTTTTAATGTTAGCCCCTAATCCCCATTATAGTCCAAACATACCTGGTGACGTGTCATAGTATTTATACGTATAGTATATAAATATGTGGAACGTCACACATATGATCTGGGCCATAGGACCGCCGGATCCGATGACTATGGTAGTCCAGGGTGCACCTCGTTTTGCACAATAACAGGAACCTTTGAGAAGGTATGCACTATGTTAATCAGGGAGAAATAACGCATGTTAAGAAGGAAAGGCGGTCGGGATTCACATCTTTATATAAGCAAAGTGAGGCCTTCAATGCCAAATATGTTTGGAAAGCTACGGCAGTCCCCTGCTATGAAATTGATAAGATACTGTGTGGAGATTAGTAAACCTTTGGGAATGAAGAAATACAACCACCATCTTTCTAATTCAGCTCTATTCTCTATTAAATGTGCCCTCAATACTTCTCCTTAATGAGAAGGTTTTTTGGTGCTTGGAACAAGGCATCTGAGGGCTTTGGACACAAAGAATTAGGATTTGATCGAGCCACTTTCCCTTTATTCTAGTCTCCAATTTTGTAGCAGAGGATGATGATGTTTGGAGTATTCAACATTCCCAATTCCAGTGGAAATGGAAAAAAGCAAGTATCACCCAATTGCAACAGCTATAGAATGGTACAAGCTGGAAACATTGGAAGGAAATATCCCAGGTTGTTGAGGTAAAAAGAATAGACAAGAAGATCTATGAAGTCAATCTAAAAGTAGTAGGAGACCTAGACGAATGTCAAGATCTAGAACTTCTAACAAGTTTATTAAAAACTTTGACAAGTACAAGGTTTCTTTATGATATGATACCATTGCATCTTGCTAAATCTGAGATCAACCCTAGCAAATGGCAAGTCTCTAAGGATTATTTTATTAAAATTATGAGCCACACAAGGAAACCCTATGCCCAATTAAAACTGCAAACCTTCATTTGGAGATATATACATAATGCAATTTAAGCCAAGAAAATTATCAATGACAGGTGTAAAAGTAACACCAAAGATATTTCTCCCTTTTGTAAGCTTTGTGGCCATCATTTTGAGACAGTCAAACATATTTTTGACTGTTCTAGCATCCGAGATTTCTGGAGGTGATTGGATAGGTAACTTCAAGATGGAGGAATTCGTCTAGGGAATTGGGCTAACCCTGTGGACATTTTTAGAGGCTCTAACAAATTCTTGAACAGTATCAAACAGACAGCTTACTGGATTCTTTAGAAGCTTAAGTAAAATAGCCGTGGCACATAAAATTAAAATGTTAGATAAAGCAAATGACAATTGGATGGAAATAGGGAAGTTTCAAGGCTTGTTAAATGTTTCTCTTTGTGATGGTATGCTTATTTCTGATGATCATTTCTTGGCTTATAGAAACGCTGATTGCATTGACGACCAGGACGAACTATAAACCTCAGTTTGAAGAACTCTCGGCCTATGCTGCTACTTTTGGAATCTTCACTAATGAACAAATGTGGCCTTTAACCCATAGCATCACTCTAGACCTGCTTAAGCTCAAGGCTTTTTTGCTATACGACTATTAGGCCATCATGTTGGATAAGTTCATGTTTTGCTATGGGAGGTTGATGTTTGAAACTCAGTTCTTGTTATTCCGAGATATGTATTACCATCACAAAGCCAAGTATCGTGCTTATGGAGAAGTTCTCATCTACTTTCCTAACGCAACTCCTCATGTATTACCATCACAAAGCCAAGTATCGTGCTTATGCCGCAACTCTCTGGCATTTTGCTTTTTCCCCTGATTGGATTGGCATTTTGCTTTTCCCCCTGATTGGATTGGCATTGGCTGGCAAGTGGACCCAGTTGCTACTAATATGGTGATCATTGAAGATGATGAGATCGACCTGGCTCTCATATGCCAAGGTGTAAATAGATAGGGTAAGTGCCAAATTTTGACATGTATATTGCTAGACTAAACCCGACCCTGTTTCAATTTTGTGCAACCGAATACTGGATTATCACTCATATGCCAAGGAGTAAATAGATAGATGATACCACTATAAATCTCTATTCCATGTTTAAGGCTAGTCCTCTGAAGACCTTCCTTCACTATGATGTACTCCATTTATGATAAATAAAAACCCTTTTCCTCAAAAAAAAAAAAAAAAGAAAGAAAGAAACATGTGTTTCTTTTCTCTCTCCTTTTTTAGCACGCCACCCTAACCAAGCCTTCGGCCTTTCCTCGAATTCTAGCCTGTCCACGTTGCGCTTCCACCTCAGCAAAAAGTGATGTGGCATTACCTTGCACCGTTAGATCTTATTTTTGCAGATCTACAGCTAGAACCAAAACTTTCCCACGGAGATGCCGAAGGACGTCGCCAAGGCTCCTATCTCACCAGGGATCTTTGAGTCGTTTACTTACCTGCTCGCATTGGGTTGCGTGGTTATAGTATCATCTTCTCGTCTAACTCCAGCTTTCCTCTCCTTTCGCTACAGCCGTAGGTTCTTATTTTTTTTTTAAATTTTTACTCTGCTAGTTAACGTTGCAAAAATAGCTTCTTGAAGTACATGTTCGGTCTGCGGCATTGTGAAGGATGCAAGCCGGCTCATTGAAGGTAAGATCCTCTTACATTTTGGCTACTTCGTTTTAGATTGTTTGATACAGACAGGAAACCGTGGCAGAGGCCTCTTTCCTGCAGTCTGGCTCGCTGTTCAAGAGTATTCTTTGCTGTGATGCTGGTCGAAATGGGGGCTATGATGCTGGTTGAACAACCACTAAAAGGTCTGTGGAATCTCTAGTTTTCTTACAGTTCATTTGATAAATGACAAGCATTTGCCACATTGATCAAATATTGATAAAGGTTGTCGCATGTATCTTTGTTTCATATTATATCTCTATCATTTGGCATGCAAGTGGATATTGCTTTGCTGTGTAGCATAGTTCTCTTGAATCATAGCACTCCATTCTGAAATTCGACTGCTGAATGAAATATTTTTGTGCTCTTAGGAGGCCTCTGAATCATATAGTGCTTGTGTATGCCATTATTGTTTGAACACTAGGTTGCTAGTAGAGAACAAGCATCTGATTAATATGTGTGGACTGCCCAGCCTTTTTGCATATAGTGGTATGGACCAATATAATTTTGAGTACGTGTTGCTTGTTGTTAAGAAAGTTGCTACTTGCTTCTCGAGTTTTAAGGAAATGTTTGAAGTTTACTCTGTACTGCCTAAACTTCGAAGAAATTAGCTTTGCTAGAACGTAAATTCCAATAATAGAGAATGAATTGCATCAGCATCAATATACAAAATGGCCGTGATGTAGTTTGCTTGATCATGTCATCATGGTATGACTATCGGGCCTTCTCAAATATGTCTATATTAAAGGAATTTTATATCTACATGTCTGTTAAGCACTTTAATCAGATACAGAGACCTTTGTTGAAGCTGGAATGGCCGCAACATTGCAGAATGGTCATTTGTTGATAATGAATGCTAAGCCTTATGTTGAAAATGGATTTAGCAGCAAACCTCCATATGCGCTACAGGTTATATGCTCATCTTTATTTTGATATGGTGCGGTTCTTGTAGCTGCCTAAGTTACCCTTTGAAATTGTGATCTGAATATTGGAATGGTATAGAGTTGCCAAGCCATGGCCTCTGGAATGCATTGTGTTGCACTATACTCCCTTCGCCTTTGGCTGTCAAATTCTGCTTATATCTACCGGTCTGTCTCACTCATTCGGATGTTGAAGGCATTGATGCCTGTTAATGTGTATTCGATTGGAGTATTTTTTAAGGAAGAGATTCTGAGCCAATCCATAATAGATAGCAAGGTCTTTCAGCCAATCCCATGGAAAACAGCAAGGCCTTTTAGAATCTTTACAATATTTCTAGAAATGAGAGTCGGCTACTAACTTAAACTTACTGCCATAGTAATTGAAGCCTCATTGTTATTCTATGACTAGGCAGAAAACCTGCAACATTGCAGTGATCGAAGCTGATGGTTATATGGAATATCTGGCAGATCAATGCTTCATAAGCTCAGCAGCATCTTATCATTAATTGGAAGTGCAATGGACATAATCTTAAAATTTCTGGCACTGGTTTCTATAACTTTATTGAATCTAATGCAGTGGCAGTTTCAAAATGATATAAGGTCAGGAGTCGTCAAAAGGATATCAGGTCAGGAGTCAAGACTCCAGTGTACATAGATACAATTGTCAAATCAATCTTACAATGTATTACAGTTTTTTGCTTGGAAGTGCCATGTTTTCGAATTTCATTATCAATTGTATTTGTAACTGTGAGCCTAATCTTCTTTAGTCTATCATGTGATTTTTAAATAACCTCCATGGACCTCCATGGAAGTGTCATGTTTCCGAATTTCATTATCATTATCAATTTTATTATCAAGTGATACCAGGTGTCGCCATTGTGCTTTCTTGTGCTTCGTTTCGGTCATCATCATCGCATACCTCCGATTTCTTATAAGCTTTCATTCCTTAGCTTCGATTCCTCGTTTGACTTGAGGCTCTTTTCCTTTCCTGCCTTGCAATTGTGGGTTCTGATATATTTTTATAGGTGTTTATTATAAGTGCCAGGAAGTTTTTTCTGTCGCCTCTGCCGGGTTTGCTTCCTTTTTCTTCGATGGACTGGATGCCTATTTTGGTTGTTTATCTTTCTGGATTACAACCAATTTTGTTATGGAAATTTCTCCTTTCTCTTTTCTTCAAGTTTTGATGCGGCCTAAGTTTAATTTTTTATAGCATTTTTGCTGGCAAAAAAAAAAGTATTCTTAACTAAGCCTCTGCGCCATTGTGACAGAGGTAAGCTGGCTATTTCAACCATGGACAATAAATTTCAATTTTGCCCTAATACAAAGATAATTCAATTTTTTTCCCTATCCAAAAGCTAGTCTACAACACATTGAATTAAGTGTTGACCCCGATGGTTTTGCGTTTACGTAAAATACCTAGCAAATAATTAATTAAGATCTACAAAAATACTATTACATGCCAAACAAACCATCAACCATGGATATAACCACCTCAAAGAAAAACTATGTGAAGAATTCGTTCTGCCAGTCTCATTGAACTTGGGATGATAACGCAATCGTAATTGGTTTATCATCTCAAGTATTTCTCGTAAAGAACCAATATTGTTTGTGAGATAAAAAAGGACAAAAGGCCCTTATATTACTTTGTCCTAATTTTCCAGCGCCTTTACTCTCTATAGCCTCTGGCGTGCCTTTTTGCTAGTTTTCCCTTTTTGGGTTGCCCCGGGCAACCCTCTTGTTGGACGGTGGAGTGACGGTTTGAAGGCTTGGATTTGTTCTGAGGATAATATGCCCCGGAATATTCTATGTAACCGGATGCGATCGGTTGGGTTTTTTTAAGGCTTTTGTGATGGTCAGTGACAGTTAGACGGCAACGATTCGCCTGGGATGTGCCTGACGGTAGGGATTGTTCGGGCCTATGGCAGTGGCATGAATGCTTCCTTTTCTTTCGTTCCGGGCGATCCGTGGCAGCAAAAGCAGAATTGCAAGTACATTTGCAACTGTTTAGCATGTTCGTTCCTCAACTCTTGCTATGCTTCAGATTAAGGCTTCTAGGTTTCAATGAAGATGCTAAAGTTAAGCTATATTGTAACAGGTCTGTGGAGTAGGCATGCAGAATCAATGTGCTGCTAAAATAGGCTACGAAGTCAAGGTGGTCACAATTCCTGGTGCGAACTCATCCACTTTCATTGGCAGAACAGGAGAATGAGAGTAATCTTTTACTAAGAGAAGAATTGCTCTCTGGCCTATAATTGTGCTGGAAGCTTTGGACATGGTAAGCTAATGTGAAGTATTCTAGTTCTTTATTCCGTCTTTTCATTTTAACGAGTGCCATGCCATTTGTTCTCAGGGCTTTGCGTCCGTGCGTGGATGAATGTGGAATGTCAGTCATGGAAAACAGGCCACATAGTTGGATTGAATGGAGGATTCACCTTGACGATAAAGCTAGCATTACTACTACTCAGGTTTCTGTTTTCTTTTCTGTACTATGTGCAATCCATCAGATTTTTCAACCATGTAAACTACCTCATAAACGTTCCAGTACAGCAGCAAGAAGAAGAGGAAGAACAGATTGTGAGTATAACGCCGGAGTATGTTGCTCATGTGCTAGCAAGAGGATCCAATTTTTACACAGTGGGGACTAGAGGTTTTTACTTTGCCTTTCCTTGGCTGCTTTGGTTCTTTGGATCCATTGCTATGTTTCTTTGTTCAATTTTGCTGGTTCCTGTCCTTTACCATCTTGACATGGTGCATCATAAAGCTCATGTGAGTGTCAAGTGACATTTCTTTCCAAACTGCCAATTGTAATTTAGACCAATAAAAGATCTTTACAAGAATCGTGCTTGGATGATGTTTATTTTGAGTGCGTTTGGAAGATGTATCCACTGGCTTTCTTTGAAAGACTCAGGCACCTATAGTGCAATATCCTTGTTTTCAGGCAGCTTATTGTTCAACAGGACGTACATGGATATTTGGTTACAAGGTCTCGCAAAGCAAGACGTACAGGGGTAATTGCAGGTCGTGGTAGGATACGGGGTCCATTAATTGCTGATGTCCCTCTAGATCAGATAAGAAGGCCAGTGCTTTGTACAAGAAGCAATGAACAAGATAAGGTGAAGGAACTTATGGAAAGTATTGCTGAGATTGGACTGCAAGAGCCAGTAAGTATGCCATGTGTTTCTTCAGTATATTTGGAATTTGTGCAGAAATGTGCATGGGGCTCATTGTTGTTTTACCTGTCTTAATACAGGAAATTATTATCCTGCAAAATGGGAACTATGTATGTGGTTTTTGAGAGTCATGTGATGCTTGAATGTTTAAGGTTGTAGCATCTGCAGTTTGCGTGTCCATACTGCCTTAGAAGTGAATTCTTCTCAATACAACCCATGAGTTGGCTTTCTCCTTGTGAATATAACAGGTATAGACAGCCATAGATAGATATCCTAGAAGTGGATGGCATATACTATGGTAAGTTGATGAGTGTTTGTACAAGTTCTGTTGGCTTTTTTCCTTTTTGAAATTCAGCCTCTCTTATGTAGGATTTTCTGTTCAAAATTCCCCTTTGAAGGTTTTGTTCAATATTTCAGTTTCCAATCACTTCACTTTGCATGCCAATATGTTGCTTTATGTTACTTAACAATGGAATATCATGTTTCATATTCCCATTCATTTAGGCTGCTTAAATGGCACATACTGTTTTACACTAGTGGACTGTATCAACTAGACTCATCACTTTGAGGAATAAATAGCAGGGAGAACGAAATTGATAGTGAACAACATATCCAGCTCTAGACAGGCTTATGGACAAAACACAAGATACGACGTGGGTTTTGATCATTTTAGTAGCAGATGTGTTTGCCATTTTAGAGCCATAAACATACTCAACTCATCTTGTAGGTTCCATGGGACAAGAATTTATCAAAACTGTATCTTTGCTCTAAGAATACAAATGTCATTATCTGCTGAGATACAACATTGTTTTCACTGTCATAGAATCAAACACATGGAGCTAAGTAGACTTTTGTCCAGTCTAACCTAGAAAAGGAAAACAATGCCTGCACATATGCAATTACAACCATACCTTGTTTCTTGCAGTGTCAAGCACTACAACCTGTTAGGTTTGCTCTTTTATGATGTACAAATAAGAAGACACACAATAAAGGGATGCTACTTCGGATGAGCAATGGTTTTAATATATGACAGTATAAGATAGAGTAGAACTTAATCATCTGTATAAACTCAACGCATTAGTGGTCGAGTGATGACCACTCTTAATAGGAACTTCATTGTCACTATAAAGCAAGTGGATACTGGACCTGAACACTCCCTGAGATTGGGTTTGACGTTGTCAAATGGGAGGCCCAAAAGTTCTCTTTTATAATTTTGTTCAAAGGCTTAGGATTCTTGGTTTAGGAAGTCATAGATTTAGCCAAAATCCTAGCATGCAGAAGGATGTGGCCTAGTGGCAAAGGAACCAGAAAAGAAGTATGTGCATCATTATTTGTAGAATGGGTAAGACAATAGGAGGACAAGCCATTGGAAGACAATTTAGATGGAGAGACAATGAAGAGAATATGGTTAAAATTATCAACATATGCAGATCCAATATCTACTCTGCTAGGTTCAGAGCCACTTGGAACATGTCGTAACTGGGATCATTCTTGCTGTAAATGAATGATTACTTTACTCCTTTGTTTTGATACATGACGTGTTTTTAAAGCTTTGGATTCATCCATTAGAAATACTCAATACTACTTTGCATTTTCACCATTTTTTGCTACACGCTGGACTCCCGTCCTTTATTAAGCAAAGTGGTGCTATTTCTTCAAATGGCGAAGTTTTTCATCTCCTTTTAATTTTAGATCATCTTTTGGTGTTCTTGCTAAGGCCGCTGAGGATCAGTAGTATTCTATCCATCTCTGCCATTTTGATAATACAACAGAAGCGTCCTTTGAGATCCAAGCTAGAAGCTGTAAACCCATTGTAGAAGCCCAACAATGACACCTCTTCCCTCATCTTTCATTGTCACATTTAGTTTGAGGGAGCTAGTTGTACAGTCCAAAGTTCTCTTTTCTTTCTTTCCATTAAAATGTCAATAATACATTATAATGACATAATTCGGATTGGCAACACGAAGCAAATCGCACGGTAAAAGTTTAAATCTAATTGCTTAATGCAGAGCATGCATATGTTTCTTTATTCTGAAGTTCTTTGGGCTATTTTTCTGACTTGGGGCCTTTATTGTCATAATGAAGAGGGTGTTCATCTATTTTTCTGAAGTGGAACATTTGAAAGCGGGTGTAGCATCAAAAAAAGTGCTTTCACAATTTCAATAACTGAACCTCATATTCGATTATGACCAGGCACCGAAAGTACAAGTAGTTTGAGAGTCCAAATTCCTTCTATGCACAATAATATGTCAATAGTTTAGAATGCCTTAATGTTGGTCGGGTTTTTGGGGGTGTTGTTGGTACAAGCACATTTTGGGAACCTTTGTTCATGGGATGGTTTATCATTCTTCCAGCATTCAAAATGTATCTACAAAACTTCTATCCAGAATTGGGTTCTTCTCTGGTTCATCTGAATACGGGTGACTAAAGGTATGGAAGGAGGGAGCTTAAATCATGGCTTACTGACAACCCACACTGAAAAAGCTTCTTTAATAAAGGGGTTATAGAAAGAACCAGGGAAGGTATATGAAAGATTGCTCCAAGAAGGAAGATTGCTTAGCAATTCGGCTCTGGAATTATAACTTCCACCTAATTCTCTTTGATGCACATATGCTGCGATGATTGTTTTCTTCCTCTAATCAACCCTCCTCTGACAGGACTGCACTTTCTCTACTGTGTCAACCAAGCAACACTGCACAATTTTTGAGACTTTGCTATTGAGAGTGTAAAAAATTTCAAAATTGATTAGCTTCGCAATTATTCTTCTTTGCCCCTTCCTAAAATTCAAATGATTGAATGGTCATGTATTGGCTATAGCCATTTAATACTTATGCTGCTCCTTTGGCTGAAGGCTAAAGTCCACATAAGACTCACCTATTAGAAGTTCCAAAATTGCGCATGCATCAATGGCTCCTCCAAAGGGCAACCCATTGATGCGTTAGCATCTTGTTTTTTTTTGCAACGGCTAGAAAATAATGTGCTACATTTATATACACTCCACCAATGAACCATTTTACTACTTGTATACAGAGTAGTAAAATTGTCAACACTTGTACAATTTAGCCACTTCCTGTAAAAATAAAAAATCGAGGTGTTTATTATATTACTAATATCAAAAAACAATGTGGAGACTTACATCACCCCAATCGAAATCAAAATGTCTCGCTTTTGCAATGATGTTATAAAGGCCACCAACCGTAGATAGTACCATTAGTGATACCCCTGAGATAAGGAGTGCCTGCAATTAATATGAAGAAAATTAGGGAAATAACTTCTGTCTTTTTTTTAAGAAAGCTAGGGACATAACTAGCTATACATTTACTATTCTGATGGTATATATTATATAAATTAATCTATAAGGTCATTTTATAAGAAGGACAACTCACTAAAATGTAGGGCACCTCTCCTATATTAATTGATCTCTTACATGGGTCACTATGTCATTATGCTCAACGAAATGCCCTGAATTTAGTGGCCCACATGTAATCATGGGGAAAGTACCAAATTTTCCTATAACTTTCCATCATCAACGCATCCAATCATCACTGCCCTGCCTTTGAACTTCTGCTTAAAACTGAAAAGCACATCAATGCAGCTACCGGCAATATTTGCTGAATAACAGAGTAATTAGCCAAATCCCAAAACATTGTTCAAGTTGCTTTTTCCTCGATGTTAGTTTCTGAAAATTCACACATGCAAAAAGTAGACTAGCTAGTATGTAATTTAAACGTAGCTGCATATATCTTTGACCTGGAATATTTTTAATGGCAGCCTCTGTAAGTAATCAAGGTGGCTAGCCTTGTATATAATAGCCTGATGAATAAATTTCACTAATAAATGTGTGCTCTTTTTTCTGATTGTTCCTATCATGTCCATCTCATCTCTACCCCAGATTCATCGATTCAACACTCACATGGGCGTCAACACACTTTTTGCCAACATCATTAAAAGTTTCCTATGTACTTTCCCTCCCACTTCGCTTGACACCATGACCCACAACAATAATTATTAAATCCCTGCCTCAACTGAAATGCTAGATCTGCCACATCTAAGTAGTTAGAAATGGTTGGGATTTTACATATCTGCCATTACACATGTTAGGTGGCAAGTCATTGCTATTAAAGTCCTCAGCTTTCCTGGGAGTGCAAGACTGATCTTTTTGTATTTCCTCATGCAATCTAGTTCCTGTTTCTTCCAATGGTACATCCCCTTGGTTCAATATACTCCCTTGAAGGACATCATCTTTTGTTTTGCTAGCATCATGCGTATGGCAATTAAACCTATGGGAGTTTAGGAACAATTTTTTCAACAGCATGTATTCTCTGATTAACGTCCCTCAAGAGAAAACATTATGCACTTGCCTTTGTTATAGGCACTAAAACAAAGTAAACTCTTGCTGTCCTCGTGGCTTTAAATCATTCATTGCCTTCGATCATTTCAAGTAGGTTTCCGCGTCATTCTCTTGTTTGATTCTTCCCAGATATACTTTTCTTGACCTGCCAAAGGTTCTCTATCATCTCCTTTATGTTCCTTGTTTGCTATGCTTCTGTATTCTTTATACCACTTTAAGGCTAAGAACTGATGGAAATAAAAATCATAAGCCTTACTTTGGCCCTTCTGTTTCAATTCTTCCACTCATTATGTTACTGATTGCAGCAATCAAAATCTATATATTGCCCATATGACTTCACAATAGATATCACAAGCTTCTAGAACTTTATCACAATAGATATTACACTAGCTTCCCAATTCAAAAGAAGAATAGGAACAGACAAACTAACCATGTTTCCAATCCAATGTAGACTAAAAGGCTTTGGCTTTCTGTGCAGATGCCACATCAAGCAAGGTAACTGCACAACATAAAGAACCACCACAGAAACTTATTCTTATCCAATGTAGACTAAAAGACCTTGGCCTTCTCTAAAAATGGCACATCATGAAGATAACTGCACAATATCAGAAAGAAACTTGTTCTCCATAGTATCAATTGCAGGTGAAAGCTTACCACATAGGTGGATGGAAGATATGCAATTCCACCTATAAAACCTTGAAGCTCACCAAAGAATGGCAGGGACAGGGCAATAAAGGAAGTAAAACCTGCCATTGACATCTCCTTCATGCGTGTTCTTTTTAACATCATTGTAAACTATGAAAATGCTACTTACTGACATAAAGAATTCGTATAATTAGCTGAATTTCAATTCTTGGCTCCACATGAAACTTCTTCTCAATAAACTCTTCAAACTTGTTGAAAAATGGCATTGCATATATCTGTAATTGTCTCCGACATCATCAAACTTTACATATATGTTCATTTAAATAAACTGTGACCTTATTGCATTTATGTCCCTGGAAATTTCAATATCGATTAAGCATACCTGATAGCTCCCAACCATGTGAAGTACTAGCATCACATTTGCCATCGTGATAAGTGGCCCTGGACGAACGAGGAGCAGAAGCATGTTGTCATGATTCTTAAGCACATCCTGGTACCTCCAGTAGCATATAGTAGCAGTAGGCAAGTAGCATATTGCAATAACTATGTATGCCAGAAGGCCACCCCTCCACATGGCTATTTTGGAAGGCTTTTCTTCAGTTGAAGGAATTGTGGCTTGAATCTCTAGAACTACATTGTGCCCTGCTAGAGCAAATGCAATCTGACCAAGTGAAGAAAAAACATGATATATGGTTGAGGTTGTACTCGACGAGGTTGCGCTTGTTTCAATGCAAACCTCCTGGAAGGGAACAACAGCCCAAGTAATTGTTGCATAACTGCCATAATGCCACACATATTCAAAGGTTTAAAGACTATGCTATAACTATGTAAGCAACGATTGTACATGGCTACCAAAGAGCCAAAACAACTAAACAATCAGTTTGAAACAATGTAGAGGAACTACCAGACTGCAGTAATTGCTGCTATTATTGAAATCCACGTAATTGAAGTTATCTCTCTTAAAGGACATAAGACAAACTGTGCTGAGGCAAATATGATAATGCAGTATCTTAGCTTCAAGTGACCGCCATTGAGTATGGCTATGTATTGTATCGATTTTCCTGCTGTGACCATGTATACAATATCTACCCCAACTTCAATCATGATTTGAGAGGGAATGACAAGCCAGAGACCAAGCTTCGGGCCAAATATATACTGCCCCAGTTCATGGTACTGGTCAAACTTGGTAATCCCTTCTGTGCCCTTGTGTTCATACATTTGTGTCATTTGCCAATAGGTAACCAAGCTGAGAATCCATATAAAAACTATTGCTGTAATCCCTGGGTACCTATCGTAAAAATTTCGAATACATTGTCATAATGAAGATGAACAAACAATCACAGACATTTTTTTAGTTTGTTAAGTTAGTACCATGTAAGATAAGCAATGCTGGAAGGTAATCCCAATACTCCAGCCCCCACAATTGCTGTAATGTTGTGAACTGTAGGATACCACCACGTTCCGGTCCAGGATGCATTCAAACGGTCAAATTTATTCGAATAATACTCAATCTGCTGCAGGAAGCCACTAACATTCTGCTTAAGTTAAAGACCGAGCAGTTAGAAGTGATGCATAACGAACAAAAAGCCTAAATCTAGATGGTCTTACCGCAGGGCCGTCTTTCGAGCCAGAATCCAAGGGCGCCATGATTTCTTTTCATGGTACAAAAGGGAAGAAGAAGGAGACGGCAAAAAAAACATAAACAACAGGTTTGTCCATAGTTGACTCTTGACTCCTCCGTTCCCCATAGCCAGAAGCTACGTGCAGCTGAAAATATTGACTTGGGGTACAAATAAAAAAAATCCTGCAAACACAAACAGGCCACGCGTAAAAGTGAATGGACAGTTTTGCTGTAAATGTTATACGTCAGCCTCCGTTATGAGAATTTAAAATATCCTCGGGTAAAGCTTTCCGGCCCACCTTAATATTTTGGGGACGTAATTGCTCTCTAGTATGGTTGGTTAATAAGACATCTTTGTTTTAGAATTTGGAACATTTAGTAATGGTTGCCTATGACGCCTTAGTTTTAGTTGGCCAATGGACTATGTGTTATGACCTTTATAGTCATTTCACTAGCATAGCTTGTTTTCCATTACGTAAACCACCGGCAGGTGGAAGTTCCTCGAAATTACCCTGTAAATTTATTTCAATAATATTCCTTCTTTAATTTTCCAGCAGCGCCGCTATAGCACCGCCATTATTTTCCCTTTTTCTTGCATACCCAGTCTGTCGGCTATGGCGATAGTGGCGCTGATGGCCATGGCGAACAGCGAAGCTCACAAAATTATTTGGCATCAACGGCACTGGTGGGTATGGCAGCAGTGCAGCTCCAAAATGTGTTTGATATGCCTTTTCTTTCATTTATTTTCCCAGAGCAATTGCTCAACACCTGTTTCAAGCGTCTGCTTCAATACATATTTCAAGCATCTCATTTTGCAACAACGGTTGCTAAAAACTTCTTTCAAGCATCTCTTTTATGCATTATTTTCACCGTCTGATGTCCTTCATATCTCCGGCTCATCTAAAGACTGCTAGGTTTGCTCTTGAATCTGTAAACTGTTTTTCATTTTTCTCTACTTTGCCCTTTCTTTTCTGGGTTCTCCTTCTGTTGCGTTTGTTAGATGCATACTTTGATGGAAGATTCAAGGGCAGGGTTTCTTGTTTTGCTTCTCTACTGACCTAGCTATGAACGGAGCTATCCACAAAAAACAGAGCATAAATTAAAACCAAGACTGAAACTAAGATCAAATCGATGCAAACTACAAGGCATCGATGCAAAATGCAAGCAGGAAGATGCTGGAAGAAAGAGGAACAAAAAAAGCAAAGAAAAGTCCAAGACCGGAATTTCCACCTACCGGTGGATCACGTGCGGTAACCCACGGGTTCCCGTCAGGCGGCTGCCAGTTTCCCGCCGAAAACCCTCTCCTACCCGTGGGTTCCCTAGAATATAAAGAATATGAATTATACAGTTTTGCGTTACCTGGTTGTTTTTCATTCAATTCAATTCATGTTAACCATTGTACATATTGCCTCCCTTTAAATTGTTTATGTAAGTAAAGATAGATTGACGCATTGTCTCTCTACCGTTGATGAATTAGCATGATATAATGCCTATGTAAGTGCTTAGTGCCCATGGCTCAATAAGATTCTGAGCAGTACCCAGACTGCCCAAGCCGACAGCCCAAGCACCTCTAAGTCTTCACATAATTAATCGCTACTTGCAACCTACTATTTTCAATCATGCAATTAGTCTCTAGCTTCTGCTATGAAAACCTCCTAATTATGCTGTGAAAAGCTCTTCACACAGATGCCTATATGAGGCCCTCTTTTTCTTTTCTTTTATGCACTTCCGTGATCTCAACTTGATGGCTACACCGGGCATATGCCTACGTGTCGTACATAGGCCGATATATCAACAACCTCCCCCTCAGCCTATATAACTAAAAGGACCCACGTGTTCCTTTGATGGCTCTGTTAATACCTTGGTAAGCATATCCGCTTGTTGCAATTTGTTTGGGGACATATTCCACTTCCATTTCTCCGTTCTCTACTTCATCACGAATGAAGTGATGATGCATTTCAACGTCTTTCGTTCGTGGATGATAAAACTGGATTCTTACACATGGCTATTCTACCTTTGTTATCACATAAGCTATCTAGCTCTCCAAGCATTCTTCATAATGAGATAACTTTTGAGGCCGCCTGTGATACCGCCACATTCTTCTCCCCCGCTAGATTTAGCTACACATTTTTGCTTTTTGCAGAACCAAGATATAGCAGCGTCTCCAAGTTTGAATACAAAGCCCAAAGTTGATTTTCTGTCATTCAGGTCATCTTCCCAGTCTGCATCAACTTAACCTATCAAGCTCTTTTCTTTGCTCTTTATAAAGCAAATACCATGATCCAATGTACCCTTGAAATATCTCAAAACTCGTTTGGTTGCTATCCAACGCCCTTTTCCTGGCTTATTGCAAAAATGACTGAGCAGGTTAACTGCATAGGAGATATCTAGCCTTGTACTATTTGAAATATGCAAAAATATACATGTCAATGCATGATACGGCACATTTTCCATTTCCTTTATGTTCCGACAAATTTTTTAGATACATTTTATTACAAAACTTCATACTTGGCGCGATAGGTGTTTTTGACATATTGCAATCACCCATTCTAAATAAAATTTAAGCTTTCTTACAATTTTGCTCTTTTGTTAAAAATAGCTTCCTCTTTCTTCTAACTTCCAGAACTAACAACTTCTTAATATCACCTAATTCTGACATTTGAAAGTATCCTTCCATCTTTCCTTGTCTGATTTGTCATACTGATGTTTATTTGGTGCTTATACTTGCTTGTTAATTCATTTTTTATCTATGGTTGGGAGTTGTACGTTGTTTCTTCAAAGCCAAGGGTATTAGAGTGCAATAGTGTGGTCATTAGCCATTGTGAAAATGGCATAGTAACAATTTTTATGTCGTTCGGCTCTAACAAGAATTTTTAGTGTACAACATTTTTGATTGGTGTTTTCAGAGTTTTGCACTCTGTTCTCTGGGACACAGTTACACCCTAATGTCCATTATTTAAAGAACAGACTCAAGAAGCACCTTTCTTTCCGGTAGTCTTTTTGGTCTTCTACCATGGTTTTGGACTCAGTGGCTAATGGGTATAAACTGCCTTGGTTGAATGGCCCTCCTCCTTTTCTCTGGTTTCAACCTAACCATAAACCTACTTTCAGCATATTGATTTTGTGACTAATGATAAATTTTGCTTGATTCTTGACCTTCGTTTTGTGAATTCCTTTTTGTTGCAGACTACTTTTGAGTACGAAACTATTAAGGACGCGCCTTCGATGTGCAGAGGGGATTTGCTTTTCACCATTGATTCACACTCGGGGTTATCATCATGTTGATATTCACCCAGACTTTTGGACCTTCCTGGGCTTTGAATTTGAAGGCACTTTTATATGTTCACATCCCTTCCATTTGGCCTTTCAATAGCTTGTTTTGTGTTCACCAATCTCATGCGTCAAATGGTTCGCAGGTGGAGATCTTTCGGCTATCGTTGCTCACCTTACATTGATGACTTCCTCTTTACAGTTTGTGCTGTTAATTTTTCTCATTCTCGAGCTCTTATTTTGCATGACTTTGAGGATGCGGGATTTGTTTTAGCTCTTCATAAATGTCAACTTCAACCTTCTTGAGCTATGTTCCTGGGTTTTGTCTTGAATACGTACACAGGTTTTCTCTCCATTGCTTCTTCCAGAAGAGAAAAGTTTACCGCTTTAGCCTCTAGTTTGTTGTCGTGCTCACGTGTCTGCACCCGTAGCCTGGCCTCTTTCATGGGCATATTGGACACTTTCTGCTTGGTGTTTGGTGTGACGTTCCAGGCATTCATACGGTATACGTATGCACCGGGACACGTCACTAGGACATAAGGGGGTAATTGGCTAAGTGGGCGTCGACCACAATGGTTTTATTTAGCCATGTTAATAAATCCATTGTGGATAATTATAAAGTATATAGCCTAATTACCCTAATTAAGCTAAATTAGTTAATTATCACCAACAAGGGGGTGCCACTTGGCCCAAATCGATTGGGCAAGGCATGGTTTCCATTTTGGACACCCAAATTAGGGCTTTTGTGCCCCAATTCGAATTAGGAGCAATTTGGAGATGGAGGAGAGGGAGGCCGGGCTTAAAGGAGCATTTGGCCCAAGGTTATTCTTGGCGTAAGGAGCGGTGGCCTTAAGGAGGATTCTTGGCCAAGGAGGTAAATTTTGGTCCCAAGGACTGTTGCTGACCTCACCAAAATCACTAAACAACCCCTAGTTGTTGCTGCCACCCTTAAATGCAAACACTATGGAAGCACCCCGATATAACGGGTCCGGTAAAAACTTGGTTGGTAGTAGTTTAGTTGTGAATTCTAGGGGGCCTGTTGGGCACTTGTTGTGATGTTTAAATCTGTTCTCTCTGTGTTTTAATGGTAGGAACTAACCCTTGATTGTAAAGGTAAGTTCTCTTTATATTTCGATTACGGGTTTGGTTCCTAAAAAGGATGGATTAATAGTTCTTTGTATGGTATCACTCTGGAAATGGGGGAAATAAGGGTGGGGTAGAGACCTCTGAACTCATATACGTTAGTATGTTCCTAGATAAAACCCTGTAATTCCCAATATTGCGGCATGTGCACAAGAGCCCACCGGGTCATAGGACGCTATGGGTGGCTTAGCACCGGACAAGGAACACGGTGGTGGTGAAGTGGGGGTGGGGTCTTGCGCGAACATAAAAGGCTCGAGACTCCTACGAGTGGGCTAGGCGATAGCGGTCCGCGAGGGCCGGGTATGGGTCCGACACTCCACAGGTGTAGTGGTGTGACCCGTATGGGGCACCTTGCACTTTGAGTAGATTTAGGGTGAGTAAGTCGGGTGCGGATGCGGGGGTCGCCCGATGCGCACGTATTCTCTAGCTCACCCATGGAACCATTGTGATTCGGAAGGGGCGCTTCCCAGGCACGCCTCATCGGACCGGGGGCCATGAACTGGAGTAGGCTCAAAGGGTGATACCTTGAACCCGCGTCTCCAGGAAGGCTATAAGCGAAGCCATAGCGTGAATTGACCCATCCGCAAAGTGTGTGCACAGGAGGGGCGGATGGAGTGGTCAACCCTAGCCGATGTTCTATGCCAGCCAACGCCATGCCAAGACTCGGTCACTTTGATCTCTTGAGGCCCGGTAGTCGGTCGATCCTCACCGAGTCCGAGGGGTAGAACCCGGGGTTTGGGTGTTTTCTTAGGTTTAGATGCATATTCTATGCCGTTGGTATTTGGATGGATGCACCACCCGCCGTGGTGGTTATTTATATATGATTTATCTTTGTGTGCTAACCCTTGTATTCATGCTTCCGCGACGTAGGAGTCCCATTGAAGGCGTGGGTCGAATGACCCCTTCGTGTCCTTCTTTCGGGCATCATTTCATAGATGGCCCGAAATAGACGGAGGGCCCTGCTCATGGCAAGTTGGTTGCCATGGGGGGAAAGTCCCCTGTATGTATATCTGGTGGGTGTCGTATATATTGAGGAGGCGTCAAAAGTGGTATCGAGCCATGATTACGGTTGGCCGGAATCATAGCACCGGCCAAACTCTAACTTCGTAGCTTCGTCGGTTAGGTTTAAAGAAGTTAGAGGCTTAATTTGGAGGACCCAAGTTTGGAGGGGCTATAACCTTTTGTAGGTAGCTGGGATGAAGGCGGAAATGGCTCCATTGGATCGGGCGTCGTTAGCTGGCGAAAAATGGTCAAGGAGGGGCCCCGAAAGTCAACTCGGGCGCCGCTTGCTTTTGATCGACTCACAGACGCGGTAGAAACGCGGCATATAATCTTGTCGGCCAACCAGAGTATAAAAACGCGTATTTCCGCCGTATAAAAATTTTATTATTTTTCTTTATATACATATTTTATGGCGCCTCAACCCAGATTTGAGCCCATGACCTCTGAACTCCAAACCTAGGTGCCTACAACCACACCAAACTCTCTCTTGAATGTAACATATGTCTTTCACATATTTCTTATACACATATAGTACTCTATTTCTCTGCATAGCAACTTTTATATAAAAGGGTACTATGGGGTCTTGAACCCCTGACCTTCTGCACCCAAACCAACACCTTCACCAATAAGCCAACTTCTTTCTTGAAGGGATATAACCCTTTTTCTAATATTTATAATGCATCTATATTTTAAAATTAGAGCCGTGCCTTTGGTAAACCCACGAAGTGGAGGCAGCAACTCCGCCAGGGCAAGCTCTCTCGCCATAGCCGCCGGAGACAAGCTCTCGCCATAGCCGCCGGGCAAACTCTCTCGCCATAGCCGCCGGAGTAAGCACTCTTGCCATGGCCACGGGAGTCGACCTTTCTCTGCCATAGTCAAGCGGATAACTGTTAACCATATATAAAGCTAGTATCCCCTAGGAATAAACCGACCAAATGACACGACGTAATCTAGCAAGTCCGGCCAACTTGTTATGATAACATCAACTCACTTGGTGGGACTAATTCCGGAATTTAATTAACGACAGGGCAACTCTCTAGAATAGCAGCATGTGTTATATCCTTGGATATTCTTTAGGCGACGATAATAATGTCCAGTTATCGGCGTTCCTCGATCCATAACTTTAATTATTATTGTCCTTTGGCAGATGCCTTGATAACACAGTTTCTTCGGCCCTTGCCATGATTCAATCCATATTACATTCATATGCTTTATATTAGACCTTATTCGACGTTATATAAGTAATGTTTTATAAACATAATTCTAATTAACGTTGCCTCACTCTAGTGCCTAAACCTTGACTCGTCTCAGTTCCCAGAGAAAGGATCTCTTTGTCGTCCAATCGACTAGGGACTGCCATGCAGCACCCCTCTAGACCATCGGTTTGGATTCCTTTGATCCTACCACCCTTCAATATTCCTTCTCATTGGTCTTGTTCCTTTTACGGATCACTTCCCCTAGATCATGGCACATACTCTGAAATACGTAATGAGTCCTTTTGTTGGGTACAAACCTTGGTATCATTTTGTGCCAAACTTCACCGCCTATATGGCTATGAGTAGTTATCTGCACCACACGCCTGTCAAAGTGACAACAATCTACCCTTTTTTTTTTTTAGAGTTGTTCTCCCGTACAATCCAATGCCACCCAACCATTGTTGATTACTCACCTCCTTCTAGGGTATCCAAATATGGTTGGGGAAAAGTATTTCCAACCATTCCTTTAATCCCCAAATGGTGTTAAGTTCCACAAATGAACTTACGTATTCCAAGGGGTTATGTGAATGTCCCAAAGGACAGTACCACCCAAAGACCCCCCAAGGTAGGCCTCCTCTATTCGGAGATATTGTGTTCAAGTCTCCGGGGTCCATCATATGTCCTCGGGGCCTTTGCCAATGTGGCATGACATATAAATGCTATCTACCTATCTATCTATTTATTAAAATGTCCTTGGTGAATTCAATTCACCATCTTGTCTTAGGACATGGAAGTCTTCTTCCTAAGCCATGCACCAAATCTTTAAGGAGTTTTTCAGCTCTTTTTTGCCTTTCAAACCCGCAAATCTACCTTTGTATATTAGCAATGACCACCCTTCATGTTAGGTAATAACCTATCTATCCAGTTGCTAAATATCATGCATCACCACATCGTATACAAATCATCCTTTAGTTGTGATCTATATTCAGTAGAGTCACCAATCCAATTACTCCTTTACGTATCCGTTAACCGTCTTGTGCCTTCTAAGCCACTATTATATGGCCCTTATATTGTAAACCTACCTATCATTGGGAGTTATAATCCAACATTGTCCTACATCCACGGAAATGTTACTCATTACATTTCTCTGTCATGATGTCATCTTTGTTGTTCGGCATTCCAAATGATTTGGCATCGCATTTAAGCCATAGTCATGGCCTAAGAGGGTGAGCCTTCGTTATAAATCGTGAATTACAAGGTGCTTGCCTTGTACTTTGTGAGCCTTTCTACAATTATCTATGTTGAGACAACACGGACTTGTATCCATGTTGAGACCTCCATGAAACCCATGGCGTCACCTGCACGATCCGGTATGGATCATGTGGGAAAGCTAGTTTTAGGTGTCTATTCAAGACACATTTTAGCTTCTAGCATGTAACTCCTATTTGATACCTATCCTGGAATTGTACTATTGTACTACTCAACCCCACTACCTTAAGCTTTATTCTATTGGCCGTTGACATTTACTTCAAGTGCAAACTACCACATCATACCCTAGCACGCAGAACGGATTGATCATCCTTTACACATTTGAACGTATCTCCGGACCCTCCATGGTAACTTTAGGATACGCTCGTCTTTCTCTCCTAGTGTCACCACCTAGATTACCTCTCCAGCATGTTTATCGTATGTGTCCATGCTATGTACATAACAAACATATATCCTCATCCCACACTGCTAGAGATCTGCTCTAACTTAGCTGAAATGTAACCTTTGTAGTTCTTATGATGTGGCTGTACCACCTACTTCCCAAATGGGCAGGGGCCAACTCTACGTTGGACTTGTACATGCTGATGTATTCACATGTGCAGGCCAGTACGCAGTACGTGACTTGCCCATGTATGGATCTGCATAGAAGAGTTTAAGCACCAAGGTGCATTTAACATACTTATCATAAGAAGGTTTAAGAATACTTCCTTCTATTGCAGTTTTCGATTAACCGTCATTTGTTTAACTAACCCCAATGCTGAGGACAGCATCATTTTCTAAGAGGGGGTGAATGTGACGTTCCATGTATTTATATGATATATGTATAAATAAGCTGACACGTCACCCAATAAAGGTACGCCACCATGGAGTATCTTAACCTAAGGGGTTGACCTAAAAGGGATGAATTTAAACTTATGGTACTTTAACCCCGTACATAAACTATAATTTTCCCATGGGATTATGCCATAGTTCCAAAGGTTTCTACCACAGTCCAAGGCCTTTTCTAAAGGTTCCTTCAGTTAATTTGCGTTTCGCCATGTTTTGTCACACCTAACCTATTTATCTTAAGTTAGCACGTCAACCTCAACTTTTGATCCCTTTGAATGTTGTCGTCTTTGGCTCCCTCATAATGAAGCGGAGGCACTAAAACCCCCTGGTCCTCTAATAGGAAAATCCAATGTTTCAATCTTCGTTAATAACCGCCATATGATTATCCAATTCCTTACCCTCTTAAGAGTTTCGAAGTCATAATCTCTAACGGGTCTATGCCGCAAGGAAACGGATCCCCCAGCTTCTACTTCTGTACCTAGAATTGTTCACCGCGTGTAGGGTAACTCTTCGATTATATGGACTACTGGTCTATATAACCTTAACCGTTATGATCAATACACCTCGTCTTGATTTTATCGGGACTTGGAATTCCTATGTACTGCCCTCTTCTTGATTGTAAAGGTATAATCGCCAAAGTCATCGTACTCCTTCTTATCTTCCATCAGGGGACGCGATATTCTTATATATCTTTTCATTCCCAAAACCAAATAAATGCTCTTAGCTTATAACGTTGAACTAATACATTGGTATCTAGAACCTTTGAGTAGTTAAGCTCTCATTATCGGTTATTCCAATACCGTTCCAACCATCCTCGGGATGTTTTTGAACGTAACATCACCGTATATGCTAGACTTACTCTAGCTATTCTCACTCATTTAAACTTTTCTCGTCTTCCTTAGTACGACGTATCTAAGATAATCAACTCTAACCATTCGGATAACTTGAATGCTTATCTCTGGTAAAGCATACCTAACCCAATATCTCGTATATAAGCATATCATTATGCTCCTTCTGTAAACCTTGTCAAGTAATATTTCCCTCGCCTTGTACGAATATTCTATTATCTTTTAATATGACATACATCTGGATGTCACAATCGACATCCTTGATATCCTCGCTAGTGTAGTATGTAATACTACTAAATCCTTCAAACATCCGAAACCACTACGTTGTTATTATGAGATATAGTAACATATGTGCACCAACCCTAACTCTTGACTCATATATGATTCGTTGACGTAGCCCTAGATGCTTCTCCTATATATCTTTGTGGATTTCACACCACACCTTCTAGACTCTCTATCCTTAGGTTGCCTTAGTCCTCACTTTCACGGTCATAAATTCCATAGGGGCACATGCCACCCTAAGTTCCTAGTGGCCATACTTGATGTCTACTATAGGAATTCTTATCTTCATTACCTCCGTATTCATATATGTGAACTAAAAGTTCTAGTATATACCCAATCTTTTTTCTAGCTATGTTCCTAGTAAATGGTCCTAATACACATCTACCAACGCAGAACTACTCCTCGGGATGCACACACGATACCAAGTCCAGAGCACATCCTCCTTGGCGAGATGTTCATTGGATGCCTCCCTTCTTCATATTCCAGGCTTTGGTCTCTTCAAAGTGTCCCTCCAAACTCTCTATATTTGAAACATTGTTTACAACAACTTTCAAGCACCTCTTGTCTTCCATTTGTCGTGTGGGTACATTACTTGCCTTCCTAATGTATCATTAGTTCAACGTCAACTTTCCTTCATAGAATAAGCTTCGCCGAGCTCCAACATACTTTGTAGCTTTGGGGCGGTTGCACCCTTTGCTAGCAATTCTCGTCTTCCATTCCGGTGATCTTCTGAATGCTTATTCACATAACGCGTCGGTTCGACCTCAGCTCTCTTCACCTTGTGGGAAAACTACGTCCCACACTATTGTCGATCTCTTATCCCGTCTACATACCCCGCCGCATAGGATCGGCCATTTCTTTAATTTTCACCCTGCATAAGGATCATGCATTTGACCAACGTTATTAAGTGTATTCACGTGCCTACGTGGTCTTCTTAGTCGTCTATAATCTTGCGTCTTTGTTTCACACCTCAGGAACATCAATCTCTTTACCAAACACAATATATGTGTAATTTTATAATCCATAATTTATGGATCAACATCCTCATACACATTATTATCTACCGTTCCACGAATCAAACCTACACTTTTAAAGTGTTTTCCCTCTCAGGAGCTGGGTACTTATAATCCAGTTTCCACCTTGGCATAGTACCTCCTTAACATGGTCTATAGTAGATAATCATAAACCACTTCTCCACTGTGACGGGCCTGGCCAGTTAACCTCTTGGTAACTGGAGATCCCATCGATCTCTACCGTTGGATCTATTTAGCCTTTGCAACTCAAGAAATTGATACATGCATACTTAGGTAAAGAATTTAATCTTTATTCATGCTCTAAGGTCCCAAAGAAACTATGCTTGCCATTGCTCGGCAAGACCCCATACAACAACCAAGTTTAAAAATAATTATAGTTTTACGTCGATCCATAATGATAATAGTAATATTAAGCAAATATATTGTCTAGCAATGCACACACTCCTACTCTCGCCTTTCTGCAGCTTGGCTACTTTCCGGAGCATCTCGCACTTCTGCTTACACCATTAACCACGGGGTTAGTCACATGGACTAAGTGGGGATCGGGGATTTAGAATATATCAAGCATCAACTACCACAAGCATTAACTTAGAACAATAACTTAGCCTTACCGTAACCCCCCACCCGCAATCCAAGTTACTAATCCAACCAACATAATCACAGTGCATAATTATACTAAGCACAACCATTGCAACTTGATTCCAACATTAAAAACCACATATACACTAGCCAAGCAACCATAGCATCAACATTGCAACCAATATTCCTCTGGGTCTGAGCAAGGTCAACTCGGCTGATCAGGCCAGTGACATAGAGGCGGGGTAACCACGTGTGTACACACCCATCCACGCTGCGTCCAGCATTGGAGGACCACTTAACTGTGCATGACGTTGTACCATACGGTACCAACGCCCGATGTTCAAATATTACCATTTGCATAGCACTGTGCAAAACCGTGAGTCTAGACCATCGCACCTAGACTCCGGCCCCAGAGGTCTATATCAAAGAATTTCACCATAGACAATTACATACAATTCACCATCATGCTCCATGCCTTAACATACTCAACATCAAATAAATTACATAATTCACACTTTATGTAACATGAAATGTCCAACCATAGCCTTAATAATGCAAAATACAACCATCACTATTAAATTACAATAAAACATTCCTTAGCAACTCCAATTCTCAACTAGGTTAATTATTTTATTAAAATGGATTAACTAAGACCTTAACGACGATTGCCTTCATATTTTAATTTAATGGTTTTAACGCTCATTCTCCACCCATTACCTCTACCTTGCAATATGCCATCATTAATCGACTAATCCTAACATATCCCAATATCTTACTAGCTCACTGTTAATTTCATAACTAACCGTAAATATAGCTATACTCTTAAATTAACCTTTATCTTTCTTTTAACATTTGTTAACACTATAATAAACTAACTATTAATTTTTTATTCTGTTTTAACCTAACCCTAACGTTAGCGCCAGCGGCTTGTGGATCCGGCCTCCAAGCCATCGGATCAGCCCAAAACTTCATGAATCCAGCCCGATTTTGGCTTTTCTGTGAGATTTCCAAGTCGAATCTTCTTTGTTTGTGGTCATAGAAAAATGATTCTAACAGATTTTTCTTCTTGATAAAATTCAGACCGGGGATCGTAGGATCGGCCTCCGGGCCATTGAATCTACATGAAGATCACACAAGGCTTCGAATTTGCTGTCAAGGAAGATTTCTTGCCATTTCGGCCCGTTTATGATGCAAATTTGATGGTTCTGAGCCGATTACGGGCCACCAAGATCATATCATTCCGGCCGGATCTTAATCCAAACTTCCTAATTACGTATCCTCTCTCCATTTCGGCCTCCCTAAGGCCCAAATCGCCCATTCGAGTATGATTCACATGCTTTTGCAGCATGCCAAATCGGCAAGATCATGCGTTATTCAAAGAAACATTCAAGAAAAATACTGCAGTCTTTGCCAGTTCTGGACTTATCACTTCAATTCTAATCCATTTCACATAACTTCTCATGCTTCCTGATCATTCTAGTTCATCAAGTTCATGCTATGCAAACGGCAGCATGCAAGAGAAACTTTTACAGTTTTAACTAATTTCTGCCATACTTTTATCTTAATCCATTTCTCAAGTTCTAATCTGCTATTCCAATCACTTCTGAATCATTAGACTATGATGCTTTTGCAAGCTTTTCATATGCAATCATAAAATACTTACATATACAATCATGCAAGTTAATTCATATCCACGCACTTACAATTTACTTTAAATCCATGCCAAGTTCTTGAACAATCCTACTGTTGTATCAACACTAGAAAAACCCCAGGTGTAAGGCTTGATCCCCACCTGGAATCCCGCTTGTTGCTTCTTTTGCGCTCCAACACGCTCCCAGAGCTCTGCATGCAATTCGCTCCTTAATCCCTCTGCAATCAATCTTTTTCCAAATGCTTTTCTCTGTACTTATATTTATTTTTAACCACCAGTATTCCATCCGTATAATCTCTACATATACGACGTATTTCTCTGCATGCGTGATATTTTGATTAATATTCCTTTGCATCCTTTAATAAAATAATCCACAATTTACCTCAAAATCCTAGGTCCGTTACAGTCTCTATACTGTGACGAGCCTGCCGAGTTGAGCAATATGCAACTCGGGATCTTGTCAATACTTGAGGTTAGATCTAGGTTGATATGAAAACTTTAATCCACTATGTTGGTGAAGAATTTAATCTTCCAGTAGATAATTGAAAATGATTCTCATTATGTATATAACTAATATCCAACCATTGTAATATAGCTCAAAAGAAATACACCCATATAGATTTATGCAAAACCAAAGCTAAGATTCATCTTCTAGAAAAACTCCAAAGTCGGCCACGATCCTGAACAGTACCACTGCTACTGGCCCGAGCACCACCTTGCTCAATCACTGCATGCACTCAAAGGGGTTAGTCCTTGTGACTAAGTAGGGATCCCATAGCTGCCTCCGCATGCTAAAACATCTTGAAAGTCTTGAGAAACAAACATAAACAACTCAAAGACACAAGAACCTATGGTGCAACGCTAGACTATGACAATAAAGAAAACAACATGAACATCAAGAGCAAAGAACATAACCAGAGTACCAAACCATCATAAACAAACTCCGGGACAATGGGTAGCTCAGCCAGCCTACATACAGGCCCTGTTAGCAGCATGTTGCCCAGCCAGCTTACATTCTAAGCCCTGTAGCGGGTGGTGGGGTGAACCTCGTATCAAGATACCCTCTCAAAACCCACGTCGGCCTTTGGAGGACCTCTTACCATGGGGTTTCACAAGAGTTGGTGACGTAGCAATCCCCCGCCGGAGAACTAACGCCCGGTGTCATAGAGCACAAGAACCACAGAGAATCATAGATGAACATGAGCATGCGAGGAGCAACCTAGGCCACCGAACCTAGAAGCCCCGACCCGGAGGATCAAGTACATATCAAAATACCAAGACACTGTGACACAATGACTGAGATGATGACATGTGTTGTTCATTAGTTATCTACCATATACATGTGTCTAAACCATACCCTAGCCACTTGCCGAAGTTGCCCATACAACTTGCCCATGTTGAAGTAGCAAATTCGATGATGAAACACAATAGCAAACCAACATATCGATGTAGCATGCTTGAATAATTACTACAAGGGTCGGTGCAGAAATAACTTCACAACATTATTTAATTCAGGCCTCTTAGCTATGGTTTTTAGAATTTTTAATATGAAAACCCACTTCCTTAGCTAAGTAATTAATTATACATCCAAACTGGAGTCTTCAAACTTACACTTTCCCAGCATAAAATCCATAAAACT
This sequence comes from Isoetes taiwanensis, assembly GCA_021234155.1. Taxonomy (NCBI): domain Eukaryota; kingdom Viridiplantae; phylum Streptophyta; class Lycopodiopsida; order Isoetales; family Isoetaceae; genus Isoetes; species Isoetes taiwanensis. The sequence goes on along the minus strand of JAJEKV010000002.1, from coordinate 25,598,089 downwards.
CGGATATGAATCTGCGGGAAATTCCTAGACTAGCTCCATCTCCATGAGCAAGCTCGTATAATTATCTGAAAGTTATTTACTTATAAAGAGAGATTTATTCTTCCTTAGCATGTTATATTTAAGCAATGCAAAGCACATATTATTCGCATGTTTCATCCAAATCTTTTTTCTTGGCCGAGGACACGGGTGTACTCTGTGGATGGTCGGTCCTCAATCCAACCCTTGAACTTTCTATTGCTTTCCTTTGAACCACTAAGATATGTTTTGAAGCTAAATATGAATTAATTAACAAACAATAGACAAAAGTAACACTTAGTACAAAAATATAACAAGCAAAAAGCAAGCAACGTCTCAAATTCCGCACCGTGGCAGCTCCCCAAACACATCGATCCAACAAATTATCGCTCTTCCCAAGCAAATCGGCACTTTCCAAGCCCAAATCGACCTACTCCAAGCAATTTCGACACTGTTTTGGTTGATTTTGTTGTCTCAACCAAATAGCCAACAAGGCAACAAGCCTCGATTAATCAACAGATTCGGCCGGGGAAAGAATCTATCAAGGTAAATCGGCCCTATACGAGGCACAAATTGGCCTCTATCATGCAATTTCGACCCTCCGCCATGAGTTTGGGTCTGATCTAAAGCGGTTGGATCACCTTTCAGTATTATGGAATGATCAAGCCGACCTCTGATTTTATCAAATCAGCCCTTGATTCCTTCAATTGACTTCTTAGCAAGCCAAATCCATCTGTTCTTGGTCCTTCCGAGAAGCTTCCATAAGCTTAGCATCCGATTTGTGGCAACTTCTGCAGCGGTTTACACCGATTGATGTAGCCCATAATATCGATTTAATTCTAGAATACATGCAGACTTCAAACTTTGCTTTACCAAAGCATCAACAATTCTCACCATAGCTGTTATTAACGAACTATTTATCCAAAGCATGCATCTAATGATTCAAAGCAGCTAATAACTCACTTGAATCGTGAAAACCCCACCTCTTAGAGAAGATTTGATGCAGTCTTCAAGCTCAAAGATCCCCGCTTTGCTTCGACAATCCTCCAAAAGCACTTTCTCTACTCCACGTCTCAAAAAGCTTCTAAATTCTTTTCTCAATTTGCCTCTCTAATTTATAGAGCTTATACTTATTTTTAGTTCTCGCATCCTACATGCATTATCTTGCATGCATGTCAAACATGTATCTACGCATGAGAATGCATTATCGGCCCATCAAGCGGCGGGACCGTTCTGATCTCTCCTTCTAAAATTGGACCCATGTCCTCATGGGTCGATCCCAGAAACTATCATGCTTACTTAAAATATACTAACAATGGGAAGCAAAATAGACAACTGCTTTAGGCAATGAGATAGAATCCAAACTATTACAAACCTTACCTGGGATTCGCACTATAGAAGCTTCTTGAGCAATCCACATGGAGAGCTTAGCGGCGTAGATAATCGTTTGGTGTCGCGGAAGCTCCATTATTGTGGCATCTCTAGCTTCACCACTTTGTGGCCTTCGCTCAATAGTCCTATCATCTGCATCCGATCTTCCTTCCGGCTGACGCTCCCTTTGATTCCATCGAGGCTCTCCACGGCCTCTACCTCCCCCAACATTTGGATTGCGATTAAATCTCCCTGCTCCCATGCTGCCAAGTGGGCAATTATTCCTTGAGTGTCCGACTTCTCTACAACGGAAACAACGCCTCTCCTCAAGGCACCGTTGTCTTTCCTCATCAGTGAGTGGCAATAACAACTTACTTCCAGTCTGGATACTATTTGTCCAATTCCTGTTATTACTTTGAACTTCCACAGATTGACTAGCATTTGGCTCTTCTCTAAATGATCATCTCCGACTATATGAATTCTCAACTGGCCAAGAGGAAGATGCTTGTCTCTTCCTTTTATGTATCCATTTGCAACTTTTTTTACGCCAAGTCCGCTTCCCGATTTTTGGCAATTCTTACTACCTCCTCTAGGTCCGTATATGCCACTCCAGACATGGTACTTTTGATATCAACATGGAGTCCTTTCACAAATCTGGCACACATCTTAGCTTTATCAAGAATAGGACAATGTGGTTGCAATCTTCTAAACTTTTCATTGTATTCTGCCACGGTCCCTGTTTGCGTCAAATCTAAGAACTCATTCATCTTATCAACTTTATATCCTGGAGGTGTAAAATGTCCCTCAAAGGCCTTTTTGAACTCTTCCCACGTTGCTTGGCCAGGTCTCTTATTCATGTCAGTTAGGCAAGTCTCCCACCAGACTCTTGCAAAACCTCCTAACATTGCCTGAGCCAGAAGAGCTTTTACGGAATCTTGTGCCTTGATCAAATCAAAATAGAACTCCACTCCACGGAGCCAAGCATCAGCATCATCTCCTGTTGTGTTTTCTCCTGTAAAAACTTCCCTTTTGGTGTCCTTTAACACCTTTTCAATTGCTTTCTCAGCCTCGGTCTTTTGCTGTGACACACTTTGCTGCAGAGATTGCTGAATAGCTTGCAGGATATTAGTTACATCTTGAGCTCCATCTCCTCCTGCACCACCAGCATCCATGATCTCCTACTACTCTGCATATAGGAAATATGAGCATTAACAACTCACTTCAAGAACATGAATCATTTCCAAATTCCCTTAAAGATCAAACTTGGCTCTGATACCAACTGTAACATTCCTAACCGACATGCCCTTAACCAACTGGGCAAAACCGTCCAGACGTTTATGAGTAGTCGCTTCTACCCATTTATGCCGGTGTCTCGGGAACGCCCCACAGGCACATTCAAGGTTCGAATACTCGAGCGGTCTACCATGAGCAAAGTTCTGGTTAGTGGATTATGAGATTTGTGATTATTGATGATATTTGCTATGGTTCCAGATTCTTGTAGAGATGAGTTCCCCAGGAGGATCCCCAAGAGGAGTTGGACAGGCTGGTGGAGCTGGGCCTAGTGGAACCCCTGATGTAACCGATATCTTGCAGGCTATCCAGCAAGTGTTGCAACAGAGTGCGTCGCAACAAAAGACAGCTGCGGACAAGGTAGTAGACAAGGTGCTGAAGGATACTAAGAGGGAAGTATTTATAGGAGAAAATGTTACAGGAGATGATGCGGATTCGTGGACCCTCCTATTGAAAGAATGTGCATGTATCTTTGCAGTGAGACCAGGTCGTGTAGATAATCAATTTTGTGGTCATTAGAGTTCCAGGTATTATTCATGGAGTTCCTGTTCTCTTTCTTATCGATTGTGGTAGTACACATTGTTTTATTTCCCCAAGGCTGGCAAAGAAACTAGATTTGAATATGATTAGTCGGGACCCTAGATTTGTGGAGTTGGCTGATGGTAAAATTAAGACTTCTTATGCTAAGGTAGACAATCTTAAATTTCAAGTAGGAGATCTTGAGTCCCATACTAGTTTTGAAGTATTGAGCCTAGGGAAGTATGATGCTATTCTAGGAATGTCATGGTTGAGGCCATATAAAGCTTGCATTGATTGCGGAGAGCAAACAGTTACATGCCAAAGTCCTAATGGAGATAAGCATGTGCTGGAAGGATTGCCTTCGTCATTAGTGGTTACACCTTTGTCCCGGAAAAGTTTTAAGAAACGGATTAAGAACGGTTGCATAAGAATGGGATGTGCATTTTTGTGTACCGTCGAGTTACAGGAACAACCTATTGCTCCTGAGATCCAGAAAGTGTTGGATGAGTTCTCTGATGTGTTTCCTAAAGAATTAACAAAATTGCCTCCACATAGAATGGTAGATCATGAGATAGAACTGTTATTGGGGCTGAACCCACATCAAGGCCACCATATAGATTTCATGCATTAGAGATGGCCGAATTGAAGAAACAGTTAGCGGAATTATTGGAACAAGGGTTTATACGGCCGAGTGTTTCTCCATTTGGTGCGCCAGTTTTGTTTGTAAAAAAGAAAGATGGGACATTAAGGTTATGTATTGACTATCGCATGCTTAACCAGATTACAGTGAAGAATAGATATGCATTGCCTAGGGTTGATGAGTTATTTGATCAGTTGGGACAAGCTAAGTATTTTACAAAAATTGATTTACGATCTGGATATCATGAGATCCGGAGCAAGGATACAGATATTTATAAGACTGCCTTTAGGACACGCTACGGACATTACGAGTTTGTTGTAATGCCGTTTGGGTTGACAATTGCTCCTGCCACTTTTATGCGCCTAATGAATGAGATATTCCGATCTTTCCTGGATAAGTTTATATTGGTTTTCTTTGATGATATTTTGGTATATTCCAGGACATTAGAGGAGCATGTGGAACATGTAAAGCAGACACTAGCTATTTTGCGACGAGAAAAGTTGTATGGTAAGTTATCTAAGTGTTCTTTTGCACAAACTAGATTGGTATATCTTGGACATATAATTTCAGAAAAAGGATTAGAGCCAGATCCTTCTAAGATTGAGGCAGTTAGAGATTGGCCCACACCAAAGACGGTGAAAGAGGTAAGATCATTTTTTGGGATTAGCGGGGTATTATCGCAAATTTGTTCCTAGATTTGCAAAGATTGCTGCTCCTTTGACTTCTTTGTTGAGTAAGAAGAATGATTTGCATTGGACTGATAGTTGTCAAGAAAGTTTTCAAAAGTTAAAGGATGTTTTGATTAGTGCACCAGTTTTAAGGATTCCAGACATCAATATACCCTTCCATGTAGTCACTGATGCTTCTGGGAAAGCTGTATGAGGAGTCTTGCTGCAGGATGGCCGAGTTTGTGCTTATATATCTCGTAAATTGTCTCCTGCTGAACAAAATTACCCAGTGCATGATTTGGAAACGTTGGCCATTATCCATGCCTTAAGGGTATGGAGACATTATTTATTGGGTCGTCATTTCTTTTTGAAGACTGACCACCAAAATTTGAAGTATTTTGCAAAACAGCCATATTTGGAATAATAGGCAAAGGAGGTGGATGCAATTAAGAGAAGAATATGATTTTGAAATTGAATATCAACCTGGCAAAGAAAATGTGATTGCTGATGCTTTGTCTCGAAGGTCATTTTTAACCTCTATTAGTGTGTTACAAGGGCAATGGGATGCAGATATTCTTAGCAAGTTGAGGAATGATCCATATTTTGCACCTGTGTTGGAGAACCCTCAAGATTTTCCGAGGTATGCATTGTCTAAAGGAGTTTTATATTATAATGGTCGTATGTGTATTCCTAATGATCAGGAGTTGAGATTGAGATTGCTATATGAAGCACATGATAGTCCTTTAGCGGGCCACCCAGGGGTACACAAAACTTTGAGGAAAATGCGCCAGAATTTCTTTTGGCCCAGACAGAAGAAGATGGTTAAGGAGTACGTGGCTAGGTGTTTATCTTGTCAGAAGGTAAAAGCATCAAGGTTTAGGGAGCCTGGAGAATTACAACCTTTAGTAATTCCATCTTCTAAGTGGGAGTGTATTTCTATGGACTTCATTGTTGAGCTTCCCCGGACACGTTCAGGTTATGATGCAATTTATGATGTGGTTGATCGACTAACTAAGCAGGCCCATTTTATGCCTCACGAAGACTCTTCGCTGGCAATGGATATTGCTAAGTTATTTGTTAAGGAGATTTTCAGATTGCATGGGATGCCGGCCACTATTTCATTAGATCGGGATACAAAGTTTATGAGCCAATTTTGGCAAGGGTTGTTTCAAAAGATTGGCACTAAGTTGTATACCAGTACATCTTATCGTCCTCAAGCAGATGGTCAAGTGGAGCGAGTTAATCAAATCTTGGAGGATATGCTCAGGATGTATGTGCCTAGTCAACCGAAGGTATGGGATTCTTACTTGTACTTGGCTGAGTTTGCATACAATAACACTTATCAAGATTCCATCAAAATGAGTCCTTTTGAGGCAATGTATGGTAAGGAGTGTCGTTGTCCTCTTAATTGGAGAGATCCCCAATGCAATGTTGAAGCAGCTAATGAAGTAGCGGAGGACATGGAAGCTCAACTAAGGAGACTTCGACAGAATTTGGTTGTGGCACAAAATAGACAAAAGCAGTATGCAAATAAAAGACGTAGACCACTTGAATTTCAAAAAGGGGACTATGTGTTCTTGAGGATTAATCCCAAGCAGAGTTCACTGGCATTTAAAAGTGCAGGTAAATGGGCTCCTAGGTATGCGGGTCCGTATGAAATTTTGGAACATATTGGCAAAGTGGCTTCGGGGGTACAGAAAGCGTATTCTGCGAGAGGAAACCCGTCGCTTAAGGAGGCGAACAATACGTAGATTTTTGGTTCAATGGGCGGGTTATCCTGAGGAAGACGCCACGTGGGAAGATGCCAATTGGATTCTTCGTGAGTTTCCGGAGATGCGCCCATGAGGACATGGGTTGAATTTTTGGAGGAGAGACTGTAACGGACCTAGGATTTTGAGGTAAATTGTGGATTATTTTATTAAAGGATGCAAAGGAATATTAATCAAAATATCACGCATGCAGAGAAATACGTCGTATATGTAGAGATTATACGGATGGAATACTGGTGGTTAAAAATAAATATAAGTACAGAGAAAAGCATTTGGAAAAAGATTGATTGCAGAGGGATTAAGGAGCGAATTGCATGCAGAGCTCTGGGAGCGTGTTGGAGCGCAAAAGAAGCAACAAGCGGGATTCCAGGTGGGGATCAAGCCTTACACAGGGTTTTTCTAGTGTTGATACTTGATAGGATTGTTCAAGAACTTGGCATGGATTTAAAGTAAATTGTAAGTGCGTGGATATGAATTAACTTGCATGATTGTATATGTAAGTATTTTATGATTGCATATGAAAAGCTTGCAAAAGCATCATAGTCTAATGATTGAAGTGATTGGAATAGCAGATTAGAACTTGAGAAATGGATTAAGATAAAAGTATGGCGAAATTAGTTAAAAGCTGTAAAGTTTCTCTTGCATCTTTTACCGTTTGCATAGCATGAACTTGATGAACTAGAATGATCGAGGAAGCATGAGAAGTTATGTGAAATGGATTAGAATTGAAGTGATAAGTCGGAGGGCAAAAGGCTACTTGATATTTTTCTTGAATCTTTCTTTGGAATAACGACATGATCTTGCCCGATTTGGCATCTTTGCAAAAGCATGTGAATGCATACTGGAATGGGCGATTTGGGCCTTAGGGAGGCCGAAATGGAGAAGGATCTGAGAATTAGGAAGTTTGGATTAAGATCATTTTGGGAATGATATGATCTTGGTGGCCCGAAGCGGCTGTAACCATCAAATTTGCATCATAAAGCTGGCGAAATGGCAAGAAATCTTCCTTGACGACAAATTCGGGAAGCCTTGTGTGATCTTCATGTAGATTCAATGGCACGGAGGCCGAATCAGAAGCGATCAACCAGTGCGAATTTTATCAAGAAGAAAAATCTGTTAGAATCATTTTTTCTATGACCACAAAGCGGTAAGATTCGACTTGGAAATCTACGTAAAAGCCAAAATCAATTTGGATTCATGAAGTTTTGGGCTGGATCAGATGGCTTGGAGAAATGGGATCCACAAAATTTGTTAGCGTTAGCGTTAGGGTTAGGTTAAAAGCGGGAATAAAAAATTAATAGTTAGTTTATTATAGTGTTAACAAATGTTAAAAAGAAAGATAAAGGTTAATTTAAAGAGTATAGCTATATTTACGGTTAGTTGCGTGAAATTACTTGGTGAGCTAGTAAGATATTGGGATATGTTAGGGATTAGAGGATTAATGATGGCATATTGCAAGGTAGAGGTAATGGGTGGAGAATGGCGTTAAAACCATTAAATTAAAATATGAAGGCAATCGTCGTTAAGGTCTTAGTTAGCGATTTTAATAAAATAATTAACCTAGTTGAGAATTGGGTTGCTAAGGAATGTTTTATTGTAATTTAATAGTGATGGTTGTATTTTGCATTATTAAGGCTATGGTTGGACATTTCATGTTACATAAAGTGTGAATTATGTAATTTATTTGATGTTGAGTATGTTAAGGCATGGAGCATGATGGTGGTGTATGTAATTGTCTATGGTGAAATTCTTTGATATAGACCTACGGGGCGGAGTCTAGGTGCGATGGTCTAGACTCACGGTTTTTGCAGTGCTATGCAAATGGTAATATTTGAACATCGGGCGTTGGTGCAGTATGGTACAGCGTCATACCGCGATTAAGTGGTCCTCAATCTTTGGGCCTTGGCGTGGATGGGTGTGTACACTGCGTGGTTACCCGCCTCTATGTCTTTGCTTTGTCGGCCGAGTTGACCTTGCTTTCGGACCAGGAGAGGAATATTGGTTTGCAATGTTGATGCTATGGTTGCTTGGCTAGTGTATATGTGGTTTTAATGTTGGAATCAAGTTGCAATGGTTGTGCTTAGTATAATTATACCTTTGTGATTATGTTGGTTGGATTAGTAACTTGGATTGCGGGGAGGGTTACGGTAAGGCTAAGTTATTGTTCTAAGTTAATGCTTGTGGTAGTTGATGCTTGATATATTCTAAATCCCCCGATCCCACTTAGTCCATGTGACTAACCAAGTGGTTAATGGTGTAGCGAAGTGCGAGATGCTCAGGGAAAGTAGCCAAGGCTGAGAAAAGGCGAGTAGGAGTGTGTGCATTGCTAGACAATATATTTGCTTAATATTACTATTATCATTATGGATCGGCGTAAAACTATAATTATTTTTAAACTTGGTTGTTGTATGGGGTCTTGCCGAGCAATGGCAAGCATAGTTTCTTTTGGGACCTTAGAGCATGAATAAAGATTAAATTCTTTACCTAAGTATGCATGTATCAATTTCTTGAGTTGCAAAGGCTAAATAGATCCAACGGTAGAGATCGATGGGATCTCAGATTACCAAGAGGTAAGCGGCGGGCGGAATCCCAGTTGGTATCTCGAGCCAAGTTTTCGATCTTGGGACACGGGTGGGTTATGGACCTCAAGAAATTGATACATGCATACTTAGGTAAAGAATTTAATCTTTATTCATGCTCTAAGGTCCCAAAGAAACTATGCTTGCCATTGCTCGGCAAGACCCCATACAACAACCAAGTTTAAAAATAATTATAGTTTTACGTCGATCCATAATGATAATAGTAATATTAAGCAAATATATTGTCTAGCAATGCACACACTCCTACTCGCAGCCTTCAAGCAGCTTTGGCTACTTTTCCTGAGCATCTCAAGACTGCTACACCATTAACCACTCGGGTTAGTCACATGGACTAAGTGGGGATCGGGATTTAGAATATATCAAGCATCAACTACCACAAGCATTAACTTAGAACAATAACTTAGCCTTACCGTGAACCTCACCGCAATCCAAGTTACTAATCCAACCAACATAATCACAAAGGCATAATTATACTAAGCACAACCATTGCAACTTGATTCCAACATTAAAACCACATATACACTAGCCAAGCAACCATAGCATCAACATTGCAACCAATATTCCTCTGGTCCGAAAGCAAGGTCAACTCTACCGGACAAAGCCAAGGACATAGAGGCTGGGTAACCACGTGTGTACACACCCATCCACGCCAAGGCCCAAAGATTGAGGACCACTTAATCGGGCATGACGCTAAAACCATACGGCATCAACCATGTTCAAATATTACCATTTGCATAGCATCAGGTAAAAACCGCGGAGTCTAGACCATCGCACCTAGACTCGCCCCCAGAGGTCTATATCAAAGAATTTCACCATAGACAATTACATACAATTCACCATCATGCTCCATGCCTTAACATACTCAACATCAAATAAATTACATAATTCACACTTTATGTAACATGAAATGTCCAACCATAGCCTTAATAATGCAAAATACAACCATCACTATTAAATTACAATAAAACATTCCTTAGCAACTCCAATTCTCAACTAGGTTAATTATTTTATTAAAATCGCTAACTTAAGACCTTAACGACGCATTGCCTTCATATTTTAATTTAATGGTTTTAACGCTCATTCTCCACCCATTACCTCTACCTTGCAATATGCCATCATTAATCTGACTAATCCCTAACATATCCCAATATCTTACTAGCTCACCTGTTAATTTCACGCAACTAACCGTAAATATAGCTATACTCTTAAATTAACCTTTATCTTTCTTTTAACATTTGTTAACACTATAATAAACTAACTATTAATTTTTATTCCTGTTTTAACCTAACCCTAACGTTAACGCGGCCAACAGCTTGTGGATCCGGCCTCCAAGCCATCGGATCCAGCCCAAAACTTCATGAATCCAGCCGATTTTGGCTTTTACAGAGATTTCCAAGTCGAATCTTACTGTTTGTGGTCATAGAAAAATGATTCTAACAGATTTTTCTTCTTGATAAAATTCAGACCAGCGACTGCCGGATCTGGCCTCCAGGCCATTGAATCTACATGAAGATCACACAAGGCTTCCCGAATTTGCTGTCAAGGAAGATTTCTTGCCATTTCGGCCAGTTTATGATGCAAATTTGATGGTTACAGGCCAGTTCTGGGCCACCAAGATCATATCATTCCCAGCCAGATCTTAATCCAAACTTCCTAATTCTGTATCCTCTCTCCATTTCGGCCTCCCTAAGGCCCAAATCGGCCCATTCCAGGGCGATTCACATGCTTTTGCAGCATGCCAAATCGGCAAGATCATGCCGTTATTCCAGCAGCATTCAAGAAAAATACTGCAGTCTTTGCCAGTTCTGGACTTATCACTTCAATTCTAATCCATTTCACATAACTTCTCATGCTTCCTGATCATTCTAGTTCATCAAGTTCATGCTATGCAAACGGCAGCATGCAAGAGAAACTTTTACAGTTTTAACTAATTTCTGCCATACTTTTATCTTAATCCATTTCTCAAGTTCTAATCTGCTATTCCAATCACTTCTGAATCATTAGACTATGATGCTTTTGCAAGCTTTTCATATGCAATCATAAAATACTTACATATACAATCATGCAAGTTAATTCATATCCACGCACTTACAATTTACTTTAAATCCATGCCAAGTTCTTGAACAATCCTACTGTTGTATCAACACTAGAAAAACCCCAGGTGTAAGGCTTGATCCCCACCTGGAATCCCGCTTGTTGCTTCTTTTGCGCTCCAACACGCTCCCAGAGCTCTGCATGCAATTCGCTCCTTAATCCCTCTGCAATCAATCTTTTTCCAAATGCTTTTCTCTGTACTTATATTTATTTTTAACCACCAGTATTCCATCCGTATAATCTCTACATATACGACGTATTTCTCTGCATGCGTGATATTTTGATTAATATTCCTTTGCATCCTTTAATAAAATAATCCACAATTTACCTCAAAATCCTAGGTCCGTTACATCCACCAGATATATCGTGCTATATCCAGTCTCCTTCTACATTGAATAGCAACCTAGATGCCGCATCATACATCAATCCTCGTAATTTTTAGGTCCAGCATTTCACTTAGATACCAAACATCGTCATACCAATTTTCTCGAGTATCCATCCAAATGAGGGATATCTTAACACTCCTTATTCCCAACATTCAGCACTTCTACTTCAAGTAGGAGCCCGGGACCTCCTCAGTTATCATCATCTAACAGGCTCAGGGCAGACCACGCATGGTTTCGATGCTTCCGCCGTGAACACCATAGTCGCAACTGGCCTTCTGTGATACAGGACGATTGCATAGCCATAGCACTGCCGGATAGCGACCGGGGCGGTACCAATTACGTTGAATGTATACGTCAGCTGTACCTGTACCTGTATGTGTGATAAATTTATGAAAATAACAATAAAATAAATAAGTAATTCAAATATAAGAATATCGGGACGTCTGGTAAATGTACAAACATAACCAATGAATTAATATGTGTCCTCATGTGACTGTAATCTATGCTAAAGATAGAAAGTGTGATTGTGGAAACATTAAAGATAATCATCAAGTTATTAAACACATAATCAAATATAATAGAAGGGGATAAGTATGTATGTCTTACACAAACTCCTAAGGGAATAACGAAACTTAGATAACGTTAACGTATATAGGTCAAAATGGAATATACAGTACAATATATAATTCTATTAAAGGGTAACTATAAATGTCAGAGGCATCTAAACACTCACAATAGCAATATATGAGTTGTTAACATTGTACCAAAATAGGAAAACGAAATTGTAAAGTGAAGGGAGAATATAATACATATACACACAAAAGTTAATATGATTAGAATGACTTTCTATTAATCAGTGCGAGGTTAATAACTCTGTATTATGATATAACAACAAATGGAAGTTCTTTATATCTATACCTGTCTTTAATATATAATCAGTTACCTGTATCTATAGAAAGAATGCTTTCTAACATAGATAGAGTGTGAGCTCGTCACCACAGATGAAACAGTGACACTTCCACAAACTTTCACTGTTCACTTTTAACACTCCTAAGCGATGATCATGATGTCTGCCTCGCAACAATAGTAGTCCCGATCTTCGAGGACATCATCATTTTTAAGGTGGGGAGAATGTGACGTTCCAGGCATTCATACGGTATACGTATGCACCGGGACACGTCACTAGGACATAAGGGGGTAATTGGCTAAGTGGGCGTCGACCACAATGGTTTTATTTAGCCATGTTAATAAATCCATTGTGGATAATTATAAAGTATATAGCCTAATTACCCTAATTAAGCTAAATTAGTTAATTAGCACCAACAAGGGGGTGCCACTTGGCCCAAATCGATTGGGCAAGGCATGGTTTCCATTTTGGACACCCAAATTAGGGCTTTTGTGCCCCAATTCGAATTAGGAGCATTTGGAGATGGAGGGAGAGGAGCTGCTGGGCCAAGGGCAAGGAGCTTTTGGCCCAAGGAGGTACATTCTTGGCCAAGGAGCAAATTTGAAGGCTCAAGGATCATTCTTGAGTGCCCAAGGAGCTGCGGTGGCCCAAGGACTGATTGTTGACCTCACCAAAATCACTAAACAACCCCTAGCATTCTTGCCACCCTTAGACAAACACTATGGAAGCACCCCACGATAACGGGTCCAGTAGGAAACTCTTGGTTGGTAGTAGTTTAGTTGTGAATTCTAGGGTAGCGCCCTGTTGGGCACTTGTTGTGATGTTCTTACCTGCTTTCTCTCGTGTTTTAATGGTAGGAACTAACCCTTGATTGTAAAGGTAAGTTCTCTTTATATTACGATTCTCGGGTTTGGTTCCTAAAAGGATGGATTAATAGTTCTTTGTATGGTATCACTCTGGAAATGGGGAAATAAAGTAGGGGGTAGAGACCTCTCGAACTCATATAACGTTAGTATGTTCCTAGATAAAACCCCTGTAATTCCCAATATTGCGGCTCGTGCACAAGAGCCCACCGGGTCATAGACGCTATGGGTGGCTTAGCACCGGACAAGGAACACAGGTGGTGAAGTGGGGGTGGGGTCTTGCACGAACATAAAAGGCTCCCGAGACTCCTACGGTGGGCTAGGGCCGATAGCCTGGTCCACGTAGGGCCGGGTATGGGTCCGACACTCCACAGGTGTAGTGGTGTGACCCGTATGGGGCACCTTGCACTTTGAGTAGATTTAGGGTGAGTAAGTCTGCACGGATGCGGGGGTCGCTGATGCGCACGTATTCTCTAGCTCACCCATGGAACCACCGTGATTACGGAAGGGGACGCTTCCCCGACCGCCTCATCGGGCCGGCGCCATGAACACTGGAGTAGGCTCAAAGGGTGATACCTTGAACCTCGCATCTCAGGAAGGCTATAGCGAAGCCATAGCGTGAATTGACCCATCTGCAAAGTGTGCACAGGAGGGGCGGATGGAGTGGTCAACCCTAGCCGATGTTCTATGCCGCCAACGCCATGCCAAGACTTCGGTCCGCCGATCTCTTGAGGCCCGGCCGCCGGTCGATCCTCGGAGTCCGAGCGGGGGTAGACCACGGGGGTTTGGATGTTTTCTTAGGTTTAGATGCATATTCTATGCCGTTGGTATTTGGATGGATGCACCACCCTTCGTGGTGGTTATTTATATATGATTTATGCTGTGTGCTAACCCTTGTATTCATGCTTCCGCGACGTAGGAGTCCCATTGAAGGCGTGGGCCGAATGACCCCTTCGTGTCCTTCTTTCGGGCATCATTTCATAGATGGCCCGAAATAGACGGAGGGCCCTGCTCATGGCAAGTTGGTTGCCATGGGAGGGGAAAGTCCCTGTATGTATACGGCTGGGTGTCGTATATATTCAGGGAGCGTCACATTTGGCCCATTCATTAGGCTGCTCTTCTTTCATTTGTTTTTTTTTATATCCATCCATTTCTTCTTGGTCTCAGCATTTTCCCCTTACCTCATTCGTGCGTATTGAAATTCGTGCCTAGTTAAATTGGTTTGATATCTTGAACTTTGCTTACCTTGGGAACCTATTGCTCCTTATAAGTCCTTATGTTATAATGCTAGTAGTTCCGGTTGGGAGGTGTGGTTGCATGGTGCCAGTTCCTACTCCAATTTTGCGGGCCTTCTTTCCACTTCTGGTAAATTAGTGTCCTCTACTTCTCGCAGACTTCAAGCCCTCCTTACTTTTCTTAGCTAGCATGGATAAACAGAGACTTAAAAACATTTGCAATAAAACAACAAACTCACCGTCAATAGTCGAAAGAAACCTTAGGGCAATAATCGGGCTGGACGGTTTGCCAAGCGAGAACGATGAACACCCTGATCCTTTAACTAAACTTCGCCCACCTGATGAAAAGTAGAGATGGCTCACAATAGAGGGGAACCAATCATCTGAATCCTTATGCAAGATAGGCCATCAAGGAGCTGATTCCCAATGGAAAATGACCAAAATCTGATTGGGCGTGCAAGCTAAGGCAAACTCCAATGTCTTAGGTACCGGTTTTTTTTGGGGGGAGGGGAGGACAATAATTCTTGAAATCAGACCAAGACTGAGAAAAGGCATTGGGGGTGAAGGCCAATCAGGGATAGGGTGTCCGTAATTAAAGTTAGTAAGCTGATGATTGGAAAGGTTAGCAAAACGGTCAATATCATGAGGACCCCAGGCTTCATCAATGATGCGAAATATGGTATGCAAAAGACTATAGTCATCAAAATTTTGTAACTTAGATAGGTAATTAGCCCATTGTTTAAGCTCCTAGGGATCCAAGCAAGCTTGATAGAAATTTGGTAATGTAGACACAAGGTATAGATGTGCAAGCAGAGAAAAATAAAGCTCCAGGATAGAAGAACCGCCTTTGTTAAGGATATAGAAAGCATTAAGAGGATCTCCAAAGGCTATAACCCGAGAAGACCTCTTTTGGAATGAGGTTGGTGGTTCCAACATGGAATTGTGCAAGTTGAAAGACCTTCTTCAACATAACTTGTTGGGTTGTCGGGCCTCAACTACTTTGAAGTGATATTCGCTACTTTGGCATGAGTTTAAAGCTTGGTGTTATGCTAGAGACATGTCATACCTCCCTGCTGCTCCATCTACTATTTGTCTTTTTCTTACTTATGCTATGACCTTTTGGACTTCAATGTCACGAGTTAATGCTATTCTGGCATCTATCATTTTCCATCATGTTTTGATAGGCCTACCCAAACCCAATGATCACCCTCTTGTGGGTCTTGCTCATAATATTGCCAAGTGTAAGTTCCCAGTTGTAGTTGCTAGGAAATGTCCTTTGTTACCTCATTTGGTCTGTCACATTATTGATAAGTTTTTTGGTCCAAATGCCACTTTATTAGATCTCATGCGTTGTTCCTTGCCTTTGTCGGATTCCTTCGTAGTGCAGAGTTACTCAATCTTCATCTGCATGAAATTATTTTTGCTTCCTCACATGTTAGTTTCTCCATCCGTTCCTCTAAAATGGACCAATATGCCTCTGGTGCTCGGGTCTCGATAGCACGCTGCAAGGGTCCATACTGTACCATAGCTCTAGTAGAACAACTTATCTCTCTGCTGGTTATAGAAAGGTAGATGATCCTGTTGGTGGCCCTTTGTTCAGAAGCGTCATAGTTTCTAGAGACTGTATTGCACTATCATTATTGTTTTTTTTGGATCATTGGATCCAAGCATAGTTCCATGAATATGCCAAATGATGGGCTGTGGAATTTCCACATCAGACCTACGTATTCGCTTGCACACCCCATGCAGCTATTATACGTATATACATACATGGCATACTTCAATCTATACACATAAAAAATGCACGAACATCATTGCATTCACAAAAGAGAGATAAGAACACTGCAACAGCCGAAGAAGATCGTGGCATAGCATAAAGAGCACTGCAACAGCCGAAGAAGATCGTGGCCCATCGCCACATTCCTGAACCCCATCGTCAACAACAATCCCTGAAAATCGAGTAGCCATAGGTAAAACTCGAGTATACATGAACAACTGCAGGATGAAGAAAGTGTTGAACCACAAGTGGTCCAACATGTGTGTGTGGCGATTGAGAACATATTATTTGGGGCAATGGTTAAAAAATATAATTTGGAGCAATGTTAAAATATTATAATGGGGTATTGTATGGTGGAGATGAAGAGGTGAAGAATTGAAGGGCGAGGATGAAGAGGTGATTTTAATGGTTTAAATGAAGGGGTGAAATTGGACGGTCTAGATCTTATTGCAAAAAATATAAGTATTTTGAGGAGCAAAAGCTCCTCCTCTTCCTTCACGTTTACAAAGAGAGCATAGTGGCAATGCTCATATGAGGAGGGTGGCAGCCTCCTCGTGCTTATGTTGAAGGCCCTTGCAAGAGAAATTTCTATGTATTATTTCTTATTGAATATTAGCTTTCCTTTTGAAATTCTGGTGCAAATTTGGATTTTGGACGTGTTGTTATTCAATGATTTCAGTTGAAAGGTTTTTGTGGGTGTTGGCCTGGCTGGGGAACCGGGTTCAACATTATGGCACTCCTGGTGGGACTCTGTTCTTATGAGCAGAGTTTTATTCCCCAAAAAGAGCTCTGGTTGCAGTTAATTTCAAGGCTTGTGGATGCAGGAGTCAACAGTTTGTACTGGAAATCAGAATATTGAGTGTTTGAAGCCTTGCCAATTTCGTTGCCATTCATTCTGCATCATCATAGTTTTGCTTGCTCACTGATCCAAAGACTCGGGTTTAACATCAAAAGCAGGTTTATTGTATCCCCCTTCGAAGGCCAAATTTACAAAAAAGCTCTGCCATATTTCTCTTCTCTGAAACAAGAACACAACCATTGCTACCTGCTGAAGATCTTTATCAGAGAAGGCAACTCTGTAGCTATTCTTTTGCCACCATTCTATGCGGTTTTGTCCCTTTCTCTTTGCTGGATCTACAACATCTATTCTGCAACTTCTTAGAGCTAAGCTCTTTGCATTGAAACAGTATATCAAAAGGTGGAACTTTGCCGGGCCAATGCTGCAGTAAATCCATCACATTCTTGGGCTCTGCAGCAGGATCTTTGGCAAAATAACCGCGGCCTGCTACTTCTTTCGTATCCCGCCCACCGATCTGTCTACTTCTTTCATTCTATTTTTGCCTCTCCCGATCCACCGCCTTCCTTCCTGATGCATTCTGCTCCAGCTTATTGCATGCCCTAACCCTAAAGATTTTATTTTTTTTTATCGTTGCCTTTTTTAGTTTTCCACGACCATTGCCTCTTGAAATTATATAACCAATTATTTTTAGGGCACCCACTCTCTATTGGATTGAAGCTATGGTCCCACGGTCTTTTTGGCACAAGGGTGTTGGAGTCACACCTAAACCAAAACTCCGGTGCCTAGGAGGCACCTTAAAAACTCACATTGTGTTGGAATACACGTTAAACCTTCCAGTGCCTAGGAGGCAAGTGCCTAGGAGGCACTTTAAAAACTCACATTACTTTTTTCTTTTTCTTTTGTGTTGGTATAAGGGCCGGTTTTTGGGGCATAATGTTGAACCACAAGTGGTCCAACATGTGTGTGTGGCGATTGAGAACATATTATTTGGGGCAATGGTTAAAAAAATGTAATTTGGAGCAATGTTAAAATCAAGGTTGCCCTTAAGGCCATATCTGCATAGGCGTGATTTAGAAGGTGAGGCGAATCATAAGCTTTCTATATTAATTTTGTAGGCGATTACTTTTTGCGACTTGAACTATTTCATAGAAACTCTGGCGAATCTTGCCAACGTTAATGTGGTAATTGAAATAAATAAATTAGATGTCAATTCACATACAACTTACAGGATTAAAAAAACCTATTATGTTTAGCAAAATTTGAGTAGTTGTTGATTTTTTGAGTACTCTACTATGGTCCACTAGAGCTAGCAAACAATTACTTGATCTACAATGTTGGTAAGGGGATAATCTATGATCCTAAATACTTAGATCCATGGAACTGGAGGCAAAACTCTAGATCTGAGCTTAAGAATGTATGGCTAATTTAAGAAAGGCGGGTGGACGAAATGGTAAAACTTTGGCGAAAGAATATAATTTATTTTCAATAGTAACCTATTCAGCTTTAGTATCTCATTTTCGAAAATATTCAAAATATAGCCATTTGGCTATAAATAGCCCCTTAAGGGCAACCCTGCTTAAAATATTATAATGGGGTATTGTATGGTGGAGATGAAGAGGTGAAGAATTGAAGGGCGAGGATGAAGAGGTGATTTTAATGGTTTAAATGAAGGGGTGAAATTGGACGGTCTAGATCTTATTGCAAAAAATATAAGTATTTTGAGGAGCAAAAGCTCCTCCTCTTCCTTCACGTTTACAAAGAGAGCATAGTGGCAATGCTCATATGAGGAGGGTGGCAGCCTCCTCGTGCTTATGTTGAAGGCCCTTGCAAGAGAAATTTCTATGTATTATTTCTTATTGAATATTAGCTTTCCTTTTGAAATTCTGGTGCAAATTTGGATTCTGGACGTGTTGTTATTCAATGATTTCAGTTGAAAGGTTTTTGTGGGTGTTGGCCTTGGGTTCAACAGAAAGATTATCGAAAAAGGGGTGATGCATGATGAAGAAGCTTTCGGTAATGCACCATGTAGGAAACAGTCGAATCTTCGCCTAATCTCTGCCTTCTGTCTATAGTCGAATCTCTGCCTTCTGCCTACAGCCGAATCTCTGCCTTATGTGAGTGAGCCTCGCAGATCTTCTACAACTCACCTGCACAAAACTGAAACAGGGCCTCTATGTACGATTTGTGTGTTGCCCTGCATCTCCATCGCCTAACTGCCTCTGTTCAAAAAAGCACTGCATCCAAGCCGCAGATCAAATATAGAAAAACATATGCATATAAGAAATGTCTAATTTGGGACCATGGACACACTCCACAAATAAAACAAAAAACCCCTTTTCTCGCCAAACCATTGACAAAAACTTACTCTGAGATAATTTGGCAACCTTATCTGCGTAAAAAGCCTATTCCATACTCTACTATGTGTGCTTGGTTCCGCCGTTGCTTGCTTGCTATTGGAGAAGATTCCACTGCCTTTGTTACTCATTTGGGGAGGAGGGATGGTGCTACTACTGCTGCAGCGTTTGACATTCCTGTTCGCTCAAAGCTCATTTTGGTCGTTGGAGGTCGGAAACAGCTAAGAACGTTTACGTGTTCAATTTTGAGAGAGCATCTTCCTGTCACTCGTGCTTTAGAACTTGACCTTGCTCAAGAATCTTTTCCATTGTTGCCATGCCAAAGACCCCAGAATGGTATTCTCCTGCTTTCTGCCTTTTCGTCAACATGTTGTATGTTTATGGAGATGCCCACAAGGGCCAGTTTGTCCACCTTGTCTCTATAGCTCTAGAAGTCACATTTACCTTCATTTTCAACGAATAGATGGTAAATGGACTTCGAGAGCTATGGGATGTGTCCCCAGCAGTTGGCAACTGCCAGGCTCACGACTATTTGTAGATCGGCATATAGTTTTCTTGCATCAGCACTGTTGTGTGCATCTTCACATTGGTGTTTTCCCAAGCTCTCTTCCCCCCCAACCCTCCCGCTTCTGCTGATGCGTAGGACACTTGCTTCAGTTTTCCTGTTTGACCTTGCCAGGGTAACCAGTTTTGATTATTGCTAGATTGGCAGGTTATGGTTATGGAGCCCTGGTGGCTTATACCGATATTGGACTGCTGGTTGATGGTCTTAGAACCTTGGTGGCTTGTTTCGGTTTAAAGCCTTGGTGGCTGTTTTGTGATGTTAGAGCCTTGGTGGCTTATATTTGTAGCCTTTTGTGCCAGTGGGCACGGGGTTTTGTCTTACTCGTGTTGTTCGTTTGCAGGATGTTGTAGTCTTGTTTGAGATTTTGGCTGGTGGAACTACTACTTTCGATCACGTTTCCTGTATAGCGGGTAGCTCACACTGGCATGTAGTTTTTCTTTTAGATCGTATCAAGCTCGCCTCAAAATGTGAGGAAAACCCTTAATAGTAATGGACTCACTAATGAAAAATACCATTGATTTAAATCTCTTACCTCAAATTCTGGCGTGTTTTGCTTGCATTAGGTTGCTCTACTTGACATTCCAAATTGCTTTTACTCCCCGGAACTGTATCTACCTTAGATTTACATGTACAAGAATCATCTTCTAGGATGCATTGCAGGGAGGAATTTCTGCCGATGCAGGAAGCACGGAGGCGGGGATGACTCCTCCGAATGCATTCTAAAAGGTGGTTGCGTGAAACATAAAACCAAACAGATGGAAATCTGCCTCTGAGTCCAATCAGATTGCACCATGTAGCAGGTCTTCAAAATCAAAATCTTGCTTTTATAAATCCACGTAACATTCTAGAAATTTTCCTTACGTGTCACTAGTTTCCACTTTTTACCTCTTTTTTGGACCGCAGAATTAGACCTATTTTGTCTTAATGTTATAAGAAGAGCAACTTATGTTGCATTCTAGCACGCGGAGGCGTGGTTGACACTCCAGATGGATAGAAGAATGGATATCCACAAAATTCATGGATCATATACTTATACTAGAGGTGACAAGCCCACAAAAATTGATACATTACCAATACATACGGCTAGCATGTGACTTCTGACTTCAACTGAATGGGTCAAAGCAAGTGGCGTCAAGTCAAACCCATCGGCCAGTGATTAGCCTGTTGGCCTTGTTTCCGCCATGGATGGATTTGACATGGATTCTCAAGAAATGCCGGTTCTAGGTGCGCGCAGGAAGGTACTCTTCCTACTCACAAGCTTCCAGTTCTTCCCAAATATGTGCATTGATTTTTTTCATGTATTTTTCTTTTGCAAAACGCAGAACCAAGGGCTATTCCAGAGATTAGGCTATTACTGGAATAAGTTTGATAGATTGAATGCATCTTGGACAAAGAAATGGTGGTATTCCACCGTCCATAACATTACAGCTATTGTAGGAGCTGGAGTTTTGGCATTGCCTTATAGCATGGCTTACCTCACATGGTACAATCTGATTTTTCTTTCACTACTAGAATGTTTAAGGATCTAATAATATATGTCGCAGGTCGCCAGGGATTACAGCCATAATCCTTTTGTGGATCCTCAGTTTCGTGACTTTCTGGCAAATGACAGAAATGCATGAACGCAAGGAATTAGATGGGTTCGTAAAGTTTGATAGGTTTCATGAGTTAGGGCAGTATCTATTTGGTCCAAAACTTGGTATCTGGCTTGTTATACCCTGTCAACTATTGGTTGAAGTTGGAGTAGATATTGTATATAGCATCACAGCAGGGAAGTCCATACGGTACATAGCAGAGCTAAATGGTTGCCATATCAGCATAAGGACCGCAGTACTTATATTTTCTTCAGCACAGTTTATCATATGCCAAATGAAAGACATAAGTTCCATTACCTGGATCTCAATAGTTGCAGCAATCACTGCAGTGTGGTAATTTGATTCGTATCTGCCATAACTTGTTATTTCCTCTCCTGTTGCGTTGATACTTTACATGCGTGTCTATGGCAGTTACCCTACCATTACATGGTCCATTGTTCTTGCCCAGAAGGAGTCTCACTCTGCTGCAGATCGCTTTGATTATCCAAAAACAACAACTGCAAATGCAGTGTTCCATGTTTTTGCTTCATTAGGACAAATTGCATTTGCTCTGTCAAGGCCACCATTCCTTCAACAGAACAGAAGCCTTCAAAAGAACCCAAGTGGAGAGGTGCTATTCTGGCATATATAATAATTGCATTATGCTATTTGCCTACTGCAATCATATGCTATTGGGTGTATGGTAGCCACCTTGTGACAAAAAATCTTTCCATAAAAGATGATAATATGCTTTTGATCCTTGAACATCCAAAGTGGCTTGTAACCATCGCAAATGCAATGCTGGTACTTCACATGGTTGGGGGCTATCAGGTATAATAAATTCAGAGAAACCTTAAGAAACTAAATACAATTGGATTTATAAGCAGCTACATAGATGAAATTTGTTTTAAGTGAAGAGAATAGTTGTTTTAGAGCCCTGATCGCATAGGACAAAGAGGATCCTCATAGTGTGTGCCAAAATTGCAGATATATGCAATGCCATTTTTTGACAAGATCGAAGGATTTATTGAGCAGAAGTTTTATGGAAAATCAACAGTTGGAATTCCAGTTATAGTCCGAGTAGTTATACGTTTGCTTTATGTTGGTAAGTGATAACTATTCCCTTAAATTTTTAATTAGAAAACGTTTTGTTTCTTATCATTATTTTTCAACTTGTTCATGAAAGAATTGAGGCATCTGCAGGGATTACCTCATTTGTTGCCGCTGTGGCGGAGTCCTTCTTTAGTGACCTTCAAGGTTTGATAGGTGGAATTGCATATATTCCATCTACATTTGTGGTAAGTTACGTGTAATAATTTGAATCAGAAAGCCCCTGTTTGGTTAAAGTTCCTTCTATATGCTTTTCAGTTGCCTTGCTTGATGTGGCAATTCTTTCGAAAGCCAAAGCTTTTCAGTTTACAGTGGATTGGAAATTTGGTTAGTCTTCTTCCTAACTTATTTCTCCCAGTTGCTATATGTATTACTCGCTTTAGAAATCCAACTGGGATTTACATCCAGAGAGAGTGTATCTCTTTGTCTGACACCCCCAGCTCTAGAAATATCATTTCAATTTCTTATCTTGGCTTGCTGTGTTTGACATATGAGTACATCACACACAAGGTCTCATCCGACACATTGGATAAGCATCATACCATCTGAGTTCTGGTACCTTTCTGCCACGTTGTTTGGTCAATACTAAAAGAAAGCCAAACACATATGGGGAGTTTGTAAGTTTTCAACACCAATGGACTGAAGAATGGAATTACGATGGAAACATTTTCTATCTTGATCTGGCGATGATTATAATGACACAAATGGTTGTATTTGGTATTCCTAAAACATGACAGACAAAACACCCCTCCATTTTTGACTAAGATTACCTATGTGGTAAATCTAGCTGGTAAATACCAGAATCTAGAGATTTGTCTACAGTGAAGACAAGGAGATGCATCTTGTTAACTGAAACGCTAATGCCTCTATATAATCAGATTGGGATCTGCTTATACCAATATTTTTTGGATCAAGACATCAGAATTTGTTCAGCAACAAATCCAGAATGATTAAATGAAACTCTCAAGCCACTTCTATCCCACTTTTTATTAGAAAATCTTAGTTCCAATTCTATTGCATCATAGTTAACGAAATAAGTGCAGGCTAAAAAAAAGGGACGATATAGGGGCGTTGGATTGGAGGTACCTCGCGTAAGTTTTCTTCATAGTCCAAGACAGATACTCTCTTATCTTAACACGAATGACAGTCTGATAACCTGTTTCAGAAGTTAAGATATGTATACATGACATTCACGGCCTAAAACTATGATAATAAGGTGAAGGCCACTCAGATGGTAACGTAGTGATATCCCACGTCCTAGTTAATTATAAACTCACTATTGCTAAAAACAAAATAAATTATACTTGATGCAAACTGACTAAGAACCTCCACTATCAGTTTTTTTAGGACATCTCTTTGTTCAGGACACTTTCATTGTAAAAGCTCCAACCTCCTCCTGAAACTTATCAACAAAACTAACTTAATAATCATTATCAGACGAGACATTATAAACTTTTAAACTGCAAGAAAACTCCCACAAAAGTATCTACCATACACCAAATTTAACTGGACTTTTTCTTTTTAATTTCAACCTATTAGTTGACACTGTTTCTATGACTTTGACATTGATGGCTTATTTAGCTTCATTTTTCAATGACAGACAATGCTCGTGGTAGGCATATTAATAATGATAGTATCTACCGTGGGAGGCCTTCGTAATGTGATTGAAAAAGCTTGATCATATGGTAATGACTTGTAGGTTTATCGTTCACTGCTATATATGTTTGCTATGAACTAAAAGTACATTTATTCCAGGACCAACTATAAATCGGTTTACAACTAACTTCAGATGCAGCATTGTGACTTTAAATGTGAAATTGTATATTTTCCACATCAACTGTACTATAGAATTGGCTAATTTTTAATAGCAAGTAATTCTGTCACTTGTCTTTTAGGATGGTTTTGCAATATGTAGATTTTTATTACCAGTGACTATTGCTGATCCATACATGGAGGAGGTCCTTTTGCTAGTTAATAGTTGCTCCATGCATGCATTGGCAGATAATATCTCCATCACAAAAATGTGTTGTTCAAGTTCCAAACCTGTGACCACGAAGTAATGGAATTTAAGGTGTCGTTACTAACTCCATCTGATGCTCGTCATCTTATCCATGTTGCACCGACAAGAAAAATGCAAGGTATAGAAAGAACATAATTCAGATGAATATAAAAGCATTCAATAAAGAAGGTGCTGCGGATGGAGGGTTGCCCTCTTGGGGGGAGAGTGTGTTTTCGTGTTGCTTGGTGTTTGTTTAGCATGTGCGTTAAAAAGTATTAAAATCTTGAACTATAACACAAACCATTATATTACACACTTCAAAATTAAATTCCCCCCTAAACCCTCTTTGGTTTGGGTATTCACACAGGGGTGACTCCGGGCATCGAGAACTATTGGATAGGCATATGCACCCTTTATTCCATGATCTACACTATACATAAAGTTCCTCGTTTGTGGGGCCTCCTGTGTGAATATGCACCCAAACTAAAGGGGTTTAAGGGGGAATTTAATTTTGAAGTCTGTAATATAATGGTTTGTGTTATAGCTAAAAAAATTTTGGTCCTTTCGGGGCCTCCAACAAAAAACATTACATTATACTTAAATGAATTAATGTTATGTTATGTAATTAGTAATATGTAGGATACAAAACATCTAGCATAATAACAAATAAAAACTAATACTAACATAAAGCACAAGTAAGAAACTATCATTCAGTTTGGTTTTCTGTTTGAGGCTATTTTGTTTGATGCTATTTTGTTTGAAGAATCGTGAAGCTGACACGTGGTTTATTTTGTTTGAAGAATCGTGAAGCTGACACGTGGTTCCCTTTTCTTGCTCTGCACTCAAGCATTATGCTGCAACAAAGACTCCGTCCCCTGGTTCGTGCTCTGCTGCTGCTCTGCTCTGGCTATGGCAGATCAAACTCCGATGCCGCAATTTACCACCACTGCATGCCGTTTCAAAACTGTAAGCAAGGAATTGAAGGCATCAACGGCACAGAGATAGAATCCGGCCCACAAAAAATGCAGGTGTTAGGAAACATTTGGCCAAATCAATACAAGCATGTCGGATTGGGAAAAACCGGACCAGACTTTGCCCACAGCAGATCGCGGCCTTTTCCCTGTTTCGTGTGAGGCTTTTATTCTTGAGGACTCCATCCTTTTGGCCTTCTTTTTATCAAGCTGCTTCTTTTCGCTTTGACAGAGTAGCAATGACGGAGCAGAGGATGGAGTCGTGGGTTGCCAAGGCCGGCCTCAGTTCTCTTCTGTGGCCAAAAACTCCTGCAAGGGCCGGATGTGGGTAAGGTTTAAGCGCCAGACTTGGGCCCTAAACCTTGCCCTTGTTTTCATCCTTTTAAATTTGGAAGCATGTTTTGCTCTGTATCCTGGTATAAACTGGGGCACACAGAGTAGCCACAGGCTTCCAGCGAATATCATCATGCATCATTAAATAGAACAATATCGCCAGAGTGAAGCTGTTTGATGCCGATCCTAGTGCCATGACTGCTCTACGGGGCTCTGATCTTGAGGTTTTAAGCTTTGAGGGCAAAACAAAGATGCCAAGCCTCGTTTCCATTATATCCCCTTCTTTTTCTCGCCTTTTATAATCTGTTCCACCATTTGGGTTCTACAGAGACGGTCAAAAAAAGGAATGACATTCGGGCATAGAGAAGGTTGATTTGCATCTGAAGGCAGACAAGTTGTATATAAGTTTCTTCGTGAATTTGCAGGCTTATTAAATATCTTGACTTTGTTCAGTCTCCTGAATATAATAAAATTGGGATCTGAGGCGGTGAAACAGTCGTGGAACTGTGGAGGAGACAAACGGTGATGTTTGGGTATGCAGAGTCACAAGCTATTGAACGAATATCAACATCAATTTAGAATTATATACCTGATCTGTTTTAATGAATGCTTATGCAGATGATAGCCTTGCGTTTGGCTTGGACGGACTGGAGAGCGAAAATGAAATCCGGGTATATCTGTTAACTAATCTCGGTGTGTTGCAAAGATGCTTTCACATCTTAAATGCATTTACATGTAGTAGAATAAACTCATGAAACGGTGACGAAATACCCTGATTTATCTATGGCCAAGTACCCTGGCTTCTAGAATTACAGTTTGCCCGTGACTCAATGCTGGTTTTCTTCCTTTAGAGCAAGGAATGCAGTGGCGCTTCATTTTCTAACGGTAAACACAGTTTTGCAACTGCCTAATCTTCTCATATTCAAGTTTTAATTGCCGAGAATCCTGCTTCTGCAAATACATCAAGAACAAATGGGTATACTTGCAATGGCACTACAAACAATAGACTGGCCATCTTTTCTTCAGAGCAGATGAAGTTAGGTCTTTAAGATTGATTTGCTCTGCTTGAGAAATTTGTTATGAATTATATGTTATTATCTCTTAGGCTTATCTCTGCTTGCTCTGATTTCTATGTAAGGAGTATGCACGAACCACTACTTCTTTAGGTTTTATTGGAGGCGTTATTTTAGATTACTTTTGGTATGTTTGCTAGCTTTTGTTCTTAGATCATTACGGCTTACAAGCTAACAGATAGACAACTTTAGATATGTCTTTGACATATCTTGGCCTCGGTTTGCCTTACTCGTTGTAGGTGATTGCCAATACTCGTTGTTGTACAGGTTCCTGCAGACCTTGTGTTGCTTCGCTGTAAACTGATTTTGTTGATTTTGTGATATTTAAGACATTGTTCTTCAAGACAGACTGTTCAATATTTTGCAGTATCGGAGTTGATCTGGTTTTGCAAAACTACTTTGGTAAATTGTTTATATGTTCACAAATTAAGTGGTGTGAAGTTGTATTAGGTGCTGTTTAACATATTTATGTAGACATATAAAACATCCATGTCAGTCCTTTTGTCATCTTTAATTAGATAGATGTTGTGAGATCTTTTGTAAGTGTTTTTTATGCGTTTGCATTCATAGGCTGCAATTGACAGTATGACACGATCTTTAGCATTGGAATGGGGTGCAGAGTACGGGATAAGAGTGAATTCTATTGCCCCTGGACCTATTTGAGGATACTCCTGGGATGGAAGAGCTTGCACCAAAAGAAGTAACGGAAGGCGTAAATGTGAAGGCTTTCAAATGGGATGAAAAGTGGGATATCCCCATGGCTGTTGTCTACCTTGCATCTAATGCTGGTACATTGCTTTTCCATGTCGAAATCAAGCTTTGGTTATTCGTATGTTTCATTGTAAATGATATCCTCATGCAGGTAGACATGTCAATGGAACTTTACTTCCTGTTGATGGAGGCAACTGGCTCTTCAAACCATCCTACTTCCCAAAAGATGCAATCAGAAGCTTTTCTAGAGTTGTTGAAAGGAGATCAAGGTCAAATACCCTGTTATCATCAAGTAAACTATAAAATCAGGTAGAGATAGGTGAATTGCACATTGCAGCCATGTTGTCTTGAAAATGCTGGTCTCTCTATAGAATGGGGGCGCTTTGCCACAAAAAGTACACCCTGAGAATTATATAATATCGCTTTATCTATCTATCAATCTATCTATATATCTATTAGAATGGAGGAGCGCGCCACAAAATTCACCATGAGAATTATATAACACCGCTTTGATAAGTGCAGTACAGATATTCAATAGATATTCAATTTCGGGGATGTCGCAGCCTTTAAAAGGATGGATGCCAATATTGACTTGCTGAAATAGTGAGAAGTCTCTGAGTATAATTTGTGCCCTTTGGCAAACCCCATAAACATAATATGGGATGTAAATATCTAGCATTATAACAGGGGGTTTTTTTTGTATTTTTATACGATTTTTGCTATGGTTTTCATATGATTTGATGGGCGTATTGTGCGAGGCATACTAATCAGTATATCTAGAGCGCACACTGTATTCTCATATTCGATGCCATATTATCTATGATTTTGCAATGGTTTAGCTTTAAATATTTCTCCATGAAAAAACCAAATTTTTTTTTTTTTCCCAGAAAACACATGCAAGCATCGAGCTCTCTTATTTTAGGGTTTGTGGAAAAGAGGGCATGCTTTAGGGTTCTACAGTCCATTTTTTTTTTCTCTGAATTCGAGATCTTCGTTTTCCGTTTGTTCTATCCTTCTGTTGGTGGACCGAGTTCTCTTGAGGCAGCCGAGTTTCTAAAGCAGAGGTCAGGTTATCTCCAGCGATTTCAGGCCCAGGCTAACAACCCCATTGAAACAAATTTCGGTGCAGGATTCGGTGGGGGTTTTGCCCACAGATTAATGAACTGGTAAAGTCGGTGAGTTTTGGCAGCAGAGTTTCTAAAGTACATGTCATCTCCAGCGATTTCTGCTCCAGGCAACTCTCAAATACTTTGATTTGAGCTGCAGGGCTATGGCGTGGCAGAGTTCTAGAGATACAGTGACCATCTGACACGATTTTTGCAACCCTTCTTCATGGTACTCAAACTTGGTACCAGTCTGTATTCTGCCTTTTTCTTTGCAAATCCAGATGTTTTACTGACTTCATGCAGGCATGGCTATGATCTGATCCCAGATAACAGCCTTTCTGATTTCCTTGCTTACCTAATTCCGGTAAGTAGGTTATAATTTGTTTATAGTTTTCTCTGTTTTCTTGTGCTTATTACTCTTCACAATATTTGGATTGGCTTCTCTACGAATGTTCAATCGTAAGCGGCAAGCAAATCCGATTATTGTCAGGGCAATTCCGGAACCAGGACGCCCTGTCCTCTTCAAGAATTTCCAGAATCGATCTCAATCTAATTTAATGGTGAATCAGGCAGTTTTATTCTTATTGTAGGCCAGCTCTTCTTCAGAACACGGTTTACTGGCCAATCTTGAAGACTTAATTATTGCTGCCTTCGCACTTATTATGCACATCTGGACCGCCATTGTTTTTCACCCATCCAGATTCTGCCCGCAGTCTATATATGCCTTTGTAGAATCCTCTTGCGTGGAATTAGGAAAACTACCTTTTTCCAATAGACAAGAATCTACCTTGACAGCCATGAAGATGCGCCCATTGTGTTCTTCAGCTTCATAGATAAAGCAGCTTATCCCTGTTCGGTGACAATTCAGTGCTTTTCTGTACTCTAGCATTTCCTAAACCAATGGATTTAATATGCCACAATCTTTGCATTTTTGGCCTTCTCTTTGTCTTGGAGTAGTAGATTGTAGCTCTTTGAATATCTAGATTCTCTCTGATTTTTTTCCACTTTGGCGTTGTAGCTCCCAAGTTTTACTGTAAATAATAGGGCTCAGCTATCTTGTAAACGAATGAATTTGCCAATGAATACTATGCACTAGTCGACCTACCTTCTTATTGAGTCATAAACGGGCTGTAACTGTATCTGTACTCGGTCCGTGATTTTCAACCGAGCCAAGTCTACGTCATTCAGCCCCACTATATGGGTATATGCAAAGATGCTAGATTTAGATTCCATTCTCCTTATACAATCGAGAAAGTGATCACAGAATACGATCTAAAAGTTTCATATTCCCTTCTTTAATTTTTCATGTTTTGCATGTGACTCCCTTAGGATCTTACTTCTCATAATTCCCATAACTTATAACTCCCTTAGGATCTTACCTATCATAATTCCCATAACTTCTCATAACTTCTGTAATCATTTCTTTACAATGGTTTCTTTCTTTTTGTTCTCCATGTTACTCCAAATTGCATGCCCATAAGGATCCGAGCAAAAGAAGATCGAAACCCTATGTGACTCTTCATGGAAAGTTTTATTTATGGTGGCATGTCTTTCCCGAGCTGCTCCTTGCTCCACGTATTAACTTGGTGGTTACGTTTTTATTCACAGTCTCTTTCAAACACAAATTATGGAAGATTTATCCAATATGGATGATATTTTGCTCTGGGGGTATGCAGGTGTCCAAGATCCAAGCATTCATCTCCTTCAGATTGTAATGGTGAATTCTTATGTGTAAAGTCAATTAGGATACAAACATGGTTATGTTCTTAAGACTTTTGAAGTAGATATATTCAACATAAATGCATTATCGACAGTGGTTTTCTGTATCACAGTGTTCTTAGAAACACATTGTTCACATTTAAAATGTTGAAAAGTTCAAAGTTCAAATGTATTCAGGGATGTGATGTTGTGTTCTTAGAAAACAATTGTTTACATTTTAAATGTTGAAAGGTTCAAATGTATTCAAGGATGTGATGATTGCAACTTCTGCTCAACGTCATGAAGGTGACTTAGATGTCTCAATCTAGTGGCAGGATATTTAGTACCTCCATTAATCGAAGTAGGGTATTCGGAGTCTCAGACTCAAAGTCTAAATTTGGAGCCTATAAATTATGCAATTTAAAATATATGGTTTGCAATAACACATCATTCATTTTGTATTTTTATTTTCTTGTTTACCTCAAAAGTTTATCTATCTTTGCTTCTTTTTGGGGCCAATTTAGAAATGACATAAAAAAGCTGAATTTTCTAATTTTTACTTCTTGCTCGAAGAGAGAACAACGTGGGCAAATGATATTTAATGGTTTTTATTGATTCATCTACAGAACAAGGTGGGAAAATGATATTTTATGGTTTTTATTGGTTCATGAGCTTATATAGTCGTCCGATAAATGATATTTTATGGGTTTTACTGGTTCATCTGAGCTTTTTGTCCTTAATAGTTGTCTTCCTCGCGCCATTAGTAGTTGTCCTCCTAGCGAGACATATGATATTTTATGGTTTATTGGCTCATTTGAGCTTCTTTGCATTAATAGTTCTTCCTTGGTTTGTTACTTGTGTGCAGAATAAGGTGGAAAAATAATATTATATGGTTTTTATTGGTTCATCGTATAAAAATATGCACCTCATATAGTACTTAAGGAAAAGTCTCCTCTTGACATGTGTGATCTTTGTAACAAGATTGTGATAAGTCAATGCGGACTATAATAAATCCATTGCTATACAAAATTAGAACATAGACTCGGGCCAACTTTACAGGGTTAGGACTAAAGAAATGTTCGCGGCGGCCTTGGCCGCCGCGATAAATTTCTTGTAATGTTAAACCATAATATAATCTTATTATAAATCCTTCAAAAAGAGCCATGTAGTAAATTATTCTTAATGGCAAGAAGGATCAAAAAGCATATACGCATTAGTATTAGAGCTTGCCAATTGAGCTGTCAAATCAAAATCATTTATGTATGGGAGAACCCATAAGCTTTGTTGCCCCTAGACGTCAAATGATTTATGTATGGGAGAACCCACAACATTTGTCGCCCCTAGACGTTGGCTTATATGGGAGAGCCAACAAGATTTGTTGCCCCTAGATATTGGCTGAACAATAGCCAAATAGGTCATGCACTTTATTTCCAAGGTGTGCAACATCCACTAGCAACCCTTATTGGGCTCATCAATATTCGTATAACTATATCTTCCTATGGCCATTAGGCATATAACACAAACCCTCAAGCTATGGCCGTCCATCCAAAAATAAGATGGGGTCAAACCCCATTTTCCATGTCATCATATGATTATGAGCCAAAGGTGGCCAAGTCAATGATGCAGTCAATCAAACATGATTGTGTCTTACATTACAAACTGTATTGAATATCACATATTAATAGGAACGTCACAGAAATACCACAGAAACAGAAACACCACAGCTTAATAAGAAGCATCAGGAGGAACTTCACTACTCCATTAAAATTTAACATGGAGATTTGAACCACGGGCAGCTGCAGCATAGGAGGAAGCATGGGGATTTGAACCCCCTGCACAAAAAGGCAGTTCCAGAAAACCTGAAAATGAAATACCACCTGTGCCAAACCAGACAACACTTGTTCAAGCGGAATACAAGCACAACAAGAAAGGGGGCTTACAAAAGAAAAGGGATTAACCATGGCAAGGAAATCGGATTCAAGAGGTCATTATGCCAGAAACTCTCACTGCCACACAAAGACATACAAAACGAAATCCTGCTTCTTGCCTACGGCGGAAATCGAAGATGCTTTTGCCTATGGCAGAAGAAAAAATCCAAAATATCCCCTCCACAACAAGAAGAACCACTCATGCCATAGCCTGGCTCCAGATTCCGCATCCGTGCCCCTACGTCTGCCTGCCTGCAACTTGTTGCTTCCAAAAACCTCGTTGCATCTACCATGCTTGCAAACCCCCAAGGCTACCAGACACACCTCCGAAATCCAGAAAAACCTGCCGAATCATGCCATGATGAATCATGCCCTGTCAAAACCCATCCACCAAGGCCATGCCGCCTTGCCCTGCCGCAGCTCCATCACCCCGCCCTGCGCCTACCTCGACTGCCCTACGCCATCGTCTCCAGCTCCACGCGGACGCGAAGCAATCGACACCACTGCCCCTCTAAAAACTACAACTTTCAGACCTAACCCAATCGACCACTGCAATCCCAAACCCTATTTACTGACGTCAGATTTATAACAAATTGGCCTACAAATACATCCAAAAACCTTAGGAAATCTTAGGTAATACCACAAACAACAATTGCAGAACTTAATATCTATAAAGTTCAAAATGATTCGCAACTATTAGATTTCAAAATTAAGCGTCAAATTTGACATGCAACAAAGACAATAAGAGAAGTGGTACTAAACCATGCAGGCTATGGTGGTTGAATGGAGGCTATGGTGGTTGAATGGTGGTTGCTATCAGAAAAACACAAAAATAAATTGCCATACTATCTCGTGGAAAATTGCCCGTAACAGTCTTACTGATGATATACCTTGCCAGGCGTTGTAAAAGCTTGAAAAGCTTGGTCTTGTTACTAGCTTAATGTACAGCTCAAACACATACATTATATGCATCTCTATGTCTCAATCCTATTCCAAAATCTCCCATCGTACACACCAACAATTCTTGCAAAATTTTTAATATAAGTGTCTCAGTTCTTCAAAAAAAAAAAAACAATGCTTGCAAAATCTTAGTCAATGCAACCATCATTTGAAATATTTGAAGAACAAAGACAATAAGAGAGTTGTTACAGCACCTACAACAATCTATCTCTGCTCTAAAGAACCAGTGATACTAAACTAGGCTATGGTAGTTGAATGGCGGTTGCTATCAGAAAAACACAAAAATAAATTGCCATAATATCTCATGAAAAATTGCCCGTAACAGTCTTACTGATGGTATTTCTTGCCAAAGCTTGAAAAGCTTGGTCTTGTTACTAGCTTAATGTACAGCTCAAACACATACATTACATGCATCTCTATGTCTCAATACTGTTCCAAGATCTCCCAACGTACATACCAACAATGCTTGCAAAATCTTAGTCAATGCAACCATCAACAAAGACAATAAGAGAATAAGAGAGTTGTTAAAGCACCTACAATAATCTATCTCTGCTCTAAAGAACCAGTGGTACTAAACCAGGCAATGGTGTTTGAATGGCGGTTGCTATCAGAAAAACACAAAAAAAACTGCCATACTATCTCATGAAAAATTGCCCATACAGTCCTACCGATGGTATATCTTGCCAGGCATTGTAAAGCTTGAAAAGTTTGGTCTTGTTACTAGTTTAATGTACAGCTCAAACACATACATTACATGCATCTCTATGTCTCGATACTGTTCCAAAATCTCCCACCGCCTACCATACACACCAGCAATGCTTGCAGAATCTTAGTCAGGGTATAGAGGCATAGACATAAGTACCATACATTTAGAGAAGATCTCCATAAAATGACATGATATGCTGCCCTTTTTTCTACACAAACTTCCACTTGTAATCACATAAAGAACTTGAATGATTTGCACTGTCAAGTCAAACGGTTAGAACATCCTTCTACCTCTCTTGAATCTTATTAAAATTTTTAAATTTCTTGCTCTTCTTGAAACCCTGTTTCTATGCTACAACAAAACCTGAAATATTAGAATTGTTCAAAAGCATGTGGAAATAGTTTTGACCCACAAATCTTTGCCATTGTTCTCCGCTCTTGAGTGCTTTTGAGGGATATCATTAGTTTTCCTTTCTAGTGGGCTCAATAGAAATGTTTCTTTGCATAAGAAAATGTTAATGCCTCAAAAAGATGGCAATGCAGCCTAATCTGTTATTGGCACAACATCTGCACCCACTGCATCTTGTAAGTAAGCGTATGCAACAAGCAACAAGACCAATCTTCTTCTCAATCTGTGCTATTCTCCAACAGGGCCATATCAATGAGCAACAAGCTACAAAACAAGATCAAGTACCTTGAGATCAAATATTCCTCCAGCCTTTTTGCATTGAAGCACTGCAACAAAGTACTCTTCTTATGTCTCGGATGTTATATAGCTATCGAAATCATTTGCTACAAAGTTGGCATCTGCAACAACCTCTAGGCATTTTGCAAACCAAAGGCAAAGGCAACTACACCGTCTTCCAATCCTTCTGCATCGGATCTCTGCTACAGATGGGGTCGCCCATGTTCTGATGGCTTCTAGGTAACGATTGAACATCATGCATATTAGAGCATTTGATAAAATCTAAATGTGATGCCCCGAATGTCATCTTTTCCTCAGTCTCATAATTCGAACCAGCTGATCTTGCACATTATCTGCAAACTACATCGCCCCAGCATAGAAAAATTCGAGCAGCAGTTGGCGACCTCGATGGACAAGAACAAGCACACTAAAGTAAAAATAATTCATCTTCATCTTGATAATTATCATAATGATCATAATAAACCCTAAAAAAATTTGTCCACGTCTTCATGAAACAGACATAAATCATGGCCACACAATATCGTTTTTTTGGCTGTCTGATGACAGCACCCTCTACAGAATATGCTAGCTGCGAGAATCCAGACCACCAGTTTGCGGTCAACATGCAGGCAAATTGACCCCATAATATAAGAGCACCCTTTGCACAGGAACCATAGTCCCAAGCCAAAATACAAGAGGCCCAGCATGCAAATACAACACTATAACATAAGTAAATTATGTCAACCTGTTATTCTCTTACAAGACAAACCTTTCTTACAAGACAAAAGTGCCATATGTACATTCACACAATCACCCCTTGCACAAACACCATGGCATGAAGCCAAAACGTAAGGGGCAAGCATGTTATACAACACAGACAGAAGTACATGAAGTGAAACTGATAACTTTCTTAGGACACAAACATGGCATATGTACATTCACAAAACAGAACATTAGCAAGATTCAGTTGCGCAGCTCCCTAGGGCGAGCCTGCCTTATGACGTTATCTAACGTCCGGATCTCATGTGATAAGAGCGCCCTTACAAGGTTCATATGCAACCTCAAAGTATGAAGCTCAGATGTGGCAACTCCCAGCCGCTCTCATGCAACATTGTTCATAGCACTATCAATTGCCATGTAGAACCTGCGAAGCTGACGCCTAAGAATACGCATTGAGGCCGCCATCCTGTGCATTTCTGTGCCAATTTGAACTAGCTGGTTCACGAACTTCTCAGCACAAAATGTCTCCTCCAGTTCCGGTGGGTAAACCCGAGCATTAGGATGAGAGGCATCCACACTAGAACTGATAAGTGAGGGATCGATGTGCACCATAGCGTCACCTGCACCATCCTGGGTGTTCACATCAATCTCCATTTCTAACCTGCAACAATAATAGCAATACATAAAGGAAACTGTACAATCCCAGAGCAACTAACAGGCCTAGCCAACGGCCATGATATGATCTCCTCTGTAAACTGGAATGTAATCAGCATCATGATCAGGTATCTGAATCTCAGGGCTGAACATGGAATCACAGAAATCATGGAAATTCTCATCAGCCTCATCAGCAGGGATAGAGTTATCCCAATATCTACGTCTGCCAGGTCCATTCCTCTCAACTGGCACACAGCCAACTGGCAGCCCATATAGAATTGTTCGGATATCTGAAGGCATGCAACGAGCAAGATTCAGGAGGATTCTCCAGGCAGCAGAGACCATGTGTTCATTCACGTGGGCTGTGTTAGAAGGGATAATCCAGCTATTGGACAGGGTATACTTGCCGCTCCTGATCATTCTAGCCAAAGTAAAAGTGAAGCTCGGTGTGGCACGACATCCACCATGATATGAAACGTAATGTGCTGCCTTATTAAGAAGGAAGGAAGGAAGGAAGTATATTTTAACGTCCGCGGAGGCCAAACTTGACCTATGAGACGGTACATGCAGTACACAAAGCAGATAAAACCACACCAAAAAGACAAATGCTACTATACAATGTGTCCCTACTACTGGGATGAAAAAACCCCCACATGGGAGGAAAAACCCCGGTAGTAGGCTCTCGATCCCTTGTCTGTAAGGGATTCTCTAACAGTAGAGACTTGCAAAATGTAGGATGCGAGGCGTGCAACCATTGGCGATGCCAAAGAATTGATGCGTGGTGCCTCGGAGCATCTAAGATCAGCATGTGTTGCTCGGATATGCGTATATGCGGACACTCTTTGCGAGCATGGTGCTCATCCCTCATGCCGCATGTGGCAACACGGCATATTCTCTCATGCCGGGGATTCTCGCCCTCCATCCGTAGTCCAACGACTGTTTCAATTGCGAGATGATGGGACCCGTCCTCCACGGGAGGCAATAGCTCTCCGTTTCTTCATAGATATATGCGCTTTCTGGGCTTGGTGTGGGCCATGTTCGGTGTTGGATTAACTTTGCGTGTGGTAGTGCTCGTTTTAGGCTTTGCACGAAAGTGGTTGCATCCCCGCGAGTGGTGGCAAAGCTCATTGGTGTGCAACCTGTCCACGGGCATCGGGCATAGCCACAATCTGGCCGGTAGTCTATAGACCACGTTGCGAACCACCCCCGGCGGTGCTCCCTGCCATACCCTCTTCGTCGTTGTGGCTCTTGTGCCAATAACAAAGCCCCCGGGGAAGACGTTGTGCATCCATCTTTGGTGACCTTGTGGAAATATGCAAGATGTCTGCAAGATAGCGGAATGTTCGGGGGGGCGAACCCGGTCTCATATAGCAAAATCTGATAAGGCACCGTGTCCTTGATACCTAGACTGTATGTTAAGAAGGCCTTTTGCACCCTCTCTAGCTTATCCCAGGTGTTCTTGCTAATTCTTTGGACCCCGGACCTCTACCCCATACAACAATCTTTGGTTCAACGAGTGCTTTCTCGAAGCAGTGTGCTCTCGTGCCCGATCACATAGGTCTATTACAGAGCGGCTATTCTGCATAGCATACAGGGCTCTCCATCCCGCGCTGACCCGTCTTTAAGAATCTTACGATTGTCAAGAACACAGAGGCCCTTAGTATCTCCAGTGCCCCAATGCAAATAAAGATCTTTGCCCTTCTGTATCATGGACTCACTAACATTATGCAGGTTACACAAATAATGCACCTTGCCAATATCCTTCATACAGTAGCCCACCATCCCTTCAAAGCAGCAGAGCCATATGTTCTTCAACACCTTGCATACACCAGAACCACACCTCCTGGCTTACATGGCCAGTTGAAATCTCTCTTGATAGCTTCATTCATAGCTTTGGGAGAATTGAAGCGTGCACTCAAAACACTCTGAACATGCAAGTGATCTGCAAAGGAGCCTCTCTCCAAGGCAATAGCCCTTGCTATGCAGTTTCTGTCACAGAAAGATGTTAGAACTTCATAGAAACTCAGGGGCACATCTTGGCCTGAGAGGCCTAATGTCACGGACACGTCAATTGCCCCCCAATTGAAGGATGAATTGGGCATGGCAGGGGGCTCGTGAATCTGTCAAGAGCTAGAATTGCCGGGCATGACACCAGCAGAGTGAATTGGATTCATCTGAGCACTGGCAAGCATCGAAGTAGGAGGTCGGAAACGATTCATGCTTGCCTTACCAGACAACAGAAGCAATCGGACCAGCAGGTGGGATGGGGGCCTGGCCTGCCGCACCCCTCACCTTCCTAGCTTCCTTTGTCAAGGACATAACAAAAACTATAAACAGAATAGCACAGACGAAAGAAAGGAGCAAGGCTAACCTGATAGAAGCGTGGCCGATCCCAGCTACAAATTTTTAAGGAGCAGCAGCAGACCACCTTCATGGCCATGCCGCCACCTGCAACAGCCGCAATTAGAAACTCCTTGGCTGCGCAGCATCTGCCCAAGAGCCACGCGCGATCTTATCCACAATTCCACCTTTGCCAATACAGAAATACTGCTTCTTCCCCTAAATCGACTGTCAGCATCAAGTTCCTACTATTTCACATACGAATACAGCAACTAACCATTGGAATTATACAGTTATAAACATACGGATCTTGATCGGCACCACATTATCATGTATAAAATCAATGGTTAATAATTGATGCACTCTAGAAATACTCTTTCGTACATGCGCACTAATACTTTAACAAAATTATAGTAAAATCATATCATAAGCTATCCCAGTTTGTGAAACCGTATATTTATGACATATGGTTTGAATGGTTAAAGTTAGGTATTGTATGAAAGTTAGTATGGAAATAGGGCAAATTGGTTCGCTGTATTTCTGGAGTCTACAGGATGTGGGCAAGCAGGTCGGATGCATGGTTTGATGCAGGCGCTATCTTTGGAAGGTGCCTCTTTCTGTTCCTGGCAAGCTGGAAGCGGATAAGATGGGGAATCCGACCTCTTACAGTCTATAAATCCTGAGCTTGGAGCCGGCTGCGTACCTAACCAGGTGAGCTTCAGATTTCCTTGTGTTTATTCCTGTTGTCTTTGCTTTGTTTCCATGAGGAGGGATGCTAGGAGAGCAGGGCGGGCAGGCAGGAATGGGCAGCCAGACTCTTCTTCTGGGAGGTCTGGTGTGGAGACATGCAGAAATGCTGTTGAGGATGAAGGCATAGGCCTCATAGACGTGAGTGTGACACTGGGTGTGGCAGGCATGGATGCACCCCCAGAGTTCTATGACATGCTCCTTAATTTCTGTGAGAAGGACTGTGTTTCAGGTGCTGTTGCAGCGGAGCGGGGCAGTGACTTAGATCACCTGCATTACCAGTGTGTCTTTAGGCTTGCTCTGAAGTCCCCTAGAGTTGTGAATTTGGCCATGAAGCGGAGGTTTGGGTGGGGAGGTAAGAAGCATATGGGGGTTGTTAATAGCAGGCTCCATTGTTTCGAGGGGCTAATAGGGTAGGATATGGGGAAGCCACACTTCAAGTTGCACACAAAGAATGTGTCTGAGCGCCAGTTGGAGATGGGCAAGGACCTGTACTTGCTCTATGGTGCAGGGGACATCAAGCATGTGGTAGTTTTGGACAACAGGAACCTCTTGGGAAGAGCCCTTCATTTTGTGAACTATCATGGGGGAAGGCAGCTGAGTTCTAGCCTTGTGTACACAGTCACTAGGATGATTAGAACCGGTAAATTCGTGTTGTCTACTAGTTGGATCCTTCCTTCTAATACAACTTTTATATCTGAGCATAGAGTGAAGGCCACCTGGCACCTGACACTAAACCCCAAAGTCGCATTGCCAAGTGATGTGAGGTGTGTGCTGTATGGCATCCCGGCTGGGATGGAACCCATTCAGCGGATTGGGAAGGGTAGAAAACGATATTGGGATGAGGCTGCCACGCCTGGAGATATGGATGAGAACTTCGTGGAAGGGGAGGATGATGAATTCAAGCCTCAGGCTGTCGTGGACATGCCTGGGACTGATTTCATACCTCTTGACACCACGGATTACACAATGGCAATTGGTTGACCTGTGCTTGTAGGGGGCTGCCTACAGGTTTTGTACATATGTTTCTCTTTGTTTTGATGTTGCATCTTTGTTTGCAGTTATTTCTTTATGCCTGGACTAGAGATGGAACGTGGTAATGGGACTGTAGGGATGGAGATTGGGAATGGAGCTGCTGCTACCAGCAGGCCTGTTGGAGTTGTCGGGATGAGGCCAGCTATCGGGGATGGCGTGATTAACATTGACAGTGATGAAGAGGCCTCATCTTTCCCTCCTCACAGACCTACTGCTCCCGGGCCAAGTATCCATGATGTGATTCATAATGCAATGCCCTCTCCTGTTGCATTCTCTCCGAACGGGGAGCGTGTCCAAGTTGCTCTGGAAGTGGTCTCAAGCATTGTTAATATTAATACTCTTGTCGAGTCTGTGGCAGCCTCTGTCAGATTGTTTAGGATGCAGCTTGGCCGCCTGTTTGCAGCATTGGCGGAGGTCGTTTCCCACATGGAGTGGGAAGAGATGGAGGTCACTAGAGATGAGCGCCAGCATATGCAGGCGCATATGAATCTGGCCCGGGCTCTTCTAATCAGGGAATTGCGATGAATTGACACTTTGACCAGTTGCCACAATGCTGTTATGAACAACTAGATACTGGTATGCTTGTATGATTCTCTGTTTTGCTTTCTTTCTGTGTGTGCTTTGTGTGCTACGGGTGTTATGCATCAGAAAAGGAAATAAAAAATGCAAAAGGGATGTGGAAAGGATTGCAGGTGAGAAAAAAAAAAGTGTGTTTCTGATTGGAAAAACCAGATTGCTGTGTTTTTGTGGCTTCATATGATTGACTGTGAAAAAAAGAACTGAAAAACTGAAAAAATAAAGGGAAAAGCATGGTGTGATTGAATGTGCATGTGCATGGGAATAGCCCCTGCTCTTTAAGGGCGGGCAGATTGCTTGGAGCTGCGCATTGTGCAGGGGGTTCGAATCCCCCAGTCTGTTTCCTCATTTCACTTGTAGTTGCAGCAGCCTGGTGGACGCAGCAGAAGATAGGGAGTTCAGTTGGTGCAGCCCTTTTTGGTGGCTGCAAACGTGTGCCTCAGGTTTATGGTAGCAAACATAGAAAGTTTATCTTAGCCTTTCTTCTATTTTCAGATTGCTGCCTATTTCAGGCCCTCTTCTAATCTGGGGTCAACGCAATATTAATTGCTTGTGCAATGGTTGTCAAGGGCCCTAAAGAATAGGGCCAACTAAGCGTTTGACCCCTCTCTGAATGACGTGTACGGCTGCACTGCTCCTAGAGGGAATATCCGAGGGAATATTCTTGCATCCTGCGGCTGGGAATACACTAGAGCATCCATCAACCATATATACAAAAAACGTATAAAAATTACAAATGGAACCCCCTGTTATTATGCTAGATATTGGTTCACTCAGAATCCAGTTTCTCTGATGGATGGGCGAGCTGGAAAACAACAAGAATGTTGACGAGCGATTAGCTCAAAAATATAAAGGAAGGAAGGAAAGTGCAGTTAAGCAAAGAAAATCTAGCACGGTATAACATGTGCTAATTCTAAATGCCAGACTTTCCGATAGCTGAGTACCGGAGGCAAATACCCACATCTTCACGGATTCAAAGATCCTTTGAACTTTAGATTCAGAGATTCACATAGGCTAGGCTAGAATTCAGAGATTCATAATGAGCTCACTACATTGTAAAGGAAATAGATCAATTAATCGATTAGAAGCACAAGTAAAGTATCTAATGCATTGGGGTTGCTGCAAGAGCTTGGAGAAGATAAAGCTATATTTTCCTTGCCATCGCCATGCAGTGCTTCAAACAGAAAGAAGAAAAGGATACAAAGTTTTTGACATGCAATTTACAATCTGTTCATGCAATCTATAGAAAAGTAAATGAAGGGAGATGAGGGATGAAGGGAGATATGACAGAAAATGGAATGAAGGGCCATACAACTAGCACGGAGCTATGGAGGGAGCAACCATGGCCATGATCAGACACGCCATAACTGCTGTTTATAATAAATTTAACATCTCTAAAAATAGATCTGGAATGTTGAGGTTATCGTGGTCCTTCTATTCTTCTTCCATAATGTGCACCATGGCAAAGGAACTTATATTTTTCTTCCTTTAGCTAAGTTCACATATAGACCCTTTAGCATTGTTCGCAACATTGTCTTGCGCTCTAATTGACAATCTAGCTAAATTTTCTAAGTAGTTTGCTACCCCCTTTTTTTTTGAAGGACGAAAGCCAAAAAGTTTATAAATCAGATAAAAAGTACAAAATTTACATGTCTCATCTAACTGTGTAAGCACAAAAAGATGCCACAGGAGCACGAGCTTGGAGCACAATGTACTTACTCCAGAATAGGAGACTAATGATAAGAATCAATTCTAAGGTACTGAATCCAGATGCATTCCATCCTTTTTTATTCAAGGGAGGAACACTCGTACCGGGCCACCGTAATAACACCCCGTGCAGATGAATAAATGCATGTGGTGTCTGTGACGCTTCCATATCGACTATATATAGGAGCCAACTGGAACCAAGATGGAATGCCCTTTGTTTAGCTGGAGGCCATGCATTGGGATAGGATGCCAAGAGGATGCATCGACAGTCCAATGTACTGTTAAACGAACCTTGTAGCCAGGACCACGCTGGTTGAACCTCTGGACAATCAAAGAGACAGTGCTCAAGAGTCTCAACGTCTGAAAGGCAGAGCAGGCATACTGCAGATATGCGAGGATCATAGTAATGTCAGAAGGCATTAACATGCAGGCACCTGTGGACAACCTGCCACCATAGTACCGAGACTTTAGGGTGGAGCAACCTATCCCAAAGCCATCGCCATGTACGACACAAAGTGGGCTGTGGAACTGTAGGTGCCACTCATCTGGCAACTGGAGGGGCTGTGGTGCTAAAAGAAGACGATATACTGATCTGACAAAGTGCTTGCCTTTGTGAATATTTTCATGATAATTCCATGGCACCATTTCAATAGCACCAACTTGCATTACAAGAGGCAAATTTTATACGATCTTCTCCCGTAGAGACACATCCCAACGAGGGAGCAGGAATTTTGCCTGAAATTCAGGCCAAGACAGTACGCGATCCGCTTCATACCATGCTTGAATAGAGACAACACCTGCAAGAACCCATCGTCTCTGTGTAAGGGGGTGAATTGATGCTGCCAATGGAGGTGCTGAAGGGTGTGGAGGCAGTGGTGCCCACCACCACGGAGTCTCCAATAGGGTGTGGATAGAGGGGCAGAGCCAGAAAAGATATTTGACTACCTCCCATGCTGTCAACAATCCACGCAAAAATGGAGAAGCACTTGGAAAAGGCTGCAGAGTCTGAAATAATGCCCAAAGGTAGGACTGGTTTGACAGCCCTCTTGCCTAGAGGGATACAGTGACCAGGAGTTCGTTTTCATGCGTAGGCCTTTTGGTCTCCGTGGATAATAAAAACCCATAATGGATCTTGAAGAATGGAGCAAATGCATAGTCAAAATTGAAGGGAAAGTTTATGCAATGTGAAACCTTTTATGCTACCAACCGAAAATAAAATGTCAGTAATTGAAATTTTAGATCTCAACTTGATTGTTCACCCAAATGATCAATTACCAAAGCTTTTACAATAAGAGAAGTTTAGCATCCAATACTATAATCTTCAGGGAGGGGAACTGATGTCCTAGAACTTGAAGGGGAATCACATTCACTTCTTCCTTCTGAATTTACATTTAGTAATCTGTTCACTATCAGAAGTCAGAGGTCAAAGCTACAATAATATATCAAACTTTTTGACTTTATGTATTCAATTCAGTCGTGTATTATCAGAGGAACATTTTGGAAGATGGCATTATGACACTAATGAGGACAAAAGGTAGCTATTGATAGACATGTTACTGTAGCAATTGATAGACATATTAATTAGAATAAAGACTTAACATAATGTAGTTATTGGTAGACATTAATTGGTAGGTATACCATCCCTTAGATCTATTGTAGCTATTGGCAGTCATGCCCCTCTTTTTACTGTCATTTCTGCAACAAATACCATCGCCTTCTGCTCTACTGACAACTGCTCCATAGCGCAATCAAAGGTATTAGTTATCTTTGATGGATCGGCTGTAGTCTTATCTTATGCTCGGCTTGTTTCCCATTTAATTTTTCTAGCAGGAAGCTCCTCTTCTACACGGACAGTTGCTCGTCAGGAATGCAGTAAATCTACTTCAGGATGTGGTTAACCTGGACATATGTCCGGGTTAACCATTGTTCTGTCTGAGCTAACCACTCTTTTGTCCGAGCAGACCACTATTTTTTGTTCGGAATAATCACAAGGTGAACTGAGTGCAGGACTATGTTTTGGCATGCTGATCTTTGAATAAAGCTCATGATTGGCTCATTGAACGGTCTAATCCAGTTCAAATACCTTGCCAACCCCTAAAAACCTCATTCTATCAAGAGAGAGAATTAAGCACAGGTGATGAAACAAGATCAGTGAAAAAACATGTAGAAACTATTGTATTTTGAGTTTGACACTGAGCAGTAG
This sequence comes from Isoetes taiwanensis, assembly GCA_021234155.1. NCBI lineage: Eukaryota > Viridiplantae > Streptophyta > Lycopodiopsida > Isoetales > Isoetaceae > Isoetes > Isoetes taiwanensis. Next base: position 25,553,402 of record JAJEKV010000002.1, on the reverse strand, counting down.
TGCTTAACCCTGACATATATCTGGGTTAACCACATTCTGGAGTAGATTTAGGGCCATCCCTGCTCGTCAAGGTTTACGTTGAGAATCTTGAGAGATTCAATTCCTGCGTATTCATACCCAATTTCCTCAAAAACGTACGCTGCATGCTAACTATGTTTTGAATTTGTAAGGAGCATGCGAATTACTCTGTCTGTTTACGAATTTTGGATGCGAGAATCTATTCATTTGAATTTGATGTTATGCTATGAGATGCAAGCAATCAAAGGCATAAAGCGGTTGTTTGGTTAGAATCTGGCTCATATGTTACCGTTAGTTTGGACGGGGATGCTCCTGTTGGGCAAATCCGAATTATGGAAGAGGCATCTTTACAACCAAAATGGAACCAAAGTTTCCACATCTACTACGCTCACAATGTCTCTGAAATTTCTCTCACGGTTAAGTACAATGGATTTGCACTTCAATCTTGGGTCATCTACTATTCCTGCTAAAGATCTCCTGCACAAAAAAATCAAGACATTTCCACCTAAAGGGCCAACCAAAGGGAATACCTCTCTATGTTTACAAGTTGAATACAAGGATGCCAAAGAAGATAGATATTGGGGTTCTGGTATAAAAGATGGTTATTCTTTTCCTGGCATTCCCTCTACATACTACAACATAGGTTGCAAAGTCACACTTTATCATACTGCGCATACCCCAGATCACTTCCTTCCTGAGAATTATGAACCTCGAGATGTTGGGAGGATATTTTTCTGGCCATGGATTATGCTAGACATTTTATATATATCACTGAATTGTTGATCTCCCCTAAAATTCATCTTCTTCATGATAAGGATCGAGCTAATTCCAATAACACCCTGCTGATCCTCCCCAAGTACAATCTGGGTGATTTTTTGAAGAAGAAGGCATTCAATGGTATTAAGGTACTAATTCTTTTGTGGGATTACCCTACTTCACTTAGGTCAATTCATAAAGGAGTGTTTATGCACATATATGATGAAGAGACAATAAAGTATTTTAGGAATACAAATGTTCATTGCGTTCGTTGCCCCAGAAATATTTAATGCTTTACAATGTTTCCCAGTGTGGGAAATTCAACTTATTTATTGTATTTCTTATGACACGCTTTTTAAAATTGAATGTGTCAATTGACACACTTCCAATTTTTTTGTGTCTCATTTGACATGTTGTGAACACCATTGACACACCTTTTTTTATGTCATCAAATGAAGAAAATAATTTGAAATTCTACAACAAAAAGATTACAATATGAATTTTGCTATGAAAGATAAGTTTATATAAATATAAGGAAAATGAAAAATTCTATTGAATATTAATTCTTCTTGCATTATTAAGTATACACATACATTAAGCCTTGTACAGACAACTCTTGTGTATTTGGGGCTCTACTTTTTTTTGGCACACTTAATATTCTTAAGTGTATCAAATGACACATTTAAAATTTTTTAAAGTCTCTTTTGACGCATTTTATCAAACTATAAATTCTCTTTTGACACATTTTCTCTACGGAAGATGTCTCTTTGACACATTTTTTTGCTTTTGACACCCTCTGGGGTGTCAAATTCCCACACTGTTTACCCATCACCAGAAGGCTATCATGCTCCTTATTCAGGTAAGAAGTCTGAAATGAGGAGGATAGTTAGTTTTGTTGGTGGCATTGATCTTTGTGATGGGCGATATGGCACTACACACCATCCGTTATTCCATAAGGATGACCATAGAAAAAAGTAGTGGCTATTAATACCCAAATGACGATTTTTTAGGGGGTCTAGACAATTTTTACGATGAATTTTATGAAGGAAAATTTCTTTAAAAAAAATAAGAAATAGTTATAGTTAAAACAAGTACTCCATTAACTTTTTAGGATTAGCCAAACTATTTTTCCCCCTTTTCTTAAAGAAAAAGAGATTAGCCGTTCTTTAGATTACAATATTTATATATCAAATCATTAATAGCCAAACAAAAACGAATTCGTATTATAGACTTTTACACATCCCCACCTACCATCATCAGTAATAGTAATTTTTTAAACTATGAATTTCTATCACATATACCACATATGCAGCTTCAAAAAAATATTGTAAGAGATAGTCAATATCCCTTTAGATGCCCGAGTTGGTTGCATAACATCTTCCTTCAAGGGTTAGAGATAAGTGCAATTTGATCACTATATCTAGAAGGTGTCCTTGCATTGAATGTAGTTCAGACTATGGATGTTATAAGCTATGTTGTGACCTTATGTTTAGAATATGTTATGTTATCGGCGGATTTATCCATCCTATAGCCCAAAGGGGCTTTTGGGTGCCTCTTGTTTCGATTATGGCCATTTATGCCTAGGGGCGCCTATGGTTTTGAAATATGGAATACTGGTTCTCCTAAGGTTTTGGAATATGAAATACTGGGGCTCATCTCTACACGGGCTCCCCTAAGATTTTAGAATTTGAGATGTGAAGACTCGAACCTCTACCAAAATAACTTGATATCCTAATAAGAATGTTTTAAGTAATGCACCCAGCAAACTAACATGCTTATTTTAACTATTAAATCTATGTTTTTTTTCTTCTTTCTTTTTCATAATAACCTATTCAATTGTTTAGGGGGTATGGTCTATGGGCTCATGGAAGTGATTTATGCATCTATAACAAATCCCCCTGGAACCCCTTATTATTGTGTTACATATTTATTGTATATTCCTTGGTTGTTGATTATTATTTGTAATTATAGTATAACATATCTAAAGCTATAGAATTTAATTTACATTTTTTGCTTTATATTGTTAGAAAAAAGAGCGAAGTGAAAATTTATAGTACATAATTCAAAAGTTTCGCCAAGTCCAAATACATATAAATGTAATAATATTAACTTTAGCAAAATGTATATCATAAAATACTGTAAAATTTTGAAAAATAACCAAACGATTGTTGATGAAAAAATATATAGTATGCTTAATTTTTTCCTTGAGGATGACTTTTACCAACCATTTTTCCAAAATCCAGTATTACAAAAGAAGGACCTAGAGAACACATGTAGGATATTCTATTCTATTCTATTCATTGCAAACTTGAAGGATGTGTTGCTTGGGATGCACACTTGGCAGTAATAGATGGACATGACCCAGAAGCATGACATGTGCAAAGCTTTCGCTCAATAGTCTAGCTTTTCTAGTGAAAGGAACTTCCAAGGAAGTATTGATTCTCAATATAGATGAATTGTTTGGCACGACATATTGCGTGAATGTAGGCATCTTAGATACTTCTATCACTTATACCATTTTTACGGTTAAAGTGATATAAGTATTTAAGATGCCTACATTCACGAATTATAAGTGATAGAAGTATCTAAGATGCCTACATTCACGCAATATGTCGTGCCAAACAATTCATCTATATTGAGAATCAATACTTCCTTGGAAGTTCCTTTGCATGGGATTTCTATCATGAGGCATTAGCTATACATTTGGTTCCGGTCAGTTGGTCCTTCAAATAGTAAATTAGTTAAATCTAGCTTACATTGTCAAAGAAAGACTATGAAAATGATGTACTCTACAATTGCCAAGGCCTTGGTAGCCAAAAACATCAAGGAAGAAAAGAAAGTGCCTTAGATTCTATTGTTTGGGTAGCAAGGAAACTGATGCTAAAGGTGAACATGAACCTCATCAAACTCCTTCAGAAAAAATGAAGGAATATTTTTTGCACATGTTTGCACAGAAGACTCGACGATTCATGAACAATTTCGAAGGAAGCACTCACAAGTTCGCATAAGCGGCTCGCCGATTCATGATGTGGCACATGCATTGGCGATAGTACACTCTGTTAAATTTTATAATGACTGCATGTTTGAGTCATTATGTGAACAAGAACCCCTTAAATGCTCCCCTTAATGTTTGCTTCCCTTAAATGCTCTGACCCTCAACGGTAGCTACTACAAGCTTGAGTATTTTCGATTGAGCAGTGAAATAGTACATGCTAACGTAATCTATCTGCTTAACCGCTCTCACTTAGCATCTGCCTAGCCTCTTCTAGTATCTTATTTGTCTTTCTTTTCTAGCAGTTGCCTAGCCTTTACCTAGCCTTTTTTCACGATGTTTTGGTGTGTTAAGAATGTTGGAAATAACATCCATCTTTTGCCAAGCCTCTCTTCATGATGTTTTGGTGTTTAAGGATGTTAGAAATAATATCCTTCTTTGTTTTATCTCACTTCTAGTAGTCCTTTGGCTATTGACACTACCTTGACACCACCTTGTTCCTACATTGTTCTTTTGAGTATCCGTTAGATTCTCTCCTTAATTAACTCTTGTGTGCCAACTCTTCTCATCCAATTGATAGCATCTTGCTTCTAAATTGTTCATTGGAGTATTCTTTAGATTCTCTCTTGTGTGCCAACTCTTCTCGTCCAATTGGCACCACCTTGCTCCTAAATTGTTCATTGAAATATACTTTAGATTCTCTCCTTAATTAGCTCATGCGTGCCAACACTTGTGCTATATCGGTACAAGTAATTTGTATGGTTGGGTTTCCAAATTTAAGGGTGAAAGGAAAAGGCAAATGCTTTCAAATTATAAATGTGCAACATGCGACATTGAGTTTTGGGTTGCCTTTATCACCAATTTCTTTTTCAAGCCGCTCCTTATCTCTCAAGCTTAGTGGTTGTAATTGCAAGACTTCTTTATGGAGGTTCGGTTTTGCTTTAAGACTTCTTAGACTTTGGGCCTAGAACAAGTAACTCCCCTCCACTGTCTTTTAGATAAGGAAAGTTTCCAAACGTGTTAATTTGAGACAATATATTGCACTTGTTGGTTGGTCTCTAGTCATAACATATATTTGCTTGGTCCTTCTTATCACCAGCTTCCTTTTTCTAGCCTCTTCTTACCTTTCAAGCTTATGAAGGGTTGTGAGGGCAAGACTCCATTATGGAGATTCGGTTTTGCTTTGCGTTTCCTTCGGCCTTGGCCATAGAAGAAGTAATCTCCCTCCGCTGCCTTTTAGATGTTAAGGAAAATTTTAAGACATGCCTTCCAAATACGTTATTTGAAAACAATACAGCAGATTTGTTGGTTGGTAACATGTTGTTAGATATTTGGTTTATCTTAAGTCTTAATCCTAATTGTTCTGAAGTCAGGTTGTGTCTTTTAATAAGGTGGTTTGCATAAGGTTGGGTCTTTTTGAAACCTTAATGCTTATACAATGCGCATGGACATGTCTCATATGGATCGTGTCTCCATGTTTACTCGTTAGGAACATTTCAACTGCATTTCCCTTGTGATGGTATCCTAGTCTTTGTTAGGCTGGCCAGTGAAATTAGTATCTCGAGGAATAAATCGTTTTCTTGGTCTCAGAGGTCATTGATCTCCTTCCATCTACCACTGCCTAGATTAAGATCATTCTTTATTAGTTGTGTCCTGTTTTCTTGTGTATGGAACTTCATTCTTACCTCTTCCACATTTTAACTAAGGTTTCTCAAAAAAAAAAAAAAAGCACATGGATTGAAGGCAAAAAAAAAAAAATCCATGTACCTGCCCGAAAAAAAAAGGGCATGGATTGGGCGGCATGCTGAAGCTTGCATGAGCTCCGCCTCTATGGAAGAATCTAAGATGGTCTCCTTTCGACTTTACTGAGACTGCACTTTTATTCTTTTGCAGCGGAAGCTGCAGACCGATGCCACCAGTTCTGTGGCTGTGTTGATCTAACTGATGAGCCAGGTTTGTGCTTTCGAGGGTTTTCAAATGATCCCACTTGCATAACTTGGTTTGGTGTAATATCTAGGTACATCTACTTGCCCAGAAGGGAAATTCTACTGTAAGAACTGGGGACATGGTCCGCAAATTCTTTTTTCATCTCGGTTGAACGATGGCATATGTGGTAGTACACTAAGTTATTTAATGATCTATCGACTATTTTGGCCTGTTCTTTACTGATTTTTTTGATACTGATGTTTACCAGATTGTGGTGATGGGAGGGATGAATATGAGGGATGCATCTACAGTCTATTTGCATATGCACAACTCCCCTTCAATTAAAAGTTTGGCAAAGAAATCTATTTGAGGTCATTTAATATTTTTGTTTCATCTTTTGCATTTCATATTTTCTGCATGTTTCATGTTTGCTGGATGTTGGCATTCCTGCGGCGGGCACCGGCTATTCAATCATTACTTTTTCCATGTTCCGTCACCCTTAATATCTGCTCAAAGTCTTCACTCGAATTAATCTCCACATTGCATTGTCTTCTGCATTTTCAAGGTCAAAAGCTTTTGGTAATCTAAAGCTCTTCTTCTGTTTCATGCACATTGGAAACTAGATATGGTATTAGTTTGCAGTCTTTGTATATCTCCTATTAGCGTTTGGGGGGCGCATTCATAAGTGATACATATGTGATTCATAAGTGATACCATGTAATACCATGTGTGTTAATTAGAACAAGGTGCTACGCACGGAGGGTTGCCCTCCATGGCCGGAGGGTGAAGTGGCTTAAATCATAGTTCAAAGTCATATTTTGGCATGATTGGATTACTTCATTATGTAAACATATATACTACAAGTTTTTTAATCGATCCTATGGTGCATGTTCCAGTTTTCTAAGAGTTTATGAAGATTCTTCTTTAGATTATCCCTGTATTTTATGAGATTCCTTTAGATGCCAGTCAGATGTTAATATTTTTAGGGACTTGTCAAAAGATACTATTTTTAGCAACTTCTATTTTAAGTTGAGATTAAGGTTCGTAGTTCTCGTAGTTAGGAGAAGAATATAATGAAAGTTCATGATTTGTGAACTATAATGTGGTTTTGTAATAATGGATAGAGGCATTATTACAAAACCACATTATAGTGAGAATGTGAGAATGTAGTTTGTAGAAGTTGTAGTTGATGGGTAGGGCTAAGGTTTGTAGTTCTCGTAGTTCTATGACCCGAGAAGGAGAAGGATGTAACAAAAGTTCATGGTCTGTCAACTATAATCTTGTTATGCATGGAGGTACAATGTTTGCTTAAAGGTATTAGGATGCGCATTTGGAGCTTTTGGACGGGAGGATAATATGGATGTGTAAATAATGTTGATGATGGTTATGAGATGTTGAGATACTTCTCGCAATGCGGAATTCATTTTCACATGTGATTGCTATAAAGAAATATGTGAAAGAATGAGTGATGCACCTTTGCATTTCCGCTAGTGAGGCGAGTTGGATGGGTGAATGGTGAAGTTTTGATAGTTTAGCTTGTAGAGGTTGTAGTTGTTGCGTAGGAATTAAGGTTGGTACTTGTTGTAATTCTATTTCTTTAAATGCACCACTAGGAGAAAATAATCGTTTGCTTTTGAAGGTTGTATGGAAGTTAGTTGTAGTTATTGGTTAAGAGTTAAAAGTTGGCTGTTATATTAAGAGGCCTTTAGTTTCATCGGCTCCAAGTGCATATGCATGCTAGCATGATAACTTACAAACAAAATCATCATTTATAAGCATCCACTTCTAGTGATGGCTACATCAGGACAACGGCCATGCATAAGCAAGTCAGCCATTTCGAGAGTATTACCCTAAAAGCAACACATATTACCCCAAAAGCAACACATGGAGGCTTAGAATCAAGGAACATGCATGACGACGGTGGTAGACCAAATGGGTATTGCATGCTACGAAGCTATACAATATGCAAAGCAAAGCTCAGCAGCATTTCTCCATGTGATGTTCCAATAATTAAAGCCTATAGCTCATGAGATAGCATATCTATCAATGGAAATCAGTAACCAAGGTCTTTCACTATAAATGTACATCAATGTCAAATTTCTTCAGATTTTTTAACACATATCTACATTGCTCAGATCACTCCCATCCATAATCATAACTGAAAGTTATTAAGTTCATGGACATTTAACACAATCAATTTATTAAGAGACCTTTAGTTTCCTCCTGATTCTATAAAGTTGAAGCACCAATAATATGTACAGCGCAGCTCCCCATGAGGTTTCCCTTCTCATCTGGCTACATTCTAGGATCCGGCAATTTTACTTCTCTCTTTTCTGCCAGGATTCTCTTAAAATAAGCACATCTGACACAAGAGTGAACTGGGAGATAAAAATAGTCAAGAAAGATATTTAGTTTAGTCAAAGATTGTATGCTCTCTTTTATGCCGAAGGATTAAGAAGCTACCTTGTGTAATATGAAGCTTTTGTTGCCGCAGATAACCTGTGATTTCACACCTGTGGAAATAAGCCATATTCTACAGAAATTTAGACCCCAATTCAGAACATATTCTAAACAACGTTCAAAGGATAAGAAGATACTCGTATTTCAGACCATACTGCGCTCTAAGAACGAAAAAGGATGTGTTAAAGTACTACTTACCATGATTTTACATTCCATTTGAGAGATGTGGATGCATTTTTTTTGCATCGACGTGTATACAGTCTCTCATCAATCCGTAAATTGTCCATCTGCAAAGAACAGGGATTGAACACCATATTTCAAAAGGTCTACTCAATTACCAACAGATAATATCTGACCTTGAAATAAGCAGCTTCGCACGCTTCTCAACTCTCAAGCTCTGCAAAGACAATTACAATGTCATTATTGCATAACAAAACCATGTGGAATCACAATTACCATATGTCATAAGCAAATCAACATGAATCACTGTAGTAACCCAAATGACATCTCTTATAGCCATATCATGATTGATATTTGAAAAGCTTGGGTCCTACAAATAAGCATGTCGCATATCATAAAATGGACTGTCTAAAAGTGCAGAGAATGGAAGCAATACTACCATTTGCAAGAAAATTATACCTACAGTAAAAATAGCGGAGTAAAATTTAAAAAGCAGCTTTTCAAGTACTCATTCATATACCAAGCAAATTATATGAGTGCTTACGGAATGTTCAGCATGTAATCCTTCACGTCCCTTGAAGCTGCGCATTCTGTGTTATAGAAACAACCTACAATTCTATTTCCAATTTCTGAAAGTCCTAATGTAGTAATGGAGCATAGTGCCAAGCACTTGATATAACAATTTCAAGGCCTCAACAACAGATCCCTGCTTGATATATCTAGAATTCAGAGCATTCTTTAAGATCAAGGAATACCTCAGAGAACTCCATGTGTCCAAGGTGAAAGGTGAAGATGAAACATCCTGAAAATGATGTGCTTCTCTAACCGTAGCAATATCGCAAGTCTTTGTAGCTGAGTGCTCTGCGGTTTTCAAGCTTCTCTCCATATAAAGCAAGCCCACCTTAATACAATCAAAACCATGACAGTGCATCACTATAGCAATCCTATACTATCAGGAATATGCATGAACTTGTGATAGGTCCACAGCTATGTCCAGATAAAACTATTCAAAAACATTTAAACAGAGCGCAAAATTCTACTACGAGCTTCCAAAGTTATAGACCTGAATTCTAAGAATACGCTGTTGGTGACCCATTTTTAGTACCAAATGCTGTAATTTCTCTTCTAAGTGGAGATAATTACCACAGGGGCATCCACAGCAGAAAGAAAAAGGCCTCTGCATTCAACCTCTGGTTTTGGAATCCAAATGCTTGCCCACTTCTATCAGACAATACAGGGCAGAGATAGTGTGCAAAGTAGAAAGCAAAATCGAAGTGTTACTCCAATAGCTTCGAAAATAATGAAGCATACAAACCTAGTGACGGCAGAGGAATGGCAAGTCGGATTTGCAAATAAAAAAATGCCCGGAGCTTGCTTGCAATTGATCCATGTGCTATTTCTTGTAGCAAAAAGATTCTGGAACTTGTTATAGGCATCTTCCTTAGCTGGGCTCATAAACACCCAGGAATCAAATAAGCACTAGATTTCATAGCTTAGCTCAACATTACCGCCTCAATCAATTTACGGCTGATTGTCAAGCTGCAACGTTAAAGAACCATAACAAAGACACAGAATATGACATATACAATGGGTAAACCTCTTCCAAAGGAGAAACAATCAAGTTCCTTGGCAACATGAGATCCAAGAAAAACAAAAGGGAACAGTTACATAAATACTGAAGGGGTGTATAGATTGCATCATTCGTGGTTTAGATTATTTGAAGGGGTGTATAGATTGCATCATTCGTGGTTTAGATTATTTGACGGATGCCAACCGTTGCCAACCGTGTACATTTGTTGAGAAATGAGCCTTCTATGATTGGGTGGACAGACTGGGGATCGAACCCAGGACCTCTTGCTTACAAGCCAAGTACTCTACCACTGAGCTACCGGCCCTTTGATGGGCTTCCAGTACTCTTCCACTGAGTCATTCTTCATGTGTGCCCATTACACATACTCCAACATTCCAACATTCCCCCTTAATGGGCACACCAATCCATTCCAGCCTTCACCACAATCCACATGCTCCCCTCCTCGGGCAACTCCACCACTGCGGGAGTTGGGCTTTCAACTGGCCAAGCTTTGCTCATTCTCACCCCTACACCACTGGGGACTATCCCGGTGCGGTTAAGCACCCTCCACTTGGGACCATGGCTCTGATACCATGTAAAGAATAGGTAGAGGAGGACAATAAACAAGATCCTTCACCAAACCAAGACATCTTCTCCATTATTCACATCCAATATATATACAATGAATAAATCTTAATGCACATGCATACTATACAAGTGTTGTGCATGCAATCACATGCGTGCATGCGCATGTGCATGGACATGCATGCAATCTAATGCATGTTGATAACATTGTACAAGTCCAATACTCAATATTCTAACACTCCCCCTCATGCCAACACTTGAACTCCCAAAATATGGCGTAATTCTTCAAAACGAGCACGCCGCAATGGTTTGGTAAATATATCTGCAACCTGTGTTTCAGTACGTACAAACTCCAACTTAATCTTACGCTTCTTTACTACTTGACGTATAAAATGATGTCGTATAGCAATATGCTTTGTTCTATAGTGGTACACAGGATTCTTCGCTATAGCAATACAACTTTGATTGTCGCACAATATTTTTGTTAGTTCTATTTGTTTCATAAAAATACTTTTCATAAGTCTTCGCATCCATACCACTTCTCTTGCAGCACCTGAGACCGCTATATACTCTGCTTCAGCTGATGATAATGCCACTGATTCTTGACGTTTACATGTGAATGTAAAAAGTGTATTCTTCACTCACAGAATATCTCCATTTGCTAGCAGGTCAGAAAGACTCTGGTTCTCTTCATATCTTTCTTCCAAAACAGCCTCCGACCAAATTCGTGCTTGCTTCTGTTGCAAAAAGTATTAATGTTACTGACGAAATAAGGTAGGCATTGCATTTTGAGGGCTTTTATCAATGCCCTTCAAATCGGTTAACAGAGATCAGCAATGCTCATCTTATTAGAAAATACCTCTTACCCTAACGCGCAGTTGAATGTGCTACTCTGCGGATCGCGAGCCTAGAAAGAAATTTGTGGCCAGAAACCAAATCACCAGCCTCCCTCTGTGAAGCCACCATCTCCCATAATCAGAATGTGGTAAGAACTCTGAAGCTCTACCCTAATCAAGCAAAAACATTCTGGCAATCGAAATGGGTAAGAGGAGTCCGAGAAATTAGCCGGTGACGTAACGCCTGAACAAAAAAATGGAAGTGAGGATCTATTAAACGGGATCAGCTGCATCCACCGCATCTATCGGAGCCCTGCCAGTTACCCGGTTGGAGCATCCGCCATCCACAACGAAGGTGACCGCGAGTTTACAATGAACAAGTGAACAGTGGGTTTGGAGCAGTCACCAGCATATTCTAGGTATATTTCAGTATATACTTAGGATATACCAAAAACCCACACAAACAAGGGTTTGCCCCCTTACCTAGGGGCAACCCAAAAACTAGAGGATGCTTACACATCTCAATCACTATTCAAATTTTTCATAATAAAAATAAGTAGTAATCAGGTGGGACATAAGGATCTAAGAGCAGCACAATCTAAGATATTATTGACCCCTTAAAGGAGGTCTAGAAGTCAAGATTCTCCTTTGAGCCAATTACCATATATATAATGCCATGTTATGCAATTCCAATTGACTTAATGGAAAACAACATAAGGAAAAGGGAATACATCGTAGAGATATGAAGCTATACTTTACTGAAAGTTATGGCAATGGACAAAAATGGACTAGGAGATATGTTGAAGATTATACTAGCAGAATTCTGTGCGCACACATGACTAGCAGTGGATTTAGAAAAAAACAAAAATGCTAAGTTTTGGGAAGGCAATCAGGGATGAAGAAGGGGCCAGGTACATGGGGCAGTCAGTGGAAATAGCAAGTGAATACAAATACATGGGGTACAAAATAGGGGTAAGAAGGGCTTGAAATCAAGGGATGGAAGAGAGATGGCAAAGTAGCAATAAATAACTATTATGGACGGCAAACTATATGTGCTGAGATTAGGATATCAGATTGGGGTCTCAAGACACGGATGTTCAGTGTGACGGTAACACAACAATGTTATATGGAGTAGAAGTGTGGAGGTGTAGCACTTCGGCAACAAAGTGGCTAAAAGGAGAAAGGTTAATACATCATTTAGTCAAATGAGCTTGGGATAAAGAAATGTACAACATTGCTAACTTTATTACTCAAAACAGGATGGTGCCTCTCAAGATCATGGGATTGGAAAGATCAATATCTTACATCTGAGCAGAAAGGAACAAGCAAGGAACAAGCTAGTAAGACAAGCACTAGAGGAATCGAGGGAAATGGCGAGAAACACTGAAAAAATATAATACGTTAGCTTTCAATGGTTGCATGTATTCTAATGTAATTGCATCTTCGTACATTAACTCCTATGGTCTCTCGACATGCAAGCTACCCAAATGGCATGCATGTGTCAATCCCACGCGTATCCTTTCCTTGTACATATCATCTAGTCTGATATGTAATGTGATCTGACATATGTATTTATATACAAGAAAATTAATACGTCCTACGGCACATTGTTCCAGTTTTAGCATGTTCTTACGGTGTAAGGCCCTATAGTGCTCTAGATAACCAACGATTCTACTGAGATTCTCTTAGATTCTCCTAGATTCTCTTAGAATTTTCTATTTTGATTGAGGTGCTTACCCATGAGCATTTAAAACCTTCTAAAATAATCTATTTTGGATCTGTGCAACATTTTTAAAACATTTTCTATTTTTAGACTGAGGCGCTTGCCCTGAGCATCTAGAATATTTTTTTTTTCAAGATTTATATTGTACACCTTTATTATGGAACATTATAGAACATTCTATTGTTGCTCTTTGCAAAATCTTAAAAAAACTCTAAGATTTCATCAAGATTTTCTTAGATCCCCTTAGATATTATGAAGATTCCCCTAGATTCAATTAGATTTTAAGAGATTCCATTAGACTTGTATATTTTCCTAGATTCTCTTACAATTTATGAGATTTCCTTATATTCCCTTTAATTCTCCTGGATTCCCTTACATTCTAGAAATTTCTAGAACAGTTTAGAACTTTCTGGAACATTTTGAAAGAGAATATTATAGTCTATTTTATCTTAATTAGAACATTACCCTTAAGTATATTTGAAACATAAATTTTTTATAGAATTAATGCTTGGTCTAGTGGTTAGAGTGGGGGGTTGAGGACCAGGGTTCGAATCCCCCCAATAACATAAAAAATTTTAAAAGCCTTTTCTTAAGGAACGAGCATTCAATATGAGCCTTAGGATCTTAGACTCGATCAACGATCAAGATCTCACCATATAAAAGCAATATGAGCCGTAGGATCTATTACATATAATTCCCAAAGCCATGTGGACCGTAGGATATGTCCCCACGCCACGTGAGCCGTCGGATCTCGGACCGACGGCCAGGATCAGATCAATCTGGACCGTAGGACCGCGGTACACATATTATATGTAAACTCCCAGGCCATCTGGGCCGTAGGATAGTCCCAAACCCACATGAGCCGTCGGATCTCGAACGGACGGTCGGATAAGCGCGAAACATAAGAACATATATAGATCAGATAGTATACTAGAACATCGTTGTGACGCTCCCTGAATATATACGACCCCCGGTCGTATACATACGGGGATTTTCCCCTCCCCTTGCGACCATCCCGCCACGAGCAGGGCCCTCCATCTAACCCGGGCTGTCTACGTAGAGACGCTCAGGTGAAGGACACGGAGGGGTCATTCGGCCCACGCCTTCGATGGGCGCCTACGTCGCGGAAGCATGAATACAAGGGTTAGCACACAGCATAAATCATATACAAATAGCCACTCCGAGGGGTGGCACATCCATCCAAGTACCAACGGCAGAGAATATGCATCTAAGCTAAGAAAACACCCAAAACCCAGGTTCTACCCCGGTTCAGACTCTAGTGAGGAGCGACTGACGGCTGGGTCTCAGGAGATCAGCAGACCGAGTCTTGGCATGGCGTTGGCTGGCATAGAACGTCGGCTAGGGTTGTCCACTCCATCCGCCCCTCATGTGCACACTTTGCAGATGGGTCGATTCACGCTATGGCTTCGCTATAGCCTTCCGGAGACGTAGACTCTAGGTATCACCCTTGTGAGCCTACTCCAGGTTCATGACACCTGGTCCGATGAGGCAGGTCGGGGAAGCGTCCCCTTCAGGATCACGCGGGGTTCCATGGGTGAGCTAGAGAACGCGGCGTGCCGCGTCGGCGACACCCCCGCATCCGCACTCCAACTTACTCACCCTAAATCTACTCAAAGTGCATGATGCCCCATACGGGTCACACCCACGCACCCTGGGAGTGTCGACCCATACCCGCCCTCCACGTGACCGGCCATCAGGCCTAGCCCTTTGTAGGAGTCTCGGGGAGCCTTTTATGCTCATGCAAGACCCCACCCCTACTTCACCACATTGTGTCCCTTGTTTGGTGCTAAGCGGACCATAGCGTCTATGACCCCGGTGGGTTCTTGTGCACAGGCCGAAACTAGTAGGGTGTTAACGGAAGTACTAGGAGCATTCTATACTCAAGCTCAGAGGCCTCTACCCCCTTTTAATCCCTGTTTACTGGAACTACTAAACTAACTCATAGAGACATCGACCATCCCATATGAGCATCATTTATAACTGAAAAGTATTCCTAATTACCAAAGAAGGGTTA
Organism: Isoetes taiwanensis; assembly: GCA_021234155.1. Taxonomy (NCBI): domain Eukaryota; kingdom Viridiplantae; phylum Streptophyta; class Lycopodiopsida; order Isoetales; family Isoetaceae; genus Isoetes; species Isoetes taiwanensis. The sequence continues at coordinate 25,538,321 of JAJEKV010000002.1, read as the reverse complement.
ATCTCAACCAAAACTAGCCAGAAAAGAATACTAGAGTATTATTCCAGAATTTGCAAGTTAAACTGCCACTAACCAGAGTTTCGGCTGGACCCGTTGTCAAGGGGTGCTTCCATAGTGTCAGATCTTTGGAGTAGCGGCCGGTGTAGAGGGTGTCTTGGCGATTGGAAGATGTTCAACAAGCGTGCTCGGCGCTTAAAATTTAGCTCTTTGGTTTTGTCGGGCCGGGTCGAAATTGGGGCACAGATGGGGGTGGCGCTGCCTTTGGTGGCTCAGTTTAGAAACCCCCATGCTGGCCACTCAGGTTATGCCAATTGGCGCCTTCCCACCATTAGGTGACTTAATAGCAAGTATTTAGATAATTATCCTTTATATTTAATTTAACATAGCTAATTAAATCCATTGTGGCCAACCCCCTAGGTTATCATACCTCAGGTGGCGTATCCATACCGAGTGACGTGTCAATATATTTATACGTACACCGTATAAATACTTGGAACGTCACATTCTCCCCTCCTTAGAATAAAGCTGTCCTCAGCATTGGGGTTAGTTAGGAATGTAGGAAGAAATACATTACGAAGGAAGGTAATTCCTTATTTTTCGAAAAGTCATACATATATCCAAAACTTTAAAGTTTGTAAAACAGTTCAAGCATCGTGGTGCATTTGACATGATTATCATAATCAAAACAAAAAGTTCAAGGACCGAAGTCCAATACCAACATCAGTGGACAATAAACAAAACATGTAGGCAAAATAAAACTGAAGAGTTCGGGTCATCAGTAACCCTCTAGCATGGGCAGGGCACGCGACCGCCATCGGCCTGCACATGTCAAGATATTAAATGCATTATGATGAAATTGTGGTTGAAGGGACCACCCCCTTATAATAATTAAAAGAAAATACTATCTATCAGGGAACCTATCATGTCTATGGTTTGCAGTTCCTTGTAGCATAGGGATTGGTGAAGTTCCCATTGTAGCCGAAAGGAAGGCGGCCTATCAACTATATGCTCTGCAACAAGTTGTGGTCAGGTCACTATTGACAGTACACCACGTCCTAGAGGACACAAGGTGATCTCATCATCGGTTACTTGTTATTATTTACGATGCATCTTGCCCTCTAAAGGCGCTTATCCCCGACAATCAAGCTTCTAAGCTTAATGGCCGATCTTGGGGTTGATAGCATCGTTGATGGTGCGGCCTTGAGATTCGCGCGATGAAATCGGATAATGCTTGTCAAGGTCTATCTTCATCACCCACGTAGCATCCTCAAGCGGTAAGTGTTTCCACTTAACCAAGTATTGCAACATTTGAGTCCTTCCGGTTTGTTTGTAAGCTTCGGTCAAGAAGAGCTTCGAGGGCACTATTCGAGTTGCTCTTACGTCATTTCTAGGAGGGTTGAGGTATCCAAAACCTCCTCTGGATCAGGGGTGTGTTGCTTCAGAAGACTCACGTGAAAGACCTTGTGGATCTTCAAGCGGGGCGGCAATTCTAAGCGATATGCCTGCTCTCCAACGCGCTCAATAATCTTGAATGGTCCAGCCCATCTGGGGGCCAACTTTTTGCAGTTGCCAATCTTAAGCTTGGCTTGCTTCACCTTAATCTTAAGCCAAACTGATTCGCCCACCTGGAAAATGCGTGGGGTTCTGTGCTTATCGGCTACACTCTTCTGTCGACTGCGTGCAGCTAATAAGTAATCACGAACTTCTTCGACTAGAGCTTGCATTTCCAAGAGGAGTTGTTGAGAAACCTCCACCTTAGAAACGGGGTTATGCCAAGTGTCTGGAGTAAGACATTGATAACCATAATTAATCATGAAGGGAGACATTTTGAAAGACTCCTGTTTCATGCTGTTGTAGGCAAACTCGACCAAGTAAATATAGTCAGCCCATTGTGATTGCTTACTCCACACATAACTCCTTAGCATATCCTCTATAATGCGATTGGTGCTTTGGCTTCGGTCGACCATCGTTTGAGGATGATATGCCGTTACTCATAGCAAGCCCGGTCCGAATGGTGGCAAAGAAATCTTTCCGCACGCGCTTACGAACTTGGGATCCCCGTCCGATACAATAACTTCGTGGCATTTCCGTGTAGTCGAAGATCTCCTTGGCAAATAGCGAGCAAAGATCGAAGGTATCGTGGTACGACATGGCAAGAAATGAGCCATTTTCGACAATTTGTCGACGACTACCATTAAGGCATCATACCCCGGAGAGTTCGTGGAAGGCCCACAATGAAATCCATGGTTATCACCTCCCATTTGGCGTTGGGCACATCCAAAGGTTGCATCTCGCCTGGAATCTTAATCGCTTTCGGCTTTGGTTTGTTTTCGACACACCGACCACCGCTTAATGTACCGGCAATGTCCTTTTTCATGGAAGGCCGAAATAGCTGGATCGGATCTTAAAGTATGTCTTCATAAAAGGGCGTGTCCAGCTATAGGGCTATTGTGTGTGTCATGAAGAATAAGCTCCAGGTACTCGAAGTCGCCAGCACACACAACTTATCCTTGTGATATAATAAGTTGCCCTCTTTCTTATAGGCACGAAAAGCCTCGCTCTGCATCGGTCGCGCGAAGCTTCCTTAGCCAAACTATTCCAAATGTCCTGCGAACTCCGGGATGCGTGGCCAAGATCTGCTCTATCGTTTCCCAAACTCACTGGTGAGCGTAGAAATGGCATTACAATGGGTTCGGGTCACTAAGGGATGGCGTGACAATGCATCCGCAACCACATTGTGCTTGCCCGGCTTATACATAATCTCAAAATCATACTCCTCCAAGAATTCCATCCATCTTCTTTGACGGAGATTGAGATTTGGCTGGGTGGATAAATAACGGAGACTTTGATGATCCGTATCCAACTGGAAAGCATGGACATATCCGCAAAGCACGGACAACGGCTAACATATCCGCAAAGCACGGACAACGGCTAACAATTCCTGATCATGGGTAGGATATCGCTGCTCTGTTTCGTTCATTTTCTTTGAGTCATAGGCAATAACTCTCCCCTCCTGCATTAGGACTCCCGGTGTGGCAATCTTTGTTGGCATCCGCCGCCACCGGTTTATCCTGGTCAGGATCGGGCAATGTGAGAACTGGTGCTGATGTTAAGGCATCCTTAAGCTGCTGGAAACTTTCCTGAACTTTTGTCTTCCAGTGGTCCATCCAATCTTTCACCTTCTCATGCTTTATAAGATTTGTAAGAGGAGCTGCAATCTTCGCAAAATCCTTCACAAATTTTCGATAGTAGCCTGCTAATCCCAAGAAACTCCGGACTTTAGAAACATTCCCTGGAATAGGCCATTCTCTTACGGCTTCTATCTTTGCGGGGTCTGTAGCAATTCCCTCTGCCGAAATGATATGGCCCAAATAATCGACCTTCGGAGTGGCAAACTTGCACTTAGAGAACTTAGCATAGAGCTGATGACGCCTTAGCTTTTGTAGGGCCAATCTAAGATGTTTCTCATGCTCCTCGAGGGTCTTACTGTAGATAAGAATGTCGTCGAAGAATATAACAACAAAATCATCCAAGTATTGTCGGAAGACATCATTCATTAGTCGCATAAACGTTGCTGGGGCATTAGTTAATCCAAAGGGCATAACTGTAAATTCATCATGCCCATACCTAGTGCGAAAAGCGGACTTATGGATGTCCTCCTCTTTTATCCTTATCTGATGGTATCCAGAGCGTAGATCAATCTTTGAGAAATACTTAGCCCCTTGCAACTGATCCATTAGGTCATCGGCTCGAGGCAAAGCATAGCGATTCTTGATGGTATGCTTGTTGAGTTGCCGATAATCAATACACATCCTCAGCGAGCCGTCCTTTTTCTTAACGAAGAGAATAGGAGCGCCAAAAGGCGAAACGCTAGGTCGGATGAAACCCAGGTTTAGTAGCTCTTGAAGTTGCTTCTTAAGTTCTGCCAATTCTGGAGGACTCATGCGGTAAGGGGCCTTGCTGGTAGGCTTGGTACCTGGCTCTAAAGCTATTTCACATTCCACCCCTCTAAAAGGAGGAAGCTTCTGAATCTCATCTGGGAAAAGGTCACCAAATTCTCGGAGAAGATCAGCAATCCCCTCTGGCAAGGTATCAATTACTTGCTTCTGTTTAGCATCTGAGTCTATGGAAGCAAGCATAATGATAAAGGAGCTTTTCTGGCGCGATAGCTTTAGCTAACTGTCGATGGACATAGACGCATGATAGGGTTGAATGGTTCACCTTTTGATAGTCACGCTGGCTCCATTAGCGGCGTTGAAGGTATTCTCTCTTCTCGCAGCCTATGTTGGCTTTGCAGATGCCAAGAATTCCATTCCAACAATGAGGTCATATTTGCCAATATCCATCAATTCGCACCCAAAGCAACCGGTGCACTGCAACTGCATCTTAAGATTGATGCGGCGGCCATGAGTATGCCTGACCTTACCATCGGCTAGAGTAACAGGCCTCGATTACGGGATCTTAATGGTTCAATTTTGTAAGACACGGGCCATCCTAGGGGAAGCAAAATTATGGGTACTTCCCGTATCCATAAGAATTACAAAAGGCTTATCGTCTACTTGACCTATGGTGGAAATGACAAATAGGCTCGACTTTTCGGCATTCTTAGGTTTCTATAGCTGCAAGGATATGAGACGCACCGTGAATGTACTCGGGAGCCTCCTCCTCGACAGGTTGTGCTGTCTCAAGATCGTCCCAGTCGAGGTCGGCCATAGCCATTTGGGCAAAGGCGCGTGACATAAGGACAATTTCTGCATGAAGTGTCAGGGCGCATACACACCTGTAGCATGCCTTATCTCGCGGAGCTGTTCTCGGCCTCTTTGGGAATAGGCGTAAGAGGTTAGAACTTCCTTACCGACATTGTTTTGCTTATCGGCCGTGCTGAAGGTGACTTTCTTTTCCTGGCGACCATAAGAGTTCTGCTGAGAGGGTCCCAGACTTGGCGAGCGGGGTTTGTAAGGTGTGGACGGTCGTGGCTGCGAATAAGGAGCAGGACGCTGATACTGGTTTCGTGGTGTGTCCTCCTCGAGGCTCAATGCCTTAGCCTCAGCCTCCACTGGCCCGATTTTTGGGTCTATGGCTTTAACCATCCGTTTGATTGATGGAGCCAATCCTTCAATATAACCCTCTACGGCTCTCTTTTCATTCATACCTGGTACATACAGCCTCAAGCGCATAAAGCCTGAACCGTCATACCCTTCTGCTCCAACCTATAAAAGGTCTGGATCTGCTGGCATTTGTGCGCACGAGGCACATAATGTGACTTGAATGCCTTGGCAAACTTCCTGAAGTTGCATCTGCTCCTGTCCAGATGCTTGGCCCTGGCATAGCCCTTCCACCAAAACACGGCAGCCTCTGTAAGGTTGGTGGTGGCAACCTTTCTGTATCCTTCTCCTCGTCATGCCATAGGACTTCCCAAACTCCTTCATTTCGTCCAACGGGGACTGCGCATTCAGCCGCCTCACGGATTTTCCATCAAACTGGGCCAATTTCCTATTCTTCCATATACTAGTTATAGCTGTATCAACCGTCTTACGGTATTCCTTATCCCGACGCTTTGCATCGTCACCAACTGATACTGATGAATCAGAAGACACCGAAGTGGTTGAGTGTGAGGAAGTGGCGCTATCCTTAGAGGAACTTCGGTGATGCTTAGCATGAGGCCTCCTCGGTGCAGGTACAGGACTGGTTCCAGGGGAAGATGGCTGTTGTGCAGGTGGACTCGGTGGTAGCGGAGGTAACTCCGGTCCATCTTCCTGGGTTTGCTGCGGTGGGTTGGCATGCAACACATAGGCTTGTAACTCGCCTAGCTGCCTTTTCATTAACATCGCCTCGTTGGGTGTGAGTCTCATCGGCATTTGAAGGCGTCTGCCAGGCGGCGTTACGTGCCCCGTCTAAATTGAGCATGAAAAAGGTATAAGCATACTTATAACACATAAATTCTTACAAATTTTATCATGTCGGACAAAGGGTAGAGAGAGAACATAAGGAAAATTTATTATTATAAGAGGAAAACTTTTCTATTACAGTTTCACACCTTAGTACTGTCAAAAGTTGATACAGGAGTATTACACAAGGACAACATGATACACTGAAGCTTAAAGTTGAGCTCACATACAGCTTATAACACAAAAAGAAACTAGAAAGACCCGGCCTAGGGGTTCGCAAAGGGGTACAGAATTGAATAGCGAACACTCTCACGCACAGCCCTAACGAGCTTGTAGCGTGCCCGTGCCCGACAATGATTTGGTTGGTATTCCCATCGTTGGGCTACTAATGAGAAGATTAAAAAGCCTTCTCAAAGCATAGAAGAGTTGCCAGGTGGTCGTTAAGCGCCCCTCGAAGGCTTGCGGCCTGGTCATGCTCCAAATAGTCCCATAATGCGGCACAAAGTTTTCTTCAGTCCTCAAAAGCTCGTCCCCGAGGATATTAACTATCTCCATCCCTTTGGCCGGATCATAGGGTTCTTCGTGGTGGTGGGGTTCCATCTCGTAACCTTCATCCCATTACGGATATTCCCCATATCTTTGGCCATAGTCCTCGTTCGAGGGGCCCCGGATCCTCCCCTCCCGACGATCTGTAATCCTCTCTTCATATTCCAGAAGTGTTTCTTCTGCAAGACAATGGTAATGAATATAGAACATTCCGTCATCCCATTATATTCTAAACGCCAATAATTAGAAGGAAACATCATGGAAAAGAACAATTCTCAATTGTATTCATCAAGACAGTAATCACAATTGATGAGAAAAAGGGTATATTATATTATAGAATGGCTAAAGAATTTGCCAAACCAAAATTTTACAATCATACACAATACAAAAATGCGTAGTACAGCTATTTAGGAACTAGGGCCTCCCTCTTCATTCGTAGGCCTAGGAGGTGGTGGAGGCGTTCGGTGTCGCAACAGAGTGACCCCGGGGTCTACTGTGGCAGCCGCAATAGATGCAACCTCTGGTGGATAAGCAACAGCCAATGGGGCTGCCGTAAGGAGCTTCATGCTCATCCAGGGTGCAATATCTTGGCCCAAGGCCGTTAGGGCAAGATCCCGCCGCACGAGTACATAAGTAAACGTACGATAGGGGAGCTTCTTATGCCCGGCCAATGTGGAGAGAGCACGAAGGGTCCACCATGAAGCTTCAGCCTCCGGCCCTAAATCTCGGGCTATAAAAAGAACTTGGCCCTCGAAAGGCTGATAAGAAGAAGCGGGTAAGGTGGTTTCCCAATACCTTCCCTTGTGGGGTCTCTGACGTGGCCACTTCTTTATCCAAATCCATAGGAACTTCGTCTTCCTTAAGTTCCTGTTGCTCCTCCTTCAAATGAGTAGGATTATGGTACAAATCCTCTCCCTCGTCATCTGAACCGAAGGGAACCTCAACTATATTGATATTTGGGACATGAGGTCCCATAGCCATGAAGGCATCGGGTGAGGGCTGAGAAGCCGGCTCCTGCATTACCAGCTCCCGAAGACGTAGTAGAGTCTCAGCCGGCTCTATGGTCTCTTGGCGGAACTGGAGCAGCTGTTGCACCTCCGGAGGGAGCTATGAAGTCGTCCATACAATACTCAGCAAGCTCATAAAGCATATGGTCTTTACGCTTGTCTAAATCCGGCCACCATGTGATAAGTCCAGATAATATCATCCAAGAGAAGATATTCTTGCCCTTGGTGATAAATAACTGGAAGGGCATCCAGGCGAAGTCGCCCATGCCTATGTGTTCGTCTTCCCCCTCCTCGGAAGACTCGGGCAGTTTGCCTTTCTCTACAGGCAAGGTTTCATCCTCGACATATTGGTCCATGAGGATGGCTAGGGCGAAGGCAACCTCAAGATACTGCCGCCCCTGATGCTGCACAACGGGCAGGTGTTTGCCCCATCGGAGCTTCCCCTTCAGCACATCATATGCATGGGTGTCTCCCCCTAGCATCTCCCGAACTACCTCCCGCTCCAGATACAGTTGGGGAGGATCCCCAAGAGGAATACACAGAGGAAGCATCTCCTCCATGTAAAAGTCCAAAAATCCAGCGTAATCCGAGTGCCGCTGCATGTTGGTAATGAGGTCTAGGCGCTGGCATAGCAATAGCCGCAGCTGGTCGAAAGGGACTTGCGGATCCCAATGTTCTCCGTCTTGATACCATGCGAGAAGGTCAGCGGCGGCCATGGCGCTAGAAGGGAGGAGGAAGCAAGGAAAACAGAGAGAACAATTGGAATGCATGCTAAAAACCCTTTTTAAACCCTTTTTATTATTATGCTGATGTCAGCAATTTCATATTTAAAATAAAATAAAAGGTTCTTAATATGACTTCGACTAAAACAAAAAAAAAGAGTTTTTATTAGTTATCAGAAAAATATTTACAATGGAAACCCCCGTGACACAACGCTAAGGATGCTCCCCCCGAATCCTACGGGCGAGAACTAAATCCTTCGGCATAATGGTAACTCTCTTAGCGTGAATCGCGCAAAGGTTAGCGTCACCAAAAAGTGCCATCAAATAGGCTTCAGCAGCCTCTTGGAGCGCCAAAATAGCAAAGGTCTGGAAACGGAGGTCGGTCTTGAACCCCTGCGCGATCTCCCGTACCAGCCTCTGGAAGGGAAGCTTCCGTATCAGAAGCTGAGTGGTTTTCTGAAATTTGCGGATTTCCCGCAAGGCCACGGTACCGGGTCGGTACCGATGGGGCTTCCTTTGTGGGGCAGCTCCAGGCACGGTCTTGGCCCCAACGGCTGGCCGGGATGCATCCACTCGCTCCTGCCTCTGATCCGAGCTCGCCTTCTTACCAAAGGCTCCGACAGTCTTTAATTTTTCTTTATACTGACTGCCGGATTTCCGAGCCACGGCCTTCTTCCTGTGCTTAATGGTCGTGTGCTCCGTGGGTATTGGTCCCGGCCCACTCCCTGATCCCCCTCCGTCCTGCGGGTTCAGCTGGTCCTGCCGAGCCCTCTCCTCCTGTTCAAGCCTCTCCCATTCCTCCCGGGCTCTCCTCAGATCTTCTTGAACCTGAGCGAACTGTTGTGCTGCACTTCGGCGAAGAAGTTCAGCATGGTACCGCTGAGGCCGCTGACTCATATCAATCTGGATCGTCGTTAGGTAATCCAGACTGATATCCGGGATCGGGGCTCCCCACATGAAGCTCTGGGAAGCTTCATGCCATTCGTACGGGGGAACCTCAATTGCCCTGCCATCGATGACGGCAAGTCCGTCCCCTAAATACCGGTACTCCCTTCCCCGAGCCGCCGTATCCGCTCGCTCAATCTCCCGATGGTCATCTTCCTTGGCCAAGCCTCTGATACGATCGGCCTCTGTCCTGATGTCCTCCTCCTCGGTATGCCCCTCTTGTTCGGGAGGATAGAACTTAATCAGCATCATGACCATGTCATGTTGCTCGACGATGGTATAGGAGAGCTGGCGAAGGTTCAGCCAGATCAGGAATGGCTCTGAGAAGTGATAGATAGGATAGGGAATCCTATCGTTATTCTCAAACCGGTTCACCAACTCGTCCAGAAGGATGTCTATGAAAGCCGGGTCGGTGGCCATGTACTGGGCGATCATGGCATAAATCTCGACGATGGTTAGGGTAGAAGGGTCCGGAGCGCTCTTGGTATGGGCCATAGCTGGCGTTAAGGTATAAGAAGGCAGGTAGTGAGGCGCTGGCGGCGAAGGAGACGGCAAAGGAGGCGCTAGGGTTCGCAAGGCACAAGGGCGGAAGAGCAAAGTCAGGTCTAGTGGTGATGGCGGGCGTCGGCTCAGGCGGTCGAAGGCGCTGAAGACAAGGCGAAATAACAAAAAGAAATTGTTAACGGCCAGTTAACTTTTAAAATTTTAAAATTTTTCTTATTAACTTTTTAATTTTGTTATTATAAAATAATTATACGGCGGAAATACGCGGGGCATACGGTCGGGCGCCGGCTGCATTATACGCGCTCCCGCCTCGACTGGGGGTCGTCGAAAAGCAAGCGGCGCCCGAGTTGACCTTGCGGGCCCGCGTTGACTCCCATCTGTACGGTCGGGCGCCGACTGCATTTTCGGCTCTTCCACCGTGACTACAAGACGATAAAAAGCAAGCGGCGCCCGAGTTGGTTTTCGGGCCTGCCCTTGACCATTTTTCGCCGGGAGACAACTGTTCTAGGGTAATTTGAGTACGTCCGACCCAATGGAACCACCTTCTCCATCTTTTGAGCTACCCACTGATATTTACATCTCTTCCAATCTTGGGCCCTCCAGTCGCCCTATCTTCTTTAAAGCTACAATTTCATAATTTAACCTAACACCGAACCAAACATCAAAGAGGACTAACAACACATTGACTTAGCCTCCTCCTAACTACCGTACTACGAGTGAGTGTTTGGCCAGTGCTATGATTTCGAGCAACCGAAATCACGGCTCTGATACCACTGTGACGCTCCCTGAATATATACGACCCCCGGTTGTATACATACGGGGATTTTCCCCTCCCCTGGCGACCATCCCGCCACGAGCAGGGCCCTCCATCTAACCCGGGCCGTCTACGTAGAGACGCTCAGGTGAAGGACACGGAGGGGTCATTCGGCCCACGCCTTCGATGGGCGCCTACGTCGCGGAAGCATGAATACAAGGGTTAGCACACAGCATAAATCATATACAAATAGCCACTCCGAGGGGTGGCACATCCATCCAAGTACCAACGGCAGAGAATATGCATCTAAGCTAAGAAAACACCCAAAACCCAGGTTCTACCCCGGTTCAGACTCTAGTGAGGAGCGACTGACGGCTGGGTCTCAGGAGATCAGCAGACCGAGTCTTGGCATGGCGTTGGCTGGCATAGAACGTCGGCTAGGGTTGTCCACTCCATCCGCCCCTCCTGTGCACACTTTGCAGATGGGTCGATTCACGCTATGGCTTCGCTATAGCCTTCCGGAGACGTAGACTCTAGGTATCACCCTTGTGAGCCTACTCCAGGTTCATGACACCTGGTCCGATGAGGCAGGTCGGGGAAGCGTCCCCTTCCAGGATCACAGTGGTTCCATGGGTGAGCTAGAGAACGCGTGCCGCGTCAGCGACCCCCGCATCCGTACCCAACTTACTCACCCTAAATCTACTCAAAGTGCATGATGCCCCATACGGGTCACACCACTGCACCCAGGGAGTGTCAGACCCATACCCGGCCCTCCACGTGACCGGCTATCAGGCCTAGCCCACTGTAGGAGTCTCAGGAGCCTTTTATGCTCATGCAAGACCCCACCCCCTACTTCACCATTGTGTCCCTTGTTTGGTGCTAAGCCAGACCATAGCGTCTATGACCCGGTGGGTTCTTGTGCACAGGCCAAAACTAGTAGGGTGTTAACGGAAGTACTAGGAGCATTCTATACTCAAGCTCAGAGGCCTCTACCCCCCTTTTAATCCCTGTTTACTGGAACTACTAAACTAACTCATAGAGACATCGACCATCCCATAACAGAGCATCATTTATAACTGAAAAGTATTCCTAATTACCAAAGAAGGGTTAATCTCAACCAAAACTAGCCAAAAAAGAATACTAGAGTATTATTCTAGAATTTGCAAGTTAAAGCGCCACTAACCGTGAGTTTAATTTTGGACCGTTGTCAAGGGTGCTTCCATAGTCTTCAGATCGAGTAGCAAAATGACTGGTAGAGGGTGTCTTGGCGATTGGAAGATGTTCAGCAACTGTGCTCTGAGCGCTTAGCTGCTCTTTGGTGCTGGCTGGGTCGAAATTGGGGCACAGATGGGGGTGGCGCTGCCTTTGGTGGCTCAGTTTAGAAACCCCCATGCTGGCCACTCAGGTTATGCCAATTGGCGCCTTCCCACCATTAGGTGACTTAATAGCAAGTATTTAGATAATTATCCTTTATATTTAATTTAACATAGCTAATTAAATCCATTGTGGCCAACCCCCTAGGTTATCATACCTCAGGTGGCGTATCCATACCGAGTGACGTGTCAATATATTTATACTTACACATACTTGGAACGTCACAATCGCAACAGTAGCCGCAGCAACACCTTGAGGGGTTGCATCAGCAGTGGCACCCCGAGTGGTAGCGCTTGCATCAGGGGTTATAGCATCACTTGTTTGAGGAGTTGTAGTGCAGGCCTTACAGCAGCAGATAACCAAGTTGTTCCTTTCTGTACAATGTCTACTATAGTATGGTTAGGCGGACGAAAAATCCGTACCTTTCCTTGAACCCTTTATGATATTCCTTAATCTAATAATAGCAGTATTCACAATCTCTCTCATGCTAGTGGAGCTAGACTCGCTTGCCATGCTACTCAGCATATAGGAATCCCTTGGTTGACCATAAAGCATTTGACTGAGTATAATGAAAAGAGATTGTGACTCGACTTGAAATGCTATCGGTACCTATTGAGTTAAGAAATGGTGTTTCTTGCTTGTATACTATAGGTGTTAAACAGGGGTATTCATGTTCGCCTACACTCTTTAGGTTGTATATAGATGAACTAGAAAATTGGATGACTAGATTAGATGATTTGGGAATATAGATATGGAGATTTGCCATAAAGTTGTTGTTCGCTGTTGATATTGTCCTAATATCTAGATCAAACAGAAGGTCTACAATGACATTTGGATGTCTTGAAGGAGTTGTGTGATAGCAAGTTGATGGAGGTTAACGTAAATTATGGTGGTTGGAGGAAAAGATGAAACTGCATTTTATATTGGTATCTACAGGCTTTTCTGGAGTGCAGAGCCCTTCCAACGAGGCCATCTTCCAACGAGGCCATGACCTTGTGGTGAAGTGCTATGCTAGATTGAAATTAATATTCCATCTTCAGGCGACTGCATATATTTTGTGGACTCTCTTTCTTGCATATCGAACCCGACCACCTGCTCAGGATAGATATCAAAATGAATTTTAGATTAAATACTTTGTCAAAAGCCAAGTACTCACAAGGTAGTCGTAGTTAGGTTGATACTGTTATGGATTCCAGACACATAATCTATCTGTGCCAAGAATGTGTGGAGTCGACGATGAGAACCAAGATGAAAAGTCATTTCAAACAGAGGAATAAACATGATATCGATATTCATTTGAAAACTTGTAACAATTCCCATATCTTTGTACACCTTCTATAAATGAGGAAGCTGCAAAACAGTAAATCATTAAGAAGAATAATTAACATATATAGAAAATCAGTAAAATATGCCACTTCCTTGATAATCAAGGACAATGGCCTCATGCAACATACTACATTTACACATTCAAGATTTCTAATTGAGGACAGAACTCATAACTTGGGTGTTCACCTTTTTGCTTATGCTACTAGCAGAATACGAGAGCATCTACAACACAGATACACAAATCTGGACAATATAAATAATGCATTATTCAACAACCAAACAACATTCACACTGTAGAGATCATTATTGACTATCCAACTTGCCAACTGAAATCATTCACTATATTTTCTTCCATGAATTAATATTCTGTACTCTGCCATCTTTACACACAAATTTACAAGTCAGGAAGATGATATTGAGCTACTACATAAGAATATGAACATCACAAAACATGCAACAGATAATATAGGCGTACATGCACTAGACCATTAATACATATCAATTCGAATTAGTATTATACGACCTCATTACTACCATTGTTCCTTAAGGGATTGATCAAGATCAAGAGACAGGTTAATCAAGCCATGCCTAATAAACAAGATTAAGTCTTAGGCCCCATCTTACATAGAAATGCAGTGTTTTCATTTTGGTGAAGCAGCAAAGTAGTCCAATTTCTAGGCACCTCATGCATATATTATCAGTCATAGAAATATTCCTGACCACCTATATTTATTAGAATGAAAAGTAACTTCATGTTTAAACAGATTGTATGAATGTAGTGATATGAAAATTGGCATATGCTCATCATGTATATGGATTCTAAATAACAAATGATTTCCTTGGATTTTATATAATTATGTTGTCCAATGCAGCTATATAAGTACCATACCTTCTAGCAAAACTCCCATGATGCTAATCTCAAAAAGAAAGCTCAACCAGTGTTAGAATTGCCCAAATAGCCAGAGCAAGAGAACTCCAAGAACAATAGCACAGAAGTAATCTCTATGCTTGGAAGGGGGATTATAGAAGCAAACAATGGACAAAGAAGGCTAAGAAATTTTTAGAACCAGATTTCATTGCTGTACTTAGATACTTGCCATTTTACTTTCAACTAAAGAGAAGGGGGCACATCATACCAAGTAGAATAGGTGTTGCAAGCTTAATGAATTGCAATTGCTTGCAACAAGGGAAAAAAAGGTTAACTAAATTCTGAACAATCCTCAAAGTTCTTTGTGATCATCTAGACATTCATATATTGGTCTATATTATCACCATGGCATAAAGAGACTAAATAACAAGCACCAAAAGTAGGTATATTTCTTAAAATTATTAAGTGCAGACATAAAAAACAACGACCTGATTAAATAGCTCCATCATGCTTTATATGGATTCTTCATCATGCAGCCAACTTGCGCTATGCAATTATGATGGCAGAAGACACAAAAATCTTACATTAACTAGAAGTAAAAATTGTTTGAACAATGACTTCCTCCTGCATTTTTGAATTGTTATGAGAAAGATATTACATGCCGTGTCATAAAAAAGACCATTACAATACTGTAAACATCCCGAAGCTGATCATTAGGAGACGAAAATTGGATGTGTCTTCATCCAAGAATTCAAAAAGCTTGTTAATTACTGTCTTCAAAAACTTCTAATGGGCTCTGGGTATCTAGTTCCCAACTAGATACCTGCATAGAAGATGATGTCAACCAATTCTGGATTTTGAAATGATAAGAGCTGAGATATGTGATTTTGTAGACTGTTAGACAGAGAAGCCGCAAGGAATTTTGAGAGATTTTCTATTTTTCTAGAATGTCGATGCATAAATCAAAAGATTGAATGGTAAAAACAAAAGTTGGCTGATGTGTCCTAGCATGGATAGCTAGAAATTCGAGGAACCTTGTGTTGGGGGATGGGTGTTTTGGTTAGGCAAGCCTGCTAGAAAAATAAACGTTGAAATTTTTGCTCAAGCATTTTACTCATCAAGTATTTATAATTGTCATGTCGAATGAGAACCCAGTCCTTTCTCCGTTCTAGAATGCCAGTTCATGTGATTTCTTTTCACACAACCTGTATTCGTTGTTTGTCGTCAAACCCTATATATTCCAATATTCTCTGAGATATATCAAAGAATGACCAAGAGGTAACTGGAAATTTTTCTGATCTTCTAGGAGTTTCTTCATTAAAACATCATCCCCACGAAAGGCAACACCATTATCACAGCCAACCTTCCTTTTCAACAAGCTCCTGTGCACATTCTCCTGTGATATCTTCTTGCTTTTCTTACTAGAGCTCTGCTCATGGAACAAATGGCAAGAGGGTATTTGAAAATCAGATTAAGCTCCACTGTCTTCTAAAGAATGAAGCAGAGGTTAAAATCATGCTTCTCACTCTATAACAATTACTTATAAATTCCAATACAAAATGTACATTTCAGACCTAATACAAATGTGAGGGCTGAGGAAATCATTACCAGCAAGCTTTTGAATATACTCTGCTCTGAGAAGCAACATACGAAGATTTTAGGGAAAATTCCAGATATACCCCTCAAGTGTACAAATATTCCAAAAAATACCCCTAGAAATAGGGTATTTCGTTAAAATGGCAATAACTTTCTTGTGATCCACCAACTAAAAAAGTGCCCTTCATGAGACTTGTAGATGAGAATAAGGGCTATCCAATAGCGGTGCCTTTTTTGGATCCCGAAATTGGACTATCGGGCAACTGAAATTCTCTTAAGCGAATTTGTGAAATTCTCTTAAGCGAATTTGTAAGCGAATTTCACGAGGGAATATTCTTTGAAGATCCAAGTTTTATGAAATTCGCTTAAGCGAATTTCAGAAGACGTCGCCGGAAAATTTTGTCAGGGTCCTGTTTGATTCCGTCAGAGCACGCCTGCGCAGGTCACTACAAGGGATAGTCGTCCTTCAAGGACGTCGCGACGTCGAAGAACGACGGGTTGTCGTCGAACATCGACGAGATCGTCGTTCAACGACGACAACGTCGTTTCGACGTCGTTCAACGACGCCATCCGGGGCGGCGAGCGTGCCAGTTAACTGCGTGGTATGGTTCACGCTTGCGCGCTGGCGAGCCTGGCGATGTCAAACTCCGTCGGCTTCGGCGATCGTTCAACGGCGTCTTTACAGCCGGACGTGTGGCGACATCTGCGTGGAAATGGGTCATTGCCAAAGGCGGGCGGCTTTGCGTGTCAAGACGCCAGCCTTGTAAGCGTCGTTGAGCGGCGTCGAACAAAAGGCGGCGTTTCATGTTGGCCTCGTGGCATGGTCTTTGGTGCAAAGGCGCGGCCCTGCTTTGTGTCAAGCTGGCGCCACAAAATGTCGTTGAACGGCGTTACTGCTGTGGCCGGCGTGTCACGATACGCACGCTTTGGCATGGTCTTTGGTGCCACGGCCCGGCACAAGCGTGCCGGACACGCGTCGCCCTCGGCGACCGTTAAACGGCGTCACCACGAGGAAATTATTTTTTTTGCCAAATAAAACCCTAACCCTAACCCTAACCCTACATCCACGTTATAAGTGGATCCATCAGTAAGTCTTTGTTATTCTTATCTTTTGAGTGTTCTTCCCTATCTTGCTATAATGGTCCGGCAGTTGAAGACCACCTTCGCGCGATATGTTCCTTCTAGCAGTAATCCTCCTCCTCCAAGGGAAGACAACTCCAGCACAACCCCCGCTTCTCCCGCTGAGAACCCTCCCTTCACCATCGTGGCAAAGATGAGTGAAAAGGAGCTTCTGATTGCACTAACATCCGGGCGCGGGGAACGATCGGTAGAATGGCTCGCAAGCCAAACAAAGAGAAAACGACATTAATGGTGCAGATAATGATGCAAATGGTTGCATCAAACTGTCACGTCCTCAGGATGGACATAAGTAATGTATAAGCTTTTTTTTTATGAATGGAAACAATAAGTTTTTTTATCTATTTGTGTTGTCGTTGTATAAGCTTATTTTATGAATGGGAACAATCAGTTTTTTTATTTATTTGTGTTATTTGTATTGTATGTTGTTTCTGTTATGCTAAACAATCACAGTTGGTCGTTTAACGACGTTATGATCATTTGACGTCGTTAAACGACGTTATGATCATATGATGTGGCATATAAGGGGGCATCAGACGCCCCAAGCTGACGTGGCATGCCTGGGTGTCAGGACACGTCAGCGTGACGTCGTTAAACGACGTCACACAGACGTCGATAAACGACGTTAAATATGGCGGGAACCCGACCGCTCGGGTTATTTACCATTCCTTTGTTATTTTGACTCGTTTGTTTCGGATTTTTTTACGCCCGTGGGTCTTCATAAGGTAAGATCTCTGCTAATTTGTTAATCTTTGTGGTTTTAGAGTTAAACACCTTCAAATGCTAATAGATTAGAAGATTGAATCTTGAAAGTATGTTAAAAACTTGAGGGATGCATGATCAAGGTACTGGTCGGCTCCATCCCGAATGGAGAAGACTAGATGTATCGGGTTTATGCACCTTAGAACAGAAGTTTCAATCTTCATAGATTACAAAAGATTTGAAAGGTTGCGTGAATAAGGTAATCGGGTGGAAACTCCATTTCAAATGGAGAGGACTAGATGTATCGGGTTCAGGCACCCTTCAATCAAATGCTTTCTAAATTCTGAATCTTAAGAATAAACATTTGATAAAATCTAAAAAAAACATGGATATTTATATTTATTATATTATTACATGGTTTTTTATTAATATTTTTATTGTTTACTAGAAAAACAACATGGAATAACGTCGTAAGGAATTTGAACGTAAAGTGAGACGTAAAGCTTTGAGAAAGTTACATGGCGATTTTGCAAGAAGAATGTTACCCCAACAATTGCCACAAATAGTCCAATTAGACCCAGTGGACCGAGTCTTCCTAGAGGCTTTGGTGGTGTGCATGAAATGAATGCCGCCGATGTATGTACCATAAACATGTTTCGAATGATTAGTTAACTTTATATCTTGATGTTACTTTTTTTTTTTGCAGTTGTACTTGACAGAGCGGTTATATTGCAATTGTTCGATGTGCAAAGGACAAATAAAACGGATGAAAAGACCTGCCCTCGACCATGTTGACAAATATGGTGAATGCCCGACAAATCCAAAGGTTTCGGACCACATGTGGGGTATTCCAACGAGGTATAATACGAATCTCATGAACTCGAATCAACTACTCTCATGTACTTGAATCGACGTCTTAACTTAGTTTGCTTGTATTTTGTTAGGAAGAAATTGAGAATGAAGTGAGCTCGAAGCAGTATATAGATTTTGGGGTTATGTTGTCATTGGAAGTAGATGATGTTGATACTATGAATGCGTTCATAGAAAACCCTACAAAAAGAAAGCCATCAACTTCCTCAAAGAGTATCCCATTACATTGATAGAACTTCGTCGTGCAATGGCCGTTGCCAAGATTGGAGGGAATGACAATGTTCATCAAAATTGGAATGTACTAGATCATCTAGAAGAAAATAATCTTCCACCTTCACTAGTCCATTTGGTCCAGCCCTTCTGAGATAAAGATCGTAAGAAATTCAATGCATGGCCTAGAGGCAAGCCAATTATTTATGGGGAGCAATTTACATATTGGGGTAGGCAAAGACATGATTAAAAATAGTCGGGTCCCCGGTGCTGGCCTGGGATTATATATTATGACGAATACAAAAGTCAAAGATGGTAATGATTGTTCCTTTAATGCCATATGTAGGTCCCCGAATATAACTTCGGACACTTGGCATAAATTGAGTAAGCATCGATTGGTAGCATGCTCATCTATGGCCTAAATTCAAATGCACGAACAATATCCAAGCCCGGTGACTCACGCAAGCTTCACATATATTGATGGTCGATCCTCGGGTTGCATGGAAAACTTTGCTGCTTTTTATTAATAGCTCTATCGAGAATCTGAAGCTACCAATTGTGAATTTGTCGAGGCAAACAAAGACCAAGAAGATTTTTTTAGGCGTAAAATTGACGGGAGATATATCATGGTTTATGCTATAAAAACTTTGTGTATTGGTGATGAATTGTTCATTGAATATGAATACGGTAGACCAATACCGGAGGTCCTTTGATGATGTACTCAAATTACTCATATAATTTTCGTCAGAATGCACCCTTCTTCTTCTTCTTCTTCTTCGAATTCTTCTTCTTCTTCTTCTTCTTTTTCGAATTCTTCGAATTCTTCTTCTCTTGGAATGAGATTGCACATATTGAAGATAAATGTGTATTATATCTTCAATATATGCTTTGATTATGACATAAAATTTTATATTTCGTTCGTTATTAAATGCTTAAAATTTAACAAACACGGACTCTCAATGCATGTATCAATCACGTATATATTTCGTTTAATCTGACGTGCAGGGTAGGCAAGTGGATATGAGACCACATCCAAGCGTACTGAATTGGCGACATCAAAAGTCATTGCGGATAGCAGAATTAGAATACATTGAGCAGTATGGTACAAACATGGGCACAACGCATAATGAAGAGTACAATGATAAAGATGAACAAGAATACGATGATGAAGATGACGACAATGCCCCTGTGGACGACTTCATGGAAGTTGAGGAACCCATAGCCGACATGTTAGATGCATTTGGCCCAATCTTCGACAACGACCTAGATGACGATATAAATACTCCTAACGATGGTCATGAAGATCACGCGTTTTTATTGGAGGAGGCGATAAAGCATTATATCCGAGGTGCAAGCATATCTAGATTGGACGACATCTTTATTGATATTAAACCTTCAAGCCAAATTCAAATGGAGCAATGCCGGTGTTACGGCTTTGTTAGAGTAAGTACAATTGCAATCACTTGACTTATTGAATTTGTAGTTGAATGTATATGTAAAGGATGCATTTTATACAGGTTATTGCAAGAGAAAATACTCCCACAAGGGAACACTATGCCCAAAAAGTCGCAATGAAATAAAAAATATATTGGCAGACTCTTTGGTTTAGGCTACCATAAGATTCACGCTTGTCCAAATGATTGCATGGTATATTATCCCAGAATGACATCTACAAGAACACGTAAACATGCCCTAAATGTGGTGCCTCTAGGTACAAACACGGATGCCAAGGGGAAAGACCGCCCCGATGAAGGTGGTTCGCTACTTTCCATTGATCCCTCGCATAAGGCTATTGTTTCGATGTGAATCTCTAGCTTCAGCTCATGGGTTGGTGTGTGCCGCTAATGCGCCGAAAGTGACAATGTACTCCGCGTGGTTAGTGACTGCAAGCAATGGAAGCATATTGATGAAACATGGCCGAATTTGGAAGAGAGCCACAAAATCTCAGATTAGGGTTGGCAAACGGATGGTGTTAATCCTTATGGACGTCAATCGGCCGCGTGGTCAACTTGGCGGTAGTGTTGATCAACTATAATTGACCACCGTGGTTACTCATGAAGACTAGCCATTTAATGGTAGTACTATTAGTTCCAGGACCGAAGAAGCCGGAAAGTCTAGATCCGTGATCGAAAATAGTTATTGATGAGCTTTTGACATTGTGGAGTGAAGGTATTGAAGTTTCACGATGTCTCAAGAGAACTTCGTGGTGAACGAAGATTTACCTTGAGAGCAATCTTAATGTGGACAACGGCGATTGGCCCGGGTTTGTATGAACTCTCTCGGACTCCAAGTGTCGGATATGCATGTCACTTGTGTGGGTTTGAACAGTTGAACTCTCACGGTCAACGGCATTGCACACAAAAATGTCTATGCAAACTTCTTGAGATATCGCCAATGGAAAATCGACTTTGATCACGTAGGGTCCAAGAGAAAAACATTAATTGAAGAGCCTCCCAAAAGGTTGACAATGAGAGATTGGGGTAACATGTGGGATGCCGCTGAAGGAAATAAGGTTAAGGGAATGAAGTGGAAAGCATCCTTCTTCCTTCTACCCATTGAAGATCCATCATCTTCTTGATCCCATGCACATCTTTAAAAACGTTTCGGCGTCTATTTGGAGGCATGTCAACGGGACGTAAGGACACAGAGATGCAAAAGACGAGAAGATCTACAAGAAGTTGGATCAAAATCTAAAGCATGGTTAAATGTCGAAGAAGGAATAAGGCCACAAGTGGATTGGATCGTGCCTAGAAAATGTATGAAACCCGCTTAGAAGCGATCAAGGCAATAAAGACTCGGACGGGATATATGCATTCGCTTTGCGTAATTGTTTCTCTAACGAAGGGGAGTTAACTGGGTTGAAATCTCATGATTGGCATAAGATGTTGCAGTTTGTTATGCCTATTGTTCTGAGGGGTCGCCTCGCCGACGGTCCACTACGTGCAATATGTCTCCTATCGAGGAGTTTTCGAGTTTAAATGCAGTTTAGAAAACACTCGATTTGAACTCTCACTTAACTTTTTCTTTCTTAAATGATATTTAGATGGATTACAAGAAAGGAGATACCGACAAATGAAATTGCGGACATGCAAACTAAGGTCGTTGAGGCATGTTGTATGCTAGAGAAAGAATTCCCAACAAGTTTTACGGACATACAAACTCACTTACTAGTGCATTTAGTGGGCCGAAGTAGAGCTTGCAGCACAACAAATCCTAGATGGATGTTTTTATAGAACGCTTCAAGGTCCTCAAGGACTTCAGACGTCCGAAGGCAAGGCCGAGGGTTGCATGGCCGAGGGTTGGTTAGCACGAGAGTCATTATTCTATGTCACCGAAGTTCTTGGCGATCTACACCCCAATGCTCCACGATTATGGACCCGATGAAGACACTCCAACTATAATTGGAGAAGTTCCGAAGGAAGACCACGTAAGAAATTGTTCACACTAGAAGAACAGGCAAAAGTCAATAAGTTTCTCATCTACAACTCCACTCCCATGGAGAAATGGATAAAAAAAGCACGAGGAAGAAAAATAAAAGAGAGATGAGGAGAGAAGACGCTTATCTGACAAAAGAATCGCGCAAACAACCACTTCCGGATCATCTAGGGTCCCGCCAAGTGAGATAAACAATAAATGGCTGCTCGAACAACTAGAGATGGCAAGGCAACGTGGCGAACATGTTTCTAGCGAAAGAATTTGCATATGCTAAAGGCGTGTCACTATTTGTAAGTGCAACTTAATAGTATATAATTCATGAGTTTCGTTCGTTATTTTGAACATTTATTCCTTTACTTTGTAGTATAATTCATATGCATCAATATGGTCTTCTGGTGCTCACTTTCGACGACAAAGTGTGGATCATGGCAAACGCACTTATGACTGTGGTATATCAGCAAAGTTTAGTACGGTTTTGCCGTGATCGGTAGTGCACTCCAAACCCAATCGAGGCAATGTTGGAATGGATTGGTACTATAAAGACTATCATGGAGGTTGATGTCGGTAGTGCATTCAAAACAATGTTGTTTGATGCCGAATGGTTTGATCTTGTGTGTACTGGTGCTCATGCCACGATACGCAAAGATCTGAGTGGTCTGTATTCACTAGATTCAACTCGTCAGTATCGTGGTCAAGACACACTCGTGAGGGTTGAGCAATGTGAACAAGTATGTTTACTTGGATGCAATAAAATTTATATATGTCATTAACAAAGGAACTAATGTAATAGAGGTTTTGTAGGTCACCTTCATTCCAGATCCTTTGCAAGATCGGTGGTGGTTCAGTAGTTCCATGTAAGGCTCGCCTCCGTAGCATATTTGAAGGTGAAGAAGAGATGGCGGTCGAATAGGGAGGTTTGGGGGCTAGACTATTGTCATGATAGAAGACTACCATCGATTGAACCTTCATTACTTTATTATGATTATATTTTCTTCCCACATATGAATAAGAAAATACTTTGGCATGCGAATTTGTGTATACTACAAACCATATTAGGCAACATTAGTATTGCAACCGAAGTTATCATAGACATTTATGCCAAGTTAATTGGCAGCCTAGTATAGACCTATGGCTTGCAAGCCGTCGAGGCAGTCCTACATACAGTTGAGTACACGCTTTATGTTTAATTAATCATAAAATGTGAAGATTCCCTTCAAAATGCAAGATTCATATACAAAAATCATATATGTATTCCCTTCAAAATACAAAATTCATATAAAAAACCCATACACAATTCAAATACACAAAACAAAGTGGATGCCAGTGCACATCTAGCGGTATATATCAGCATCCGGTGTGATCCTTTCGCGCAGCTCGAAGGTGCTTTCGGCGGTGATTTCCTCCACCCCGTCGGAACAAGCCTCCCGGCATGGAATCCAAGCCGTCCGGCGTGGTGTCCATTTCCCCAAAGGAATTCATGTACGAGCACTTCATGCATGCGGAGGTTGGTGCTGGTGCAACTTTTGAAAGTAGGGCTTCAGCAAATGTTTCCCTTCCCAAAGGACCCTATCCTCTAGCATACGGGCCAAGCACAACGAGCTCACCATGCATTTCTTCAGGCATTCGAGCCTGTATTGAGGGAAGGTCCCGGCCTCCCAGTAATGCGAGCGAGGTCTTTCTTGCCCCCTATCACGCAGCTTTGTCATGGCTTGCTTGAACTCTGGCCTTTCTTGGGTTAGGTTCGTCTCTAGCCACTCGACCGGAGGCGATTCAGTGCTCCAAGAGGCGTCGGTGACTACGGCCTGCGGTGCGGCATCAAAGCGGGCATGCATCGAGGAGAAGCGGCCATGGCGGATCACGGTGAGGAGCTCGGCGAAGGAGGAGGAGGAGGAAGCCGGAGAGGAGGAGTAGAGGGGCCGGAGGGCCTGAGGAGGGCGAGGGGGCGGAGAAGCTGGAGGACTAATAGGGCAATATACATGCGAAAACAAAACAAATTTCGTACGACGTCGCAAATACCAAGAACGTCGTTATAGACGTCGTTAAACGACGTCTAGATGTCGTTTAACGACGTCTCTGTTCCTTTAAATGTCATCGGCCGGCTTTCATTTTTTCCATTTCTTTTATGATTTGAACGATCCTAGGATCCTAGTTTTTCATTGCAGTTATTGTGAGAGTTTTTTCTTTATTGCTCTTGGGATACATGGCCATGGAAGGTATGCTTCGACGCTTGAACCAGATTCAGGAGGAGATGAGGATTCAAGAGCAGAGAGATATGGAACCTGTCTTCACAAGTAAGGCTACACACTCTGTAGTTTATACATGTATTTTCTCTATTTTCTAATCTATAGCTTGGTGTAGGAGCCATCGAGGGCATGAGAAGGAAGGGAATCCTCCGTGAACCCCCTCCTCCACTCGAAGATGAGGACTATGAAACAACGATCCATCGAATGAAGGTGTTAAAGAAGTATGTGATTGGTGAGAAGGCACTGACAAAATTGCTAGGAACCAGTGAGCTGCCTAGCATGATGAGGATGCTTCTTGAAAAGATGGTCAGGGTTTGGAAGCACCACAGGAAAAACAACATTAACATGATACTAGCGTCGACATGGCTGACGCCAGACATACTTGACATGGAGCTATGGTTCAAAGGGGATGGACAAGTGGAGGACTTCACGATGGAAACCATAAACCAAGCTCATGAGGAGTATGCTGAATTGTTCAAGTGATCTTTTGTTCAATAAACCTATGTTTTGTACATTGTTATATTTTCTCTTGGGTACAATCTAGCATTGATACATGCATGAACATGATCTGAAGGATTCTTGAAGATATTTTGCATTCTTCTGTTGGATCCCGCCTTCTTCAGTTCGATTTGCCATTTCGGAGCCTGAGGTTTCTGCGACATTTCGACTTGGACTGGTAGAACTAGCTTCTGAAATTATTTGTGGTTTGGACTCTCCTGTAGCTCTTAGCTCTTACAAATGGGACACTTCCATGTTCTAAATCTTTCAAATGCACATTCTTAGAAGTTTGTGATGGACAGTCAGCTTGGATTTTTTCTCCAACCTGACTGATAGAAGCAGCCACTAAATTTATGTTTCTTTGTGGCTTGAAGTCAACTGCATCTTCTAAATCTTCCAAATCAGCTCGGTTGCCTCGCAACGGGCTGCCCCGACGGTTCTAATGCTAACCCTTTGACCTAGACCTTCTCCGAAAATTCCAAAAATTGGGCCGTGTGCTGGAGATGAATTAGGGATCCAGCTGGCAAAAAATCAGAATTTATTTTCGTGCAATCCATTAATTACGAATTTATGAGTGTGTTGCCACTGCAAAAGCGCCCCCCGACTTCTAATTGCCACATCGGGAGGAGGACAGGTCCAAACTCTGTTCCGTCAGTTCCCCTTGCTATGCGTTCTCGGCCGCAGCTTCTCGGCCACGTTCCAACTGCAACAGACCAGGACTCGGCCCCCAAAACGTAAACCCTTCTAGAGCATGGTTCAGAGGCCCTCTCCTTGTCAGATTCGGCCGGGACCTTGCGACGTGTCTTGAAGTGGAGTTGGGGTGTTGACGCCAGAGCGCGGACCCTAAAATCCCTCCGGAGGCTGCTTGCCCCAAATTTCCTCTCCCCAAGGCCCTGGGGAAGGACAAGCAACCTCCCCTCACCGGAACCGCGATTTGGCTCTGCCAATGGACTCAGAGCGCCGACATTGCCCTGGGGACCAAGTTCCAGGTGGCAGAAGACCGGGACTCGGCCCCAAAGCGCCAAACCCTTCTAGAGCACGGCAACCCACGGGGTTTACGTTTGAGCCCTCTCCTTGTCGGGATTCGGGCGGGACCTTGCGCCGTGTCTTGAAGTGGAGTTGGGGGGTGTTGACGCCAGAGCTGGGACCCTAAAATCCCCTCCGGGCTGCTTGCCCCAAATTTCCTCTCCCCAAGGCCACGGGGGCCGGACGGGCGACCTCCCTCTCGGGAATCGCTGACCTGGCTCGCCAATGGACTCGAACGTCGACATTGCCCCGGGGACCAAGTTCCGTGGCGTAAGACCAGGACTTCGGCCCCAAAACGCCAAACCCTTCTAGAGCACGGCAACCCACGGGGTTTACGTTTGGAGGCCCTCTCCTTGTCGGTCGGTAGGGACCTTGCGCCGTGTCTTGAAGTGGAGTTGGGGTGTTGGCCTTGAGGCCGGACCCTAAAATCCCTCCGAAGCCGCTTGCCCCAAATTTCCTCTCCCCAAGGCCCCCGGGGGACCGGGACGGGCGACCTCCCTCTCAGGAATCGCTGATCTGGCTCGCCAATGGACTCAGAACGTCGACATTGCCCTGGGGACCAAGTTCCGTGGCCAGAAGACCACCCGAACTCCAAGAAGCGCCAAAGTAGCTCACTTCCATCACACTCGTAGTCAATTGGCGTAGGATGTGGATACTGTCGTGGAGGGCGTGAGTGTTTCTTTCTTTTGCAAAACCGGCCAGGTGTAACTTGCTCCCTAGGGTAATTTCGCCATTAGGACGATTTGGCAGGTCGATTTGTCATTCCGAGCCTCCCGGTGCGAGCGACAAAACAAGTGCGGTTTCTACAAGGTCGACCTCGGGGGGCCCGCGGTTTGACAAGTTCTCCCGGACCGATCTGGAATCTTTTGGGCCTTCCCGAAGAGGGGCCCCTGAACGGAGGATCCAACGGTCGGATAGGGGAACCGGGCTCCGGGAGGGTGGTCATTAGCGTGCAGCCCCGGGGGGAGCGCTGCCAGGAAGGGCTGCCTTGGGAACTTTTTTGGATCCCGCCTCACGGGGTGGGACTCTCCCCTCTTGTGAGGGATCCCCGCAAGGTCCCGGCCTCGTTTGACTTGGGGAAGGGTGCGGCTCGGTTGCCGCAACGGGCTGCCCCGACCGTTCTAATGCTAACCCTTTGACCTAGACCTTCTCCGAAAATTCCGAAAATTGGGGCGTGTGCTGGAGAGGAATTAGGGATCCATCTGGCAAAAAATCGGAATTTATTTTCGTACAATGCATTAATTGCGAATTTACGAATGTCTTGCCACTGCAAAAGCGCCCCCCGACTTCTACTTGCCACATCGGGAGGAGGACAGGCCCAAACTCCGCTCCGTCAGTTCCCCTTGCTCCGTATTCTCATTGCTGCTTACCGGCCGGGTCCCAAGTGCAACAGACCGGGGACTCGGCCCCCAAAACGCAAACCCTTCTAGAGCCTGGCAACCCACAGGGTTTACGTTTCGGAGGCCCTCTCCTTGTCATATTCTGCCGTGATCTTGCTCCGTGTCTTGAAGTGGAGTTGGGGTGTTGACGCCAGAGCGCGGACCCTAAAATCCCTCCGTAAGCTGCTTGCCCCAAATTTCCTCTCCCCAAGGCCCCGGGGATGGGCCAGGCGACCTCCCTCTCAGGAATCACGATCTGGCTCGCCAATGGACTCAGAACGTCGACATTGCCCAGGGGACCAAGTTCCGCGGGCGGAAGACCACCCGAACTCCAAGAAGCACCAAAGTAGCTCACTTCCATCACACTCGTAGTCAATTGGCCTAGGATGTGGATGCACGGATATCTTGTCGTGGAGGCGCGGAGTGTTTCTTTCTTTGCAAAACCGACCTTGTAACTTGCTCCCTAGGGTAATTTAAGCCATTAGGACGATTTGGCGTGGTCGATTTGCCATTCCGGAGCCTCCGGTGCCGAACGACAAAAGCAAAGGCGGTTTCTACAAGGCCGACATCGGGGGGGCCCAGCGGTTTGACAAGTTCTCCGGACCCGATCTGGAATCTTTTGGGCCTTCCCGAAGAGGGGCCCCCCGAAGCGGAGGATCCAACGGCCGGATAGGGGAAGGGCTCGGGAGGGTGGTCATTAGCGTGCGACCCGAGGGAGCGCCGGGGAAGGGCTGCCTCGGGAACTTTTTGGATCCTCGCCTCGGGGTCCTGGACTCTCCCCTCTTGTGAGGGATCCCCGCAAGGGTCGGCCTCTCGTTTGACTTGGGGAAGGGTGCCATTTCGGTTGCCCGCAGCGGGCTGCCCGGACCGTTCTAATGCTAACCCTTTGACCTAGACCTTCTCCGAAAATTCGAAAATTGGGCGTGTCTTTGGAGATGAATTAGGAAAACAAGTGGCAAAAATCAGAATTTATTTTCGTGCAATGCATTAATTGCGAATTTATGAATGTCTTGCCACTGCAAAAGCGCCCCCCGACTTCTACTTGCCACATCGGGAGGAGGACAGATCCAAACTCTGCTCCGTCAGTTCCCCTTGCTCCGTATTACCTACTGCGGCTTCGGCCAGTCCCAAGTGCAACGGACCAAGTCTCGGCCCCCAAAACGCAAACCCTTCTAGAACCTGGCAACCCACAGGGTTTACGTTTTGGAGGCCCTCTCCTTGTCAGCTTCGGCCGGGACCTTGCGCCGTGACTTGACGTGGAGTGGGGGTGTTGACGCCAGAGCACGGACCCTAAAATCCCCTCGGAAGCTGCTTGCCCCGCGGACGGGCGACCTCCCCTCTCCGGAATCGCGATCTGGCTCTGCCAATGGACTCAGAACGTCGACATTGCCCTGGGGACCAAGTTCCGTGGCCAGAAGACCACCCGACCTCCAAGAAGCGCCAAAGTAGCTCACTCCCATCACACTCGTAGTTAATTGGCCTAGGATGTGGATGCGGGATACTGTCGTGGAGGGCGTGAGTGTTTCCTTCTTTCGCAAAACCGACCTTGTAACTTGCTCCCTAGGGTAATTTCGCCATTCCGGACGATTTGGCGTGTGGTCGATTTGCCATTCCGGAACCTCTGCGGTGCCGAACGACAAAAGCGGTCAAGGGCGGTTTCTACAAGGCCGACCTCGGGGCGCTTGCAGTTTGACAAGTTCTCCGGACCGATCTGGAATCTTTTGGGCCTTCCGAAGAGGGGCCCCGAGCGGAGGATCCAACGGTCGGATAGGGGGCAGGGCTCGGGAGGGTGGTCATGCGTGCAACCCGGTGGGGGGCCGCGGGGAAGGGGCTGCCTCGGGGAACTTTTTTGGATCCCGCCTCTTGGGGAGATGGGACTCTCCCCTCTTGTGAGGGATCCCGCAAGGTCGGGCCTCGTTTGACTTGGGGAAGGGTGCCAGCTCGGTTGCCCACCAGCGGGCTGCCCCCGACCGTTCTAATGCTAACCCTTTGACCTAGACCTTCTCAGAAAATTCGAAAATTGGGCCGTGTCCGAGATGAATTAGGAAACTTGGTGGCAAAAAATCGGAATTTATTTTCGTACAATGCATTAATTGCGAATTTATGAATGTCTTGCCACTGCAAAAGCGCCCCCCGACTTCTACTTGCCACATCGGGAGGAGGACAGACCCAAACTCCGCTCCGTCAGTTCCCGCACTTCTTGCAAACTTCCCGCACTTCCCGCTCCGTCAGTTCCAAACTTCTTGCAGCATTATTGGTATTATACGTCAGCATTATTGGTATTATACTTCAACATTATTGGTATTATACTTCAACATTATTGGATTCGTAGCTATAAATTCTTTCACCTTGCTTTCACTTCTCACTTTTCACCTTGCTACTTGATCTCGATCCTTGCTTCTTGCTCCTTCATCTTCCTTGTTCCTTGATTTTCTTGCTACTTGATCCTCCTTGTTCCTTGATCTTCTTGCTTTTGATCTTCCTTGTTCCTTGATCTTCTTGCTACTTGATCTTCCTTGTTCATTGCTTCTTGCTACTTGATCTTGATCCTTGTTCCTTGCTACTTCATTCCCGTGCTCCTTGCTATAATCTTGTTCCTTGCTCTTGATCTTGATACTTGATCTTGTTCCTTGCTACTTGATCTTGCTCCTTGATCTTCTTTGCTACTTGATCTTCTTGCTACTTGATCTTCCTTGTTCATTGCTCCTTGCTACTTGATCTTGATCCTTGTTCCTTGCTACTTCATACCTCGCTCCTTGCTACTTGATCTTGTTCCTTGCTCTTGATCTTGCTACTTGCTTTCGCTTGCTCCGTGTTCCTTGCTCGTCGGTGATCCTTGCTTGCTTTTTGCAAATGATTGGACCCAATCCTCCCTGGGTTACTCCAGAAGGCCTGCAAGCATGCCCCAGAAGTTCTGTGCGGCCTGGAATGGATGAGCTATGGGACCATTTCTTGGAGTGGATGTTGTGCCACAATCCCACCAAGGAGCTTACAATGGAGTTGATCAACTTCATTCTGGAGCGATTTGATTGTGGTCATGAGCCACTGATGGAAATTAATCCATCCCCGAATGTTATAGGAGACTTGCAATGAGGGGAATGCTTGAACCCCCCTCCTTATCCGGGACGAGATGCTACATCAGTTGAGGCCTCTTCTTCGTGCTGGATATTTAGCACACTCTCTGGATGCATACATATCAGAGTTCATTCATGAAATTTGTAAGGGACATAAGTATGGCCTTATTAGGGTGTACTACAACGTGTACAACAATTTTGTGGAGTTGGGTCCGCTCTTCTTCCGTGAGTATTATCCTGTGGAATTACTTTTTCTAATGACTAGGTACCCCATATGGTGGGAAGAATCAGGCTGGGAAGAGCGTGAGCTCTTGACTCCTAACCCAGATGCATGGGTTACACCTCGCAGGCGAAGGGAAAGGGGAAGGGGAAGGGGTTAGGAACCTGGGGGAAGGTTACTAGGGACATACATCTCTATTGTATACAACCCCCCAAGATAAAGTCTATGATAGTGGTCGCATTACCTGCGTGTATACAACCCCGTGATAAGGTCTATGATACGAGAATGGTAATCAGAACGTGTATACAACCCCTGCATAAGGTCTATATACAAACGATAATTACAACGTATGGGCTATGTACTATAGTTATTATAAAAAAAAAGGCACGTCATTTAACACAAAGACGTCGTTATGGACGTCCGTGATTTTTGGTATTACTTTCCAATGTTTGGTATTCTTTTAGATAAAGAAAATACATAGGTCTTACAAGACATGGCTAATTCAACACAAACATACTACATAATAGACAACATATAATAGAAAAGACCAAAGCTTCACTCTATGCCCACTTCAACCTCAATAAGATCCTCCAGATCGAACTCATCAATATGACTTCGACCAACAGATCCGGCCAAATCATCCAAGTTTTTGAGAGAGTGACCACTGCTGACGATGAGCTTGGTTACCAAACCTTCGCATTGTCTTCTTTGCTTCTTGTAAAGCTTCTTAAACGGAGGTCGGAGCGTGTTGTGCATCCAAACGTCCTCTATTTTTGACCTTTTTGATTGCCTTTGCCCTGTAAATAAAGCGTTTCAAAGATATGAGGCAGTCCTCCAGCTCCACCCTACTGAGTTGTTCCTCGTCGCCATTCCTTATCAACCCATCCCCTTCGAGGAGCTTCGTGAATTGGGCGCTAACTTCTCTCGTTCGGATCTGGTTCATCTCGTTTTGTACCTCCAGATGCAACTGATTCGCATGGCCTAAGATTGCCTCAGTAATATGAGACTGCATTTGGTGATGGTGTGTCCCTGTCTGCGCCTTGTGTCGGCCATTTTGAGTGTCCTGAGATGAATGTAAGAGAGCGAATGAAGGTGTTTGCACGAAGAGATAGAAAGAAGAGACGATGAAGAAACAAAGAATATAAGTAGTAGTCTGGCACATAATTGCTTCTAGAACTTTCATCAATCAAAAGCACAGTGCATCGAACAATTCAAACCTTGAAATTGGCGAGGCACGTCCACGCCACCGATCGAAGCCCGACTTTGATAAAACAACGACATATGCTTGGAACATCATCAAAAGACGAAACATTATTACCAAGGGAAGTGGATGTGACAAGTTCAACACATTTTCTTTCAAAACATGAGAGGTGAATAATAGCCAACAACAAAAGAAAAACTTTAAATAATATAATGAAAGGACAACGCCACAAGATTCAAGGAGATCCACATGGGGAAGGTGACAAAGATATGGGGACCAAATTCTTTTTATTTATGGAAGGCTGCTTTCCTCCACAAGATTCAAGGAGATCCACATGGGTATGGGGACCAAATTCTTTTTATTTATGGAAGGCTGCTTTCCTCCACAAGATTCAAGGAGATCCACATGGGGAAGGTGACAAAGATATGGGGACCAAATTCTTTTTATTTATGGAAGGCTGCTTTCCTTCACAGGGCAACACAAACGATAATTACAACGTATGGGCTATGTACTATAGTTATAATAAAAAAAAAGGCACGTCGTTTAACACAAAGACGTCGTTATAGACGTCGGTCAACGACGTTAACAGACGTCGTTGAACGACGTCTGTAACTTTTTTACAGAAAACAGGGCCGGCTTTTCCGCCGCCTAGTTTTTTTGGTTCTAAGCGGCTGGAGGAGCTTTTTTCGTGGCGATTTTTGGCGCGGATCATCCTTGCGGTCCTTTCCAAGCTTCAAGCAAGCATCCAAAGGTATTTCAATGGATCAATCAACTCTATTTTTGAATTAGGCTTGTTGTTTGATAGATTTAGGGCTTCTTATTTTTTCTTGTTTGTTTTCAATCCATCCCATTTCTATCCTCCTCTTCTTTCCATCCTTGTTTTTCTTCAATCCATTTCGCCTCTTCTTAGTATGAATCGAATCCTCCTCCTTCTTCTTCCAATCTTCTTCCAATCATTGGTTTTTTCCTTCTAATCTTCCGTTCTTCCAATCTTCTATTCATTTTCTTCTTCTTCTTCTTCTTCATCACTTTCTCATTCTATTCAATCTTTCTTTCATATCTCCCCTTTCTTCTTCTTCTTCTATTTCTTCTTCTTCTATTTCTTCTTCTTCTTCCTCTTCTATTTTTTTTTCCATGGAAGAAGAGGGGACGTCGTTGAAAGACGAGGCCCATTCTTCCTCTATTTTTTATTACAAGAAGGGGACGTCGTTGAAAGACGAGGCCCCTTCTTTTTATGTTCTTCCTTTTTTTTATTTTTTTATTTTTTTGTTTTTACATGTCAATATATAGTTCTTTTTAGTTTTAATGTCAATGATCTTTTTAACGTGAATGGTCTTTTTGTTTTTTTTTTTTTATTTCTTTATTTATGTAAGTTTTCTAATTATTGAATGCCTTTATTTTTTTGCATGTACACTAATAACAAAATGCGTCGCTCTTGGAAATCGATTTTCGCAGCTCGAAGACATTCTAGGTAAGAATTTGAGTTTGAGTAGGAGAATAAAATTTTAATATTTTATTTAGGTTAAAAAAAAAACTTGGGGAGACTTGGACAAGGGCATGGTCGGCTCCGCCTTGAGTGGAGAAGACTAGGTGTTCCGGGTCCAAGCTCACCGTTTACTCTTGTAATTTTATTGATTAATGTATTTAGTTTAGAAAAAATTGGGGAGACTTGGACAAGGGCATGGGGGGCTCCGCCTTGAGTGGAGAAGACTAGGTGTTCGGGTCCAAGCTCACCGTTTACTCTTGTAATTTTATTGATTAATGTATTTAGTTTAGAAAAAATTGGGGAGACTTGGACAAAGGCATGGTCGGCTCCGCCTTGAGTGGAGAAGACTAGGTGTTCCGGGTCCAAGCTCACCGCCTACTCTTGTTTATTTTTTTATTAATATATCAATAAATAGAAATCTTTTGAAGGATTGGACAAGGGGGGTTTTGAAAAAATTGCATTATTGATTTTCGGGTTTCTAGTTAAGAATGTTGTTTTTTAAAAATGTTAGGGATGTCAAAGAAACACTAATGTGGAGTGGTTAAGAGCAAGAAAAAATTTCAATAGTTGTTTTTTTTAAAAAAATTAAAAGGGAAACTAACTCTTAAGAAAGTAGGTAAAGATTCATAATGAAGGTTTGAAAAAAGTCACAAAGCAAGATTAATGAATCTAAATTGGTTTGTAGGTATGGCCCCGAGTGTGAAGACACAAATGGTTAGTGAGATTAGACGCGTGGTCATAAATGAGATATGTGCTAACGAAAGTCCCGACCGGGAGATGCAAACTGGTCAACGTGTCGACCATTTTGTCAGACATGTGAAAAGGAAGTGCCAATTTGAGTTAGCACAAAAATGGCCAGGTCAAGAAGAAATGTTGACTTCTCTCCTTGACACACATGTAAAGCCAATGATTGAAAACCCCATGGATGAACCGAAGACATGTTTGAAGCATTGAAGCAGCCTTTAAAAGTCCCAATGCCGAGGCTCGTGTCAAGGAATGGGTAGCTTCATGGAATTCCTCAAAGAAGCGGCGTCACGCAGATCATCACAAGAACATCATTGCGGATCTCAATGCACGCCGGTTGAGGTAATTAAAAATGCTTTGCATCAAAGGGGAAGCTCTAGTGGAGGCGGGGGCCTAGCAAGGCCCACTTTTCTTTGGAGAATCACATGAACACATCAATCTTTGTTGATCCCATACCCGTAGAGGCCGTGGATGTGATACGCCTTATTGAGGAGAAACCAACACATCGCACGTATCAAATCAAGATCAACGGAACACAACACTTCCAAGATGATGAGCTATACAGTGGATGGGTTTTCAAGGGCAAAGATAGGGCAGAGACGTATGAGATGGCTCAAAGATACATACGCTTCAAGAGCCCGTGATCGCTTTGGCTACATCCATTGGACTTGCATATGAAGTTGCTAGCTCTAGTGGGGATACCATAGGGCCAATGGTGATTCTACCTTTCATGAATGGAGAGACACTTGCACACTTGTTTGACTATTTACCTAATAACTTGTCACGTTTTAGAAGATGGTCAAATGCAATTGCTAGAGCGCCAAGAAGAACTGACAAACACATAGGCTGAACTTAGGAGCAAAATGCGAAGTTGTATATCAAGTATGTTCGGAGATAGCTCTTGCCCTAGCGAAGGTGTCGTTGAGATCCACAAAGGCCACTTCACTCACACAAAGTTTAATTGCAAGAGAGTCAAATTACATTTTGATGATGAGTACCAAAATGTGTGGGTGGCCATTGGTGATTGGGACAATGCAATTCATTTTTACGCCAAAGAGCGTCGTCCCTTGTTGAAGTGTCGGTACTTACTTTCGGATGGACAAGCAAAATATCCATGGTTAGAGGAAACTGTGTTTGAGAAATCAAAGGATGATGATCGTGTATGGGGACACCTAAATTCATGATGTCTATGCATTGGGATATATTTATGAGATGCTTCTGGATTTCGTGCAAGCTATGCGACGAATGGAGTGGTTTAATAATAACAACAATGCCCAATGGATTAATCCAACCCATATGTACCAACGACGTCTTGACAAGTTGGAGGAGCAAAAATAAGAATGATGTGCCTACGTGAAGGCGTATTCTCATCACGCACCCAAAGCGAAGTTGTTGAAGCCTTACAAAGTGTTGGAATATCTTCTACCATGGTTGTGAGACAAAGACGACACATGAAGTGCATGGATGCCTTGGAGATGTCAAAAGTGTTGTTGTCACAACTCAAAGAATGAATACAATATTGTATATCTTGCCATGTTTAAGAGTATTAAATTTTTTAATTGTCTAATAACCAAATATATAAAGACACTTTTAATTATTCAAATCCCAATGTTTTGTAATGAACTTCCCATGTTGCTAACATTTGTTGCTTTCCTACTATGTTATTCATCGCACTCCATATAAATAACTTGCAAGTTTTTGCACATGTCCAGCAACCATGGGATGCGGCACGATGGCATATCTATTGTTCACAACTTTACTTCTCGCGTGGCTTGGTAGCCTTATTGGCAGCCCTAAACCGCAAAAGGCCTTTAAGAGGCGAAGTTGGTCGTTCGGGTTTAGCTCGCCACCACCGCCACCTCCACCATTGTGCGGATTTGGTATGGATTTTTTCTAGGATAAAATATAAGTTAACCATTTATTTTAACGTTCTAATGTTTTTAAATGTAGCGTGTAAATGCGGTTCGTCCTTCTTTTCCTATGCATAATGTTCGCCGTCGTGGTTATGGGCGGATCTTCTTCTCACCACCCGAAGAGAGGCGGAAAAAGGACCTCGTGTCGAAAGCGGGAAGGCGAAGAGCGGGGAACTCCGAGATATCAACGAGGCGATAACCACGAAGATAGGTGGAATGCCTTGCAATTCGGGATGTCGCCCGCAGAAATGGAGATTGCGGCGCCGGTTTGTTGAACAAAGTAGGCGGAGGTCCGGGCGCCCATGACCTCCACGTCATAGCTCATACACTCCTTGAATTCAATCTTGGGCGCCTTCAGAGCACGAGGAGATTGAACCCGCACGAAAGAGCACCGACCGTCGTTCACGTCGGAGTGGACGCAATTCCTCTTCAAGCTCTGTTAAAGATCGTGCACCACCTGCACCACCTCCACGTCGGCATGTCTTTGAATATGAGTGAGTTCATCTTGAATTATGCCCTTTTTTGTTCACTAACACATATTCATATGTTAGTCGTATGTTGAGTGTAGTAACAAGAAGTTGCCGCCACAACAACTGCGGATGGCGGCGATTTTTTGGAAGATGGCTAATAGTGTCACAAATAGCATTTGCCAAAACGTCCACAAGGGTGAATGGAACTTCGGGGAGCCTATGATGAGGAAAAAGAGAGGATCAAGGCGATTTTAGAAGCAGAATATCCCGAGCTCCAAGTCGGGGAGATCTCTCATGGAGGGAGGGTTTGTTCAAAAGCGGGGTAAAGCATGTTAAAACCACCCGGGTATTAGGCTTTTAGTTCTTCATTATAACCTCATTGTACTCATATTTTATTTATATTTTCTTGAGCTAATCAAAGCGGCTATGAAAGCTCTTGCTTACTTAAAACTCTGAGGAGTCGGAGTAGAGGAAGTGGCACCAGCCTATCCCAGTTGACTCATGAGGCATTTCAAGTACATCATCTCTCCCATGAGTGGGTATAATTGGAGTATTGACATGTGGACTAAGTCCTTGTATTGCATTGTAGTCGGAGAGTGGTATATAGTTAGATGGCGCCATGTGGACTAAGTCCTTGTATTGCATTGTAGTGTTTGAAGGCCAACATATTATCAAAGAAAGGGGAAGCTAGAACAAAGCGTGGCCGGGCCAGAATGCAGCCGAAGCAAGTGGTAGCCTATATAGTGCCAATAAGGTAGATGCGGCCGGTTATGGCTTCTGGATAAGACTATTTGTAAGTATAAATTTGGTTTATAATGTAGGTTCTCGAGTTGAACACTAACATTAGTTTTGGTGCTCATTCTCAATAGAAGTCATTTCTTTGGTCGCCTGGCCGCTAAAGATGAACGCGAAAGGGCCTTCAAAAAAGGCAGTCATGCGGCCATCCAGTACGCCGCTGCGCGTGAACGGGGGGAAGTGTGTATCATTCATTAGATAATTAATTGTGACTACAATGAACTAATTGTTCTTGAGACAATATAATGCGAGGTAAATGAAGCCAATGAAGAAGAAGAAGAAGAAGAAGAAGAAGAAGAAGAAGAAGAAGAAGAAGAAGAAGAAGAAGAAGAAGAGAGCAACAACTAAAGACTCAATATATTTTGTAATGTGCAAATTACATTGTGAAATATATTAATTGAATTCAATCTAAATTTTTTATGCCTTGTTCTTATTATTTGTGATTTTTTTTTGTTATGTTAATTTTATGCTCGATTCTATTTTTTTATTCTTAGATTTATTAAACATTTAATTACATATTAAATAATAATGCTTATCTACCATGATACTGAATACTAATATAATTTAATCAATATTTGTTTCTATTTTTCGAATTTTTAAATTTTTAAATTTTTATTCTCGATTTATTTTGTTCATATTTAATATTTATTAATACTATTAATATTATTGTTAATATTAATATTATTTAATATTAATAAATATTACTAAATATTTATTTATATTAAATATTTGTTAATATTGAATATGAATATTAACTGTCCGTTAAATAATATTGAATAATATTAAATAAATATTTTTTTTTTCAAAATTCCTTGATCGTCGTTTAACGACGTTGATGGCGTGGCTGCCACGTGTATCGCCACCTCATCATTCGTCTCGACGTCAGCGCGCGGCCGCCACGTCAGCAACGTCGTTGAACGACGTGGTGGCGTGGCTGCCACGCCAGCAGACGGTGGCGAATACGTCGAACGTCGTTGAACGGCGTTACACCGCGTGGCCGCCCGCGTCGGCCTTCTACCGGTAACGCTATTTACTGGACGACGACGCGCGACATGATGGCGTGTACTTTTTCGTCGTTTAACGGCGTTGCCAATCATCGCCACGCCGGGCCCCAGCGTTGGCCTTAATCTGGTAAAGCGGCGCGGTCGACTCCACGCGGACCCGCGAACGACGTTGAACGGCGTCCGTCGTCGCTTTAAGACGAACGCGGTTGAGACGCAGCGTATAGCGGCGCGATAAAAGTCGTTTATCGGCCGCCGACGTCGAAATAGGCGTCGTTTATCGGCGTTTTGACGTTGATCATCGGCGATGCAAGCGGCGCCCGGATGTCGTAATAGACGCCGTAACGAGGGCTTTAATTTTGTAGTGGGTGGTTTTAAAAAATCGAAATTAAACAAAAGCGAATTTCAACCATTTGTTCCGATTCAACAAAAGCGGCGGACTCCATATCAATCTAAGCAATTCGACAAACACCAACTATTTTCTCCGGAAGCTCGTTCATCGATGCGTGACTCAACCAAAAATGCCAGTATCAATAGAAAGCGTAATTAATATAACCGAAAGTGCAAGGTGAAGGATGTAAGAGGCAAATGTAGAAGATCCAATATCAACATCTATTTCCGGATAGTTTGGCCCCTTATATAATGGCATTGTCGAGCCTTTCCAAGCAAACAAGCAAACATGATTTCCCAGCGTGGCCTTCACAATCCAAGGCCCTTTCACAATCATGTTAACAAGCTTACCTCGATGTTTGAAATGCATCGTCTTCATGAATAAACCTGTACAAAAAGTGACCACGGGTGATTGGGTTATCGAGACATAGTAAAAAGCTGACTTTGTGATGTTCTCTACGGGAACTTGCAGATTTCTGACAAATACAAAGGATTTAAGAGCATATCCTTACGTTTGAGCTTCATACAAAGCCTTTTTTTATTGTTGTCTTCCCAAGGCGAGCACTATCACGCTTTCAGATTAATCCCGGCCTTGAGCATGGACCCCATCGGTGCATTTGAAAGCACACATCTCGCGTGAAGAAGCGAGAGCTATTGCCGCCATAAGGGCCGGGTTCCCATTACCTCTAATTGAAACAGTCATTTGGGGATGAATGGCGGGACACGGGATCCCCTGGGGAGAAGAGGATATGTCGGTGTTGTGAGATGCACGTGATAGAGGATGAGCACCATGCCCTCCGGTGATTGCCCAAAGATATGCCCATGTCAAGAAGCGGTGCACAGCGATCTTAGATGCTCGACACACCGCTACATCGAGTTACTCGCATCACCTATGGTAGCGCGGTTGGGGAGCTTACATCCTGTGAGATTTCGGGTCGGACTTGCTCTTTGGGGCATGGTATTTGAGAGCCTCTTTGTTAGGGTTTTTCCTCCCAAGTGGGGTTTTTTCATCCGGTAGTAGGGTTCTCTTGTCTGATTACATTGTTTGTTTTTGGTGTTGGGGTTTTTGGCTTTTTTGCCTGTTCTCTACATGTACCGTCTCATAGGCCTCTGGCCTCCGTGGACGTTAAAATAAACTTCCTTCCTTCCTTCCTTCCTACCAAGCACATGGTCAAGCTTTTCATGAGATCTGTGCCAATCTACACCGAGAGGGTTAAGCATCCACTATGTTCCTGGAGATTTGATCTTTTTCGCAAAATAGTGAGGGCCACGAATTAAAAATGCACTTGCCGGAGGAGAGGCCCAGCCATTAGAACCCGTGTCGCCCCACGCCGCCCGTGTCGCCCCACGTGCACTTGGCACACCTGCCGACAAAAATATTCCGGCAGGAAATTCGCTTAAGCGAATTTCACTGCCAAATTTGCGTAAGCGAATTTCCCTGCGGAATACCCCGAATTCGGGAGCCAAAAAAGGCCGCGATCCAATAGCATTAGAATCATCTAAAACGGAGTTTGAGTCTTCAAGTTATAGTGTTTTAAGTAAATGCTATAAAAAACAACGTAAATGAGCATAACTTATGAATTTCAACTATAATTTAGATGAATTTGAAGAAAGAAAGAAAGAGGGAGGGAGGGAGGAATTTGAGGAGCAACAAAAACTCTATTACCATTTTTTCAAAAAATGCTCTTCGTTTGGAGGGTATATTTGAAATTTTCGCAAACTTGAGGGGTATATTTGAAATTTTTCCAAGATTTTATATGGAATTCTTATATAACAAAGCTCAAAATGTGCTCAAACAATTCTAAATGTGCTCTAACATATCTAGCTTTTAATCAAAGTATAGATTAGTGCCCTTTGGTTTGGCAAAAGAAAATTGCCTCTCATTCTAGAATTGGATCCCCAAATCACTGCTATATAATACTAGGATGGGTTTGGAACGGGTACTCAGGATATCCTATTTCTATTGACCTTAGCCTCAAACTAATAACTTGGAAGCGGTGGTTGCTGAAAAATCGAATATGCCAAGAGAAGAGGAAAAGTGGACAAGCTGTTTCATGCGTGAATGAATGAGATACAAATATATAGGCACATGGCGCCAACTGTGCAAATGTACTAGTCAGCATATGTACATGTCACATAAGACTTGAAAGGCTGTAAGACAACAGCTTGGAAAACTGAGGCCAAGTCTAGATACCTAGTGATTTGATTATCCTTTAGACGTAGCTTTTTTACTTCGTCTTTGTATGCCTGCATATTTTCCAACTTTTACTGCACTGTCTACACGAGCATGGGTATAAATGTTTGCCATAAGAATATAGGCTGCCGAACAAGAGGGATCTAATTGGATAATTTCATCAAAACATAATCTCGCAAGCTTTACATTGCAGTGCATTTTGCAAGCATTAAGAAGAGTCCTCCATAGACAAATATCAGCTTGTATGCCAGCATTGAGTAAGTTATATACTTCCTGAAAGCACCCTGCACGCCCAAGAAGATCAAGTATGCAAGTAAGATGTGACACATCCATCTTTACTCCATAATATTCTTTCATAATTCTGAAGTACCAAAGGCCTTCATCTGCCAATCCTGCATGACTAAAAGCAGTAAGGATGCTCAAGACAGCTATATCATTCGGTTTACCGCCAGCCAGCTGCATGTCATCAAAACACTGCACTGCTAAACTGACATGTCCAAGCTGAGCATATGCAGCAAGCATTGCATTCCATGCCACCACATTTTGATGTTGCAATCCCTTAAACGCAGCATATGCTTCATTCAAGCTCCCACATCTGGCATACATATCAACGAGGATACTCCCTATATCGATATCAAAGTGGAAACCATTTATAATGACCTGCTCATGAATGTGTCTACTCTGCACCATGTTCCCAATGCTGCCACATGCTTTTAGGACACTCAAAAAGGTGACTTTATTTGGCCTTTCCTTTGTGTATTGCATGCTCTCAAAACATTTTAAGGCAAGATCTCCTTCACCATGCTCAGCATATCCATCTATCATTGCACTCCAAGTGACCACATCTTGTTTGACCAATTTGTTAAAAACTATTAGTGCTTCCTCCAGAGTCCCCCACTTGGCATACATGTCCACAAGGGCATTCCCTACAACTGTCTCAGGTTCATTATTTTTTTCAAGAATCTGCTGATGTATGTATCTGCCATGTGTAATGGTGCTTGTGCTACTACAAGCCTTCAAGATGCTCAAAAAAAGAACCTTGTCTGGCATTATCCCATCACTGAGCATGCTTTCAAAACATTGCAGTGCAGTTGAGGTTTCATCATGCTGAGCATATCCTGTTATCATTACGTCCCACAATACCACGTTCCTATGTGGTAATCTGTCAAACACCATTTGTGCCTCTTCCAAACTCCCACATTTTGCATACATATTCACCACAGCACTCGCAATGACGACATCATATTGAGATTTACTTCCAACAATCTGTTCATAGATGTGCCTACCTTGGGCTATGGCAAGTGTATTTCCACATGCTTTTAAAGTGCTCAAAAATGTGATTTTGCTTGGCTTTATGCCCTCATGCTGCATTTTCTCAAAGCAGTCTAAGGCAATTTGGCTTTGACCATTCTCAACAAATCCTGCAATCATGACATTCCATGACACTTCATTGCGATTTGGCAATGTAGAAAAGGTTTCATATGCTTCAAACAAGTTTCCACATTTAGCATACATATTCACAACAGATGTTCCAACAGTAACATCAAAATGAAGTCCATATTCGACAATCTTTCTATGAGTATCCCTCGCATTCTGTACTGCACCAACATTATAACATGCTTTCAAGATACAAAGGAACGTGTATTTATCTGGCTTCCTATGCACTTGCTGCATTCTTTCATACATTTCAAAAGCCATCTTATGATGATGATTACTAACGAAGGCATCTGTGATCGCATTCCATGTGAAGTGATCTGGCTTTGAAACTCTGTTGAAGACTTGAGTGGCTTC
This sequence comes from Isoetes taiwanensis, assembly GCA_021234155.1. NCBI lineage: Eukaryota > Viridiplantae > Streptophyta > Lycopodiopsida > Isoetales > Isoetaceae > Isoetes > Isoetes taiwanensis. The sequence continues at coordinate 25,496,012 of JAJEKV010000002.1, read as the reverse complement.
AACAAAACTTCCACAAACAGAAAAAAGATGAATTAGGTGGTTAGCTAAGACAGGAACAGAATCTAGCCCGTTATTGGCCATAAAAAACTGTAGCTGCCTACCCAGATTTATATCTTGATGTTCTTTGCATCTTTGCATCAAGCTAAAAGCTAGTTCTCTGGAATTTGGAAATTCTTGAGAATGAATCTGAGTAGGGTCTTGAAAATTCCTGCTGATAGTGAAGGTCAAAACCTCTAAAGAAACTGACAAAAAAAACATAATGGGAGTGAGAATACCTGAGTTGATGGTATGCCGGAGGCATCGGATACGCCCCAGCCATGGTTCTCTCCTCCTCCTACTCCGATATTGCTAAATGGCTACTGGGGTTTCTTTTCTAACAATCCTTGGCGCCCTCATTCATAGGTTGCCCCGATAACAATATCACAGTTGGGTCGCTGCTATTTCCGGTGGTGCATTCTCAGGCATCCACGTCGCCCCTGCCGATTTCAAGGAATCCTATTTCCGTTCTTCATGCTTCAGCACCGGCTGCACAGGTAAGAAATGATGGCAAATTTTGATCATAGTAACCGGATCTTGCGCTCCCCAACTGTGATATTGTAAGGGTAGCACAATTGGTCCTGTAACTCCCGGTCGCTGCCAAACCGGGAATCCAGTCCCAATTGTGCTACCCTTATACAATCAGATGCACGACATGATAGGTTGTTATGATAGTCTAGTGGTTCGGCAATTGGTTATTACAGGTATACCCCGCCCAAGCTCAAATCCCAGTGGCTATCATTGGATGACATGAATGATCCGTGTTCATGGTGATCATAGTCGAGTGGTTAGACCATTTGATACAAGTGTGCCCCGTGCAGTTCAAAACCCACTGATTATCATTGCACGACATGGTTAAGAAAATAAATGGAACTACAAAGTGGGAATCGTATAGTCATAATACTTTGCCCAATTCGTTTTGGGTTGGGAAAGGGTTTTCTGGCAGTGGTTAGGACTATGATTTCAGTATCGTATTGTATGGAAAATGGTATAATTTGCCATGTGAGAGGAGCTTGGATGGTTATTGCTATTTTGGGTTGCTTAATTAGAGAATTTTTTGGGATGTTTCAAAGGTCCGAAATGAGAAAGCATGTGAAGGCGGCCCTTGTTGTCGGCCAGAGCTCCTGATGCAGGGCGGCAGACCCGGTTTCGAGGAGGGGTAGTTTGCTCGAGTACAGATCCGGGAGGCAGGCTATGGCGGCTTTAAACAGAACAGCTATGGTGGCTTTTCGATGGCAGTTCAGTCGCTCCAAACCTAGTAGGGAGTGGAATTTCGAAGCTGGAAGAGACTTCCAGGCGAATACGTTGATTTTCTTTTCGCAAGATCCTAGAGGTCGAGCTACTGGCAAGAGACCCCGCTTTGCGGACCGAATACTTGATTGCTATCTTCGATGAGTAAGTAATAGGGGGGGAATTCCTCTTGCACTTGCAGATTTGTTCGGGATGCAAAATTGCACCTTTGGTCAACAAATTCCTCGGCCGGAGAAAGGGGAGGGGGGAAACCCGGATGCTTTTCTTCGGGCAATCTTTTGTGGGGGTTCATCGCCTTTTGACTTTGCCGAGGAAACAGCCGATCTGTGCAGATGCATGCATATGTGCAAAAGTTTCAGATCTTCAAGAGCTGGAAGAGAGTTCCAGGCTGGAAGAGACTTCCAATTTGTTTCTTTCGCAAGGCATCCATCCCTCAAAGACGCACTCTGTCCAGTCTGGGCAGTGTCGTTCAGCGGTGCAGGCTCCATGCTAACCATTGGCTTTTTTATTTTGCGTTTTTCTTGTGCTTCAACCATGTGGTCGATCGACACCATAGGAAGTGGTTTCTTGTTTTTGGGTCAAAATCTTAATGGCCATTGATCTGGCACAATACCAGGAATATCCCACAGATCAATGGCTCTGAATAAAACTTGAAATAAAACCCATAAAGATGCTAAAAAACGATCAGCACCCATCACTTGAGAATCGTATAGTCACTATGATCAGCATCTTTCTATTGTGCAGGCACTATGCAGGCTCAAATCCTGCATGTTCTAACACATATGTATGTTCTAACACATATGTATGAGGTAATGATGAGAATTTCTTTTCCAAAATCATATGAGGTAATGATGAGAAATTCTCTTCTCCAAGATTTTAGTAAAGAGAAATCTTCGCGGCGGCCAACCGCCACAACAAATTTACTGTGTACATAACTGAGTTTTAAAAGGATATTGTAATTTGGCATGTGAATATTGTATATTTAATCTTCAAATTTTGGAACTTGTTCTATTTCAGTGTAATATTTCACTTGTTTTTTCAATGAAAAGCTATGTTCCGGGGAAACAAGAGTTCTCTCTAACACACACTTGAGGCAAATTCTAATTGTGTTAAAAGAGGTTAGAAAGTGCTAATTTAATGTAGCCAATGCTCTCTCTGTGCAAAAAAATAACCAATTTTGGGGTCAAAATACAGTTTCATCTTCCAATTCTATATTTTGCGTTGTTTTAACCTCTTTTCGGATCAAACAAAAGAATCTTTAGGGAATATTCTTTTAACTCACATTTGTACCCAGTAGTGTTTAATACGCAATAGTGTTGCATATTCATATATGGAGACAGACATGGGATGGGACTCCAATCTTCTAGCTTCATCTATGGTGAAGAGACATCAGTCCTTGTTCTTCTCCGAACATATCAGAGTTGAGGGGACGATGACCACGATTAGAACCATAACAGAGGAAAGCAAGGCAAGAATCAATTTGACCAAGTAAATTTCTGCAATGAATGTGAATATATGGTAATTCTGGAGCATACTCAGAGGGAGAATAGAGTTCTTAGAACTTTATTGATGCACTGTTATCTGCATCTCAAGGTGACGTCTATCTGTTTTTGAATCTCAGGGTGATATTGCAGTGGATTACGATGTAATTAAAGCTACAGTCTGCTTTCCTTTTCTTCGCTTTCCCCAATAACTTAATTTCTTTAATTAGGACGCTCTTCTACGAGGGAGCCGTAGAGCCAGAAACATTTACTTTGTGAGCTTCCTCTCGTTTGGACAAACCTATGGAAAGCACAAACGGATCTAGATCAGGCAGTGCATAAAATTGGCACTGTAACGGAATCATGTTCAGGAAATCTGAGTACGGATAGAGTGTGTTATACAGCCCCCTCCCCTACGTGGATGATTTCTGGCCATCGATGCAAGTATGAAAGAAATGTTTTAGGGCAGATCCCCATTGGGGTGGCACCTGAGTTTCCCACCTGCGCCACGTAAGCGACTTACAAGCATAGCAAAAGCCACCGTTCCCGTTTAAAGCCTGTGCCACGTAAGCGAAAATGAGGAAAACTGAATTCAACGTTTCCATTGCAATTGCTTTTCTTTACATGTTGGCTTCCGGTGACCGAGGATTGAAGGCGAAGGAGATTTTTTGATGAGCGATGAGGCTGTGATGCTCCTGGGATACCTTCAGGTTGTGAAGCACTCGGATACCTTCAGGTCAGATTATAGCTTTTTGCAATTTCAATGGATCCTCCTACTCTTCTTTTAATTGCTTTATTACTACAAGCAATTACTATTGTAATGAGCATTTCTGATACTATTGACGAAGTTCTGGATGAGGAGCTTCGTGATAATGAAGAGAATGAAGAACAACCAGAATTCATGTCCACAATACTTTTTCTGTGAATGTAACTGATGAATTTAGATTGCCAAGAGGAACTTTAACAGGTATAAGGTATGGGCAATGGTATATCAGACCCCGATCAATCCATTGGTTTTGTCATGCAAGTAGATCCCGCTCGTTTTAAAGATATGTTTAGGGTATCCCAAGACACTTTTCGTTACATTTGTAGCCTAGTCACAGATGATCTACAATCCCAAACTCCTCCTTGTTTCAGTTCCATTCCAAATCACGTAGTCTTAGTAGAGAAGCAACTTACCATTGCTTTGAGACGATTGGCATCTGGCAACAGTTTCCTAACCTTATCAGAATTATTTGGGATTGGATCTCCACTGTTGCACGCACCACATTGAAGTTTGTGTCAGAAATTTGTCAAGACAACTTCTGCTTTATTTATATTTGTCAAACACAATGTCTAGACCATTAATTTTCTTCTCAACAGAATCTCCAATGTATTGCAACACTTACATATATTTCAATAGGATTTCATATTTAACTTTGCATAGCAATCACACTATGAAAAGAAGATCACACTATTTATCATTTCTTGATCTATGAATAACAACCACCTTTGAAATCTTATCCCATTGAAGATAATAATCAATGCAGACAATATAGCCAATGGTTAAATAATCAATGCAGACAATATAGCCAATGGTTATTCCCTTACCTTCTTCGACCAGGGCTTAGACGACTTCACCGCCTATTACAAAGAAAATACCACAGATGCACCGAATGATTAATCGATTCTTCTTGTATAGTTTATGTAGGGCAGTTCCGGCGGTAATGGAACCGCCCAAGCTCTTCGGAACCGCCTTGATCATCACCTCCTATCCATAGGAGTTTCTACTTTCAAATATCCCATATTTCTATTTGATGCTGCAACTGTTTTCACGAACAATAATAATATGTTTATTTGCAACCATTGAAAAACCTACGGACCATGGTCAAACCTTAGGTCATATGAATATCCCATATTCATATTATTTGCATAACCCAAGCGTCTTCTCTGTTCAACACAGGTTCTTAGGATTTGCTAACCCCATGTATATTCACTTGTTTTCCACAGTGACAACAGTGACCAATGTTCTCATGCCATAAAGATATCTGGTTCAACTTCATCTACTGTTTCTCTTAACCATCAAATTTAAACTGTAATTCAATACTCACCATATCTAAATTGTGAACTGAACACATTTTCTCACATTCCCCTTTTTCAGATCACAACTTGTAATAAACCTGCAATTCAGTCTTGTAATTATTTTCTGGAACCTTATACTACTTAAGGCTTTAGTCAGCACATCTGCAAGCTGTTCTTCAGATCTAATATATTCTACTTGTATTATAGACCTCCTCACCATATCTCTGATGAAATGTAATTCCATCTCAATATGTTTTGTTCTTTCATGTAGTATAGGGTTCTTGGTCATAGCAATACAACTCTGATTATCACAGAATAACTTTGTACCTTCATTTTGAGCCAAACCAAGTTCTTCCAGAAGTCTTCTGCACCACACTATTTCCTTTGCTGCCATGGTTGTTGCTGCATATTCTGACTCAGCAGTTGATAAAGCAATTGATGATTGTTTCTTGCTTCTCCAACTAACTGGACCTCCTCCAAGCATCATTAAATACCCTGAGGTAGATTTTCTCTCATCCTGATCCCCACACCAGTCTGCATCACAATAAGCCTTCAAGATTAGATCATTAGAGTCAAAAATTATTCCAGTTGACTTTGTTCCTTTTAGATATCTCACTACCCTTTTAGCTGCTAACCAATGTCCTTTGCCAGGGTCATTATTATATCTACTAAGAACATTGACAATGTAGGCGATATCTGGTCTTGTGTTATTTGCAATGTATAATAGACTTCCCACCAAAGGTCTGTAAGGAGTTTCTGTCATTTCCTTTCTCTCTTTATCTGTTTGTGGACATAATGCCTTTGAAATCTTGACTCCTGGTACAACTGGTGTATTTGTAGAGTTGCAATCTGTCATGTTAAATCTGTCAATGACTGTGTTAATGTATTTTTCCTGTGAAAGCATGATCCTCTTATCTTTCCTGTCACGTGTAACTTCAATCCCTAGGAATTGCTTTAACTCACCTAAATCTTTGCATTTGTTTAATATTCTAGTGCTGCTGGCTGCCATAACACAATCATCCACGTATAATCCAGCTATACAATACTCTAGCTTCTCTCTGAAAATGTAGACATTTCCATCATTCTTGAGTGCCTCAAATCCCTGTTCCTTCAAGTAACTGTCAATGCATTTGTTCCACTGTCTAGGTGACTGCTTAAGGCCATAAACTGCTTTCTTTAATTTCCAAACTTTGTTCTCACCATCTTCATAACCAGGGGCCTGTTTCATGAAAATCTCTTCCTCTAAATCAGCATTTAAGAACGTTGTGCTAACATCCATATGATGTAGCTCTAGATCATAAGCATTAGCCATAGCAATTAGCATTCTAATGCTTGTTAACTTAACCACTGGGGGATAGGTCTCTTCATAGTCTACCCCTTGTTTTTTAGAGTATCCCTGCGCTACAGGCCTAGCTTTATACTTAGTACTTCCATCAGCATTCAATTTTAACTTGTAGACCCATTTATTTCCCACAATGTGTTTATTTTTAGGCAAATCAACCAATTCATAAGTTGAAGTTCTATCAAAAGCATTCATTTCTTCTTCCATTGCCTTTCTCCACATGTTCCCATTCAAACCATTTATAGCATCTTCAAAAGTTTCAGGGACTCCATCTTCCAATACCATTAATGCCTCACTTATGTCTTCTTTATGCAGCCTGCTACTTTTGCCATCATTCTCTCGTCCATAATTTTCAATATTTATATTCAAGTCTTCCTTTAGCCTTTCTGCTTCTGTTTTTCTCCTTTTTTGTCTACCACTTGGTACTTCAAGAGAGATTTTCATATCACTTTCAATACTTTGGTTTTCTTCAGTCTCCTTTTGTTCCTCATCTTCTTCATTGTCACTTTCAATGATTTCATGTGTTGACACATCTGCTGGGCCTGTCAATTCTTCTTCCTTCTTCTGTTCTTCCTCTGTAAAAGACTTATCCATTTCAGGTTGCACAGGTTCTTTGTTTATTCCCCTTGGCCTATATAATTCCTTTTCAACAAAGTCTACATCCCTACTGACTAGAATTCTTCTGCTTGCAGGATCGTATACTCTATATCCCTTCGAATGTTCATCATATCCCACTAAGTAGGTTATCATTGACCTATCATCGAGCTTCAACCTTTTTTCTTCTGGAATATGAGTATAAGTTAAGCAACCAAATGCTTTGAACTTTTCATAATTAGGGGTTTTCCCTGACCACAACTCTTCTGGACATTTTCCAGCCAACACTCTTATTGGTAAAGTATTCTGTATTTCAACAGCAGTTTTAACTGCTTCTTCCCAGAGGAAGTTAGGCAAACCAGAATGTTTGAGCATTGCTCTGACAGCATTTAAGATGCTCTTGTTCTTCCTTTCAGCTGTGCCATTTTGTTGAGGAGTATAGCTGCAGGTATGTTGCCTTCTTATTCCTTTCTTTATGCAGTATGTTATGAATTTCCCTGACATATACTCTCCCCCTCTGTCTGACCTGACACACTTAATTCTTTTCCCTGTAGAACATTCTACTTCTGCTGCAAATAGCTTAAAAGCCTCAAAGGCCAAATTCTTGCTTCTCAAGCAATAGACTCTAGTTTTTCTACTATAATCATCAATGAAAGTTATAAAGTACTTCTTACCTGAGATTCCTGTTATGTTGAGTGGTCCACAGAGGCCAGTATGCACAAGTTCCAAGATTCCCTTTGCTCTCTCCTTTGATCTTGAAAATGGCAACCTGCATTGTTTACCCAACATGCATCCTTTGCACACATGGTCAGTCACCTTTGTATTCGAGCTTTGTATCAGACCATTGTTTATGAGATACTCAATGTTTTTTAGATGTGTGTGTCCAAGTCTCTCATGCCAGCATAGTATATCAGGAATTGTAGCTATGTTAATGCTGCTCAAACAGTGAGGATTTATGCCAAACAAGTTTCCAACACGTTTTCCCAGAAATTTCAATTTATTCCCTTCATAAACTTTACATTCAAGTTGCTGAAACACAACTTTGAAACCCATGTCAACTAGTTGACAAACTGAAATCAAGTTTCTGACTAAACTTGGAACACATAACACATTTTGCAGATTAATTGCCTTCCCTTCTAGATCAAACAGCTCTAATACTCCTACTTCTTCAATCCTTTGCAAGCTTCCATTTCCAACTTGTACATGTTCTCCTTTATTGCCTTGGCACTCCTTTAGCAATCTTGATGAGTAAGTTATGCTTTTCTCAGCTCCACTATCTAGAATTAGGAGATCATCATCATTAATGTTAGAACAAGCAGCAAAAACTTTAGAGTTTCTTACCACAATCTGTTTCTGAGTTCCCCTCTTCCAGTTTGACTTCCTCAGCCACATTTGCCTCGAAAGCAATTTTTCCTCTTCCCCTACCTCTCCCTCTTGCATTAGAATTTCTTCCTCCCCTTCCTCTGCCTCTAGAATTGTCTTTTGGAGTAGAACAAGTTGAGGCATAATGGCCTCTTCCTCCACAATTATAACAATTTATTTCTTTAGTCAAATTTGGGCAGTTTACCTTGATATGTCCATGCTGGTTACAATGATAACAGGGCCCAATTTTGCTTTTATTTTCCCCTTTATTTTTCCCCTTTAAACAAAATCTGACTTGTTTCTTCCTCATCCCCAACCTTGCTTTGTTCTATTTCTGTCTTCAACATTCGTTCTGCCTCTTCTCTAGTTCGGGCTATTGTTCTTATGAAGATAGATATGTTCCCTAAACTTGTCACACTTCTGGAGATAGCCAATACTTGCTGCTGCTGTGAATAAGTTACACCTGCACCCTCAAGATCTGCAATTATGTTGTCAAAAGTTTGCAAGAATTCATTCACATTACTTTTGTCAGACAAGTTTCAGCCTTCTTAATTCATTCTCTAAGACATCAATATGTGAAGACGTCTTTTCTTCATAAGTCATCATCATATACCTCCACATATCTCTGGGATGTTTCCCTCTCAGCTTCAGAACAATGTCAGAGCCTACCTTGCTCATAATTATTCCTTGAGCTTCTCTTATTTTTGCTAGGTTTTCACTGCTTCCACCTGCTCCAGAGGTAACACTAACCTCTTTACCTTCTCCTTCAACTGAACTCTCAGCTTCTGTTGAGGAACTCCCTTCCTCACCTGCAATTGAAGACTTGTGCTCTACTCCTTTTGCCAATTTACCAGCAGGTTCAACAATGTCCCACAAATCCTCCACTTGCAATACATGTTTTACTTTTTCTTTCCAGACCTGGAACCCTGAATCTCCTTTGAATACTTCAATAGCATTCAATAACCCTGCACCAAAACGGCTAGACATTTTTCTAGCTCTGATACCACTGTCAGAAATTTGTCAAGACAACTTCTGCTTTATTTATATTTGTCAAACACAATGTCTAGACCATTAATTTTCTTCTCAACAGAATCTCCAATGTATTGCAACACTTACATATATTTCAATAGGATTTCATATTTAACTTTGCATAGCAATCACACTATGAAAAGAAGACCACACTATTTATCATTTCTTGATCTATGAATAACAACCACCTTTGAAATCTTATCCCATTGAAGATAATAATCAATGCAGACAATACAGCCAATGGTTAAATAATCAATGCAGACAATATAGCCAATGGTTATTCCCTTACCTTCTTCGACCAGGGCTTAGACGACTTCACCGCCTATTACAAAGAAAATACCACAGATGCACTGAATGATTAATCAATTCTTCTTGTACAGTTTATGTAGGGCAGCTCCGGCGGTAATGGAACCGCCCAAGCTCTTCAGAACCGCCTTGATCATCACCTCCTATCCATAAGAGTTTCTACTTTCAAATATCCCATATTTCCATTTGATGCTGCAACTGTTTTCACGAACAATAATAATATGTTTATTTGCAACCATTGAAAAACCTACGGACCATGGTTAAACCTTAGGTCATATGAATATCCCATATTCATATTATTTGCATAACCCAAGCGTCTTCTCTGTTCAACACAGGTTCTTAGGATTTGCTGACCCCATGTATATTCACTTGTTTTCCACAGTGACAACAGTGACCAATGTTCTCATGCCATAAAGATATCTGGTTCAACTTCATCTACTGTTTCTCTTAACCATCAAATTTAAACTGTAATTCAATACTCACCATATCTAAGTTGTGAACTGAACACATTTTCTCACAGTTTGTCGATGCCCTGTGAAGAATGCACATCATCATTTACAGTGGCCTTCAGAAGAAGGAATGCTTGCAGTAAAGCATGGATTTCAGGCTTTTCATAGCTTTACTAACTGTTGCGGAGCCATTGATGCAATACATATTGTAATGGAGCTTCCTGATTATGAAAGTGAGGTTGAAACAAAGTTTAAATTGAAATGCACTTATTTGCTCCAAACGCACTTCAGAAGGAATCTTTGAAAGATTCCTTAAAATTCCCTAAAAAAAGGCCATTTTGAAGGTTTGTGCATGACAAGTGTGACAATTTAGATAATTCAGGTACCCTTTTTGAGGGGTTGATTGAACATAGCTTCTATGCAAAAATATTTAATAGTTATTTTCAGGCTCCTAATTTGGAACAAAAAATAGTTACTTTTATGAGGTGTAGCAAGAAGAAGGCAATGAAAAAAACTGCAAGGGTAGTAGAGTGATAAGAAGTGATATTATTCAGTGTTTGTGAAAATTTTACAAAATTATGAACAAAATTGTCAAAAATATAGCACATTTTGACAAAGCCTCATCACCTGCAATTTCTCCATTTACATGTTTGGGTCGTCGGACAAACTTACATTTTGTAGCAATATCGGGATGCATGTCATTCTCAGACTCATTTAGTCCATCATCAGTGGAGCCTTCATCCTCACCTTCACTCTCAAAACTGGATGTATTCGAACGATCTTCTTCCTTACTGTCTACAAGCAAGTCTTCATCATCATCCTTTTTGGCCACCTTTCTAGGTTGTTTATCTAATCCACATGCCGATCTTATTAAAGTTTGAGTGACTGCACGTAACTTATTAGCAGCAGTCAGAACAAAGTCATATGCAAGGATCTTTACTTCAGCCAGATCTAAGATACTAGTATTTGCTTTAGACTTTGCTCTTCTTCCCACTTCTGTTTTTACCATCTCCAAACTATAACTCCCACTGAAAGCAGCACTTGTTCTCATCCAGTGCACTTTTAATTGAGTGGGAATCCCATCCTCTCTTGTTACCTCCAAATAGCCAGCCAGAATGGCTTTCCAGTCTCATCATCATCAGCTGGGACAGCAACAAGCATTCCTTTTTGAATCTCTGAGACAGAACTAGAAACTCGAGCAACTTGTTGTGCTGTGCGTCTGGGCCCAGTATACATGACTCTGTCATCTTCATCTGAGCTAGGCAGTAGCTGCACATGTTCTTCTTGATTCTCAACTTGCATAGGCAGAGTTTGCCTAGATGGCCAGTTGAATGCAACAGGTCTTCGATCTTGTGACATGGCTTGTAATAAGTCATGTTGCTGAGAAAAAAATGAGGCCACCATGAAGCATCTGCCTCCCCAAAGTGATTAGAGCATGACTGAATACTGGACTCAATGCAATCCAATGATTTTTTTGAGTCAAATCTCCCTCCTTTTTACTCTTTGTGATTTCTTTCAAGCTCTTAAGAGGCATTTGCTCTGCAAAGAGCATGGATGTAGTCTCAGGTATAGTGCTACATATTCTAAACGAGATGCACCCTGGACGACCACAGTTGTCGGATCTGTCAATCCTACGGCCCAGACTATATGTTGGAGCCTCTGGACACCTCTCGTTTCGATTATGCTCAATTATGATTGGGGACACCTATGATTTTAAGATGTCGAATACGAGTTTGCCTAAGGTTTTGATGGTATATCGAGTCTCTATACGGTTTTGCTTAAGTTTTTTGAATATGAAATACGGGGATTCGAACCTCTACCAAAATAACTCAATGTTCTAATAAGACTACTTTAACCAATATAACCAGTGAGCTAATGTGACTATTTTTTATCTTAAATCTATGTTTTTTTTTATAATAACGCATTGAATTGTTTTAGGGATATGGTCTATGGTTTCAAGAATTATATCTATATCAAATCCCCCTGGAACCCCCTGTTATTTTGCTACATATTGAATACCAGCTGCTGGCTGCCATTGCAAGGATGTGGCATATTTCTTTCCTTGTAGGATGGCCTTGCCATCTGCGAGTGAGAATTTGATCTGATCCTGAAATGTAATGTTTCGTAAGGGCTCAATTGCACATTGACCCATCTGATCTCTCCGAAAAATCCATGAAATCATAAGTTTCTTTCAATATCTCGATTTCTGGGCGAGGATTGTAGGAGTCTTGGATAACCTCAATCATTGCAGGCAAGCTGAGAGCTTTTTTTCGAGCAAGACGTTTAGAGAACCTACTGAACATCTGGTCAATTTGATCATGTGTATGACCAACAAGCAGAAAGCCAATCTTCACTTTCTTGAAGATTTATTTTTCAACTAGCATGGTACAGTAAGCAAACAATGCCTGATTCTTATTCTCTCTTGTCGTGTTGTCTAGCTGAAGGTATAGAACTGGTGGTATATGCTCCAGACTGGAAAGAATCTTATTTAAAATTGTGATAGTGAGATTTGGATCAGCATGAATGTTTGGATAGTTCAAAAATGCCTTGCAAGAGAGCTTCCCATTAAAAACCATGGCACCAACGACATGCAGATGTATGAAATCTTCTTCAGGAGCATCCTTAGGCACGTTGACAAAGTGAAGTAGGGTGGTCTTCTTCTGATCCATTCCATCAATAACAACCGAAATGTAGTTGAGTGGTTGTTCTAAAGCTTTCTTCCTGTGTTTTGTCAATTTTCTCCTTTCCAAAGATTGTTGTTCTCTGTGCTTATTCAGTTTCTCTTTTAATGCATCTGAAATGAAAACATGTTCAGGAAAAAACTTACCGTCGAGTAGAACTAGTCGAGTACGTTTCAGAAGCTTACTTTTTGTGTGAAGTGTCCTTGCATTCTGTCTCTGAGCTTTTAGTTCAGAGCATGTAGCACAAACGGACATCCAGTGCTTTCTAGGAATAGACACACGGGAAAATTCCTTTTTCCAGAGCACATTGAAGTAAGAGTAGCATACATGGCGTTCCTCAGCCTCGACACACAAATCCTTATAATTGTTGTAGACTTCACGTTTTGTGAAGTTGTCACTCAAGTGGTACATAGGGCTGTTAGGCAGTTTCTCGCAAGACTCCTTGAAGAAGCCTTCCATCCAAGAAACACATTCAAGCACATGAATTCTGGAAATACTTCCCCAATGGCAGTAGTCGTTAATTCTTGGATTCTTGTCAAGCCTCCAGGAGATGAAGCCGTCTGCTGCCCAAAGCATGAATCGTTTTGAAGGCAGTTTGACAGACAGTGTGGCCACCAGCTATGTAAGTAAACTTGTCACCATAATCCGGACGAATATTGAAAGCTAAGTAGCCCCTTTGGTCTAACAAAGTCATTGAACTGTAGTTGTCTCGAAACAACCTTAACTCTTTCAGTCCAATCTTTAGCAAACGGCGTTGAAGACAACAATGCTTTGTATGTGTTGCCCTCAAGTGGCTCTCATCCATTAGTTTTTTTCTCCTTTGTGATGTACACGCTTTATTGTGTAAGTTCTGCTTAAGATTTTCACTAGGAGGAGCTTTAAATTCGAACAGGGAGACTTGTGGTTGTGTTATATCATCGTATGAGAGAGCAACCTGAGGTGTTTCTTCATCTGACACTGTAGGAACGGACGTTGTACTTGTGGATGCTGTGAGATTAGGCGTGGGTTGATCCTGTGTGGAAGAAGATTGCCTTTCCCTTGGGAAAGAAGTCGAGGCTGATGACGTAGTTGAGTAGCTCCAGAAGTCTCATAAAACACAGGAGTTGCATGGTGATGACTGCTCCCACTAAAAGTGGCATCATGTAGTGCAATGGATGGTGATGGAGTTATTTGCGCCCGTGTGGGCTGTCTAAGCTGAACTAAGGGAGAGGGACTAAAATGAACGGGAGGAGGGAGTCTGGGCTCGTCTGGAGTGAAACGAATGGGTGGAGGAAGGTTGCGTTGTTCTGTGGGTTCTGGTGGAGTGAAATGCATGGGTGGTGGTAAACGACGCACAGGAGCTGGAGGTGGTGGCGTGAACTGCATTGGTGGTGGAAGCCGACGTGTACGAACCAGAGGGCTGGGGCTTTGAGTGTCAGAGTCAGAAGTTTCTTGGCTAGCACCAACTTCTCTAATAGGATTTGTTTCCGCTGGCAGAACCATGGGTGTGAAAACCATAGGAGGAGGTAGCCGGCGAGCAGGACGTGGTGGCTCGGACGCTCTCTTCTCTTCAGCCACAGTGAGCTTGCAGACACAGACGGTATAAATTTATACTGAACGGTATAAATTTATACCAAGCAGAAGCACAAGAGACAAAGGTTGGTATAAATTTATACAGAGAGCGTATAAATTTATACAGTCGCACTGTGAAATCAAACAAGGAGGGTATAAATTTACACGAAAACTTCAGAACACTGTATAAGGAATTTTATGGACAGAAACTATACGGAAGAGCAATTGGCAGTAGTATTAAGGGAGGTGGAGGCGAGCTCATTATCTATATATGTTGTTCAGCTCGAAGGCGCTCGCGATCCGCCTTATATATTCGACCCTTTTTGCGACTTCCAGCAGCTATAAGGATCTTCATACGGACATGGCTATTGAGGAGAATCCTTAAAAATCTGTAGAAAATCACACAGTATCCATAGATTTACAGTGTTTTCAGAGTTAAAGCGGCGGAAAAAGCTGTACAATAACACCTCGAAGAGGTTCCCTAAGACAACTTTTTTAGTACATAATTACAAAAGAAAGTAGTGGTAATTCGTTGATGTTTAAGCTTGTTTTTTTGCATTTTCAGCCCAAAGATAACACTTAAGGTCAAAGGTCAACCTTCAGCACCAAAGCCCCAATCCTACGAACTCAGAAATGTAACATGGTACGTCCACAGGGGTGCTAGGGAAGGGTACCCCACTGACGTGTACCTTTACCTTTGCAACAGGACAGGAAGGGGAAAGTTCAAGGCTGAGGACTACTACCCAGCTGGAGAAATGACGAGTCTGACGTAGACAATGAAGATGAAATTCTTATGAACTGCATCAATGATGACGGGGATGTCGAGTACTACCTGAGCAGCACAATGTTCAGAATAAGCATATGCAAGCCAAAGGATGTCCATGAATATATTTCAGAGAATAACAAACTTGGCTACGTGAGTGTTATGTTCTCTTTTCTGTCGTTTGTTTCTTTACCGTATGAATTTATACACTCTGAACGCTAACTGAGATTGCATGAATGCAGGACATAGTAGACATTCTATCCTCCGTCATTCTTTGTGACGAGAAATTTATTGTGAAGGGCCTCTGGTACCCACGGTCAAAGGAAGAGGTGGAAAAAGACAACGAGCAAGAAGAGGAGGAGGAGGAAGAGGAAGAGGAAGAGGAAGAGGAAGAGGAAGAGGAAGAGGAAGAGGAAGTTGTAGTCAAAGGGAAGTGGAAGAGGAAAGCTTTGGTCGTGCACACATAGGCACCAAAGAAAGCAAGGAAGACCAAAGCATTGACCATTGAAGAATCAGCAGAAGCACTACAAAAGGCAGCCAAAAAATGAAGACGGGGTCAGAGTGCTTCAGGTCCGGAAGTTGTACGCAGCATATGTGGCCATATTCAAGCAAAGAATGCGCAGAAATCCACATGCCCATGTGTCTCCTCTGGTTGTCATGGTTGACCGAGAACAGGTCCAAGAGCTCAGGGATTACAGGAAGGCCGACTTTGAGGACTATACATATTACTTTCTCGGTGGAACACACAGTCACAAGGCCAGGAAAGAATTGTCTAAGGAGGAGAGCAGAAATGAGGTCTGGAAGAGCGTGGAAGCCCATATTTATGTTGGGTTGACAGACGAGGAGGCCAAAGTCATAGCTGTGAGCCACAACCTGGACAATGACTTTAGGTTGAAGATGAGCCTCATAGACAAAATACGCTTCATGCACAGAGAATACGCTGAGTTCAAGCAGATGCATGGAGAGGACTTCAAGAAGCAAAAGAACAAGCTCCAAGAACTTCGGGAGGCTTGTGTGACAGAATGTTGTTTAAGTTACGACTCTGATAAGAAGCCCATCATGGCGGTAAAGCAATACGATAACTACTTCCAACTTGCTTTCAGAGATGGCCAAGTAAGTTTTTCCTCCTTCCTGTTTAAGTTTGTTACAAGTTATAGCAGAATGTGTGCAAATGACGTCCCGTCCTCGGAAGATATAAATTTATATCGCGTTCTGGAGCGGTATAAATTTATACCGGGCAATGCCACGGTATAAATTTATACCGGGCCAGGACGCGGTATAAATTTATACTGGGCCAGGACGCGGTATAAATTTATGCCATTCTAAAATGCGGACGGTTAGAACCTCGGCCCTCTACGGTATAAATTTATATCGTTGCTTGGAAGCGGTCAAGAACGGGATAAATTTATACCTCGACTTGCTAGAATTAATTGTTTTACAACTGGCCTTAGGCATTAAGCTGTTGCATTAACGGTCCTCAATTTTCAACAGGTGTGAGGTCTGCAGGAAAGAATCTTCTGCATGTTTGAAGATGGTGAACTTAAAGAGCAAGCCAGCAGCGCTGGTAAAAAAACAAAAAAAATTTCTGAGACAAAACAAAAAAATATGAGCATAGTGCCATGGACACAACTACAGGCCCTGGAAAAAGTTGTTGCCAAAGAATTTACACTCGACGAAATGGCTAAGGAAGCTAAGACGTAAGGAGATTTTACTATGCATTGTACGTAATCCATGTCTTTGCCTAATAATCTCTTCTTGTTTGCAGTCAGAAGGACATTGTCACATGCCAGTCAGAATTAATGAAGCAACTAAATTTAGAAGACTGGGAGGAGTGCAAGCTTCTTTATCCCACATGTACAACAGACAGTATAATACGAGAACATGCTGTGAACTTTAGTGGCTGGGTGAGTTTGTTAGATTAAGTGTTTTGCTTTTGTGCCTCTGCCTTACTCTTTTCTTACAGAACAAGAAGAAAGGTCTGCCAGCAGGCTTCTTGAATCTGGTTCGGACATCGAACAGGGCAAGTAGGTCGCTGAAAGCAGTTCTGAGGGTGGCTACGAAAAATTTACAACCTATGGCCAGGACTGCTTGTACAAGGTTGTACATGGGCACTGCACTAAACTGGGGACACTGTTGGATAAGCAGAACTTTACCTTGTGCATAGCCGACATTCCCTATGGGTTTAAGGTCAAGGACAGTGTTTTTGATGATGAAGCCTTCACTCATGTGCAAGTAAGAGCCTTTTTGGATGGCTTGAAGGACGTCACCTTGTCGGCAAATTGGAGGGTCATAATCTTTCATTCCGACATACAAACGATGTATGTGTTAAAACCCGTCTCAGCGGTCTCCAACGCCAGATTTGAAAACTGCATCTGGTAAGCCTCGCAGTCGCTTGCTTTTCATATTTTAAAAAGATCTTGCTGCACAAATTTATATTGTAGAGGCCTTGCTGTATATATTTATACGGCAGGAGCAATGGGGTGTAATTTTATACCATAGGAGCCCCGCGGTATAAATTTATACTGCATGAGCCCTGCTGTATAAATTCATACAACAGTCCACCTGCCGTATAAATTTATACCATTTCCTTATTGCTTACGACTTACCTTTTCTTTCTGCTCTAGGCTGAAGACAAACGTTAAAGGTCATGGTGGTGGTCCACGGTTAGTCAGCTGCTTCGAACACTTTCACATAGGCTACTACAGCGCTGACACCAAGAAGACCATAGTGCACTTTAACACTCAAGGTGAGAAGACCCCACTATGCAATGCATTCCAATTCCCCGCCATCTTACAGAAGCTGAAAGACCGCAGAGGCAAGGCGCTGTGGTGTCTCACTACCAGAAACCCCAGAGGCTAATTAACAATCTGATACAATGGTTTTCACGCCCTGGGGACTGGGTTTTGGATGCTTTTTCCGGAACTGGCACCACAGCTATATGCGTTCTTAAGCAGGGGCGTAATGTGGTGTCAGTTGACATTGACCCGGACAAAATCAGTTTTCACCAGGACACGAATAAGTTCCTGTGAGTCATTTCCTGATGAAAATGAGGAATTAGGCGCAAAAAATGGTGCTGCGGATGTCAAAGGCACTTACACTGAAATCCAGCCTCCTATAATAGGAAGAAAAGATGAGGAGGTGGAGTTTGTAGACCTCGAACCAGTGGAGCTAGAGCCCCCCAAGCAGCCAGTTCCAGTACCATTAGAATCAGAAGTAGGTATCTCAGGCTTCGTGGCATCACAAGAAACAGAACAAAAGGGAGATGAGAGCCCTGTGGACTGGGAGGAACCTCCCCCCGTATAAATTTATACCGACAGGTTTCAATTTTAAAATGTCGGTATAGATTTATACGAGAAACTCTTATATTTATGGCCTCTAATATTCGCATTAATGCCCTTTGTATTGTATTATAAATTCACTAAGAAATTTGAAATGGAATCTATTATTCTGTCTCCAACAATGTCTAATTACAGCAACTACCACTTATTTTCTACATACTTTATTCTTTTGTTTTCGTACATTGTACTTTAAAGGCATTTGCAAATTATGGTACAAAATGACACACTGTATATGCTTCCTTTTTAACAAAATTAATTTGTTGGTTCTCCAATATTTGAGTTAACCTCCTCAAAACAGTCTTTTTTTTTTTTTTTTTTTTTTCATCACATTTCTATCAAAGTGCTACTTTTTATGGGATTTTTTGAACACCAAGTGTTCAACAATCTTTTCTGCTCCCTATTTTGTCTCTTTTTTGAATTTTTCAAAATTTCCAAAGGAATCTTTCAAATGCACTTCTTAAATAAGTGTGTTTCGTTTTAAACCTTGTTTTGAATGGTTTGATAGAGAGAGCAATTTTTTCATGTTAGTGCACGCTATAGTAGATAGTCGTACAAAGTTCTTGGATGTAATTGCAGAATATCCTGGAAGTGTGAATGATGCATGTCAGCTCAGGGTTTCAAGCTTTGCACATATGGTTGAGCAAGGAGAGAGATTGAATGGAACACCTATTCAAGTTAACAATCACAGTGTTCATGAATATATTTTAGGTGATGCAGGATATCCCTTGCTTCCATGGTTGATTGTAACCTACCCTGGTACAAAATTGCCTCCAAAAATAGATAGATATAATTACATGCATTCATCATCACGTATGTCTATAGAGCGTGCATTTGTCTTGCTCAAACGTTCATGGCAAGTTCTATATAAGAAAATTTATAAGCCTAATAAGCATGCATTGTCGAGAGCAACAATAGCATGCTGCATGCTCCAAAACATCATGCTTGACAGGGGTGACCGCTACTCTCAAAATGTGATTGATAGTGTTCATAACTTCAATCATGCAGAGCCATATCAAGATGAGCCAATTGGGCGACAACCATCCAATACTGGACAAGAGCTGCGACAGGTCATTTGTGACCACCTATGGACATTCAGATAAACTTGGACGGGTACTTTTCTTTTTACATGTAATAGTAGTCAATAATAAGTGTATGAAAATTTACGACAGTAATCTATTTTTGTGAGTTCCAGATCCCATATTCAACCAAAGGCAACATGTTAGATGCCATATTAGCTGCCATCCAAGAGATCCTCATATACTTTGGACCAGCTACTGCGATATGCCTGGGCAGTTCGTATAAATGTACACCCATTTCTCTGTTTGAGTATGCCAATCGTGTTCAATCAATGTGAAAATTGGGATCAAAATGGTTGTTGTTAAATGATTTTGTTGTTAAATGGCCTGTCAGAGCATATCTGAAAGAGAGTATGAACATGGAATGTCAGAGCATATATGAAACGCAGGATGTTTTGTTACTTTATATGCCAATTTTCCATGTCTCTATCATTCAGATGAAAAAGATCCAATTTCATCCATTGTGCCAGCAACAAGCATTGTAGCAGCTCAGTTCATTTCATTGAGGCACTTCCAAGCCTTGAAGCACATCTTAAACATCTGCGGTTTTGTACACCCCCTATAACATATATCGGAATAAGTTCAAGTACATAAGACAAGCATTAAATACTTTCAGAACAATTGCTATGCAAAGGAACATTCGGATTTGTTTTACATGCTTAGTTGTCAAATTCAGAACTGATCTGTGTAGACAGCTTAAACATTGTAGAGCA
The DNA here is from genome assembly GCA_021234155.1 of Isoetes taiwanensis. Classification (NCBI taxonomy): domain Eukaryota; kingdom Viridiplantae; phylum Streptophyta; class Lycopodiopsida; order Isoetales; family Isoetaceae; genus Isoetes; species Isoetes taiwanensis. The sequence continues at coordinate 25,475,979 of JAJEKV010000002.1, read as the reverse complement.
CATCTATAACCTCAGACATACATAACATAGAGAATGAAAATGCTTTTCACAAGTTTAGATCGGCAGATGCAAACAATTGCTCTTGCCGATTTGCAGTAATAACCTGAAATTCCATATGAATGTTTAAAATATGCACTAGCTAAAGAATCCAGTGTTACAGATCTTTCTAAATGAAGAAAATCAGAATGTTATCAAACAATTGAAGGTCTTAAAATTATCCCTTTTGGCACCACAACTGCAGGATGTTTTGTTACTTTATGCCAATTTTCCATGTCTCTATCCTTCGGATGAAAAAGATCCAATTTCATCCACTATGCCAGCAACAAGCATTGTAGCAGCTCAGTTCATTTCTTTGAGCACTTCCAAGCCTTCAAATTGTTCAAATTTTACATGCTTAGTTGACAAATTTAGAACTGATCTGTGCTGCTATTTTATCCTAATGATGATAATTTATCAACATGCAATATCAGCATGCAATACTTTGCTCTCAGAACTGTGGACAACCATGCAATCTATTAGTAAACATCTTAAGCCACATCAATCCACATCTCAAAGCCAGGAGTAAAATTACGAGAAGACCTTCAAACATCCTAGAAGTACTTCCACATACTAATTTATCCTTTTCCACTTAAAAGTATCTATATGCATACTCGCGCAATATCTCGCGCAAGTTTTCCCAGACATCTGTGCTTGTGCTCTCGGAGAATTGGGTTCCAAAATTATCTTCACTTGAATCTGCCATAAAGATTTACCTGTTATTACTCTAACTCCATCAATCATGATCCACAAATATTAAAACAAAATGCAGAATCCCTGCTTGTCTTTTGTGTTTAAGATTGTCAAAGATGAGAATACCTTCGATCTATTAGATACTACTAAGTTTGTACATGCGATCTGTTCTATCTGAACATATATATAATGCCACTTGGTTCGTTATCTTCAGGGTGTCCAAATATTATTAATGTCGTTCTTCGAATGCGAGCTTGATGATTCAACTTGATATGGTAGATCTATCAGTTACCAGCACTGGGCCAGTTTTTGGTGTTGGTCTGCCAATCGAATCATCATATATGGGTTTTCCTTCTTTGCTACTTTTAGTATCTCTGTTTGTGATGTTGTTACACATAGAAAGGCATGGTGCAGACTGCGAGCTAATGAACTCTTCAACAAATCAGGGAAGCGCTCATTTGCTTCTGCAACAAAATAAAATAAAATAAAATAAAGTTTCTACATACAGAAATGATAAAAAGCTCACAGCAAAAGCTCGAAGCCTGAGAGGTTCGATGTGGGCTTCAACGCCCTCATCAGGTGGATTTCAAATATGGTGTCATCATTTCCTCATATTCAGTATTGACATACTTTTGAATGTAGTCCATCTTAATTTCAGGATCCTGAACTAAATTAACATCTAAATGATTCATTTCTTGTATCTAACTTATTTTTAATACTACATGAATAAACTGCCTTTGCTATAAAAGAAATATTGACATATCTTGCAGCATTATTGTATGCTCCAAACTAAGAGAACATTGTATTAAATGATGAAAATAATACAAGAAATAGAATATTGTATTAAATGATAAAAGATTCTGCTGAGAGATGTTCTCCAAACAGTAATAATCCTATTACACTAATTCTGCCTAGAAGTAGATTGGTTTTGGCAGAGTTGCACAAAACCTTCAGCCATAACCTTAAGAGCATTAGCAGCAGTAGCTGCAATGTCAAGACTTTGTTTCTTCAGAGCAATGTGTTCCGCATGCAAGTCCTTTTGCATGCTTTCTTGCCTTGCACGCCACTCAGCCTTAGCTTCTTCGCTCCCGTGCATTAAGTTGATCCAACCGTCAACTCCACGAGGAATCCTTGCCCTCTTCTTTCCTGAACTATGATCTGGTATAATACTACAGGCATTTGGAACATCACCATCAACTGGTGTGTCAGGGCGTTCAGTTCCATTGTTATCATCTTGAGTTAAATCTGGTTCATTCTCTAAAAAACAACCACAGAAATTAAGATCCAATGAATTGAAAATCTAAAGCATGATGAAGAGGTTGAAGCATGTTACCTGAAGTTACATTCACTGTCGTGAAGAAGGCTGGAATAAAAGATTCAGATACTAGTCCAGTGGGATTTACGGAGGTCTTTCTCCCATACCACTGGTCCATGGCATCGTAAACCTCGAAGTGGAAGTTAACTGGCAAATTGCAGTCCTTCCGTTATGCACTAGTCATTTGCCAGTAACTATTGCGATCACTTGGAATTTCCCGCTCATAATCATTTATTTTCTTGAATTCCCCAGCCAAGCTCTCCCACCTGGCCAAACAAGCTTTTGCAGACCTCTTAACATCGTAGTTCCAACAGAAGTCATCAATGTCAATCCATCTCTCCTCTCCTCTTCATTTTTTCTCTACTGCCACCAAAGAAGCGTTTCTCGTCATCATCCTTTTTGGCAGCTTGAAGAATCATTAACTCATTTACAGTCCAATGAGTGCTGACATATTGTCTTGGTTTAGCGTGATTGGCAGAATGAGTGGCATCGGTGGATATTGGATTAGCAGAAGGATACATGGCAGAATGTGCATGGCCTTCAATAGGATTGCGAATATGGTTTGGAAAAGGAAAGAAAGGATAATGTTCCTTCAACATGGTAGAATGTGCATGGCCTTCAATAGGATTGCGAATATGGTTTGGAAAAGGAAAGAAAGGATAATGTTCCTTCATGCTTTGAGTCTCTTGCACATAGTCTTCTTCAGAACCATCAAGGAGGTCTGAGAAAGATCTATGTAAAGAGTATAATAAAGAAAATAATTTTTTTTAACAAAAAACCTACCTAGTTCTGGCTTTGGCTCTGTGCATATGAGTAAATTCTGAAGCTCGAATTTTGGCCATTGAATTGGTGCCTGTTGTTTTCCCTCATGTTGGATGTGAAGACGCAGCGGAACTCCAATTCGTGAATGAAAAAGTGTAGACCAAAGGACAAATTCGTGACATTCATTTCTTAACTACTAGATGGCGCGAAGTTCTGTTAGTAAGATCTAACCTAAGATAGTAGTGATAAAGCCGGTTATGAACCGGAAGCCAGTTTTGATACGCTATAAACGACAAACTTCAAGAAACTCCAGAATCACTTCAGTTTTTCAGATGCAGTGATAGTGCATCTGAAAAAAGTCCCGGATGCGGTGCCATGTCAATTGAAATAAGTTGGGGTGGAAGTAACGGGAAGGGCAAAATGTGCTGGTGGAAGTGCCATGTGGCACTGAATTTCCAATAAAATACCCTAATGGAGATGGGCCCTTAGGCTGCATGCAATAGCAACTGGTGTTTTCGCTTTACTCCTTGTTTGCCTTATATAGCCCTAATGGAGATGGGCCCTTAGGCTGCATGCAATAGCAACTGGTGTTTTCGCTTTAGGGTGTGTTCCCATTAGGCCAAAAAAGGCCGGTAACTGTGCCAGCTGGCAAGTTACAGGTGTGGTTCGTGCATTCCCGTTACATTCACCGTCACTTAATTGTGCTGATATGGCAAGGGCCTGGACTTCGAGTTCGGATGGATTGCGGAGCTTCTGAAATGGCCAAACCGTCCCCTTGCTTTGTCGGGTAGCAGAAACACGCCATCATTCTTGTTAGGATTTGGGATGGCACTCCTCCACGAATTTGGCGCCAATAGAGAATGTATTTGGAGGCAGCAAATTTCTTCCAAGAAGCATCCGGAGGAAGCAAAAATTTCTTCAAAGCAGCAATCGGGAACTTTTTTTGTTGCTCTTATCATGAGAGGCAACATTCGAAATCTCAGTTTTGGTAGGCAAATGCATGGTTTCAGATCTTTCTCTGCAAACCAGGTAAGATTTGTATTCTAGGTAAGATTTGTATTCTAGGTTATGCTTCCTTCTTACATTTTGTGTTGCTTATAGTACCTTAGTTCTTGAAGTATGTTTGTCTAAGCTAGTGGAAGAGAAATTGAAGTCTCGCATACTTTAGATAAATCCTGACGTAGAACAAAAAATTGATATTTGGCTACAGAATTATGTAAAGACCTCTGTAATTATTTGTAAAGACAATTTATAATTTGGATGGATTGGGACAGATTGACTGACACATTTGTAATGATTTTGTAACTCATTACATTTATAGGGATCCTCCTTTACTGAGCTGTTACATGACCCGGGGGGTTCACCTAGATTATGGGGTATGAAACATATGAGTGCACCAAATGGGTTTTTTTATTGCCTCTTTGGTACCGTATACGTAAGACAAATATAAGGTTTTTATAGTTTGAATGACGTACAGATACCAGAGGGATTGTGGTGGCGCCAGTGTTCGATTCGTATTCATACTGTAAGGGTCCGTCATTTTTGGTGAGCTTCTACTGTTGGGGATTCTGTGATAATATGATATGACTATGATAATATATATTTTATATATAAAATAATAGAGATATCGTATATGTATAGAAAGGGTTGTCAAGTAAAAGTGTTTTGGGCAAGTAATTATATGATATGGGCTGTATTCTTTTACAAATAATGTAGTCGTATACAAAGGGTTTTTCATATGGAACTGTCGTATATAATGGGTTTTTTGGCAACCTGAGGAACGCACATGGCATATATACCTATAATAGAGGTGAATCCCCCGGGTTACATGATTGTGAAGAGGATGTTGTGTTAGAAACTCAAGGCTTGAACAATTTGTGCAACGTCACACCTGCAACAGCCATGCCCCAGGGCCAACTTGGTACACAAGATGCAATATCTTTGCCTCAGGGGCAGCGTGCTTCTCAAGCCATGGAACCAAGGCAATATGCCACAACGCATTGGACTGCATATGAACTGATGGTGCTTCAAGCTGCAAAGAAGGAAGATGAGGAGAGACGCTTATTTGGTGGCACAAGAGAGAAACACAAACGAAAGGATGTGGGCAGCATGATGTGCGGAGGTCTGCGAAGGCATGTTTAGCAAAGTGGGAGACATTGACACAGGATTTCAAAAAAAATCATGATTACATGAAGGAGATTCTAAGTGGACGTGATGGCTACTGGCAGATGACCTCTTCTGAACGTAAGGATGTTGGATTACCGCTAAGTTTCTTTTCAGATGTATATGAAGCGATGGATTGCTGGTATAGCAAGAAGACCGCTGTCAATCCTACTGGATTTTGACTGAATCTTCAATTCTTGCTTCATTTTCTACTCCATTATCACGACCAGGTTTGTAGATGTTATTATGCATTTTACTTTCGATGTCTCCTTACTTGAATAGTAACTTTTGTGCATGACCCACAGAGGTTACACAGGAAGTCGAAGATGAGCAAGACAGTCCAGATGGTGCTGACGTACAGGGCGACAGTAGTGTAGTTCAACCCGATTATAGCACTGGAAAGAAAAGACTAGCACTGGAAAGAAAAGACAGCGAGTACCACGTGGAACAGATGGTTTGGTTAGCATGTTGCAAAAGAGTGAGGAGTCTCAAAGAGAGTGGAGGGAACGGCAAGCTGAATTCCAGAACGAATTTAAGAAGCAAAGTCTGGAAATTGCAGCTAATGCTGCCTCGGCACTTCAAGCTATAGCAACAGGTTTTCTTCAGCTCGTACAAAACTCCAAAACTGCCACATAAGAGCTTCTGGATGCAATTCAGTCTTCTTAATGTTGTTCATTTTCGTTCATTCTTTTTGTAGTTCAAATTCAAGTCTGCAGTTTCCATGGTACCAGAAGTCTTCAGTCATAATACCAGCAGATTGTGCTGACTGACTGACAGCAGCAAGTTGATAAATTTGATAAGTTGATCATTATGCCATTTGATCTTGTGTGCAGAAAAATCGATCCAACCAAGTGTATTCTATATGCCCTTGCAATTTAAATGGTATATATTGCAACGTGCTAGGATGTTTGGTAACATGTATTGTTTGAGTTGCATGCCAGTGTGAACTCTTCATAAGTACATTCGTCAAAGCATACCAATACCATAGAGTATGTCTCTAAAGAATTGGACACTAATGCACATCCACATTGCTGCAAAGGATCTGTAACATGTTATGGTAACTAATTGTCAATATTATTTTATCACACCAATGCACATCCACGTTGCTGCAAAGGATTTGTAGCACATTATAGTAGCAATGATATGCATGGCCAATACATGTGACGTAGCAAAAAATGCATGCAAACAAGCATGTTAAATGAAATGTTATTCGAGAGTACTAAAGTGACAATACTCAAGTTGTTCATTTACAGGTTCCCAACTCAAAGATGGCCCAGCAACACGGCTTTTCATGAACAGGTTCCAACCCAAAGATTGCCCAACAACACTGCACCATTTCTAGCACCTACATATGGTTATAGTTAAAGCCCCAATAAAGGAACATAATATGCGGCCAATGCTCATTGTTTAAGTACCTGGCTAATGCCATTATTTGAGAACCTCAAGACAACGAACTATGCAAAAGAGTTGGATGCACTTCAAACATTCAAGCCACCTCATCTGCTCCATTCACCCTATTTCTTGCAGAAAATTATCTTGTCCAAAAAATTGGGCATATACAATGACATTTGTTAGGTTAAAAGGAGCCAGGTGATAAAGAGTAGCAGCAAGACGTGATACACATGCCCATAATTCTCAAGGACACAGAAAATGAAATGTTCAAGGTTCCTGCATGACTCTTTATCCACTTTGCATCTTCTGCATAAGAACTGAATAATATATTGGGGAAGAAGCTAAATAACTGATGCCAAAACAGATGGAGCCAAAGTTAAAATGCGACTGAAAACATCTTTTAGCCTCATGGTAAGAGCCTTGTAAAATATGCAACACTTGTAAGACCTGCTCAACATTATAATTGAAGCGGATTATATTATGAGTAGATGAGTGTAGCAAGTACAGTTGACATTTGTAGACTGTTTGGATAATTCCAGGGGCAAACAAGAATATTGCCAGAATCAACAGTGTTAGATAGTCAAATGTATAAGCATGTAAAATAAGGCTACGGACCACAAGAAAAGATTCTTGTGACACAGGGGAAACTGAAGAAATTCATTACCACAGAAAAGGGACAAGTGAATGCAGCAGGTACAGGGTGATCACCATGTTGACAATGGTAGACAATTGGAAAATTTATGGGCAGGGGCCCGATTTACTATTGATCTATATACAGTACTCCTAAGATTATTAAATAAATAAATAAATATATATTAATCACGCCATTTAAGACCCTCAGGTCCATATGGCGAAGATAGTACAAGAAATATATAGTCCACAAGGCGCTTAAACAAAGGCACCTGTAGCTTCAAGTATTTCCATATTAACAAACATCTCCATTATGTCAGCTCGTTCCTTCCAAACATCCCTGAGATATGAACTAAGGAGATTTGGAGGCGTACTAAAAAGCTCTGACAATGTGAATCCTGAAATGTTATACTTACTTCTTATATGTTCATAGGCAGGGCACTCCAAAAAAGTATGTACCTCTGACTCAATTTTAGGATCAAGACAGCTCGGGCAGTACCTTGTATGTCGAGGAGTTCCATACCACCTTCCCGTCTCAATGTGTAGATGATGAGAGGAAGTTCGTAGCTGAGAAATCAAGATTCTATTTTTCCTGCTAATATTAGATAGCAAGTAAGATTGTTCTCCATATGCAGCCATACTATTAATCTCATCTTTATAAAAAAAAAATTTCACAGCAATATCATTTGGATCCCACAATTTGCCCAAGACTTTTGGAAGTATTTGCATGCGTACCTCTTTTAGTTTGGTTGACTCCGGCCAAGCAGAATCATCTACACCCCACTTTTCTGCCCATTGAATCACTTGAGAGAACCATCCTCGTTACTTTGGATTCTTTGATAGCACGGAAAGGGAGACGATCTGAAGGTAGCAACTTCACCCAATTTACATATGTAATAGTACGGCATAAAGCTTCAGTTTCAAGGGGAATCAATCCAGTTTCCGCAAGCATAATGCAGTATGGAGTTTGCATTTTAGTTCCAAGCTCTTCCATGAGAAATCGTTTCTGCACCTTTTCAATCTTGTCCCGGCTTTGCCGATCAAGTCCGGGGGCCCAAGCCGGATGACCATATAAAACGACCGCCTTCACTTAAGTATCATAAAGTAATCTCCACGAGTTTCCAATGCCACAAGTTATTCACACGACAAGTATGGAACATACCATAAAGGGTTCTTAGCCCACCGGAAGTACGTTTTTCTTTTGCCGACTTCCATGAATAATTATTTGCCACCTCTATTCCAAGGTATTTATAACTATGCCTTTGTTTCTAACTCACATTCCCCAATGGTAAATCGAAAAGTTTTTTGTGCCAACTATCATGACTTTAGATTTTGCAACATTGATAGCCATACCTTTTTGATCGCAAAATCCTCAAGAGTATCCAAATGATGTTGGAGACCAGGCGATTCTAGAAATCAAAACTATATCATCCGCAAAAAGTAAAACCTGTATGAAATATCTACCAACATTGACTCCAACTCCTCCCATACGTGCAAGCCACCCCTCAAGTTCATCAATATAAAGTCCAAAGAGAGTGGGAGAACAAGGGCACCCCTGTTTCACCCCAATCGTTTCGGACTGTTCAAGTGCTTTTAAATGGAAATGAAAGTTCAATGAGTACTGTTGGTATAGACGCCAAGAATGGCTTCTGGCTGGAGTTACGGAGGAACTTGTAGCAGCTCTAGCCTATTCTGCAAGTCACCTCGATCAACTCTATCAAAAGCTTTTGCTAGATCAATGAAGGCCAAAAACTGATTATGTCTAGTACCCTTTGCGCTTTCATTAATCACCCTTAAAGTGACTAAATGATCAACAGTGGAATGGTCATGGCGAAAACCCTGCTTGTCCATAAGCGGCTCGTTCTTCTCATCAGCCTAATTAGAGAGCTTTCTCTCAAGCATAGTTGCAAAGAGTTTTGCAAATACATTGCTAACCAAAATTGTCCGATAATTTCTTGCCTGGTTTTTATCACCGGACTTATGAATAGGAACCACCTTGCTTAAATACCATTCCTGTGGAAAGCCACAATGAAAAGCCAAGTTACAAATGTCAACCAACTTATCATTTAAAAGATCACCTCCCCATTTAAGCAGCTCAGCACAGAACCCATTTAGGTCTAAGGATTTCCCATTTTGCATCCTTTGTAAAGCATATGTAACATCACTCTTATCAAAGAGTGTAGTATAGGCAGTACCAATTTGCATTTCATTCTTTAGCAACAATGATGTATAATTCTCTTATCCATTCAAGCAAACTTTCTTGTGCGATCTCTCCCAATTCAATGGGATGTTGCAGTTTTGTCCAAAAGCATTTTGGATCCAATGCAATATCATCTAGAAGTTTTTGCAGGTGTTCCCTTTCCCATTTTCGCTTTTTATGCTTGACAAGATTCTTATAATCTCTCTTGGCAGCACATTTGTCTATAGCAGCTTGTAATGTGCGCTTTGCCATAATACATTCGTGATCAAACCACTTTTTATTATGGTATTTAGCTGACCTTGGTTTTGTAAGTCCAAAGACACTTGCAGCGGCTTGCGATAGGACTGCTTTAAGCAGTGTATGCATTTCCTCAACATCATCTGTAGGCCAAAGAGTTCCTTCCAAGCCTGAATCAATTGCTTTCTCATATTGCCCAGCAAGTTTATATTGCACTTTAAACCTGGGTGGGGCTTGTTTTTTGCTTTTCCCCGTACATTTGACTTTCATCTTATATTTTATGACAAGAGGGGCATGATCAGAGTCCTCATGCTGAGGAAGAACTTCAAAACTAGTCACCAAATGCACACCATCTGGACTTCCCAATAACATATCCACAGTACTATTTCCATTGGGCTGAAAACATGTGTATTTGTTGGATTCTGGAAATATAGCAGCACCATTATACACGACTAATTCATGTGCTTCACATAAGTCAAGAATGTGTTCTCCCATTTTATTCAAATGCATATCACAAGAGGTCCCAGGCCATGACAACAAAGGGTCTGTCTGTTCCATAAGCCACAAATGATTTCCTTCATGAGCCAAAACAATAGCTTGCTTATTCTTGAGTCTGCCATTCATGTCCCCTATTACATAAACCTGCCCTTTAGTTTTATAGAACGCAATATCAGCAGAGAGGTAACAAAATGGGTCATTTGCAGCAAGCTCTAGGCTGTTATAGATCCGCGCGGGATAGGGCTCCAAGGGAGCAAAGTATACTATTGCCACATAAATGCAGTTATTTACACAAATCCATATATACTGCTTATGTTTACATATTTTGACCACGCTAACCGCATTGCAAATTTCATTTTTAACAAAGCATGCAAGTCCGCCCCATCCTCGACGGCTTCCCTGTAACTCATTCCAAGCGGTCTCAAGCAGTGTAAACCCATGGATGGGAATCAATCTGTTTGTTTCATGTTCCCATGTCTCACTGAATGCAAGAATATCAAACTATTCAAACATTTCCATATTACTAAGAATCTTTGATTCATTAAAACCATGTATATTCCAAGCCAGTAGACTGAGGGTCTTTACTTCCTATGCATTATTACGGACAACAATCCGATTGCTCACAATAAAAGCATTTTTCCCTTCAGCTTTCAGTTTACGGATCTCATCCATCAATTGCCTGCGTTCTTTTTGCTGCTGTACAGTCAAGCATCATTGAGCCAGATGCGGTGACCTTTCAAGTGTCCTCTATGCTGCATAACGCGGTTTCTACTTTCTAGACTTTGAAATTTCAAAATAATAGGACGATGCTTACCTTCTTGTTTGCGTCCAATTCTTTTGCAAAAGGTGAAGCCTGGATCAGATAGGTGCATTGTATCTTTGAAGAATGCTTCAATTGTTGATTTTAAGTCTTCGTTTTCTTGCTCAACAATTCCAGTAACAAGGATGTTTTGTGCTCTGATAGCTCGGTCTTCGTGTTCAGCAATTCTCTCTTGTCCCTGGTTAAAGAGATTAGCAACCTGCTGTTCAATTTTAGAAGTAATTTGCTCCACTATTTGTTCAGATGGTGGTGCTGAGCTATATCCTTCTGTTGCATAGCCTTCTGCTGGTGGCTGATCTTCTAACTCTGCAATTGATTCCATGATCTTCATTTGTCCAGACTCCAGGGTTTGTGTTGTATGCTGCAAGTCTCCAATTGTCTTGTTTAACTGTTTTATCTCATCTTTTGCAGACCGTAATTCTTCTTTTGTGAGAAGTAGCTCATCTTTTGCTGCTCTAAGATCTGCTATGGCAATACGCAATTCATCTTTGGCAGTACGAAATTCATCACAAAGGCCTTTAATCAGGTTCATAGTGTCCATCATCGGATCTCATGGTCAAGAGAATGAACATATTACTTCAAGATCTAGGGTCAAGGAAGCTTATGCAGATCTGCCCATAACATTGGAACGAAAAAGAGTTGGAGCAAGTATTCAAAGTTATGACAGCAATAATAGCTCCTACGAAGGCAGTACATACTGCTACAGTGCATAGGACATGAAATCTCTAATACTTCCAGACTGAAACAGTGACTGCTTTCTTCAAAAACCTTAGTTGTTATAAATGACAATGTATAAAGAGTTAACTTTACAAAATTTAACACTTGAATTATCAATAAAAGGTTTCAACATGGCAAACATATTGCCAAAGAGTTGATTGCAGTGATGATTTGGAGACTCCAAAATCATGAAAGTACATACAAAGTTCATCGGCGCACCCACAAGTAATCGCATAGTGTCTCTCTTAATGCAGATCCCGTGTTTTGAGGATGCCTACCCAATGGCATATCCTTATAGGGTGCTGCATGATTAAATTTTTCCAGACTATCAATCACTGCTTGTGCGTAATGGTCACCCCTATCAATCATAATGTTATGCAGCAGGCAACAAGCAAGTATCATTCTAGACAATGCATGCTTATTTGGCTTGTAAATTTTTCTGTTCAATAGTTGCCATGACTTCTTCAGTAGACCAAATGCACGTTCGACGGCCATGCGAGTTGAAGAGTGCATGTAGTTAAACCTGTCAGTCCTTGGAGGTAATTTTGTGCCTGGATATGGCACGACCAACCATGACAATAGAGGATAGCCAGCATCTCCTATTATGTATTCTCGGACACTTTGGTTGCCAATTTGAATTGAAGAGCCATTCGGTGAAAGCATGTTAGGGCCTACATAAAAAATTACCAAAAAGGTACTTTTCTGTGTACTTCTCTGCAAGTACATAATTGTATTTTAAAGTACCTAGACTACAAGATTGACTAAAAGAAATTGTGTTATGTTCAAGAGTACTAGTACATACATGTTGTAAGGTACTTTATGATGTCAAGAAGATGTTAAGAACTCAAATATATCATCATCTTTGACTACCCAAAGTATTTTCCAGGTAGTTTCCAAAACATGTAGGCCCTAACATGCTCTTACCCATTCAATCTATCTCCACTTTCAACCATACGAGCAAAGTTTGAGTTTCGAAGTAGACGCATATCATTAACACTGCCTGGATAACCTGCAACTACATCCAAAAACCTGGTACGACTGTCAACAATTGCTTGTACAAGCATGGAAAAGTTATTCTCTCTGTCATACCATTCTATTTCACTTTCATATGCAGGAAGTTCCATCAAAATATGAGTGGCATCTATAGCACCACAACGGTTTGGAAGACCATGAATTGATTGGAAGCCTCGCTTGACATCAGCCAATGCTTGACCAATTGGCCATTGAAGATGTTCATTTGCATGCTTGAGTAAAGAATCTACAAACTTCATAGTTATCCTAGAAGCTATGGAGGACCCAACTCCAAATAGTTCAGACAGAGTAATGAAACTATCTCCAGATGCAAATCTCTTCAATGCAATTGCAACCTGTTTTTCTACTGATACCACACGATTTGGAATATGTGAAAAACAAGGGGGAGTATTTGTGACCAAATCACAAGATACTTTTTGGCATATGTAGAAGAATGTGTCTTTGGAAACTCTAAAAATCTTTTTAAATCTTGGTGCATCAACCCGCATTACATAATCCTCAAAATGGTACCACCAATGTGTTGAGCGTGGCCTTATATACCATTGACCATAACTAATTCCTGTCAAGGTTCCACAAGGAGCCCAAAAATGAACTACTATATTTAACCAATACCAAATCACCGAAAAACCATGAGATATATGGTTTTTATGCATGAATTTATTTGATCTAAGAAAACCACATGCCATAGTGGTTTCTCAAAATTGGTAGTAGTTTGTACCATGATTATTAACACTGGTTATCAATGTTGTAGCGGTTTGTTTAAACTATTGTGGTTTATGAGTAATTTCACGCATACAATATTGGTTCATTAAAAACTGGTAATGGCACGTTAAGACTTTGTAATTTGAAGGTCATAAATGTACACATATGACTACATAGTGCTTGTTAGAACAATTAGTGTAAGTATAGTTTTGGTGGAATGAAAATGAAAAAAATGGAGTCCCATAACACCTCAAGGCTATTGCACCTATATTCAGCCATTTGTGAGTGTCAAAGTGATTTTCGACCCTGACAGTTATGTGTAGGAGCTAGCTTACATATTAATGCTTCTCTTCCCATTTCAAGTTATTCTTTCATTGTGATATATAGACATCCTCATAAAGTAGGAATCATCACATATATACAACTTATAACTTTGAAATCGAGAATAGCCATTTCTACCAAAAGAGGCGATAAATGGATATATGGAAGTTCATGTACACAAATTCCACAAGCTAGGTAAGATTAAATTAACTAAGCTGGAGTTTTTGGCGAGTCTAAGGAGTATTCCAAACTGGGATCGAAAAAGTAGGGGTCCAAACTGGGATAGAAAAAGTGGGGGTTAGGAGCATGTCAGCAAAAAAACTGGTAGCAAAAATAGAGTTTATATATAAAATTAAATATTTTTGAGCTTTAATATATAGGAAATCCGATCTACGCTAACATACACGGGCAAATCTTCTGGTTATACCACAAATATTTTTTGAACCCTGATCCAATATGTTAAAAATTTGAGGATATGAATTATTCATGAAAGAATATTCTTGTATATTTTTAGAATTTGCAAAGGGGCAATTACTTCAAACATAGACTGAATAATGGTTTGAAGTATTATAATTGTATTATAATCTCTTAATTAAAGATCAAATATTCCAATGCTAGACCACCAACTTTATGATTACTATATCAAATTTTCTTCAGTTTGATGTATTATTTGGTTTGTAGACTAAAGGTGCCAAATGAGGTGCAAACATGACTCCCATGTGTGACAAAAATGGATCTAAGAGCCATCTCGAAGAAATTTCTTTATTGGATGCTCCGTTTTGCAATATTCTCATTGTCGTGGGAAATTATAGTTGACGGCTATCAAAGTAGGCTAGAATCATCCCATCTCGTTTCATCTATAAAGAGAATGCATTGCAAGTATGTACAATTGAGACTAGTAATTTTGTATCAAATTGAATTAAGTGGGTTTTTATTGTCCATGAAGACCAGTAGGCCTATGAGACCCACATTAAGAGCACAACAAAGGATTACTGTCAGGATTAATAAACCTCTACCCTGAGGGTTTTCGAGGGAAAAAAACTTAGTAATAATAAGCATGCAGATAAACTGTATAGTGATACATCTCAAGGGAGTATCGGATGACATAACTGAGTGCACATATCCATCATTTCTTGGAGATATTGTTATAGTAACCCTATTGAAGCCGTATCCATCATCACATGGACCGGTGGGAGCACATAATCTTGTCAAAAATATTCATGAAGTGAACGATATTATAATTAAAACTCAACCATCCCCATCCTCGTGATTAGAACAAATTTGACGCTTTGAAAGATGTCCAGGGAGACGAGAAGTTGCAGGAGGCAATATATCACCAACTACAAGTAGGTTCTCCTTCGATGAAGCAGCGTAGGTGCAATTACTTCTGCATAAGTATCACAATAAGCCTGAAGAGAATATCCCCTATATGCGTAAGATTGCACCTTTTCCTTCTTATGAAGAATGGCTCTAGCAGCGTGAGCACAAGGGGTCCCAGCTGTCGTGCAAAATTTTGGAGACGTTGGCTTCAATGGACTTGTCTCACTCCGTTGTCATTTTTGTGCAAGACTCTGGGGGTATTTTTTGGTAAATACAAAAATTTGAAGATGTGTAGTGTATCAATATATTGTATTTATGTTGACCGAGGGCATTTTGGTAATTCTAGAAACATTAGAGGTATTTTGGAAAAAAAACCAAATTGTAGAGGCATTTTAGTAATTTTCCCTTGTATTTATATTGACTGAGGGTATTTTGGTAATTCTAGAAACATTAGGGGTATTTTGGAAACGATAATTTGGTGCATGTGTATGTCAACTGCATCGTCGGAGTTATTCTAGAACTAGAAAATCAATTAAGATAATTTGGTGCATGTTTATGTCAGCTGCTTATGACACACGCATTATCATGGTGCGGACTATTATTTTGTAGATGTTGAGGATGAGGAAGACACTAAACGATGATCATGCACTAGAATTTGCATCTCCCATTTATGTTTTGCTTAGGTTCTATGTTGGAAACTTTGGATTTAGTGGAGTGGGGGTGATAACCTCAAATGGCATTTTCTTTACATCATAAAACTTTAAAACCTTCGTATCATTCCAGAGGCAAATGCTTCAAATGTAAAATTTCGGCGCAAGATAGGGAGAAAAAGGCAACCCTAAATTCTGAAACCCTATCTAAAGCTACTGCAACGTAACTATGGCGGCAGATCTTACAGGGCGCCGACAAAGCAATTACGTGAAGTGTTCGTGGTGACAGAATAGCCCATGGCATATCTATCAAAAACGTAAGTCTTGTCTTGATTCTTCCCTCTTTTTGTTGT
Organism: Isoetes taiwanensis; assembly: GCA_021234155.1. Lineage (NCBI taxonomy): Eukaryota > Viridiplantae > Streptophyta > Lycopodiopsida > Isoetales > Isoetaceae > Isoetes > Isoetes taiwanensis. The sequence goes on along the minus strand of JAJEKV010000002.1, from coordinate 25,460,138 downwards.
TTCAAATATCTCTTGGTTTATCAGATGTTATTTGTGGATTGCATCCATATAATCTGATGTCATCTAAATGCTCCACTGGTCTCTTTGTCATTTTTTGTTTGATTTGTTATTCCATATTGTGACCTATTAGCATTGCCTTGTTCATTTTTTGTATCCTCCATTAATAGAACATGATTACTCATTCTTTTACATGTTATAAGGATGCGATTGGGAGAAGGAAATAATGACAGAGCAAAATGTGGTGGCTATTTGCAGACCAGCATCTTGAAGGTAGATTACCTAATGTTATATTAACTTGTAATTTCATGTCACATTTCATGGAGGTCGACAAGTTTCCCAGAGGGCATGAGTGCTGGGAAAGGAATTACCAGGTTTGCACGGTATAGCTGAGCATTGTCAAGGTTCGTTTCTTTTTTATTCAGTTGGTCCTAGTCTTGCTTTTATGGTCCTTGTACATATGCTTCCGAGTGACATTTTTTACAGCCACTATAGCATCTCCAAATACTCCTTACTTTCAAATCCAAGACTGAGGTACTTTTATCTTGTTGTGTTGAATTTTATTTTTGCCCTTTGCTTTTCATAAATGGGCTCGGATGTTTGTTTACCAGTAAAAGGACGTGGGGAGTTCCATGATTGTGGATCAGAATCCAAGACCTCTATTTGAATGTGATAGGAATCATGATTCCTATGTTATTATCAGCATCTCTTAGGTACTGTCTCAGCGGGAACTAAGCATTGCGCTGGATTGTTTAGATTAAATTTGCTTGCAGCTTGCTTGAGAGTCCTACATACAAAGTACCTACAACATGTTCAACAAGGTATAAAGTTTATGTCAACCTTCTCGTTTATATTCCATTTCATATATTCCATTTGATGATGATGTTCTCTGTATGTTCATGAATTCAGATTCTGTAATGGTTTACTTTCTTGCATGGCAGAGTAATTTACTTCTTTTTTCTTTATATGCCATGCAAATCATTATTGTGTGATATTCAATGCAGTTGTTACGAAAGTCTCAATGTCTATGGACATAAATAATATAATAATATACTGTGCATTGTCTTTATGAGTTTTGCTCACTATTATGAGCATTTTCTCCTCAGCGTTTGAAACGATGTTGGAAAGAGCATTGCACTACACGGTTTGCCCGTTGGGCTGTGCAACCAGAGCACTGCCTGATGCTTGCCAGTTCTGATCCTGAGCTTTTGCAACAATATTTCAATGGTTGTTTTTCTCAAAAGATATGGGACGCAGTTACTTTGGCCCAAGTGAAAACTGGTCATTACCATGCACACATAAATCCCACCTTGGCACCAGGGCCCCAAGCTTATTTGCTTGCTTCATTGTCCAGGAACAAGCTTGTAGCTATTGCATCAATTCGCACGGGGTCCCACAGGCTACGGATTGAGACAGGTAGATGGGAGCGGCCGCAATTGCCGCGAGAAGCGAGACTATGTGCCTGTTGCCAGTTACAGGTTATTGAAGATGAAAGCCATACTCTTCTGAGTTGCCCTGCTTTTGAGATAGTCCGGAATCATTTTTTGACATTAGCATTCCATTCCACGCTTCCACAACTTCTCAGAGCACCATCTGTGCATGACTTGGCATTATACATACTTGAGGTTCTAGATAAACATCAGCAATTACTGAGCTCTCAGTAGTCATTATCTCCGCTTGTCTAGTATCATCATTACTGCAAAGGTTTTTCCCTTGAAAACCTTTCGAGGCAGGGGTTTTTTAATCCTAGTAGTAATGATTGTACTAGCCCATTGTATGGGTCCCATGACCTATTGGTCTCTGTGGATGTTAAAAAACTATTCTATTCTATTCTATTCTATTCTATCTGATTTTAGTTGCTATCATGATTACAAATGAACATCTTATGGGCAATTCTGCCTCTGTATACTATGAATTTTAGTCGTATATTAGAGGAAAGTAAGTGAAAGTTGGCAGTTCTCTGCTCTATTCTTGTTAATCTTGTGAAACCTGTTTTAGAAAAACCATGGGACCCTTCCAAGGCCAGAAGCATATGACAATTCAGTTTGCTCAGGATCTTGTACTATTGCAGTTCTCTGTTAAGGTTATCTTTTTTGCAGGAATTTTTCCTCTCGAAGCAGGTGTTTGCATCAAAGTGCTAGTGGTTTTGTGTACAATTTATCAGCTTGCTTTTTAAAACAACAATGGTACATTCAATAACTTTTCTTGATTTCTTGTATAAAACATTACAGATTACAGAATAAAAACATAAGAATATGATTGAGAAACCATTAACACTTATAAATATAAATAGAAAAGGTTATGACAATTGCTGATAATTGATGTTCTTTAAATGCCAAATCTAGTAGAGTTTGTCTCATTTCGTTCGATAAACCAATACCAACTAAATTGTCCAAAATACCATTGTAAACATTCACTGTAAGATGCAAACACTCACTATCTTAACAAAAAAACCATAAATAGCTTATCCTACATATTTGAAGGAAAATAAGACATTTTATTGCATGGAAGAACACTCTTTCAAATAAAATGATGTAGATAGCTTTGTTAGTCAACCACTAAGTTTCACACACGTAAATCATTACTGGTTTTGTCCCACATTACTAACAGGATCACATGCTTAAAACATAGCAATAAAGCACTAGAAAGAACATATTTAGTAAACCAAACATATTAAATACCATATAAAAACCACGACGATGAAATATGATAACAAACTAGAATAATAAACCATATGCAAGAACCACATTATGTAACTATTCATGCTTATTCAACATATTAACCCATAAAGTAATATCATTTTATTATAGTGGTTTCATGTACAAACTGCTGCGAAAAACTGATAATAGTTAATTTTTGGAGGCCTTGTGTTCCTCTGGGCAATGTAAGATCAGAGTTAAGCATTGAAAACAATAAAATTCTTGACAGGGTATGAGCTTGGTTTCTTTCAAGGGAGGCTTGATGAATATCTGTCTTATCATCTTCTAAAATGGCATTCACTCTTTCTAAATTATCTAGTGCTATTGTCAAAGCTTGCATAAGAACCATAAGAACCTGTTGTTGATCCATTGGAACAGTATGAGGAGGATCTTGCTTGTATTTCACGAATCGTTGCAGAGCGCTATGAGATGAACAGAGACGTTTTTCCTTTCCGATGGAGATGCTTCCCGTTGAACAATTCTGGGAGGTGATGACGTGGAGACGGTCAAATGGGAATGGAACGTTGGAAAACCGGTAAAAGGGACCAGCAATTATCTGACGTGGCAAACTCAGAAATACGGGTCAGGTAGTAATGGGAATGCACCCTTACTCCTTGTTTGCCTTATATAGCCCTACCGACAACAGAGGAACATAGAAGGGCCGAGGTAGAAGATACGTGTCGTGGAATGGCAGATCAATTTTTGATCTGTGCCACGTCAGATGGGAGAATGGGTGTGATGGTAGGAACCATCGTGTGAGTGCATGAAAAAGGAAGGCTGGCTGGTAATAGGCCTAAGCAAGTGGGCAAGAAACAGAACTGGGGAATTGGAGTTAGCGTGTAAGAAGTTTTGGGGAGGACACGTAAGGGGTCAAAAATGGAAAGCCCAAGTGGGAAGGGGGCGGGGAGATAAAAGCCGAGGGGGAGGAAGAGGAGCTGAGAGTTTGGGTTGTGCAGGCGATGAAACGGTGCTGCTATGTGAGCTGGCCACAGCGCCAGAGGAAGGAGGCGTCAAATGATTGCGACTGCGAGAAGGATCCGGCCGATCCAGTGGAGTGGCGCCAGGCCTCCACCGTCATGGACCTCCTCCGCATCCGAGCCTTCCATATCCACAACCTCCAGCGCCAGACCTGCGGCTCCGCCCTCGGCTTCCGAATCCGTCACGGCCAGGTCACCAACATCCCCGCCATCCTCGTCCTCGTTGCCCGTAAAGTTAATTCCATCTGGATCAAAGACTCCTGCATGCTCCCCCAATTCCTCGAAGTAAGCATTCCTTCTCTCTCTCTCCTTTAATTATACTTATTTATATATTTATTTTTATCTTTTTGCCTCCATCCAATCAATTCTTTGACCTTTTCAGGAGCCCAGTGGCCTCTGGTGTGACCTCGACGTCATAGAGTTTTCTTTCTCTCGATCTTTCCAACCCCCCTTCCCCCCCGAAGAGCCTTACTCTGAATTCATTGAAGGATTGCGCGGCAATGATACTAAGATTGGTCCTGGATCCCAGGTGAGTTTTTTTTCTCCCCATCTTTTATTTGCTTTCGTCATTTATCCATGCCTGGTCCCAAGTGAGTCTCCCTTTTTTTTTAAATTCAGTTTTGTTGTTTATCCATCGTGTTCCAGGTCTCTAGCTTTGACAATTTTGGGACCATAGGAGCCATAGTGCAAAGCAGAATTGGCGAGCGCGAAATCGGGATTCTAACCAGCAGGCATGTTGCCTTTGAGCTAGAATCCAGTCGCCAACACATGTTCCATCCAGTTCCTCCAAACTATGGCAATGGAATGTTCTTGGGTACCGTTGCAAGGGCCACCACCTTTGTGGCAGAGGAAGATTGGTATCAAGGATTTGGGGGAACGGTCCATGGTAAGTGCCTTAATCATGTCTCTTGAATATTAAAACGTTTACCTTTACATTTACCATGACATGTATATTCTCTACAATCTCTCTACTTCGTTGCCACCTTTTTATGTTCACCTACATTCTTTTTGCCCAACATTGCTTTGTTGCCAGCTTGCTTTTTAACTTCTAATTACTCCTTGAAAAGGAATAGGAATCGGGTCGGTCGGTCGGTCGACGGAGCTTCCATTTTGTCGGAATCTCGTTGTAATTGTCGTCATCATCTGGCTTCTAACTACTAGATTTAACAATTTATAGACGGATTTGTGCGGTCGGATGGAGCATTCATTCCCTTTCCGAGTGACTTTGATATGTCTCTAGTAACACCACATGTGAAGGGTGTAGGAGAATTGGGGGGTGTATACCACGTGGATCTGAATCAGCCAATAGGGAGTTTCATGGGCAAAAATGTGATAAAAGTTGGCAGAAGCACAGGGTTAACTAGGGGGCAACTCTTGGGGTATGCATTTGAGTATACAGATGACAAAGGTGCGAGATTCTTCACAGATTTCATTATGGTGGCACATGGGAGGGAACCCTTTGATTTGGAGGGTGACAGTGGAAGCCTGATAGCGTTAACATCCGAACACGGCGAGGCCGCGGAGCCGATGGGAATGATCTGGGGGGGTAGCACCACAAGAGGAAGGCTTACGCTCAGACTTGGAGAGAGGCCTGTAAACTGGACAATTGGGGTTGATCTAGGGCGTCTTCTTGATCTGTTGGAGCTGGATATAATTAGCACAGAATCTGCTCAACAAGGTTAGGTTTCCCCCCCTTACGAAAGTCATTTACTGCATAAAGTTCTTTTTTAACACAAAATAAAATTAATTTACCGCATAAAGTTCCTTTTTTTTAACACAAAATTCGTGTATTTGGCAGAAGCTATAGAGGGACGTCCCAGACCAGAAACTGGGGAGGGGCATTGGACGGCGGAAGCTATGGACGGCCCCTCCCATCGTGAGCCAGACTTTGTCCTTATATTATATTCTGTTTTATTTCGTGGGTTTTTTTTTTTAATTCGTATAATTTGCTGCAGTGGAAGGAGAGGCTGCGTCTGTCGAGTCCCTTCAAGCTTAAACGTAGACTTCCTTGTTGTATATCACTGTATATAAGAATGTGCTGTAAATTGCAGTCCCTTTGGGATCCTCCTTGCAATCGGCCGAGACTGCTTGGATAAATAATGGCCCCCTTTGCCCTCAACAGCTTTGGCAATTGGCATGACTCGCATTGAATTCAACTCATAATCAGTGAAGAATTGGGCCGGCTTGCCAAAGCCCATTTGGACGTAATAAGCCCCATTTCTGTTTCTATTGCTCTCGTTACGGGGCGTTTCGGATCGAGCTCAGATTTGCATTATTTCTTCTTTGTTAATCCAATTCTAATTACTTGATTACTGCCGTATCTGGCCTAGAATGTGGTGCCTTGTGCAGCTCCAAATGAATTGATTTTTGGCCTGCTATATTTGAGTCTCGTAGAAATCCTTTGCTATTTTAACTTTAACTGATTTTTGGCCTGCTAACTTATATTTGAGTCTCGTAGAAATCCTTTGCTATTTTAACTTTAACCGATAAAGCCCAGCCAATAAGGAAAAGCAGCAATTCGCCATACGCCATACAATCTAGCTTCTCCTGTGATACTGTTAAGATTTTGCCTTTTCTTTGCACTAAGCATACGAATACTAAAAGTAGGGTACTAACTTATATTACATTCTCCAATATGCTGCACTCTTATTTCTCATGTGACGCCATGGACAATTGTTTCACGAAATTAGCAAAGCAGCCCAACTAGGTATATATAAGTTCGGCATCTAAAAAAAGACACTATTATGTACTAGGGAACCACTTGGTTGGACAGATTTTTGGCGCAAAATTGGTGACGGCATCAATCGGTTGGCTGCCGAAAACCCCGAGAACAAGGCAGCTCCCTCACATAAGCCACCGGCAAAAATTTTGGCAACAAAAAAAAGGTATTTTATTTTCTTTTTTACTTTCCCGGCAAAAATTTTGGCAAAAAAAAAAAAGTATTTCATTTTATTTTTATTTTTTACTTTCCTCCTCTTTAACCTCAACTACAACGAACTTTCGGAGTTTTGACGATGGCAATCTTTGTCGTCGGCGAGGCGCTTGCGTTGAAGTTATATTTTCTGCTCCTGGAGGTGGAAGCTCTAGTTTGGGTGAGTTTTGGCTAGCTTTGGGAGAGCTTTGGAATTTCTATGGTATGTTTTTTTCGATTTTTTTTCTGTTCTCAAAGTTTGAAGAAGGTGTTTTAATATCTTTAATTTTGGTAGGTTTATGGTGGTGTCTGCAACAATGGTGCAATATTGCAAAATCTTGCTCTGTATACTGATTTCTCGTCAAGAATCTCGTGGATCTTTATGTTGAAGGGAGATGTTAGCAGATTCTACAGGGGTTTTTGATTCAGTAATCTGGCAGTTCCTTTTGTTTTGCAGAGATTGAATAAAGTTTCCCCCTTTTGTTGCAAATCCGATATGGAACAACGCGCAGGGTTTTGGCCAGAGCTGGGATCTTCTTCAAAATGCTACAATTTCAGACAACAATGTTGTCACAAAGCCCAGCTGCGGGCGATTAGATGAAACGAGTCCACTTTCTCTTGCGTTAGTTCTGTCGATTTAATCCCTCAAAATGGAGGATGATGCAGGCGTGGGTCTACTCGATTACTGTGGCAGTGTATTTTGTACATGCTCTGCTCTATGTGGATGCTCGAAGATGTAGCAGATGATCTTACAAAAGACCACAGTAGCCAGCCATGTATTCTGATCATTGATCTTGATCTTTGATTTGAAATAGTGAAATAGCCAGCCATGTATTCTGATCATTGATCTTGATCTTTGATTTGAAATGTGAAATATCTATAATAGTGAAAGTTAATGTGATTGAGCAAGTGTATTTTAATGTTGTTGTAAACTTGTGGCGGCGTTGGAAGCGGCACCGCCTAGAAACCCCGAGGCAAAAATGACCCGTATGTAGATAAGAATGAATATGTGCTGTAAATTGCAATCCCTTTGGGATCCTCCTTGCAATTGACCGAGACTGCTTGGATAAATAATGGCCCCCTTTGCCCTTAACAGCTTTGGCAATTGGCATGACTCGCATTGAATTCAAGTCATAATCAAAGTGAATCGGCATGCCAAAGCCCATTTGGACGTAATAAGCCCCATTTCTGTTTCTATTTCTCTCGTTACTGGGCGTTTCGGATCGAGTTCAGATTGCATTAATTCTTCTTTATTAATCCAATTCTAATTACTTGATTACTGCCGGGATCTGGCCTAGTGATAAAATATGGAATTATAGAGTCAGCCATGGTCTGTCCACCTGGCATAACTGAACCGTCGCATCTCTGATGCATACTTTTGTATATGTTTCTATTCAATAAAAAATCCATCTACCTATTCCACCAAACTGCGTTTTCCTCTTTCTGATTGCTTGCATGACTAATTTCTTTATGGTATCAGAGCCCAGCGATGGGTAAGAGCAAGGACGACCGTAGGAGAGAGATAAAAATTCGTCTTGCCTTGCTTACTCTCAATCATCGGCTACAACAGCGCAGATCAGTGACGGCATCTTCCAGAAATAAAGATACCCAGCCCAAAAATAGGCAGAATCGATTCTTGAAGCAGCGGCCTTTTAAGGAAGAACAGCCCTATTATAACCCACGCTCACAAGCTCCCGTTTTCTCCAAATATAATCCACAAAATCAGCCCAAATATAAGCCCAAATTTGGAGGACCTGTTCAACGGCAGCCAAAATAGAAGATTACCCTAAAACAGAAGAGCATTCATCAGGGCGTTGGATTCGCAAATCATATAAGCCGTTCAAGCCGTAGGAGTGTTTTTGAACGATTGTCATTCTATTGAAGAATTGTAAAGGTATTTTATAAATTTCAATTCCTTTGAATTTCGAAATGACAAACACAGCACAAAGCATTGATAAGTTTCTAGAAAAATTCTAGGAAAAATTTACTGGGGAGAATTTCCATACCTGGTCCTTGAAATTGCAAATGGTGTTAATGCAGGAATCCACATGGGGATTAGTTGACGGTAGTGAACCCAAACCAGCAGATGCTGACAAAGCCCTTGAGTGGGAGAAAAGGGATAAAAAGGCGGTCACTACCATAGGACTGGCACTGGGAGAAGGCTATGTCCATCTAGTTGATTTGCAAAAGAAAATTGGGATGACCTTACTAAGGCATTTGGCGGATCAGGCAAAAATTGTGAATTATCTTTAAAGCAGCAATTGTTTGCAATTACGATGGAATCAGGGGAAAGTGTGGCAGAATTCTTAAGCAGGCTGCGATCTTTGGTGGTGCGCCTGGCACGTGTAAAGTCAATAGTCCCCGTGGAAGATCAGATGGCAGTATTGCTTAAGGGACTTACACCTGAATTTGGGCAAGCAGTGACCACACTAACAAATATCCCAAATCAGAATTTTGATTCCGTAGTATCAGCTTTACTTGAAGAGGAGAGGAAGTTGAAGATGAAAGGGGAATCAAAGAATGCTGCTTTCTTCACAAAAAGGAAGAAGCCTTGGCTTGGGAAGAAGCCCATTATATTTGGATCTGTTGGAGCTGGGACAAGTAGGGGATCCTATGACAGAAGGAGATCTGAAAGCAGTGGGAGAGTGGAGAGAACCACCAAAGGGCCTTGCTATAGATGTAACAAACCAGGACATATAGCAAGAGATTGTAGAGTCAGAGTGCCCAATGATCGTAACAGATTCAGAGCCCATAGTGAAGAAAGAGGGACCAGGGATGTCAGGCATGATGGGAAGTTATTTATGGTGCGAAACTCTCCAGGCAGTGGAGAAGATAGGGTCTTGTGGCTGGACTCTGGTGCATCCATGCACATGACTCCAATCAGAGAAGTTTTCCATACATTTGAGCCCTTTACAAATAAGAGACAGGTCTACATAGGGGATAGTAGATCACTTGAGATCAGTGGGAGAGGCTCAATAATGGTCCAGTGTGGAGCAAAGGTCCAAGAGATACAAAATGTGCATTATGTGCCAGGGTTGACGCAATCTTTATTATCAGTAGGGAAAATTGCAGATACAGGTTTAAGTGCCCTCTTTACAAAAACTAAATGCACTATATTTGATGAGTTTGGAGATCAAATTGCAAGTGGCACAAGAGTGGATAGTCTATATAAACTTGATGCAAGAATGAAGGACCCAGCACAAGCCCTAGCAGTGAAGGCAAATGTGATGCACATTCAACAATGGCATAATAGAATGGGACATCCAAATATTCAAGCACTTAAGAAACTGGCAAATGAGAGGATGGTTGATGATCTTGAACCCTTTGAAGATGATATGCTTGAATTCTGTGAGGCCTGCGTGATGGGAAAACATAGTAGAACATCATTTCCAGTAGGAGAAAGTGGGAGAGCCAGTGTACCTTTGGAGATTGTACACTCTGACATATGTGGGCCAATGCAGACCATGACTATGGGAAGGAAACGCTATATGTTGACCTTCATCGATGATTTTTCCAGGTTTGTGACAGTTAGACTCAGTGATGACTTTATCATCCTCTAGCTGCTTCTAAACTATAGAAATGAAGTACTAGCTACTTTTCCAACATTTTTATAGAGTTAGAATTGGATGTTTTCAAATGGTAAAAGTCCATCAATTTGGCAATTTACTATAATTGGGATGCAATATTATCAAATTTTGGCGATTTTATGATGTTCTTTGGAGAGTATTTTTCCAGTTTTAAAAATGATAAAATTTGATCAACTTTACGAAGTTTATTAAAGTCATCACGGTTAGACTTCTTGCGGAAAATCTGAAGTACTATTATGTTCACATTCAAATGGAAAGACAAACCACTCCATATTTTTCAGGGAATTTGATCAAACAAAATGGAGCATTATTGCACACCACTCCATATACTCCGCAACAAAATGGATGAATAGGACCTTGATGGAAAGTGCTAAAGCAATGTTGAATTATGCTAGTATGCCTAACATGTTCTAGGGAGAAGCAGTAACAACAGCAGGTTACTTGAGAAATAGGTTGCCTACATCCGGAGTGAATGGCATTACCCCATATGAAGCATGGACAGGAAAGAAGCCAGCCCTTAGCCATATCCGGATATTCGGATGTGTTGCTTATGCCCATGTTCGTAAAGAGAAAAGGAAGAAGTTGGATATGCAAAGTGAAAAATGTGTGCTTGTTGGATATGCAACTGAGGCGAAGGCATACAGATTATATAGCTTGCTTGGAAGAACACTATTGATTAGTAGAGATGTCATCTTCAATGAAAATGAATTGTATGGGGGAGCAATTGGCATGTCTAGTGTGCAAAACAGTGGGAGTACCTCCAACAGTTTTCCGCATAGCTTCCCCAGTTTGGATGACTTTGATACACTTGATGATTGGTGCATGATGGATAACACTCTAGTGGGAGATTTAGAGTCTGATTTTCAGCCACCCACCTTCACACATGAAGCATCATCAAGTGGTGTGAGTCAGGAAACCATACAAGACAAAGATTCCCCTTCTATTATAGCAGAAAATCAGCCCCCAGTGCATGCACAACCGATCATGGATATTGAGGAAGTCCCAAGTATAATTTCGCAAGGGCATCCATTAATTTATGACAGTGTCAATCGGAGGAGGCCCACGCCCATACAGAGTGATCCTCGGCCAAATAGAGGCACTACCAAATCGGGCCGCACTAGCTACCTTAGCGCCAAAGCAATTGAAGCACGAGAGTCACCTCTTAGGAGAACAAAATCAAGGGGCTTAATGGTCAGTACTGATCCTACTCTTGTTGAACCTGCAAGTGTTCAAGAAGCTTTAGAAGGAGAGAATGCAAGTGAGTGGCAGAAAGCTATGGATGAAGAATATGCCTCTTTGATGAAGAATGACACGTGGGAGCTTGCTCATCTTCCGCCTGGGCGCAACGTGGTCAGCACCAAATGGTTGTTTAAGGTTAAGCGAGATGCGGCTGGCCAAGTAGAGCGGTGGAAGGCAAGGTTTGTTGCGAGAGGTTTCTCTCAAGTGGAAGGCATTGATTTCTTTGACACATTCTCACCCGTAGTGCGTATGTCTTCCATTCGAATCCTGCTTGCCTTTGCTGCTCATGCTAATCTTGAAGTACACCAAATGGATGTACGCACTGCTTTTCTTCATGGAGAGCTTCAAGAGGAGATTTTTATTTTCCAACCTGAAGGTTATGTCAAAAGCGGACAAGAACATCTTGTTTGCAAGTTGAACAAAGCATTATACGGGCTCAGGCAATCCCCAAGGGCATGGTATGATCGTATTAATGCTTATCTTTTGTCTCTTGGTTTTACAGGTACTGAGGCAGATGGCAATGTTTATGTTAAAACCGTGGGAGAATTTCTTGTCATTGTCGCCTTGTACGTTGATGATTGTATCATTCTTGCAAATCATATGTCTTCATTGCTTCAAGTGAAAAAGCACTCTCCATGAGAATTCGACATGAAAGACATGGGGGAGATCAGTTATTGTCTTGGCATACAGGTGGTGAGAAATCGTGAAGAGGGTTGGTTGAGGTTAGTTCAAAGCAAATATATTGATGTTGTGCTTAAAAGATTCAATATGCAAGATAGCAAACCAGTCTCAACACCTATGGAGACGTATGTAAAACTTACATCTGATATGTCTCCTAAAAACGGATTAGAGATAGCTCACATCGCGCCGGGTTCCTTATCGCCATCTTTGTGGGTTGCTTGATTTATCTAGCAATATGTACAAGACCAGACTTGTCATATGCAATTGGGGAGTGGTCACCAGTTTTTGGAAAATCCAGTGAAGCACATTGGACAGCAAAGATGAAACATTATGCGATATCTTCAAGGAACAAGGGATCATGCTTTTATATTATTCTAGAGTTGATGATAAAGAATCATTGATTGGTTGGATACACCGATTCAGATTGGGGCGCTTAAGCGGGATACTAGAAGATCTACTTCCGGATTCGTTTTCTTGCTTGGAAATTCTGTTATATCGTGGAAGAGTAAGAAACAGACAATAGTGGCACTATCTAGTACAGAATCCAAATATGTTGCAGCTAGCTTTGCTACACAAGAAGCAATCTGGTTACGTCAACTATTGCGAGGAATTATGTTGGAGCAACAAGCACCTACTTTATTATATGGTGATAATCAAAGTGCAATTGCTATGGCTAACTCTCTAAAGTATCATCCAAGAACTCGTCACATTGGAACAAGATATCATTTTATAAAAGACCAAGTTCAAAATGGTGTGATCAGTTTCTTATACTGCCCAACTCTGGAGATGCTAGCTGACATAATGACTAAAGCACTTGCTCGAGATAAATTTCAGCATGATAGATACTTACTGAAGATTATGACAGATCCAGGCTGAAGTGGGAGTGATAAAATATGGAATTATAGAGTCAGCCATGGTCTGTCCACCTGGCATAACTGAACCGTCGCATCTCTGATGCATACTTTTGTATATATTTCTATTCAATAAAAAATCCATCTACCTACCGAGAACTAGGCAGCTTCCTCGCATAAGCCCATAGTTACTGGGAACCAAGTTCTGAACTTGGGTTCCCGTTCCGGAACTAGTTCCTGGGGGTCGGGAGTTTCGGGAATGGCTATGGATGTGGGAATTCCATTCCCGATATAAAATTAAATAAAACAATAATTTCAATGGTCCTTTTGTCTAAAAAAAAGGAACCAAACAACCCCTACAGATTTTTTTCCCTCTGCCCTACCTCTTTGCGGCCAGAAGTGGAAATAGGAATGGATTTGGTGGGTCGATTTAGCTGCTATTGGTCGGCCAAGACAAACAGAGTGTTCCATATTTTAGATGCCGGAGACCTCTGCTGCCGCTTTCCTTACATCCTCCCATATTTCGGTTGCAGCAGACTTCCACTGCCAGCTTTCCATATTTCGGTTGCAGCAGACCTTCGCTGCCAACTTTCATGCAAGAAATAGATAGGGTTTTTCAAAGTTATAATTACGCTCTTGATTGATATTTCATAAAACTGGAGATTATTTTCCAATGGAAACATTACCTGCTTGGATTTAACTTGACAATTTTGCACATCAGGTTTGTTTCCACAAAGAACAATAGGTATATTCTCACAAATTCTCTCTTTAACGTGATTTCTTCAGTACTTGCAATATAACAGGAACACTTTTGCAAATGAGCAGTGACATCAAGCATTATGATTGCACATTGACCATAGATAGTGCAGATCACTGATTCGAAATTACTGTCTGTACATGGGAAAGGAACATACTAGTAGTCGTCATACAATTCTCACAAAAATTTCTGACCAGCAGTATCCCAACAATAGAATCTAGTCTTCCCAGAGTGTGAGCTTCAACACACCAATAGTAGCTGCAAAACAACACAAAAGTATTTCTCTAAAATCAAACCACTGATTAGGCTATGATTTCTTACTTTTAAATTTCTTTTCAAACTCGCTAGTGAGATGTTGTTTCACATATGTTGTGTTTTCTATGAAAAACAATCAACGCTACATACAACATACAAATAGCTGTATGTGCCAGCTATTTTATTTTGGTTTTTGTTTTGGTGACTTTATTTGAACAAGAACCTAGAACTATGTTTTAAATTGGAAAAAATTAGTTCAAAGTTTTCATGGTATACACAGAGTGGCTAAATATGTTTTTGCTTGTAACTCAGCCCCCTTGAAGTATTTTTTTATTCTGAGTGTTCTAAGATGTCTCTTAAGCATAGACAACTCAAAATCTATTTTCAAATTTAAAAAATTTGAATGTTGATTGTTCCCGTTCCCATCCGTTCCCGTTCCCGTTCCCGTTCTCAGTTTTAGGTCCAAGTTCCCAAAAAGTTCCCGTTCCGGGTAACTATGCATAAGCCACCGGCAGTCAAAACTTTTGGCAACTAAAAAAAAGGGTATTTTAATTTTTTACTTTCCTCCTTTTTTTACCTCAGCTACGACGAGCTTTCGGAGTTTCGGCGATGGCGATCTTTGTCATCAACGAGGCACTTGCTTTGAAGTCATGTTTTTTGCGCTCGTGGAGGTCGAAGCTCTAGTTTGGGCGAGTTTTCGCTAGCTTTGGGAGAGTTTTGGAGTTTCTATCGTAAATTTTATGTTTTCTTTGATTTTTCTCTGTTCTCAAAGTTTCAAGAAGAGGTCGCCATGGAAAGGGGATTTTGAAAGAGAGACGGGGGGGAACTATGGGGTTTTCTTGGCGCTCACGCTCCGCCTGCGGCTAGGGCGGCAACAGGGGAAGGAGGCCGCCCTCCTATCCCCTCTTTCCGGTACTGCTGCAGACCCTCTTGCGAACCAGATAATATGATCCGGTGCTAGTGGGGTTTGCCGATGTGCCAGAAGATTTTTCTCTTCAAAGAAATTGCTGATTTGATTCTGGAGCAGCTTCAAGGCGGTCTTGTGGATTTGGCCTGGTAAGCCGTGGTATTCTGCTCTCAATCTTTTTAAAAATGATGATTTGTTAAGCAAATCACACCGAAAGGGCGCAGAGTCTATAAGGTGGAGCAGAATTGAAGCCGAATTCATAAAGAGAGCAGTTTTGGGTCTGTTTGGCAGTCTTTTTAGTTGGATCTTCTATCCATTTGGTTTTTTCCCCTCCTCTTGCTCTTTCTTGCTAGCGGGAAGATCTAGGGATGTTTTCTTGAAAGGAGCAGAGTAAATTCTTGATCTTAAATTTACAGTTTTAAAACAGGATGTTAGATTATTTGAGATCGCCGAGCTAGGGATTTGAGTGTGTCCAGGAAGACGCTTCCATATCAAGACCAGATATCATGAGCCAGAATTAGGGAGAGTTCTGGTGGTTGGGCTGTGTGTCTAGCCTATACAGGTTGGCTGACTGGAGCATCCCGACAATGCAGCATCTTACTTTAATCTCTCATTTGGTTGTAAAGCTGTCGAATTTGTTCATAGATTGAAGCATATTTGCTTCTCTGAGCAGTGCGGGAGATTGTTCAGGTTACTCCACATCTCTTTTCTCTTCATTTCTATTTCTGCAAGAGGTTTTTTGGAGCATTCAGGATTGTCTGCAGTTTATGGAAAATGGGAATTTGAATCCTGTAGTATTCTATTTAACTGAGAAGATGTTGATACTGTAGTATTAGTTAGATAAAAGAAGAAGTTGAGAGAGACTCATGAGTACTGTAATTGCAGATATAACTCAGATCCATGTGGGATCCTATATGCTTAAATTATATCTGATCCATGAGGGATCTTTGTATTGTAATTCTTCCAATCTGATCAAAAAGTTCTTACCTTCAAAAAAAAAAAAAAAAAAAAAAAAAGAGAAGAAAGGGGATTTTTCGTATTTATATGATGGGAGCATCGTATAGGTTCGGGGATCGTCACAGTCAGGGGTTCCTAGGCAGGCCCGAATGCACCTATTGCTCTGCATACCATGCTCTTCTCTTCTCTCCTGGTTATCTATCCGCCTCTCTAGACACTATTTTAAGTTCCAATAATGGTGACAACATCTGCTGGCATGTTATGGTCGGGGCTAGTTATTTCTCCATCTGCCGATTCGGGACTGTATGTGACACTAGGCTCCTCGGAAGGACAGTTAGAGTTACTGGCACCTTTTACCGGGGCTTCCGTTCAAAGCTTCCACTTCTCCTTTTCACCTTCCGGCACCGGGCAGGTATCAGACTCTATACATCGATATCGTGTTACCACTTAGCAGAGTCCTGTGTTTTTAATAAATAGTCGCTACTCCCTTGTAAGTGTTGCTTTCCCATCACGCACAATAGGAGAGCACCCCTTATCCAGAAGTTGCATTTCAGCTTTGTTCGAAGAAGGAAAAAAAAAAGACTTACTAAGATCTCACTAATATTAAAGCAACTAGGTTGCATCACATATCAAGAATAACTAGTAATGGTGCCCGACGTTGCCAGGCATAGCTACATACATTGGTAGATCTTTGTGTAGTAAGTAAAATGAATTAGAAATAAACATTACATAGGTCATTAATGTGTTCAAATTTGAAAAGTGAGAATGTTATATAAGTGTGAAGCCATAATATATGGAAGGCAACCATTTAATGGTTGATGTACTACTAATTATGGGCAGATGGCATAACCATATATAATTCGACATTATAGATCACATGTAGGTGTATAGGTGCTATAACTATAGAGGGGATAGGTGGTACAACTAAGTAGGAGCCATCTTGAGGCACATAAGTTTGTTTTGCAAATCGAGTGTCCACAATGTGGTAAAATGGAGCGCATTAATTGGGGATACATTGTGCATGGCTATGGTGTCATTTGAGTGTCCAGGGACTGATTGTGGTACTCTGATATGTTTGAGTTTGAGTTTGATGTTGTGTTAGAAATGCCATTGTTAATACGTGTTTCAATATAGGAGCTTGGATAAGGCACGCATATTATTTAACAATCTCTAAAATCTTTGTTGGGCTAGCTAAGCCATAAATGTATACCATGCATTGAAAGGGATATCAAGCCGGCCAACATAACATTTACTACAATTTTTTCATTACACTTCTACAAAAGACGATCTTTACCAGGTTTATGGAGATAATGGAATGTGTTAACCAATAGTAATAGTTGTTGTAATGTTTATAGTGGTAATTGGTTCTTATTGTGGTTGCACCATCTATTCCAAGCTTGTACGTGAAGAGGGCTTGGATTTGTTGGTTTGAGCCCCCATTTTGTAACCAAGCATTGTATATAAGAATAGTTGGATGCTAATGAACTGGCCAAATCAAGAGCTCTTGCATATGGCGTATAGCCAAGTAATTCAGAATCTAGTTCAGTCCCAACCTACTATTTACAACAGACATTTGATCAACAAAAGGTTGACCACTCTGTTCCTTCCCAATAGCTTTGCTTATATATATTGATCAAGATTACAACAATTGAAGGAAGAAACTGTGCACAGTATCAACTTGTTCTTTCTGGACATGATGTCTATAGTTCCTCAACAGAGTAACAAAAGAGCATAATTATCTCATGACATGTATCCCAAATCAGCTGCGAAAAAAGTAGACTCATGCCTCTTCGCTGGACTCTCACAGAAGCTCAAGGATGGGATATTTATCATGCGGCAGTATATCTTTCCTCTTTGTTTCTGAACTATTTGCCTTGCCCTAGTCCTTTAAGTTCATGGGTTGGTGGTGCAAGGTTCCAGTTTTCAAACTGTACTTATGTATGCAAGTATATGAAGTAAAATAAAGCAACAAAATATAATACAACATGGAGTGTTGCTTGTGTTCATCACATGTAGAATGGCTCACCTACTGGAAGTTAAAGCCCTTGACATGGCGTATTGACCATATTCATCATGTTGCTGAAGACTGAAATGTGCCCCATCATTTGAATCATCCACTTTGAAATTGAAACCTGATAACTAATTATACATATACATCCTTGTTAAGCTGATGTACCTATTTGTTGGGTGCTTGTCTCAACTCCAACTAATGTCCTTTAGTGTATTGAGCACTTAAGATTGATAGCCTGCTCCAAACCAGATGAGTAATCCCTCTAAGAAATGTAGCTGACAATAGTGATCTCCTAGGCAATACAATCAATCTCGAATGATCCACTCTACTTCAGCTCACTGCAATTCCAAAACATGGCTCAGAATGAACGTGTTCCATCAATGATATTAGGAAAAAAATAGAAGTTGCATACAACAAAATGCTCACCTTATTATGCAAGAATGATAGTCATGAAAACATATTAATTTAGATGAACAAAATCTGCTTAAATATAAACTTTGCAGTGCCTTCAAGCCCAATAATAAAGATGAAGTACCAATTCTTGAAGCCATAAATCAACTCTGCAATTAATGCAGCTAATCCTAAGTCTATTTAGCCAACCTTATTAGTTGGCAACTTCACTATGCATGATAAGTATGCACCTGCCCAGCATTTCGCCTACACAGTTCTGTGGGGATGCAAACACTCAAGAAATTTGGCTCAAGAAATACCATGACATCATATAGCACTCAGGATTAAACTCTGCAGCACAAGGATAAATCCATCCTCCAAAGAAGTTGCCTGCATGACATCACATAGCACTCATGATTAAACTCTGCAGCACAGGAATAAATCCATCCTCCAAAGAAGTTGCCTGCATAGCAAAAATGCTAAATTTAAAAATGCTAAAGTTAAGTATATATATTGATCAAGATTACAACAATTGAAGGAAGAAACTGTGCACAGTATCAACTTGTTCTTTCTGGACGTGATGTCTATAGTTCCTCAACAGAGTAACAAAAGGGCATAATTATCTCATGACATGTATCCCAAATCAGCTGCGAAAAAAGTAGACTGATGCCTCTTCGCTGGACTCTCACAGAAGCTCAAGGATGGGATATCCATCATGCGGCAGTATATCTTTCCTCTTCGTTTCTGAACTATTTGCCTTTCCCTAGTCCTTTAAGTTCATGGGTTGGTGGTGCAAGGTTCTAGTTTTCAAACTGTACTTATGTATGCAAGTATATGAAGTAAAATAAAGCAACAAAATATAATACAACATGGAATGTTGCTTGTGTTCATCACATGTAGAATGGCTCACATACTGGAAGTTAAAGCCCTTGACATGGCGTGTTGACCATATTCATCATGTTGCTGAAGACTGAAATGTGCCCCATCATTTGAATCATCCACTTTGAAATTGAAACCTGATAACTAATTATACATATACATCCTTGTTAAGGTGATGTACCTAGTTGTTAGGTGCTTGTCTCAACTCCAACTAATGTCCTTTAGTGTATTGAGCACTTAAGATTGATAGCCTGCTCCAAACCAGATGAATAATCCCTCTAAGAAATGTAGCTGACAATAGTGATCTCCTAGGCAATACAATCAATCTCGAATGATCCACTCTACTTCAGCTCACTGCAATTCTAAAACATGGCTCAGAATGAACGTCTTCCATCAATGATATTAGGAAAAAAATAGAAGTTGCATACAACAAAATGCTCACCTTATTATGCAAGAATGATAGTCATGAAAACATATTAATTTAGATGAACAAAATCTGCTTAAATATAAATTCTGCAGTGCCTTCAAGCCCAATAATAAAGATGTACCAATTCTTGAAGCCATAAATCAACTCTGCACTTAATGCAGCTAATCCTGAGTCTATTTAGCCAACCTTATTAGTTGGCAACTTCACTATGCATGGTAAGTATGCACCTGCCCAGCATTTCGCCTACACAGTTCTGTGGGGATGCAAACACTCAAGAAATTTGGCTCAAGAAATACCATGACATCACATAGCACTCAGGATTAAACTCTGCAGCACAGGAATAAATCCATCCTCCAAAGAAGCTGCCTGCATAGCAAAAATGCTAAAGTTAAATATGCATAGAAAAATCAAGGAACATGATACAGCTGAAGAAATACTGCTTGCCAAAAAAGACGAATGAATCCGAGCACAAAACTTGAGCTTCTGCCAAACTAAGACCAACCACATGCCGTCCATAATTAAATACAAAAGGCCAAAACCTTACCCAGCTAGCTTAGCCAGTCCACATGCCGTCCATGATTAAATACTTACCCAGCTAGCTTAGCCAGTTCTGAATAGATTGCAATTTTTGAGCTGCTTGCCAATAAGAACCAAGAAAATAGAATTCGAAAATCATGATAAAAACCAAGTATACTATGAAGAATGGATAGATCATTCCTTATCGCTTCTGTCTCCATCAAATAGCATGAATAAGACTTTCGAATATAGGTGGATTGTGGATGGTAGGTGCAATGGAGATGATCACACTTCCACGGACAAGAGAGACACCTCGGAATGAAGCAAAGCCCAAGCAACAGAAGTCGCAGCCAGAAGTTCAACCTGCGGAGGAATAACAATGCCTGCCTACCGACCACGATCTCAGAGCTTCGAAGACATTCAAGAACGCCCGACTGCAACAGCTAGGTGATCAACCGATCAATGGCACCGCACATCGGCAACCTTGCAACGACACACTGCATATAGGGACGTTGAACGGTCACCGCATTCCTTACGACATACACACACATTAAGGAGGAGCATCCTTTTCAAGGGATCACATAGACGAACACTCTTCGCAACTTGGGGTGACGAGCTCGGATCAGACATGAAGCTCAACAATAGTAGCAGCATCTCAAGGAATCCCGGAGTCAACCAGAACGAAGAAGATGCAGCAAAACCAAAGGATCAAACGCGATAGGAGGAGGGGAAACCCTAAAGGAGTATAAACATTTAAGTAGATCTTCGTAGTTGTTTTGAAAAAAAGTGGATGAATTAAAATCCCAATGTAAATGCGTATATGTCTATTGTATATCTCGGGTGCTCACAGATATAGTGGAGAAACATGAGTTTAGAGTCATGTTTTACGGATTTAGCGCTTAGATCAGGAAGCTCCTTCACTTCGACTACCAAATGAGGAAGCAAGGAAGCACAACTATAGCCCAAGATCAAAATGGAAGAGCAAGTACGAGGGAGAAACGACCAGAGCCCAAGCAAACCTTCGACTCCAAACACTTCGGGAAGTGCCCTCAAGTAGAAAACCGCTCGTCCACCCAATGTCAGAACAAGAGACAACACCGGTCATGTCAGGATCATCAGCACTGCATCAGGACACCATCAGGGTGCAACACTACCTCTTGTGGCAGCGGCAACACTTGACGAACTTATGACACGAGTGGCCTCAATAATAGAAGGAGGAACGACCCGACATCAACAAGCCAACTAAGAAGGCACATCTCGACGACCATAATTCCACCTTGTGGTAATATAGGGTGATGCGCTATGACACGCGTATTAGATGGAGACGCACTTACGAAAGGCACCGCGACGAGGAGATATACCTCCAACAACTAGGTGACGGCTTCGTCAGGTACTTCCACCGGTAATTAGAACAGAAGAAGACGATCGCATCTCCGACATGAGGGACCTCAACGCCCAAGGTAGAAGCATTCGACACCTTAACGACAAGAGTATATCTAACAACGGAGCCATCAGGGAGGAGAGCTATGATGCCTTACTTGCCAGAGAGACCGACATGCATAGAGGGACAAAGGCCAGGAACTGAAAGCTGGAGAAGTGCTAGCAACCGACTTCTTCCACGATCTCTCTAGAGGCAACAGGAGGATTAAAACTGACGAGCACAATCAAAGCCACCGGAAGGTACCTCAAGACAAGAAGATGGTATAGCACTGTGGAACGTGACAACGCCCAAGCCATGTGATCGAGGGCATCAAAGAAGTAAGATTGGAAGCTCGACGGAGAAGCAACTAGGCGAGCCGAGCCGATGACTTGCACGCGGACTTGCATGCAACTTGGTGAACCCAATGATGGACGATTCAAAGAACAACTGCAGAATAGAACAACTCCAGAGGAGTATAGCCAAAGGAAGCGCGCACAGCCTCAAGAGACGCCTCCAAATAGCTTCAAGTATCATGAAGGGGGGAACAATTACCGCCCGAGAACAGGATCAGGAAGCAGACTGAAATGTCGAAGCATCAACGACCAGCACACCTTTAGTTAGAATGTCATGCAAAGCGTGTTGTGCCATAGCCGACAAACATCGGAGGGCCCAAGTATATCAACAAGTTACCCCGGAGTACGAGCTGACGTACAAATAGGAGGATATAGATCGTCAACACCATTGCACCGGGAGGAACATCGATGACATTACCAAGGAGTAGGTGTGTAACTCGAAGGGAGGCACAAGGGGGACTTAATAGCTCTATTAATAATTGTAATTATGTAAGCTATATGCTTTGCATATATAGTTCCCTTGTTATTTCTTCCCTCCCATAGCGTAACAAATCAAACGAAGAGATGTCAGGCAATTTGCAGGGGTGAAGCAATCAACATCTTCAACACTCTTCGGGCAACGCGATAACGACAAGAGGGCTCGATGTATGAGACGTCGATGGAGTCGAGGAAACAATATCGGATATAGAGTCATCCTTTAGCTGCCAAGACAAAGAGTTCAAGACGAAAGATCTTTTTCAACGGCGCCACCTTCAGGCTTTTGAAAAGCGGCATGGAAGATTTCAAGTGACCAACTACACCATCAAAGACCAGCAAGGAGAGGCTTCTAACGAACAAAGTCAAACCTCTACATCAAGAGGAGCCACCGTCAAGGAGACCGAGGTATCGAGCAACTCGAAAGAACGTTACCTTGCTACTTCAAGCAGGCAACGAGTGGATGAGCTTCTAGCAAGCCCAAGGATCCAAGGCCATGGGGCCTAATAGGTTAAATGTATGGATGGTAACATCCACATTGGGATTAGGAGGCATTTTTTTTTTTTTTTTTAAGATATTCTCGCCGAAAGGATTGCCCAGCGTCAAGTATTGGGAAGGAAACACATAAGAGTAACTAAAATTATACAAGATTGTTAACAGACATCCAACATATTGAAACCACTTGGTGAGATTGATCACCTCGCTAAGAAGGAATCATTACTAGGATAATTGTTGACCATGTATAAATTTAGTACCTCCAAAGAATAATCCAACCGAAAGAAAAGAAGTAATCTAACAAGTCCGGCCAACTTGTTACGATGACATCAATTTGATTGGTAGGAATATTCCAAGAGTTTAAATAACTAAGAAAGGGGGAATCTCTAGAATGTAAAAGAATAGTACATGCAAAGTACATCTAAAATAAAAATTATAGTAATCAAATAGTCTTTTGAGACAAAAGGAATTGTCATGATGACAAAACCTTGTGGTTTAGAATCGTTCTAACTAAGTAGGTAATCCGCAACTATATTGAAATAAATGATAACATAATATGTGCATCCATCTTAGATGGTTATATATGTTATCTAAGGATAGTAAATTAATGCGCTAAGTAAGAAGCATATAACCTCTTAAGGGGAGAGAATAGATATGACGTTGTGTACAACGTCATTGAAGGGGTGCAGGACCATTTTCTTTTCGAAGAAAGTGGGAGGGCTCAATCTTATGATTGAACGTACTTGTATCGAATTGACCAACCCGTAGAATAGAGTCCACTCCGGCAATGGCCGAAGCGAATAGAGCGTAAGATAGATAAATACCTTAGTGCTCAGGAGGCCTTCAACATGCGAGACTGACGTGATAGCTAACTACACCAAGGAAGTGGAGCAAAAATATGAGAGCAATGCAACGACCAAGTCATCTCCAAATTACTCCACGCCGGCTCAATGGGCGGATGCGCCCTAGCCTTAGGAAAGGTTTGCCCATGTATAATAAGCTTTAATGTGTCTTATAGATAAGTTAAATATAGACCCTAATAACTGCATAGAAATTTGTTGTACATATATGTATCATAGGGAAATAAGTTAAATAACAACGGTAATGTGAGGTAGCATGTTAATTAATCCTTCGCAAGGATGCAATTCCTTCCAAGGATAGCTATATGACCTCGGGTCCTTATAAATATAAATAGAAAATAGAATTCAGATATACTTAAGTGCACCTTAGGGATATACTTCCAAGGGTAATGCAGGACCCAAGGAAGAGAATAAGAAGCACATCTAATTCTTGTGTATGATAATTAAAAAAAAAAAAACCTTGTCTATGTAACAATAGGTCTAAATCAGGGTTGTCTATTGTTTAAATAATCGCGACCTAAAAGTTGTTAAATATTGCAAAGCTAGAGTAAATATAATTGTACGATCGAAGTAATGTATCTGATACTATGATAATGTTAATTCATAAATATTACCTTAGAGTAATTATGTTAATCGCATGCATTAAGGGAAGTCCAGCAGGATCGTGCAGGCGTCCAAGACTGTCATGTTTACTTAAAGACGTTAACAGATGCTAGCCCACATGCAAGAGTTGGTGGAGGAAGTACGAAGATATCCTCTCGCAGCAAGAGTTCTAGAGTAGTTGTGATTTCTACCATTTAAAATAATCGATTAAATTTTGTGTGAGATAGTAAGTATGTAATTATAGATATTGTAAAATTAATGCAGGATTTCAAGGTGCAAAGACTTGCAACACAAATTTTGTTATAACGTGTTGCAAGGGATGAAGAGTACCTTGGAAGTGTAAATTTTGTATGAACTTGATAAACTTTGATAAACTTAAATGTTGTATTAAGTAAGCTTAGTAATTACCTTGCGTTGATTAAGTTATGAAGCGATAAGTTAATTGGATAATTAAATAATACAGTAATGTCTTAAACATTACCTTAGAGTAATTCTAATAATTATGTAACTATAATAATAATTGCATGCATCAAGTTGATTGCAGGACAGGAAGATCCCAAGGTGGGGAGAACCTCGATGCTGCGGACATCATCATTTTAAGGTGGGGAGAATGTGACGTTCCAGTATAACATACGGTATGAATACGTATATTATACTGACACGTCACTAGTACATGTCGACTCAGACGACATGTACACGGCGACCGTAAAGGGTAGTACCCTAGGGTACGACCTTGTGAACCATTATATTGCACATGTTAAGGCCACATGTGAATATAATATCTTTTGCCATGTGGCAATAGCCCATTGACCAAAAGGGCCCAGCCCTAAAATTCGTGGGGATAAAGGGGCATAAACCCTAAAAGGGAAACCCTTTCGGTTTCCAGCCCCTATAGGTCGGATTGGAGCAACAGTGGACGCCATTTCGCCTGAAGAGTAGCAGAGGAATCGGAATTCCTAGGTTGCAGCTCGACCCAAGACCAGCAGTCTCGAAATCCAGCAGCAGGGACGCTTTCAGAGGAGTGGGAGCCAGCCAAGAAGCGGGTTAGTGGTTGATCCGATAGTTAGATCCGAGTTTTCAGCCCTCATTCCATAGGATTAGTATCCATTCTTAGCTATAGGCGACCCCTACAGCCTAAGAATGATAAACACTAACAAAGGAACCTAACCATGTATGATTAGGTAGATTAGAATAGATGTATTCTATTATTTCAGTTCTGTTGTGTTGATGTTTTGACATTCTATGCGCCACTCTTGTGTATTGGGAAGGGGGATAGAGACCCAGAGCCCAAGTAGATGGATGATCCTAGTTTTAGCCCATTAATTCCTAATTAATGCGGCCTGTGCATAAGAGCCCACCTGGCTGTGGGTGGCGGAGCTAGACCGGCTGACAAGGGAGGACTTGTCTAATCACAGTTGATCCCTCTGGTGCGTAGCGACGGCCGGGGAATGTTGTGAGCTAGGCCTAATACCACGGGCATCGCTGCGTGAGGGCAGGGTATGGGCTCGACACCTCTTGGGTGATGCGTCATCTTCTAGGGGTTCAAGTCGTATACGAGCAGTGGCTCTCTAGCTCGCCTGTGATTGGCATGAACCTTTTGGAGGGGAGTGATCTCCTCCCTGCCTCATCGGGGGGGGAGATGCAACCCGATAGTAGTAGCCCCTCGGCTATTCACCGGAGCTACGGTGGGGCTCCAATACTTTTGACCCCTATCCGCAAAGTATGCAGGGGGAGGGGCGGATGGAGTGGACTACCCAACGGCCATGTTCCTATGCCACCAAATCCATTTGCCATGAATTACATACGCATTGTTATCCAGGAGACCCACGTTGGCCGGGTCTTTCCCCATGAGTCTGAGCCTGGGTAGGATTTCCCCATGTTATGTTGATGTTACTGATGTGTTGTTGCAGCTCTGTGATATGGTGGACCACCCTTCGAGGTGGGTATGTTATTGTTGTTGTCATGTGCTCATGTTTGCTTACGCTTCCGCAGCTAGGACGATCCCGAGGGAGACGGGATGAATGACACGTCCATTCTTCCCCGTCGGGCTCTTGGCCACCATCAAGGGCCCGATGTTAGGTGGACGGCCTCATGTCAGCGAGCAGATGCTGGTTTGAGGGATGATCTCCAGTTTGTATACGATCGGGGCATCGTATATGAGCTGGGTCCGTCACAAGAAAACCCCAAAACCTTGGAAAATTGACATAGGGAAAAAATCAAAAAAGTTTTCCACCTGCCGGGAAAACCAAATTTAAACAATAGATATACAATGGTAGTGTTTCACCATAGGGGAAGTATCTCCGCTCAAAGATAGGCAAGCATAGTAGGATGGATATTTTATTCATCGTCTTGCAAAATTTTTGAGTATTTATTGAGCAGACCTCATCCTTGCAAGAGTTATCAATTGAATCGTAGGGAGGGAAAAATACTAATTGAGATCATTTAACCTAAGCCTGGACTGCACAGGCTTGGTTTCTAGGCCATACGTGGAATTTACACTTCATGCGACTCTTCCCAAGATGGTTGGCGACATTGACTTGACATAGCCACCACTTTCGACTTGGGTCTCCGAATCCGACCGGTAACAACTAGGTTTGAGGAATCCTGCTCTACTTAGATATGTGGTCTGGCTCGTTGCTTCTAATGTCTTTAATTTTTGTAGGTTTATGCTGGTGTCTGCAAAAATGGTGCAATATTGCGAAATCTTGCTCTGTATACTGATTTCTTGTCAAGAATCTCGTGGATCTTTATGTTTGAAGCGAGATGTTAGCAGATTCTGCAGAGGTTTTTAATTCAGTAATCCAACAGTTTCCCCCCCTTTTTTTTTGCAAAGATTCAATAATCTGGCAGTTTCCCCCTTTTGTTGCAAATCCGATATGGAACAATGCCCAGAGTTTTGGACAGAGCTGGGATCTTCTCCAAAATGCTACAATTGCAGACAACGGTGTTGTCACAAAGCCCAGCTATGGGCTAACAGATGTAACGAGTCCAGTTTCTCTTGCATTAGGTTTTGTCGATTTAATCCCTCGAAATGGAGGATGATGCAGGCGTGGGTCTGCTCGATTACTGCGGCAGTGTATTTTGTACATGCTGTGCTCCATGTGGATGCCCAAAGATGAAGCAGATGAACTTACAAAAGACCACAGTAGCCAGCCGTGTATTCTGATCATTGATCTTGATCTTTGATTTGAAATAGTGAAATATCTATAATACTGAAATTTAATGTGATTGAGCAAGTGTATTTTAATGTTGTTGTAAACTTGTAGCGGCGTTGGAAGCGGCCCCGCCTAGAAAACTCGGGGAAAAAATGACCCATTTTAATATAGCCAAAAATCGAGGAATTATTTATTGCCGGTGGTTTATGTGTTATTAATTCTATATTGCTCATGAAAGAAAAGACTGCAAATAATACAAACATCTTATGTAAAGTTTGCATAGGGTAAATTCTAGCTTATCTGGCAATGAGATGTTGCCACCTGTTGCATCTTCTTTCCTGTAATGTTTCCTTGCTTGCGTTTTAAATATTAATAGACATTCCAGAACTTCTTACTTGCATTCCGAGCGTTTACTGTCATTCTAAATTTTTTATCTACATTGTCACTCGCATTCTACTTTCTTGAATTAGTTTTACAAACATTTAACATTTACTGGCTAGGGAATTAAACCCCGTTGAGACAAAAGCTATAGCTACAGATTCCTTCCAGAGAAATTTTAAACAGACTTAGTTCCTTAGTTCAAACAGACAGACTTCAAATAGGGAAGTTGTTTGGGGTTATTTTCACAAATAAGGAATGTGAAAATAAGCAGCCATGATAGGAAGGGCCAAAAAGTTGATGGGACACAGGCAGTATGGCAAAAACAGAGCTCCTCTTCATAGCAGCAATGGCGATGGCCACAGCCACAACACAAGGGGCTCCCGAGGCTGAAAGGGGTCAAGCACTATTTTGTTAGTTTGAGAATAACCATTTTCTCATTTGCATGTTTCACGGACACAATTAGGCACAAACATAACATAACATGACTTATACAACAACAAATAACTTACAAGTTTCAAAGATTTTCGTAGTAGCCAATAAGTTAAAGCAAGTTACAAATTCCAATCAAGACAACAATGTTTTCATATACTACATAATCTGATCATTAAAAATATTCATAGTGGTCAATTGTAGATGAGAAACATTAAAGTTTTAAAGATAAACTTTATACAATAGAACTTGAGTCATCATTATAGTTTTTTACATCATAGAACTTGAATGAGACAAAACAACTTAAACTACTTTAATTAGTGTTAAGGTTTTTATGTAACAGAACTTGATTCATCACGTGCCTCCTTCTTCTCATTGATTTGCTCCAAGACAGCTGCATTGACAGTGTCAATCACTTTCAGCTTCCCAAGGTTGTTCAATGCTATTACCACATTAGAAGACTTCTCAATTTCATATAGCATTGGCAACAAATCTGCCATCAAATAATTATCAGTTCTATAATCAGAAGCCTGGTACAGGTTTGGAAACACTGCATTCTCCAAGTTATTGTAGCATCTGTAAGTTGCATCATCAAGCATAAATGTATTCATTCCATTCCACTTGTCTTTGTGCTTTCCGTACATCTTTTTCAAATTCTTTAGATAAATTTGCGTATTCCCTAGTTCCTTGATATTAAGAAACATTTTTTCGCATTCTGATTGTGCCCAAATGAGTAAGAAGCTTTGAGCTTACTAAGATCCAATAAAGTATCCATTGTAGACACTGATCAAAGAGCCACATCAAAATGTACTAGACAAGCCATTAAGAACTCATATGCTTTTGGACATGGATAAATATACATGCAAAGATTAAATATAGGTGGCTGGTCATATGTTGCGGGATCATGATTGTTAATATATGACAATGCTCCACCTCAGCAATATAGGCCACGTCATCAAGGTGATGTGGCAGTCTACATAAAGAGTCATGTCTGGTATGAATAGTCGTGTCTGTTATACATATAAGCTACGGAGGGAAGCTTGTTCCCATCCAGTTTTTCTCTATTCAAATATATATTGTATTGTAGTTATCTTCTAATTTCCTAAGCTTAAGATGATATCAGAGTGGATGTGAAGATCATGGGACGCAGTAATGAGAGATGAAATAGGGGAACCCCCTCCCCAATTTAGGAAATGCAGAAAGAAGAAATCGATGAAGATTTTGAAGAAAAGCTTTAAGGTACCTACTTACCTTAAAAGCTAAAACTATAATAACGATTTGTTTCTCTGTTACGGCATGTATTCTTGAAGAAGACCAGGTACTGGCACAAAAATTCATTGAAGATGCCTCCAGGAAATTCCTAGAGCTTCGACCTCCAGGAGCGCAGAAAATATAACTTCAAAGCAAGCGCCTCGCCGACGACAAAGATCGCCATCGTCGAAACTCCGAAAGCTCGTTGTAGCTGAGGTCAAAGAGGAGGAAAGTAAAAAATAAAATAAAATACCTTTTTTTGTTGCCAAAATTTTTGCCGATGGCTTATGTGAGGGAGCTGCCTTGTTCTCGGGGTTTTCGATGGCAAACCGACCGATGCCGTCACCAATTTCACGCCAAAAACCTTTCCAACCAAGTGGTTCCCTAGCACAAAGTTTCAAGAAGGTGCTTCTAATATCTTTAATTTTTGTAGGTTTATGGTGGTGTCTGCAACAATGGTGCAATATTGCAAAATCTTGCTCTGTATACTGATTTCTCATCAAGAATCTCGTGGATCTTTATGTTGAAGGGAGATGTTAGCTAATTATACAGGTGTTTTTGATTCAGTAATCCAGCAGTTCCTTTTGTTTTGCAGAGATTGAATAATCCGGCAGTTTCCCCCTTTTGTTGCAAATCCAATATGGAACAACGCCCAGGGTTTTGGCCAGAGCTGGGATCTTCTTCAAAATGCTACAATTTCAAACAACAGTGTTGTCACAAAGCCCAGCTACAGGCTAACAGATGAAACGAGTCCACTTTCTCTTGCGTTAGGTTCTGTCGATTTAATCCCTCAAAATGGAGGATGATGCAGGCGTGGGTCTACTCGATTACTGCGGCAGTGTATTTTGTACATGTCTGCTCTATGTGGATGCTCGAAGATGAAGCAGATGATCTTACAAAAGACCTCAGTAACCAGCCATGTATTCTGATCATTGATCTTGATCTTTGATTTGAAATAGTGAAATATCTATAATAGTGAAATTTAATGTGATTGAGCAAGTGTATTTTAATGTTGTTGTAAACTTGTGGCGGCGTTAGAAGTGTCACCGCCTAGAAACCCCGAGGCAAAAATGACCCATATGTAGATAAGAATGAATATGTGCTGTAAATGGCAATCCCTTTGAGATCCTCCTTGCAATTGGCCGAGACTGCTTGGATAAATAATGGCCCCCTTTGCCCTTGGCAATTGGCATGACTCGCATTGAATTCAAGTCATAATCAAAGTGAAGAATTGGACCGGCTTGCCAAAGCCCATTTGGACGTAATAAGCCCCATTTCAGTTTCTATTTCTCTCGTTATCGGGAACCAAGTTCCGAACTTGGGTTCCCGTTTCGGAACTAATTCCTGGGGGTCGGGAGTTTCGGGAATGGCTATGGATGTGGGAACCCCATTCCCGATATAAAATTAAATAAAACAATAATTTCAATGGTCCTTTTGTCTAAAAAAAAATAACCAAACAACCCCTACGAATTTTTTTCCCTCTGCCCTACCTCTCTGGGCCAGAAGTGGAAATAGGAACGGATTTGGTGGGTCGATTTAGCTGCTGCTGGTCGGCCAAGACAAACAGAGTGTTCCATATTTTAGATGCCGGACACCTCTACTGCCGCTTTCCTTACATCCTCCCATATTTCGGTTGCAGCAGACTTCCACTGCCAGCTTTCCATATTTCGGTTGCAGCAGACCTTCGCTGCCAACTTTCATGCAAGAAATAGATAGGGTTTTTCAAAGTTATAATTATGCTCTTGATTGATATTTCATAAAACTGGAGATTATTTTCCAATGGAAACATTACCTGCTTGGATTTGACTTGACAATTTTGCACATCAGGTTTGTTTCCACAAAGAACAATAGGTATATTCTCATAAATTCTCTCTTTAACATGATTTCTTCAGTCACTTGCAATATAACAGGAACGCTTTTGGATGTCAAATGAGCAGTGACATCAAGCATTATGATTGCACATTGACCATAGATAGTGCAGATCACTGATTCAAAATTACTGTGAGTTTATATATGAAGGTGTCTGTACATGGGAAAGGAACATACTAGTAGTCATCATATAATTCTCACAAAAATTTCTGAACAGCAGTATCCCAACAATAGAATCTAGTCTTCCCAGAGTGTGAACTTCAACACACCAATAGTAGCTGCAAAACAACACAAAAGTATTTCTCTGAAATCAAACCACTGATTAGGCTATAATTACTTACTTTTATATTTCTTTTCAAACTCACTAGTGAGATGTTGTTTCACAGATGTGTTTTCTATGAAAAACAATCAACGCTACATACAACATACAAATAGCTGTCTGTGCCAGCTATTTTATTTTGGTTTCTGTTTTGGTGATTTTTTTTGAATAAGAACCTAGAACTATGTTTTAAATTGGAAAAAATTAGTTCAAAGTTCTCATAGTATAGACATAGAGTGGCTAAATATGTTTTTGCTTGTAACTCAGCCCCCTTGAAATATTTTTTTTATTCTGAGTGTTCTAAGATGTTTCTTAAGCATGGGAAACTCGAAATCTATTTTCAAATTTAAAAAATTTGAATGTTGATCATCCCGTTCCCATTCTCGTTCTCAGTTTTAGGTCCAAGTTCCCAAAAAGTTCCCGTTCCGGGTAACTATACATAAGCCACCGGCAGTCAAAAATTTTGGCAACAAAAAAAAAGGTATTTTAATTTTTTTACTTTCCTCCTTTTTTTATCTCAGCTACGACGAGCTTTCGGAGTTTCGGCGATGGCGATCTTTGTCATCAGCGAGGCACTTGTTTTGAAGTCATGTTTTCTGCGCTCCTGGAGGTCGAAGCTCTAGTTTGGGCGAGTTTTCGCTAGCTTTGGGTGAATTTTGGAGTTTCTATCGTAAATTTTATGTTTTCTTTGATTTTTCTCTGTTCTCAAAGTTTCAAGAAGAGGTCGCCATGGAAAGGGGATTTTTCTTATTTATATGATGGGAGCATCGTATAGGTTCGGGGAGCGTCACAGTCAGGGGTTCCTAAGCAGGCCCGAATGCACCTATTGCTCGGTATACCATGCTTTTCTCTTCTCTCCTGGTTATCTATCCGCCTCTCCAGACACTATTTTAAGTTCCAATAATGGTGACAACATCTGCTGGCATGTTATGGTCGGGGCTAGTTATTCTCCATCTGCCGATTCGGGACCGTATATGACACTACGGCTCCTCGGAAGGACAGTTAGAGTTACTGGCGCCTTTTACCGGGGCTTCCGTTCAAAGCTTCTTCTCCTTTTTACCTTCCGGCACCGGGCAGGTGTCAGACTCTATACATTGTGTTACCACTTCGCAGAGTCCTGTGTTTTTAATAAATAGTCGCTACTCCCTTGTAAGTGTTGCTTTCCCATCACGCACAATAGGAGAGCACCCCTTATCCAGAAGTTACGTTTCAGCTTTGTTCGAAGAAGGAAAAAAAAAAAAAGAGACTTACTAAGATCTCACTAATATTAAAGCAACTAGGTTGCATCACATATCAAGAATGATATACAATGGTAGTGTTTCACCATAGGGGAAGTATCTCCGCTCAAAGATAGGCAAGCATAGTAGGATGGATATTTTATTCATCGTCTTGCAAAATTTTTGAGTATTTATTGAGCAGACCTCATCCTTGCAAGAGTTATCCATTGAATCGTAGAGAGGGAAAAATACTAATTGAGATCATTTAACCTAAGCCTGGACATCGCAGGCTTGGTTTCCAGGCCGTACGTGGAATTTACACTTCATGCGACTCTTCTCAAGATGGTTGGCGATATTGACTTGACATAGCCACCACTTTCGACTTGGGTCTCCGAATCCGACCGGTAACAACTAGGTTTGAGGAATCCTGCTCTACTTAGATATGTGGTCTGGCTTGTTGCTTCTAATGTCTTTAATTTTTGTAGGTTTATGGTGGTGTCTGTAAAAATGGTGCAGTATTGCGAAATCTTGCTCTGTATACTGATTTCTTGTCAAGAATCTCGTGGATCTTTATGTTTGAAGCGAGATGTTAGTAGATTCTGCAGGGTTTTTGATTCAGTAATCCGACAGTTTCCCCTTTTTTTTGCAAAGATTCAATAATCTGGCAGTTTCCCCTTTTTGTTGCAAATCCGATATGGAACAATGCCCAGAGTTTTGCCCAGAGCTGGGATCTTCTCCAAAATGCTACAATTGCAAACAACGGTGTTGTCACAAAGCCCAGCTATGGGCTAATAGATGAAACGAGTCCAGTTTCTCTTGCATTAGGTTTTGTCGATTTAATCCCTCGAAATGGAGGATGATGCAGGCGTGGGTCTGCTCGATTACTACGGCAATGTATTTTGTACATGCTCTGCTCCATGTGGATGCCCGAAGATGAAGCAGATGATCTTACAAAAGACCACAGTAGCCAGCCGTGTATTCTGATCATTGATCTTGATCTTTGATTTGAAATAGTGAAATGTCTATAATACTAAAATTTAATGTGATTCAGCAAGTGTATTTTAATGTTGTTGTAAACTTGTGGCGGCGTAGGAAGCGGCCCCGCCTAGAAAATCCGGGGAAAAATGACCCATTTTAATATAGCCAAAAATCGAGGAATTTTTTATTGCCGGTGGTTTACGTGTTATTAATTCTATATTGCTCATGAAAGAAAAGCAAACATCTTATATAAAGTTTGCTTAGGGTAAATTCTAGCTTATCTGGCAATGCGATGTTGCCACCTGTTGCATCTTCTTTCCTGGAATGTTTCCTTGCTTGCGTTTTAAATATTGATAGACATTCCAGAACTTCTTACTTGCATTCCGAGCGTTTAGTGTCATTCTAAATTTTTTATCTACATTGTCACTCGCATTCTACTTTCTTGAATTAGTTTTACAAACATTTAACATTTACTGGCTAGGGAATTAAACCCCGTTGAGACAAAAGCTACAACTACAGATTCCTTCCAGAGAAATTTTAAACAGACTTAGTTCCTTAGTTCAAACAGATAGACTTCAAATAGCGAAGCTGTTTGGGGTTATTTTCACAAATAAAGAATGTGAAAATAAGCAGCCATGATAGGAACGGATGGAAAACAGGCAGTATGGCAAAAACGGAGCTCCTCTTCATAGCAGCAATGGCGATGGCCACAGCCACAACACAAGGGGCTCCCGAGGCTGAATGGGCTCAAGCACTATTTTGTTAGTTTGAGAATAACCATTTTCTCATTTGCATGTTTCACGGACACAATTAGGCACAAACATAACATAACATAACATAACATGACTTATACAACAACAAATAACTTACAACTTTCAAAGATTTTCGTAGTAGCCAATAAGTTAAAGCAAGTTACAAATTCCAATCAAGACAACGTTTTCATATATTACATAATCTGATCATTAAAGATATTCATAGTGGTCAATTGTAGATGAGAAACATTAAAGTTTTAAAGACAAACTTTATACAATAGAACTTGAGTCGTCATTATAGTTTTTTACATCATAGAACTTGAATGAGACAAAACAACTTAAACTACTTTAATTAGTGTTAAGGTTTTTATGTAACAGAACTTGATTCATCACGTGCCTTCTTCTTCTCACTGATTTGCTCCAAGACAGCTGCATTGACAGTGTCAATCACTTTCAGCTTCCCAAGGTTGTTCAATGCTATTACCACATTAGAAGACTTCTCAATTTCATATAGCATTGACAACAAATCTGCCATCAAATAATTATCAGTTCTATAATCAGAAGCCTGGTACAGGTTTGGAGACCCTGCATTCTCCAAGTTATTGTAGCATCTGTAAGTTGCATCATCAAGCATAAATGTATTCATTCCATTCCACTTGTCTTTGTGCTTTCCGTACATCTTTTTCAAATTCTTTAGATAAATTTGCGTATTCCCTAGTTGCTTGATATTAAGAAACATTTTTTCGCATTCTGATTGTGCCCAAATGAGTAAGAAGCTTTGAGCTTACTAAGATCCAATAAAGTATCCATTGTAGACACTGACTAAATAGCCACATCAAAATGTACCAGACAAGCCATTAAGAACTCATATGCTTTTGGACATGGATAAATATACCTGCAAAGATTAAATATAGGTGGCTGGTCATATGTTGTGGGATCATGATTGTTAATATATGAGAATCCTCTACCTCAGCAATATAGGCCACGTCATCAAGGTGATGTGGCAGTCTACATAAAGAGTCATGTCGGTTATGAATAGTCGTGTCTGTTATACATATAAGCTACGGAGGGAAGCTTGTTCCCATCCAGTTTTTCTCTATTCAAATATATATTGTATTGTAGTTATCTTCTGATTTCCTAAGCTTAAGATGGTATCAGAGCGGATGTGAAGATCATGGGACGCAGTAATGAGAGATGAAATAGGGGAAACCCCTCCCCAATTTAGGAAATGCAGAAAGAAGAAATCGATGAAGATTTTGAAGAAAAGCTTTAAGGTACTTACCTTAAAAGCTAAAACTGCAATAACGGTTTGTTTCTCTGTTACGGCATGTATTCTTGAAGAAGACTGGGTACTGGCACAAAAATTCATTGAAGATACCCAAATGGTGGATAGTTATGGGGCCAAGATAGATGGCCCAAGATTCAAAATGGAAAAGCCTTCTGAAGTCGGTGCAGAGTTTGAGGTGCCGACAATTGGTACAGAGAAGGAGTTGAGAATTGATGTTCAAGGCAAGATCAGCGTTGCTGTTGAAGCTATTGATGTAGCCGTTGAAGCAGATTCTGCAAATGCCGTCAAAGAGGTTGCAGAAGAAGTAGAAGTCAAATATGGCTTTGAAGGGGTCGGCCCTTTGCAAGTTGCAATTGATGGCCTGGAAAATACCGTAGAAGACCAAATTGAGGTCGATTCATTGCTGCTTACAGAGGGGGCTAAGCAGAGCCCCCAATTAGAAACCTTCAACGAATCAGTTAATGAAGGAGCCGTAATGGAAGGGCCCGTTATGGCAGAAGAATTAAGAGGCAAATCTGCCTATGACAGGGTCGGGATTGCAGTACAGCCCAATTTTGTTGGGCGTTCAAATAACCCATGCCCTTTCGGAGCACAGAATATACAATTCTCTGGACCTGGAACTTATGTGACATTTGCATTGCAGAATGTTCGTGGACCTCCCAATATGTGATCCTTTGCAGCGCCTCCTGTTTCTTCAGACCGAAGGCGCACTAGTAGCGGCACAAGCATTAATGATGTCAGAGATGCTCATGCGCAAGGCCGTGGTGCGCGGCTGTCTGATACTCGGGACCTCTTGATGAAAAATACTCTGACGAATCTTCTAGACATCCTGCCCAGGCCGATCCTGATGGAGATATCCCAGGGTCCTTTGCTGCTATTGATGAGGCCGGAGATGGTGACAAGCCGGTTGGAGATGGCCAGAAGGATGTCGTTGCCCTAGATGGGAAAATTCCAGCAGAATGGATTTCTAATAAGCAGGAAGGGACGTCTCTAGAATTGAAGCAGCTAGGCGGGGGCAATTTGGAGTCACGTTTCTGTGTATCACAAGGCTTCTGGCAGTGTTTATGCTTGCAAAACAATTACTAAACGCAAGCTTCTTTGCAAAGAATATGTGGAAGATGTCAGACGGGAAGTACATATCATGAAGCACCTCCACAAGCCCAGCATTGTTGAATTGGTGGACACATTTGAAGATAAGGGATCTGTAAATCTGGTAATGGAATTATGTGCTGGTGGAGTGTTTTTTGACAGAATTGTAGAAAAGAGCCATTATACAGAAAAGGGCTGCTGCATAAGTATGTAGAACCATTGTTAAAGTGGTTCACACTTGTCATAGAAACGGGGTTATCCACAGGGATTTGAAGCTGGCTAATAAAAAGGAAGATGCAGCCAAGGAGCCAAGGAGAATGTGAAAGGGCCCAGGCCTCAGATTGCAGATCAAAACAAAGATGAAGAAACCAATTTCAAAGGTACTCATTTGAGTTCTAATGGCATAATCTTTAGGTGCTTAAGGGAGGGAATGACAGATATAAGCAGCCTAAAGAATGCTACCTAAATAAAAATGCTCAAGCATTCAAAAGAGGAGATGACTGATTTAGCATGTCGAAGAGAGAGGGCAAATCTTTGGGATATGTGTTATGAGTTTGCAGATGATCCAGATATGATGCAATCAATCATGGAAAGCAGTAATATGAATTTGATGTTCACGGAAGTTGTAAATGTCTTTGATAAAATTCCGCAAGCTAAAAATGGAGAATTTAAAAGGGAAAATCTTATATTATAATGTTTTAGTGCAAGTAATGGACCACGCTCTAATTTGAAGGGATAAGATCGTCCAAGCCCTAAATTGGACGGCTGAGATTTCATTTAGAAGTTGAAAGCTTTTTCTCCCTCTTTCAACGTATTAGGGCCCCGAAATAGCGCCCATGGATTTCGCCTGTAATACCTCTGTGCCGTGGTTGTAGCTCTGTGCCTCAGCTGGAGGCTAAGCTTGAGGATGTTGGAGCAGTTGGAGTTTTGTTCGAGCTTTGGAGGCCATAGCTGCACAACAAGTTTTAAGATTTATGCCTCCAGACTTTCTCTTCAGACCTGCCTTTGTCGAGGCAGAGCATATTAGCTACAATCTTCAAAGCTCGACTATGGCGCCCTATGGCGAGCTATGGGAAAAGCTTAGAAAGATCTACACCACTCTTCTCTTAAGCCATGGCAGGTTAGAATCATTCAGCTTTAAGAATAGATATGGTGTCTATGCGATTTGGAAGGCCTATGGTATTTGAAGATGTGATGTAAACACTGCGTATTGTGAGGCCTATTAAACACACTTCTCGATGGGTCCTAAACAACTTCACAAGCTACATATCAAAAGCCCCATTTCTTTGTACGAGCAAATGGTAAAGAATATCAGGTATCATATCTGCTCCAAACAGTCTTTAGCCTTACTTGCTCCGACATGGTTTAATTTCCAGGTAACGTTCAGTACTATTTAAGAATGGACTCGGATGTGGTACATGCTATGAGGTGCAGAATTTAATCAAACTTTTATAAGCTTGAATGAAACACTTTGTATTCTACTGTTGATACAGATCTAGCATGTTGCAAATAAAATGTGAGTACGGGGCAAATTTGTTCCAATATGCCAGTCAAATTGCTTATCATGGATGAATGCCCTGGCAAAATGGGCCGCTTTGAAGTGATTAAGCAGGAAATGGCTATTCAGGGATTTTCCATGCAGCAAAAATGATCTATGCTAAGGAAGGTTGCAGGGCTCTTTATGCTGGGTATGTGTTGTCATTTTCTTTTACTGGATATGTTAGTGTTCTGTGACATGCGCTATGACTACATCAGGTTTGTATCAAAAAACGTAACTTAAACATCAATTTCTTAGTTTGGTCTTTACACAGACTGAGAGTGAGTGATTATTTGTGTTCATGGTGTTTCAAATGGCTGATATGCTATGTATTAACATACCAAATCCTTTATACGCTTTCTGAGTTTACATTGTATTGCAGTTCTATGTTCATACTTGCTCATGATGTGCCCTTTGCTGGCTTGCGTAAGCTTTCTATTGCATTTATCTTATTTTGTGCTACATATCAGTTCTGTATGAAAGAAGCGATTACTTGGAGGAGCTGCAGGGGGTAAATGCAAATTGCTTATTGCAGAAGTCTCATATTTGTTGCAACACTCCAACACTTCTGGAAGGACAGATCTTTGCAATGGGGTTTCTTTGGCTTGCATAGCTTAAAAGATGGTGAATTGGCTGCAAATCGTATGTAAAACGTGCTTCAGCTAGATGTTGCAGAAGAATGCCTTATACATGGCCACCAGGATGCACTACATACCTCTGGACTACCAGAAAAATAGCATTCTGAAAAGAGCAGTTTATGTCTTATAGCCTTGCTGGATGTCCTGTAAGAACAATTTGTAGTCTTAAGTCTCTTAGTAATTTTTTTTTGGGTAAAATCATGTTATGCCCATCGCAGAATCTTAAAATGATTCTGGGTACTTTCTCATTTTCTTTTCATTAAAACTAATACAAAACAAAATAAAATGGACATGGTAATATTCAAAGTTAAGATAAAGATAATGCTTGGAGATTTATATATAAAAATAAAACATACCTTATATTGAGATATTATAATAGCCATCCTGGCTACCCCTTTTTAGTCACTAAATAATACTTTTAAGGGACACCCTAAATGCTTTTTGTGGCTCTCGTAGAATCTTAAAATGGTCCTCATTCTTTGGCGAGGACAATGGGCATTTGATGGGTTTTCCATGTATTTAATAGCCATTAACTCTAATGGTCCTCCAATGGGCATTTGTGGTTGTCCATGTATTTGGCAACTCCAGGCATGATGCGCAGATTTATTTCAATGAGGTATATAGTGGCAATGTAATCAACCTCTAGTGTATATTTCAGGTTCTCAAAATGAAGGTTATATTATGCATTTCTTAGTATTTTGCATTTCTTATTTTATTAACTAATAGGGATGAAGAGATCGACTCAGACCACTTACCACTTTACTTGAAGTTGGCTTGGCAGGTTGTGCGAACCCCCTGTGCAACAGCTCCTCACATGCCTCAGCTGCGATTGGATTATGAACATGCGGGGACTTATGCCCAGATGCTTATAGATGATCTGGCAGAATTTTTGCAATATGCTATACTAGAGAAACAGACAGGCCGGCTGACTGATGTGCTTAGGACTGCGGCAGAGAGATGCTTTGGGATAAGCCGCCCGCGACGGACTTCCAGGAACACAACCTTCCCACGTAATCAATAGTTTGATGCAGAGTGCAAGGAACACAAACGCTGGCTCCGCCAAGTCACAGACCCTGCTTTATGCCCACATGCAATCAGACAGTACCGCATCTTCCTTAAAGCTAAGAAAGCCAGGTACATTGCAGCGCATCAAAGGGAAATGTTTTACCTCCTGTAACGTCACCCGAGGGACGGGCGAAAGGTTCTTAGAAAGCGATCTGACCCACGGGGAACATCACTCCCCGGCGGTGGAGGCAATACTTGCAATGACTATATGACCCTCAGGGTGCACATGCAACATCACCCCTGCAAGAAGGCCCAATGCTGGAAATCACAGATTCGGACGTGGAACAAGGCTTACAGCGTCTTGCCAATGGGAAAGCCCCGGACCTGGATGGTATGTAGCAGAATTGCTTAAATGGGCAGGGCCGTCCATAATACCAGTGCTTACCGCCTTGTTCAACAAGGCATTACAGGAAGGCTTCCCACTGCAGTGGACCAATAGCAGAGTTGTTCCCATCTATAAAGGCCCGGTGACCCTTTGCCCCAATTACCGAACAATCATGGTCGGGTTCGGTGTTTGCAAAATTGCTTCTTTGGGATTCTTGGCGGCGGTTGGCCCGGATGGGCAGAGGCGTGAGAGATCTGAGGCCCTCACCCAGGCAGGATTCAGACCCCGACACTCAACCATTGACCACATCTTCACATTGCGAACTCTGGTTGAAGACAGCAGGAACCACCGCCAGGATCTATATTGTTGCTTTGTGGATTTTGCAAAGGCATTTGACACTGTGCCCCGGGAAAAGCTATGGGCAAGATTGCGGCGGTTGGGGGTTCTGTAGAGATTTGCGAGAATGCGATTAATGCGAGCTATATGAAAGATGCTCGGGTCGGTTGCAGCCGACAAGCCAACCATTTGATAGTAGTATTGGGGTTCGTCAGGGATGCCCTCTCTCCTCAACATTGTTTGGGCTTTACATTGATCAATTGGAGAGCTGGCTTGCTGATAATGGGGGCGACGGGGCTCACCTTCTCTACCAGATCATCAAGCAGTTAATATATGCTGATGATGTAGACCTCCTAGCTTACACACCAGGCCGGACATGCAGCGACATCTCGATGCCCGGACACATTTTGTCATGCTGACCCGATATGCGCGTCAACTTGGCCAAGACTAAGGTGGTTTTTATATCATCTTCACGACAGCCGAGGATCCCCTCCTTCAGTTACCGAGGGCAGAATGTGGAAGTAGCATCCACATACAAATATTTGGGAGTGGAGTTTCCTTCTACTATGCACTGGGACACATCCATACGACTCTGATTTACGGGTTTGGAAGGCACTATATGCAATGCAAAACAATAGTCATAGAGCGGAGTTGTATGATTGGACCCATCAGTCACACCTGTTCAAGGTCTTAGTGGAGCCTGTCCTTTTATACGGGGTTGAAGTATGGGGCCCAGTAATATCCCTCGCTACTTGGAATGACTTGGAGCAGGTGCAGAAAGCCTTCTTGGTACGAGCACTAGGGGTGAAGTCCACAGTCCCATATCAAATTCTACTGCAGGAGACAGGATTCTTGCCTCTTCAGGCATCGAGATTTGTGGGAGTTACCTGACTGGGTGCAGGAAGACAGTGGTTTATAACAGCTTGAAAATGTGCATCCATGGCAGATTCAAGGCCAGAACCTGGAGACTGGCGAACTCGATCAACTTCATGAAGGAGAAGCTGGAGCATTATCTGAGGCCAATCGACAAAACTCATGGAATGGATGGC
Source organism: Isoetes taiwanensis (assembly GCA_021234155.1). Lineage (NCBI taxonomy): Eukaryota > Viridiplantae > Streptophyta > Lycopodiopsida > Isoetales > Isoetaceae > Isoetes > Isoetes taiwanensis. The sequence goes on along the minus strand of JAJEKV010000002.1, from coordinate 25,418,214 downwards.
CGCAATGGCAGTGTGAAAGAAATGATTGTTAATGTGGGTGTTCTTTATGGAATAATCATAGAACTTTCGCCACAAAAACTTAACAAAAGCTTCATGGGGCTTTGCAATATTGGTAAGTTTATGGTAGTGGCCACATAAGGAGTTTGACCATAAACAGTGACATCATGATCCTGCAAAGCAGCCCAATTTAAAGAAGGGGTTCTTCTAGGCAGTTGAAATATTTGAGCTAGAAGACTCTGTGATACGATTTTGATCCACCATAGTTTGCTAACCAGCATTAGTCTTGACGAGATGTGCGACGAATTGCCGAAGTTGAGGAGGGTTAGGGACAGGGAGTTCTTGCTTTGAGAACTCGAACAACCCTGCCCTTTCTGCGACCTCGCGGCTGGCGCCATCTCGAACAGTTGCAATGGAAAAAACGATGGACTCAAAGAGCACCGGATCCATTGGTGCAGTGACCTGAAGAGTCGGAAGCTTAGGAGAAGCAGCCATGGCGATGAACAGAGAGAAGTTGTGGAAGCGGAAGACAGAGAGCAAAAGAGTTGCGAAAGCTTTTAGGGCGTGCCTTTGTTCAGGACGATTTTTATAGACAATGCAGAGGAGGAATCCAAACGTTGAATGTGTCAGGTGTCAACAGAGATGAATGAAACTTCCGAAAGACAAAAATTTTGGTTAAGTCCAAACCCATAAGCAGAAGTGAATGAAAGGTGGGAACTGAAAGGAACGGTGTGATTGGACGGCGTGTGGAGGTACAAATAATGATGATGGACGGTCGTGGTATTAAGGAAGAATAATTAAGAGAGGCAACTCAATGGTCGAAAGTTTTAAGGAGGGAGGGGGGGCAGGGGCAGCAGTGCCTAGCAATATTACCATGATGAGATTTGTGGCTAGATAGTAGAATCCTGGATTAGAATGTGCGTTGCATGCAGACACGTCAGCAGAAGTGTGATTGGGCGGTAGGACTATATAAGGCGAGCAAGGTGCAAGAGGAGGGCACCAGTTGGCGAAGAGGGAGATGCAGTGCACCATGCCCGCAATTGCAACAAGTGGATTACCTGCAAAATGAATAGTTTTTGGACCTGTGGAAGCTGCAAAACCGCGGCATCCCCATGGATGGTTGGCTGTCTGGATCAACCCATCATCCGGATCCTCTGACTAACCCACAAGAGGTGGTGGTTTACGGCGTAAGATATTCTTACCCTGGATTGGGGGATCCCAGAGGTGTGATCCCGGAGGACGGGATCCCGGAGGACGTGTGATCCCGGAGGGCGGGATCCCACTGTTAACTGCGCAGTTAAAAGGTGACTGCGCATGCAGTTTAGGGCCATTTTTTGGCCGGATTTTGCTTGTTGATAGCAGCGGCGCTGCCCTCTCTTCCGCCTTGGCATCAAACTACAGCTCTTCTCAAGCCCATTCCGACCAACCTCGCACAAACCCCAGCCGATTCCGTGGAGGATCGGCCAAGAAAAAAGCATACGAAAACTTGGCTGATTTTCGCTATAAGGGGCTTTTTTTTTTCGCAGTTACTGCGCAGTAAGGGGATCCCGCCCTCCGGGATCACACGCCCTCTAGGGATCCCGTCCTCTGGGATCACACCTCTGGGATCTCCCAATCCAGGGTAAGACTATCCTACGCCATGGTTTACCTGCGCTGGGATCCTGATCACTGCCTCTACCACATCCTGCGCGTGACCTCGGCTCCAAATCTGGAGTAGACATGCGTGTTAACTTATGATTTTGTACATAGGGCTAAGCTCGTAGCGGATAAATATGGGCGATGCCCAATTTTGTTGTTGTTGATGCCCCATATATATAATGTAAAGATGTTGCTAGTTACTCTTGTGTTTCTGTGTCTGAATGATCTTCTGTGGTGTTTGTATGAAAAATTTTGAGGCGAAAGCCATTAACCAGAGTAGGTAATGGAGTGCCATCTAATTCAGCGAATTGAAACACACTGGGTTGCACGACTTTAAGAATTTGATAAGGACCGAGCCAGCGAAACTTCAATTTTCCAGGGAAAGTTTTTGTATCTGGAATCATAAAGAATAACTAAATCTCCTTCGTTGAATGTCTTTTCTTTGATATGTTTGTCATGCCAAGACTTCCTCAATTGTTGCCCAGTGAGAACCCGAAGATAAGCATCTCTGTGAAGTTCATCTAACTTTGGATGGTAAACTCGTTCCTGAAGTGCTGCAGGGGGGATTATGGACAGTAGCCAATTGGAAACGAAGTGATGGAAGAACATATTCAAAAGCCATGAGTGCTTCCTGGCCATAGACGAGTTTGAATGGTGTTTGCCTTGTAGCAATCTTGAAACTTGTGTTGTAAGCCCACAAAACAATGGGTAATTTTTCCTGCCAATCTGCCCGAGAAGCATCACAAATTTTCTTTAAAACGTTGATAAGTGTCTTGTTTGTACTTTCTGCGAGTCCATTTCCCTTGGGATAGTAGGGAGTACTCTTCCTATGGTGAATGTGCAAATAATCCGTAAATTGTTTGATAGTGTAATTGACAAAATGAACACCACGGTCGCTGACAAGCTCTGTTGGGCAGCCAAAACGCGTAATGATATGTGTGTAAAGAACCTTAGCCGTGTTGGCAGCAGTATTGTTCGCCCACTTGGTGGCATAATCTGTGAGAACCAAGATATAGCGGGCACGGGTGTGCCACGCAGGTGGATCCATGGGGCCAACAAAATCCATCCCCCATTTGCTGAAGGGTAATGGCGATGCGACTGGCATGAGAGGAAGAGCATCACGGGCCGTAGGTCGGCCCACACGCTGACAAGCGTCACAATTGCGTGCGTGAGCGTCCTTGAAGAGCGTGGGCCAAAAGTAACCAGCAAGAAGAATTTTGCGGGCCGTGGTATCACCACTAAAGTGTCCTCCACCAAGGCCTTCATGGGCTTGGCGAACAATTTCTGGCACCTCATGAGGAAGAACACACCGACATAAAACCATGTCCTTGCCACGCTTGTAGAGATGTCCCGCGATCATGGTGTAGTCACTGAGGAACTGCCAACATCGTAACCAGAGCTTCTTAGGAGGAAGCGAGGGGTCTTCTGATGGGAAAGCACCACTGAGGAGATATTGCTGATAGTCATGGAACCAGTGGGGCGTGGCCGTGACCAAAGACATCTGAAACACCCTGTGGACGGGTCGTCCGTGTGGGTGCGTGAAAGATAGTCGGGCACAACATGCGACTTGCCAACTTTGTGAATGATCTCAAAGGGAGCAAATTCTTATAGAAGCAGTACCCAATGGGCAATACGTCCCGTGGATTGCGTGGGTGTGGCTTTGTTAATCAGGTAAAGAAGAGCTTGATGATCAACAAAGAATTTGATTTTGCTTCCCAACAAATAATGACGGAATCTTTGGACACAAAAGATGAGACCAAGAGCTTCTCGTTTCATGGCAGAATAATTTTGCTCAGCAGGGTTAAGCTTCCTGCTAGCATAGCGAATGGGATTATCCGTGTGAGAATCATATTCTAGAAAGAGTACATCACTAATTGCAAAGGCGGAGACATCAATATGAACATGAAAAGGTTTGTTTCACTGAGGTGGAACAAGGATGGGAGCTTGAGTCAGCAGTACCTTCAGTTTTTGAAATGCGGCATCCGCCTGGGAATTCCAAGCCCAAGAGGATTCATCACCCATGAGTTTATGAATGGGGTCTGCTATGGCAGCAAGTTCTGGAATGAAGGTTGCATAATAATTGACTTTGCCCAAAAATGAGTGTGTCTCCTTATTAGAAGGTGTGTGAGCCTTGAGCACACAATTAATCTTCGCAGAATCTGTAGTGATGCCTTCTTTACTGACGACATGACCAAGAAGAACACCTGAAGTGACACAGAAGGTGCACTTTTCAGGGTTTAAACTGATGCCGGATTCATCACATTTTTGGAAAACAAGTTCCAATTTGTCGAGATGCTCCCCCACGGAGTTGTATGCTGAAAAGTAATCCTGAAAAATTTGAAGGAAGGCATTGTCCTTCATATAATATTGAAAAACGGAGAGCATGATGCGTTGAAAAGTGGATAGAGATTTTGATAAGCCAAAAGGGACCACTTTGTAGGCAAAAGTGCTCCACGTCGTGGTGAAAGTTGTTTTCAATTGATCCTCGGCTTTGATAGAGATTTGATTGTACCCCGAAAAGCCATCCATGAAGGAGTACATTTCATGGCCAGCTACCTCTTCAAGAACTTGATCTGTGAAGGGTAGGGGGAAATGAACCCTTTCCGTGGCCTGATTTAATTTCCGATAGTCCACGCAAACTCTGATTTTTCATTGTGCTTGAGGGCAATGACAATCGGGCTCACCCACTCAGAATGTTTGACTTCGTAGATCAAGCCAGCAGCAAGAAGTTTATCAATTCCAGCCTTGACCCGGTCACGATAATTGGGGTTGAGCATGTACTGTCGTTGCTAGATTGGACGTGCATCCGGTTTGGTGGGAATGGTTAGTTCCCCAATTCTTTTTTGATACCTCTTAAGTCTTTGTAGCTCCACGCAAAGATATGCTTGAATTTCTTAAAGAGGCTAATGGCACGGGCTTTATAAGGTGGTGGGAGATTTGTAGCTAACTGGACAGGTTGGTTATCCCCAAGATCAACGACCTCTACTTCAGGTATTTGGATATGCGGGACAACCTCCATGTCCATGATGGTGTGAGACGGAGGTTGGAACACGACGGGTGGTTCAGCACTTTGCATGGTGAAGAAGAGAGCTTCTGCGAAGCATGCAGTAGTGGTTGCTGCATTACGGCAGCAACATCAACAGTGTCATGAGAAGTGTCGTCGTTGGGAAAAACTTCAACATGCTGGATCCTGTTACGGGGAGCCAGATAAGGATCCATGAGAGTGGCAACCGCGTGGTCCTGATCAAGAGTCATGTCACCCCACGGGTCAACATACTCAGGGAGGCCTGTCGGAGGAGCCTGGACCTGATAAGTGTTTTGAGGCTTGTCTGAATCACTGTCAGAGAGAGACGGCTCAGCGTGCTCAACCGAAATAAGTTTACCAGTTTCAAGATCCATGGTAGCATTCAAGGTGCCGTCAGTAATGATAAGTTGATCAGTAGCCCATTAATGAATATTTTTAGCTTGGCGGAGGAAAGGTCGTCCAACCAGCATTTCATAATCACCAGGGTCTTCTCCAACTCTCCAAACTCCAAACTCCAAAGGAAATTTAAGATCTCTTATACTGATGTGAAAGAGAGGAGTGATGCCTTGAGGTCGCGTGATATGCCCATTTGCGAGTTTGATGTCATAAGGAGCATGGTATAGTTGTTTGATGCAGTTGTCTCCTCAGTTTGTCTGTGATGAGATTGACAGCGCTACCGCCATCAATTTGTACATGATTAATCTGTTGATTGCCCACAGTGGCATGGACCGTGGGTGTGGAAGTGGCAACAGCACCCACCAAGACCGTGGGTAATGGCAACTGTTCCTTGGCAGGACACAGTTTGAGAATAGTGGCACGACTCAATGGAATTTTGATTTTAGCCAGCTCTTCTTGTAGGTCTAGGGGAACATGAGAAAGAGGGTCTGCATGATCCAACGGTGCCGGAGTCTGACGCATTGCGGCCGAGACATCCTTGAGGAGTGAGACTTCAGCAACAATGTTGGGGTAGTGCTGGGTGCGTAGATGTTGTGACGTCGGCGGCATGCTGACGCTGTTGCGCCCGTGTTGTAGCGATCACAGGAGGCATAAATGGAAGGTCTGTGAGGGAAACAACCCGAGAAGAAACATTGACAGAGTGATTGACCAATTCAATTGCTTGCTCCAAGGATTTAGGACGCAAATATTCGGTCATGAGACGAATAGCAGGAGGGAGACCCTGCAGAAACCAAACGAGGATCTGGCTCTGCGTGGGATACTCCTTTAGCCTGCTAACCAGAATTTGTAGACGGTCCGCAAAGTCCCGGGCAGATTCCTTCCGCGGATTGTTGCTGGATATCATTCAGCTACTTCAGAAGCCGCTGATCATCATCCATGGTGCCATAGTGAGGGAGAAAGCCAGTCTTCATCTCCTGCCAAATTTGTTTCCAATGACTTTTGTTGACCATCAACCATTGATGAGGGGCTCTGCACAGCGTGGTGGAAAAGATGTGAAACTTGAGTTGAGGTTGAGCGTGGCCATTGAGAATAGCCAAGGCCTCAAATTCCTCCATATGTGCTTGGGCACTTTGATCTAAAGGCTTCCCTTTATAATTGCCGAAAATCGGGTATGTGAGCTTCAGATTTTGAATAGGTGATGAGGGCGGAACATGTGTGTACAATGGTGGAACGTATGTGGGAACATAGCCATGGGGTACGACCGTGGGCTGGGAGCAAGGCGGTGGCATTAGAACCATGAAACATGGTGGGCCCGAGAGAGTGGCATCCGTGGGCAAAGCGCCTTGGGTGCCATCCTCATTTAACTTGAGATCAGTAATGTTGTACACAGAAACTGAGTGCTGAAATGAAGGTGAAGGCAGAAATTCATGAACATGAGGCGGGCCAAAGGAAACATGAGGATAAGGCAAACCATGTGGAGGAGAAGACGGTTGTGAAGGCAGAGGAATGTGGCCAGAAGGAATATGAATATAAGTGTTGTCTGGAGTGTGAAAGAAATGAGGAGTAGGTTGTACCGGTGTATGATGAGGCGACTGTGGTTGAGAGCAGTGCTTGCACACAGGGGGAGATCCAGGGCGAGAACTAGCACGAGGGGTGGGCGGCACCGACTAAGCACATGAGCGGACACGGCCTCGCTCAATGTCATAGTCTGGATCATACATTTCACAAGCGACTTCACGGCACTGGTGGCGTTCCAGCGAGCAGCAGTTTGGCTAAGAAGTTCCTCAGGAGTGAAAGCGCGAGCCGACATCAGAATGAGTGGGAAAAAGAACTAATATTCGGCAGTGGCGACAGTGTTTAGGGCCTAGGTTCGAGATCACCTACAAGACAACTCTCTATGAGGACCCGTGGATCAAACAGGCTAATCCTAACTGAGTGTCACACTGGATTTTACAAAGAAAACAACTGAACAAGCAAAGAGAGAGATAACAGAAATAAGAAGACAATAATCAGAAATGTGCTTCCTTGATATCAATGAAAGTACATGAACTCTCGTTAAGAGAGGAATACGAGAAGACAAGGCTAAAATCTCATCTAAAAACTTGAGATCTATCTCTACTCATATATATAGTACAATGGCCTTGGGCCCAAAATGGATAACTATCAGATCTCGGTCACCAACTCCTGGATCTACCCCTGATTTCCGGGGAATCTGGCAGTGCCTTCATTAGTGCCTGGAATCCCGCTGAATTTGGTCTATACTCCACGGAGGCCGTCATTTGTCGTTTTAGGTCTCTTTTTTGACCCTGGCGTGGTCCTCTGCGTGGTTTTCGGCGGGGGCATGGGTCTACTACCCGACGCTTGACCTGGTGCCTTATTCCTGCCCTGCCCCGTGGTCCTCAGGAATAGTCCTGTCCCTGGTCGTACAGGACTAACATGAATATAAATGCCAAGGAAAGTTAGCTCATAAGAAATAAATGTCAAACATCGGGGTTGAGAAACTCTTTGTTTGAGCATTTGGTTATAGTTCAATGTATGCAATCATGAGGTCATATGGAACTAATATGTTGTTCATTACAGCAAAAGCATACCATAAATCAACTGTACCTATAGAGTAATGATGGCGAGATGTGCCCGAGTCCTCCTCCTCCTTCTCCACGATCATCAAAAACTATGTTATTTATATTGATTATTATTGTGCACTATAAAACTAGTCTGCGAACCATACCACAATTCTTAGAATGGCTTTACCAAGTTATTACTAGTTTTAATAAACCACTATAGCATATACAAAATCATCTCAATAAAGCATAACAACTCTTCAAACCACTATAGCATTGATAACCATGTCACAAACCATCATCAGATTTGACAAACCAAACCATTATGGCATGTGGTTTTTTATCGAATAAATTCATATATAAAAAACCATATCTTCTTTCTTATTTTGGGATGGCTTTGAAAATTGCGCCAGAATGCCGCATGTAACGCCGCATGCGGCGTTCCCTCTCCCCCCTCCGGCACTCTTATCGTCATATGCGTCTATGATCTTTCTCTCATACCTCCGCTATTGAATGTAAGCGGGAAGGATTTAAGTTGGACCTCTCTTTTCAAATCGGCCATAGCCAATTTGTTCTCAAAAGTTAATTTTTGAAATGGGCCTCGAGTATTTGAATCGTCTACTACCGAGAAGCAGCGAAGATGAACGAGGATCACAGAAGCGGAGGATGAGAATGGGCCGTGGATCCTAGATCGTTTCATATGGTTGAATCCAGAGCTGGATTTTTGCAGCCTTATCCAGGTATGCCTGTACATGCACACGAAGAATATAGTCGATGCTTGAATTTCCTCTTTAACCTTTGTTTTGATGGAATAGGTTATGCGACAAAGATCCATCTTTGGCAAAAACGATTTGGATCAAACAAGCCTGGTCATATTTTTCTTTTATTAGACAATCAGATCAGTTCAATGATGCATCGCATGCTGCAACCATTTTGTTCTTAATGATCCAGCTCAGGTTTCGAGAAGTCTCAAGGTGACTATTTACTGTGAATCATTCTAAGATGGATCTTTTTTCTTTTTCTTACCACAGTTATGTCTACTCCAAATAGGAATTAACGAAGCTTGCAAGGCAGCCATTCAGACCCTAACAACTCAAATAAAAAATAATATCATCAGGTTGTGCTTTAGCTGTATTCATTGTTACATCTCTTTCTTCTTTTTCTCTTGAATATGCAGTTTACATTACGAAATATTTAGCCAAATACTCTTTGATCTGTTTCCGTTTAGTATGAAGTTTAAAGCTCTTAGTACGAAGTTTGAAGCTTTGATTCTTATGTGTTTTCCTGGGTTTTGCAGAGATTGGTGGCCAGCCTATTCTTTTGGACGTTTGGATACACTGGTTTTAGGCGTTTATAAGAAGTCCTTGAGGTCTCTGTTCCACTATTTTATTAAGATTCTCTATTGTGTATTTTACGATTGGAATGCAAAAAATTTAGAACATCTTGGCAAGGTGCTTCTTTTGGCAAGATGGAGTATTGGATACTGACCGCCACATCCTACTGGTCAAATCTGTCCAAACCTTACCATTTTTTGCTCCTCCTTCACTATCCTACTAGAACTTTGTCTGAACTAGCATAGTGAACAATTAGATTTTTGTTTTGGCAGATTATCAATCTGTTGTCTTTTTACAATCATTGTGTCCTATCGAGATTAATTACTATTGTTTCTCTTTTGACAATCATTAACAGATTCATCCTTACATCTGGCCAAATCCTTCCTATACCTATATGATTAACCCTACAATTCTCCAAGTTTTTTAGCAAAATTTGTTATCTTCATTTCATTGGCAGAGTTGTCTCTATTGCAGCATGAGTGGGCACAATAATAGCATGACAGGGCATGACAGGGCACAATAGCGTTAGCACATGGAAGGACAAGGTTTGCAAAGTATTTTCCAGGTTTGAACATCATCTCCATACACAATTCATTTTGTCATGTACATAGGCCTTTCTACATACCATCATAGGATGTCATTAAAAGGAGTTAGATCGATCATAACGACAGAACCCACAGAACCCATGTAGCAGTAACAGTTTCAAATGTTGGTATAGAGCCTTCAGGAAATATACTGCTTTTGCATGCTCCTACATTAGGTACAGGGAAAAAATTAAGGAACTTTTATATCCAAAGTGGTGAAATAGACTTGGCTAAAGTATGCCAAAAGTTGAGGTGAAAGCTTCTATCGTTAAGCTAAACTTTTCAAATTTTGCGACCTGTACTTTCTTACATTTGGCTAAATTTTTATTAAAAAATAAAAAAATCTTCTATCATTTGACTATTTTGCACTAATTCAAGACCTAAATATTAATAGAGCATGGTAGAAACAAAGCTTATAGACTAATTTGGCTAAAGTACGCCAAATTTTGACGTAAAAGCTTCTAAGTTTTGGCTAAACTTTCCAATTTTTGGCACTTATACTTTCTTGCAATTAGCTAAAGTCGGACAAAATGGAGGTGAGTTGTGAAATAGACTTGGCTAATATTTTCTTTTTTTTGGCCCAAAAAAGGACATACTTTAGCCGATTTTTTTCCAAATAAGGCCAAAATTTCGCCATTTGGCTAAGTTTAGCCACTAATTTTTACCCTGATTAGGTACGCTAAAACATTAGTTGTTTATGCAGTTAGATTATGTCAGCACATCGCAACTGAAGTCCGTTTCGTTCTGATGTATCACAATGACTTAAAACACTGGTTCAATATTTAGTCTTACTAGAGAAATAACACAAGAGATGAAAACAATTGAACGCAACAATGCTATGTGTTTTGATCGTGTCTATAAATTTTGTTCCAGGAGTAATGACACTGACACCATTCTCATCAATTTGTCATGTATTCATCATCCACCAAATTGGTTTGAAGCACCATAAGGATGCTATCATTGTCTAATCATGTTTGTACTTTTCTAATCGTGTTTGTACTTTTTCAAGATCTGCTTTCTCAAGAGCTTATCTGCATGTTTAAGGTAATGTTATTGATTTATAAGGGAAGATGATGTATCGAGATGTTCTACAGTTTAAAAAGAAACTAAAAATTATATGTCTTTCCTAATATTATAGCACGAACATAATTGTTTTCAATTCTAAATGGGTTGTATGTAATTATACTTTCACAATGTTTCCCAATTTGTATTAATTAATATCTTGGTAATCTTTGAAGGCCAAGCATATGCCAGGATATGTCGTCCATTTACATGCTGCACCGCATGAATCTGGCTTGATAAACGTGTCTAGATCTTGGAAACAATAATGCGTCATTTGCTGCATGTCTTATTATGGAGCATTTCAATGGGCTGTTCTGATTTTATAAGGTTGCCTGGCATACAAAGTTTATTTTTGAAGCATACAAATCAAAGACCGAAGATTTAGTTGTGTGCAACTAGCTAGCTGGAGGTTACTGGTAATCATTTCATTATTGCTTCCATTATCAACTTCAAGTGTGTAATATAAGTCAACTTCTGTGCTGATAATACTTGCTCTATTCAATTTCAAGCAATTATTGCTTTCATTGTCTTTCTTCCTAGCCATTTGCTTACATTTTTAAAATCTATTGTAATTTTGTGGTTTGAATGTATCTATGCAGGTGGAGGAACAAATGCTAGGAAGAACAATGCCAGGTTTCATCTTTTAAGAGTGGACATTTTGATGGCATCTTCTATTTTCTTTCAAGATTTGTTGGAAGTCATTACATTATATTGATACTTTGCATGTCCTTTTTATCATGTTGAGTTTACAAGATGAAATAAAAGATTCTGAAATTGAATATATTATATTCAATGCGTTGTAACTTGGCATAATCTTTGCATGGCTTAAAAGGATTAGCAAGACTTTGAAAGGAAATTATAAGGGCATGTTGTTTCATAGATATGAATCTGAAGATATAACATTTCATTTTTCCTGCCAATTCCAAACGCCCATGACTACTGTCCGACATGACCAAACCCTTCACACTTGGCAAGCCCATTACATTTACGAACAAGATTACATTTACAACTTTTTATTCCATCTACAAACTCCATTGTATCTATTAATCCATATGCCCATGACTATGTTTAAGACATGTTGTTTCAGGCAATATGTTGGTTTAATTAGCAATTTTGAACCAACAACTAAGAAGGAAATACAACCTAAAGTTTCCTTCCTATCTTTGACATTTTGTTGCACCTACAAAATCAATAACTCAGCATGTCCTTGGATAATGCTTGATCATATCACATCATCAGGAACTATTGTCAGAAACTTCCAACGTGAATTGAATGAGTGTATATCAGTCGATGTATCAACGTGTGGATGTAATGAGTTCATTGCCAAGTGATGCTGTTAATGTTAAATGTGTTGTGGGTCTACCAGTTGATGTAAGTATGCATAGCACTCCGTGAACTTCGTGAAGCTCCAGATGTTGTACGAAAAAACCCCTCTTATCAAACACCTAAGCAATTGGAGACTAGATTGGAGAAACGCAGGCATGTATGAAGACGTATGGCCAAGGCTAAAGCATTAGGTAGGGAATTTGAGAATGCCGGCTTAACTAGCAGAAGTACACCAATTACTTTGTGTTTGACAAACTAGACTGGGAATGCACCCGATGAAGGTAGCATTGAAGAAGCATCAGGTGAGTATTCTGGACTTGGGGGCATAGTGAGGAAACCCTTGGGACAATTCAAAATGGGGACGTGGTTGGTGATTATGAGCTTCCCGAGTTTCTAACAAAATATAGCATAGTTGTTGCTAGGACCAAGCCGCGCGTGTGGGACATGATATGAGAGCATGTTTACACATTCATGTTTGCCACCATAGGCAATACAAGAGGAGGTTCTATACCTGTCAGCCTCGCAAATGAGCTTCACATCGAGCCAACAAATGTTCCTAAAGTTCTTTGGGATAAGTTCTTTATGATGTGGATCCATCGAGGACAAACATGAACTCTATAATTTTTTTGGACCGAGAACTAAACAGGTTTTGTACAAGTTACTTTATATTATATTTACACTTTAAAGGTAAAGTTTATTCTCTATCTATATGTGTCTATTGCACATAAACATATATTGCCATAAATGCATGCACACGTCCACGATTAATGCCCGGCATCGCCGGGCACACATTTCTAGTATATCATGGCTTTCAAAATATTTGGTACTAGTTATATATAGTAGTTCATTTTTGGGGAGCACATTTCACGTGCATTATATAGTGGAAAAATAGGATGAGTTTTGCTATTTTTGGCCAGAGGCTTTTGCACATAAATAGATGGTAAGAAGATTGATATTCTTTTTTGAATTATTGTCCTTCTTGGATTATTCGGTGGCCACTTTCTCCAACATCCTGGTCATGATGGTGGTGATGCCAAGATCGTAGTGGGGGAGACATGATCGTGGCTTCTAATTTGTAGCAAGCTCGTGTTTATGTGGATGCCAGAAAGCACGATGGGGATGCATGTGCTGTGTCTTGGGACATACATAAGTCTTGAATTCTAAGAACTGCATCTTGCTGTGACAATTGTATGGGCCTTTTTCTTTGTTTGGTGTCTTCGCCAATATGAGCTGTCTTCGCCAATATGGGATTTACTCTGCTAAGGGTGTTAGCAGCATGTTGCTCATCCTTGAGGTTCTAGAACAAGGATACTTATAGAAGGCAGGAAGAGTTACCTCTGATTTATCCAACTTCTGACATCCTTGTTGTGATTTAGATGGCGGTGCCAAGAACAGCAACGGGGTGGTGATCATCTTGAATTTGTGCCAAGCTTGGACCTTATATGAGCTGGTGTGGATGCCAATAAGGAAGATGGGATGAGGCCCCTTTTCTTGAAGACCTGGGACATATCAACTCTTGGATATCAAGAATTGCAGTGGGGACAACAGTGGCCAATTCTGCAATGCTTATGTTCAATATTCTTGCTAGCATGTGGCTAGTTAGCTTGTGAGTGTCTCTAGCACTATGAGGATTGGAAGACTTCACGATGATCATACTTGACTTCATGGTGTTGGAAATTTGCACATTTTGAATCAGCATGGTTCAAATGGAGCCTTCATTTCATTACGTATCCCTTTGAATGAGGGTGTTAGAAATATTCGGTCAGCTAAAGTTTCGGAGTAGTCTACGCCAGCATTTCAAATTTGATCAACTGGAATCTAGGAGTTTCAATCGACATCTCTAATACTCTATATTAGAATGATCCGTTTGTATATATGTACAGAGAGGACGATTCTGCAGATTTTCTTCCCAAGTTGTAGGCAATTCATCCTTATGTGATCTCTGGATCTTTCAGTATGGGCGTGGTCTCGAGCCCTATTCGGGATATGAGGATGATATGTTTGGCTTGTATTTGATACCTTTTATTGTAGATACTAAGGAGCTCAATAGAACGTTGTCTCCAATATTTCTACTGTTTATTGGGTCCTTGATGTACTTCTAAGTTCAATTGTCTTGATCTTATTGATCTTCGATTGAATATTCTTACAAGAAATGCAATCTGATAGGTCAATCTGTCTACCATTGCTATAGGAATGACTATATCTGGCCACGTCTTGATTTTCCTATTAGTCACAGTATTGGTTGTGCGCAATTGGTCCAAGAACTACATCGTGATTCTTGTGATCTGGGCATGCTAAGTCTATTGGGATCATCAACAAGCAATTCTGTTATTTTTCAATGAAGGGTACACCATGCTTGTTTTTACTCGAATGTTACATAGCTTTGTTGGCAAGCTTGGAAGATGTACCATAGAAATATTCTCCTATTTGAAAATACCTACCTATTTGTAGCATATAAGGGATTACAGATGTAACCCATTTGCAGACCCATTTCTTGCAATTGCAAGCCCCAAGACCCCAGGAGAGACAACACTCTGGGTGTTCAATCCCATGGCCTATGTCTACGGAGAAATAGCTTGTATCTAAAGCAAGAATAATGTCTACATTCTTGCAAAAAAAAAGGATACTTACGATGAGATACTCCTTCAGGAAGTTCAAGAGCTCATAATACGAGACGACTCCCCCTCCCTCCCCCCCCCAATCAAGTTGAATCAAGAACCTATATTTAAGCACAGATCCAATAGAGTGATTCCAGCCACTCTCATGGGAGTTGGGCCTGCCTTTCCTCTGGCATCATCTTCAGCTCTTTGATATGTGTTAGATGATCATCTTCCCTAATATGTGCTGATATAGTTTCTTCGTTGAACGTTTCTTGCGGTTAAGACTACCAAGGTCATAAAAATATGGGCAATTCCTCCTGCCTGAATCATGACAACATAGAGACCTAGGACACGCCATATTGAACATGCAATATCCGCAAAATGAAGCTCCTGTATATAGATGGAGATTTTTCTAACTTCCATGGCTACATGATTGGAAATTAGAGAATCCAACGGTAGTGAATGAATCAAGTTGACTTGTCTTGTCGTGCAAATAGGCTGAAAATTCAGCAAACATTGTAGGAGGGGTTAGGCAATCCTGCTAAAAAAACAGATTCAATAGAAAAAATAAAGACGTTAACTTGCTGATTACACTGGTTAAAACATTCTTCAGAATATTGAATAAATTTGGTAGAGGTTAGAGTCTCCATATTTCGTATTCTAAAACCTTAGGCGAACCTGTATTTCATATTTCAAAATCATAGGTGTCCCCAATCATAAATGACCATAATCAAAACGAGAGGCAGACAGAGGCTTCAAATACTATCTGGGATGTAGGATGGACAGATCTGACGATTGAGGAGTCCAAGGTGCACCTTGTTTAAAATATGTAGCACAATAACATGGGGTTCGAGGGGGATTTGATATGGATGCATAAATCACCATTCTAGAGACCATAGACCATACCCCTAAAACAATTGACTCCAACATATGATCTAGGGCATAGGATGGATAGATCTGACGACTGAGGCAGTCCAAGGTGCACCTTGTTTAGAATATGTAGCATATAACAAAGGATTCGAGGGGGATTTGATATAGATGCATAAATCACCATTATAGAGACCATAGTCCATACCTCTAAAACAATTGAATAGGTTATTATTAGGGAAAAACAAACATACATCTAATAGAAAACGTTAACTTGTTGGTTGCATTGGTCAAAGCATTCTTATTAGAATATTGAATAATTTGGTCGAGGTTCGAGTCTCCGTTTTTCATATTCTAAAATCTGCCCTCAGTCATAAATGACCACAATCAAAATGAAAAGTGCACAGAGGCTCCAACATACAATATGGGACGTAGGATGGACAGATCCAATGATTGAAGCAGTCCAAGGCGCATCTCAATTTAGAATATGTAGCACAATAACAGGGGGTTGGAGGCGGATTTGATATGGATGCATAAATCACCGTTCTAGAGAACATAGACCATACCCCTAAAACAATTGATTCCAACATATGATCTAGGGTGTAGGATGGATAGATCTGACGACTGAGGCAGTCCAAGGTGCACCTCATTTAGAATATGTAGCACAATAACAGTTGTGCATAGAAAATGTTAATAAGACCCCTTGAGCAACAAAACTGCCTTGGTTCATATTGTCATAATGCCATTAGAAGTTTCCTTTTTCTTTAGAACTAAATATCGAATAAATATGCCACTGTTTTCACTATAATCGTCAGATTATAAACTGGACTCCGTTTTACCTCTCATCCTGGCTTTGAGAGCCAATATATTTGCACTTCATCATGAGAATGGCGTAGCTCCTATATAATTGCAGATCTAATGTGAATTTCATGCCAAAATCCATTCTTACAAAAAAGTCTTGCTATCCTTACCTATTCTTGGAAAGTCGCATGTCTGTTGTGCTCTCTCTTTTGTTTGGATCCCATAGGACATAAAAACAAGCTTACCAAAAAGCCCGCAGATCACCCAGCTCATCGCCATAACTAGAGTTAGGTTCGGTCTTAGAAGAATGAAAAGCAAGGTAAAAACTAAGGGCGAGAGTTCAGAGAGAACTTACCGCAATGTCGTATGTCCAGACATTTTTGCAGAAGGATGTTTCCAAAAGGCCGCTGTTAGACAGAGATCAGTTAGTGCATAGCACACGAAACAATGAATAAAATGTCGTATGTAGTAATGATGCAAGAATCATGAGAGGAATCGAAGAAAAGACAGCCCGTGCTAACCTCAGCGCCAAAACTTGCTGGGGCGTGTTTGAGAGGGGGGTTTGCTTGCTGCTGTCGAGGCCCAAGGCCAGGAACATTCTCTCGCAAGATATCCCGGCGCACCCATAACTACCTTTGACTTGGAATTTTCATGAATTCCTGAAGCCGTAGATGAAATCAAACGATGGAAATAGCAGCCACCTGCACAAAAGTCTCGCTGGCAGCAACGTGGACGCTCTAAAATTGCTTCAAAGTGTCAACTTGTGTTTTTGCAAACGTGTGAAAAATATATAGAGAGAAACTAGCAACACCAAAATCCCCGTTGTCTTAGCTCTAGGCCAAATCTCGTCCGTCGAAATCTCACACAACCGACGAGTCCACCCTTCAAATAGAATATCGACATCATATGCCAAAAACACACCCTTCAGCGCTAGGGTTTGTCATTTGCCAGCAGCATTGGAGTTAGGCAAGGTTGTCCTCTCTCACCCACACTCTTTGGACTTTACATTGACCAGTTGGAAGCCTGGCTTACTGCCAATGGGGGGGACGGTATACAGCTCTTGCACCAGGTCATCCGGTAGCTCATCTATGCGGATGATGTGGACCTCTTGGCCCATACACCAGAGGGCATGCAGGCACACCTAGATGCCCTGGACACATTCTGCTAGGCGACGGACATGCATGTCAACATGGCCAAGACTAAGGTGGTCCTCATAACCTCCTCACGTCATCCAGCACCTCCGGCGCTCACTTATCAGAGGCAGATAGTAGAGGTCACACCCAGCTACAAGTACCTGGGGTTGGAATTTCCGTCCTCAATGTATTGGGATGCATCCATTCGCCTTCGGGTGACCGCAGGTTGGAAGGCGCTGTACGCAATGCAAAACAATAGTCACAAGGCAGAGCTATATGACTGGGGCCACCAGTCACATTCGTTCGGGCACTGGTGGAGCCAGTTCTTCTGTATGGGGTCGAGGTGTGGGACCCAGTGGTGTCTTTGGCGACTTGGAATGACACAGAGCATGTCCAGAAGGCATTTTTGACGCGGGCACTTAGGGTCAAGCCCTCAGTTCCATATCAGATCTTGTTGCAGGAGACAGGATTCATGCCCCTGCAGCATGCGGCCCTCGATAGACACATTGTTTACTTCCGAAGGTGGCGGCATGGGCGACACACTCGGCCCCGCGACTTGGCTTACGGCGGGCGATGAGCCCGCAATGACTCGGGGCTTGTTGGAAGGACAAGAAAGCCCGAGTGGTCGGGCGTCTTTGGAATGTAGGCGCGACATAGGTGCGTCCAGGTGACACGCAGCCGTAGGGATAGGGCCGAGGGGGTACTTGGACTCTTGTTTCACGGGAAGCTCTGGGACCACCATGCTCTAGAACAGTAAAGATGACACACTACAAACATCACATAAACCCCACCCTGGTTCGAGGCCCACAGCTCTACCTGCGTTCTCAGTTGCCCATGAAGAAGCACATGATCATCGCGTCCATTCGAACAGGGGCCCACCATCTTCGGCTTGAGGCGGTCGGTGGGTTGGAGAGCCGGCGCCGGGGCGAGGCTTTGTCAGTGTTGCCCGGTGGGGGTTGTTGAGGATGAAAGCCATGCCGCCTATAGTCAGATTCGGGCTCGCTACATTCTCTTGGTGCGACACGGTGCGCCTTGCGACGAGCTACTCAAGATGTGGCGTCGGTTCGATCCCTTGGCTCCTACCTCCAGGAGGTTTTGGATCTGCGGACTCACCTCTGCCCCCGGGCGCCTATCTGAGGTGCCGGGAATTCATGTGTATATGTATATTTGTACAGCTGCCAGCAGGCTTGTTGCTGCGACGGTTTTTCCCTCATAAGGGGGTTTTTTTAATCCGGGTAGCAACGGGCTTGCTGCACCCGTGTAATTTGGGTCCCATAGGCCGATTGGCCTCCGCGGATGATAAAAGAACATTCATTCATTCATTCCTTCCTTCCTTCCTTCCTTCCTTCAACCCAAAAATGAAATCCCCACTCTAATACGGAGATCCCAATACCAAATTTGGAATAATCGGGAGCCGAGTAGATAAAATTTCCCACTTAAAAACGTTATGTGAGGTTGGTTAACTAGCTACTAGTACATACATATGGTATGGTAGGGTTCCTTTTACACTGAGGAATCGATGAGCTGCGGCCGATCGAGAGGGCCTAATTTCTCCATTCTGACACATGGATGCATCTGCAAATACGCCTTATGAAAATAGTCCCAGATTGCAGAGTTGATACATTTATCTTGCTGGAGACGGAACATGACGGAACTTACTTCAGTAGACGTTGCCAAGGCAGTGATGGCAGCATTGGACTGGCGCTCATCTTCAGAGGCTCGGCAAGCTGCCACGACGTACTTGGAAGTAGTATGTCATTTTTTTTAGGAGTTCGTTAACATGCACATAATCTAAGGCCAAAACTAGTCCAAACTCTGCAATCCGCATCCTTGCATTTTCATTTGATGGCTAAACTTTATGAATTTATTAGTTCTCCATTTTGGCAAATGGGAAGCTTAATACCTTGTTTGACATATGCTCACAGTTAAAATCTGGAGATGTACGAATGCTGGCTACAATAGCATTTGCCATTACAAAAGAGGATCAGACTTCGGAAGTTCGTCATTTTGGATTCAAAATGCTGCAGGTATAATGTCCTTTATTTGAACATTTTCATCTATCTTCAGCGTGCTCTACCAGAACAGACTGCTCTTTTCATTAGTAATTTTCTCAAACACTGGTTCCAATGTTGCAGCACCTGATCCGAATCCGCTGGGATGAATTAAGCACAGAGGAAAGGCATCAAATGGCCTGCATGGTCATTGATATGGTTCAAACTTTTGCGAAACCTTATGAGCAGTGGGCGCTCAAGAGCCAAACAGCAGCACTTGTGGCAGAGGTCTGCGGTTCAGATTCCATTTGGCAATGGAAACATTTGGGTTCTTGCTTCTAGATGGCACGTCTTATCCTCCAATTTATGTTTGCATCACTGCAATGAGCGGCTATTAATGTGGCGTGTCATCTGGATGTGGTAAATCTTGCCTTTTCAGGCATGTCATGACATTTTACTGTTTTCTGTTAGGTTGCAAGAAGAGAAGGGCCACCCATTTGGAAGGACATGATGCAAACACTCTTTCAACTCGGTAGCAACACTCCCGCTCATGTAAAGGCTATGTTTTCTCTTCGTGTCATAAATTGTCACATTTCATGTAAGCAAGTTGTTTGTAACTGGTGAATCTCTTCTTTTAGTTATCTTAATTCCTGCTGCATGTGATTCAATAGGCTGAAATGGTTGCCATGGTTCTTCATTGGCTTCCTGAAGATGTGACTGTTCATAATGAAGATCTAGAAGGTAATAGAATTGTTTTGTTTTCAGACAAACAAATATGGTCAAGTACACCGTAGATGCTTAGTGTTATTCTTGGTTGCAGGTGAAAGGCGAAGGCAATTATTGCATGGGTTGACACAGAGCCTGTCTGAAACATTACCTTTTCTGTACAAGGTAGCCAAATTGTTGCCTTCTGTAGCTGTCGTTGTTTAGTTTGCTACATTCAGACGAATTTTTTGAACTGCAGCTTTTGGATCTACACTTTACTTCAGCAAGGATAGCAGCCCAACAAAACCAATTAGAGTTAGCAAAACAACATGCCTCTGTGGTGACAGCTGCACTTGATGCACTTCTTGCTTATGTGGAATGGGCCCCCGTGACAGCGATGGCCAACTATGGCATTATTGAGGCGTGAGTCTTAGTAAAATATAAAGCACTATATTCAAATGAAGAATGAATGTAAAAAGATCATGTAGGATCTGAGATTGTTTTGCCTCTTGCTACCAGCTGTGGCGTTCTTTTGGGCTCATTGGAATTTCGGTTGGCTGCTTGTAAGTTTTTGAAGCACATTGCATCTAGGTATGCTGCAATATCCATTAATTCATCCATCTACTTTTTGCTGACACGTGACAGAAAATCAGAGAATGAACAAAAGTACTTTTGTTGTTGTGGATTGGCTATATTGCTGAGTATAATATTGTCAGGATTTGGTGCAAATATGCCAAATCAGAGATTGTGTTTCAACCAGTGCTGAGGGTGATGCACAGCATTATATATCTTGGCTGGTGCAGGGTATAATGTTATCAGGATTTGGTGCGAATATGCCAAACCAGACGACGTGTTTCGACCAGGTGTACAGCATTGTTTACCTTGGCTGCTGCCCCTTTCTTCCTGAAAGGGCTAAAATAAATCAGATGGAGAAAGTATTACCTCATAGAGCGAGGGAGAAAGAAACAAAGGAAGAGAGAAAAGAAGAGTTTATTTATGTCTATGGAGACACATAGGGTCTATGAGACCAACCAACTAAATACAGCAAGTCTTCAACCTCTAGGGGCATTCTCCTAGTTGAAAATGCTAATTAAATCTAGCAAAAAAGAAAAATCGAAAACTTAGTGATAAAGCTCATCAATGGTTCTGTATCCTATGAGCACCCATTAGGGTCTGAAGAATTCCTGTGATTCTTTATACATGCCGATGGTGCCTTCTCTTCTTTTGGAGCTGTCTTTTTGGCCTTTTTCTGAGTTCCCCACGAAAAAAGAAGTCAGCAGTGTTTTGCTTTAATTTTGTATCAGCTTCTTTTTGTTTGAGCACGTTTCTTCTAAGTTTGATGAGTTCATATACAAAGCAAGGCATTTTTGGTCTGGAGCTGCCTCAAAGTAGTTGGTTCCCTGAAAAGACAGTGGTATTTTCCTTTTATATCATAGTATGCTGGATGCAGGAAGATAATTTCTTTTTCCGATTCCAAGTTACACATTTGACAGATTCGGCGTTCACATGCCCTGCCCTTGGCCAGCTCAAATGGTGAGAGGAGACACGGAACTGCCCCAATACATTCCGGATGGCTATCCAGGACATCAAAGGAAACCATCTCTGGTTATACTCAAGAAATTGTTCTTGTAGAATTTCTTTTGGTGGATCATTCTTTTGAAGAGGTCCACCTGTCTGCCACATACATGTGATCTAACAAATATTCATATTTACCACATGACATTTCAAACGATTGTTCGGAGCCGAGCGAGTGTTGGGAGCTGAGCAACTGTGCTTAAATGGTGGGAAGTGATATATTGAGAAGCCCATTTTGTTAAACAGTTTGCATGTGCAGGAAAACCAGCTATCTTTACCCGAGTCGGCCAATGCGTTGGATGAAGGAATGCCAAGTGAGGGAGCCTTTGCCTGCCATCATTGTCTATCAGCCAAAGACTGGAGTCTATGGAAATAAGACACCACCATAAGCACAGCTTCAAATCTCAGAGGATTGGCTGCAAATTCTGCCATCTTCTCTGAGATCAGGGGCCCAAACCTGTGCGTCGCAGAAAGCAACTGGTTTAACCAAAGTATTAAACAAATGGAGTTTAGTATTGACATCATAAAAGTGCCTCAAAAAGCATTGTGTCCCCATGAGAGCCCATGAAGTGTAGCCTTTAGCAAGTATTTTCTGTGCTGCTGCTTTTAAATAAGCCTAGCCAATAAGTGTTTCTGCAGTCTCTCAGCGGAAGTGGAATTTTAAACGTCATCATCGGGGCTGAAATGCACTCTTGATCCTTCTCCACCAAGTGTATTGTGAAGTTTTCTAACTCATCAATGTAGAGCCCAAATGGGGTTGGCGAGAGTGGGCAGCCTTGCTTTACCCCGATTGTACTCATCACCTCCTCCGACCATTTGCTGTCTGCTGAACTGCCCAAATAAGATCATCTGCTGATAGGCTTAAAGATTTTAATGTCTGAAATAGCCTGTATCAACTGCTTTATGGAAATCCACAAAGCAGTAAAGATATGGCTTAGCCCTTAAAGCATTTTCCTCTGCATGTTCACTGACAACCAGCTCTAAAGCAGTCCTATCTTGACATGGGACACCTATACACAAGTGCGAAGTTAAATTTGTTAGACGTAGAGGCTAAATTAAATATGCAAGAGCAGCAGACACCAAATTTTAGTTTCATTATCAGCATAACAATTAGAAACTTGTAGGAATATCCACCTAGCTTCCAAAGTGTTAGGCAGAGAAATTTAACCAATAAGCAGAGAAGGATTGGAACATTTTCTTTGAAGCTTTTTGGGCTGAATGGTGGAAGTTACCGTTTTGGTTCAAGATTCAATCTTCATTATTTTGCTCAATTACTCAAGCTCAGTGGGGTCTAGGGCCATACATGAGCCAACAGTTCTTTTGTGAGCGTCGTTAATCCATGGACTAAATATTATTATTGATTATATAAACTTAACTTATCAATCTTTATCCTTCATGCCAGCCTTCGTATATCCAAGCAGAGGATTTTTGGTACTGTTCAGGCTTTCTTGTCGTAAACTCACTCGAACACAAATTTTATTATCACATGATTTTGAATGCAGAACGTGTGATTTGCTCTTGCCTTAGCTTTTATTACTCGAATGTAGGCAAGGAGTATGAGGACATGGTTTATTAATACACCTTTATTTACCAGGCGAAGACCGACTGATGAAACACTACCTTTCTTTGATGTGGCAATGTCACGGATCTTTGAGATACTATCAAAAGTTTCTGAGGCTCTTTTTCAGTTTACAAGCTCCTTGGATGAAGCCGAGACTGAGTTTTCTGAGTGCTTATGTGAAGCCATGGTTGCGCTGGGTTCCCAAAACATACAATGCATTGCAATGGATGACACTAAACTGAAAATTTACTATCAACAGGTACAGATTTTTGATGCTGTTCTATATCGTGGTCCCAATCTTGTAGATAGCTTGCATTGGAATCGTCAGAATCTGTAGCATGTTAGGAGGGTTAAGTCTGATGATGTAACTGGCTATAGAAAGCTTTGCTTGAGGGAAGAGACCTTTGATTGGTCAGTTTGTCTTTGGTTACAAAGAACATCTGGATGCGTCTATTAGGAAGGGAAGAGGATATACTAGTTCAGATGTGAAATGTGCAAGTTGTCATGTATTTTTGAAGCTTGGTGTGTCATATGCATTCTTTTTTAGATTTTCCTACAATGTGAAATGGGTTATCTTACAGATGCTTCAGTTCTTTCAACATAAGAAGTTCATTCTTCATTCACAAGCATTGCCACTCTGGCTGGTAAGTGGCTGCTCGTCAAATTTCTACTTTTTTCCATAATATACAAAAGCATTTTTGAATAATTCATTGTCTCATTTGGTTATGACAGTTATTATTGCGAGATAAATCGACCATTACAACTGGCTCAACACTGCAGGTCGAGAAGGAGAGGAAGACCCATACTTGTGTTGTTCCGGTTGAAATATGTGCAGAACTCCTTGATATAGCGTCTCAGAAACTTATGAAAAAACGAGAAAGTAAGGAAGATACTTCAGAGGAATTTAAGAGCACCAGCGACTTCAGTCAATACCGTAGTAGGCTGGTATGGATTCTTATCTATGTTTATGTCTTCATGTGCAGCAAGTCATGTGTGGCGTACTTATACTCCTTGCTTCCTGCAATTTTAAACTGGATATTTGGAATAAAATTTGTCGTGAGGCAATATGAAAGTGGATCAGCATGGTTATAATGTTTTGATACAATTGTGATATAACGATCTTAAACCAATGATCTATTGATTCATGCATTTAAGTGTAGATCTGAAATCAAAATATTTCCCACACAATTTTGCATGATCAACTCTTGTAGAGAGTGTGGATTCAGAGGAAGTCTTGGAATGTGCCATGGAGTTAATAAAATATTTCCGTCTTTTGAGTTTGCTGTCAATCAGATCCATTGAGCTTCGATGAGGATACTTCATAATTTTTTGCAGATAGATTTAATAAGATTGATATCTCATCAACACCCCAATGCAACAATGGCAAAAGTAAGCTTTCATCTTGGTGCATCTTTGAAAGTTGCGAATCCCTTGAAGGCATCTGCTCAGGTAACAAACCTTCGTTCTCCCTTATTTCTAAGATTTGATGCAATACAAAATTTGATTGTGTGGATTATGAATTAATTAGAGTGTTAGTGTTATTATAAGTAATTCATGACTAGGCACTAAATAGATACTGATTCAAAACGTTAGGCACGTCATGCTTGGCATGATTTACACTGGACATGCATATAAGGTATGACAGTATTCAAAAGACGATATTCTGTAGGTTTCTTTGTGGCTTCTTCGGCACTTGCAATCATTAATGTCATTTATTACACCATTACAAAGCATATGTTGCCTTTTGGAGTATATAAAAATAAGGTATCCAGCATTCTTCTGTTCTCATTAACATCATGCGCTGCTATAGAAGAATGTTGAACACCTGTCCACCCTGTAGAAAATTGCCAACATCACTTATATTACTGTGGCCCCTTTGAATAACTCCGATTGAAAAATGTGTTGGCCAAGTAGACAAGATTCAGCTAGATTGTGTAAAGTCCTTTTTCCGAGTTAAAACCTTTGCTTTAGTCAGGTTTTTGAGCACTAGTAGTCCCTCTTTTACATGTAGATTACAAGGATTTACTTTATTAACGAGTCTAAATTTGGCAGTTGTACAAAATCTGTGAGACCAAGTCTCTTTATGAATTTAGTTTTTGCAAGTTATTTGGTTCATATGCAAGTATAGCAACATTAGACTGGTCTTTCTATGTACCACATTTCTCTCTAGACTTCGTTCAATTGTATATGTATAGGCATGCACGAGCAGGTTATGTTCTAATTTTAGATGCTTTTTCCTTGTACATAGCCCAATTCTGAGTGAGTCCCGTGAGATTTATGTAAAGGGATCACTAGCTTTAGTAACTGTTAAATGGTCAAAGTAGAGTTAAGGGTTCATTTTGGACGTTTGCAGATAGAGCTGGTTTGGACATTTGAAATAATTTAGTTTTATTGATTCTACCTCTCTGATTGCTTTATGGCTGCTCGATTTCCACCATCTATGCTGTGTTTATAATAGAACCCTTATAACTTAAAGCTTGGGACCTGTGATTTGGATATGTCTGCTTAGTATTAGGTGCGACGTTGTGGAAGACTCCGTGGATCTATAGAACCCTTTTAACCTAAATGCTTGGGACCTGGGATTTGGGATGACATGTCTGCGCAATATTAGCCATAACGTCGTGGAAGAGTCCTTGTGTCTATGAGACCAAGTATTACATCAGTTCGTCATGGCTAGTATACGTTTAGGGCACAGAAAGAAAGAAGGAAAGAAGAGTTAATTAAAATTTGTTAAGATTATTAACATTTGTAAAAGACCCGTTTCTAAATGCATCTACAAATTACAAAGGTTCATTAAAGGCTCCTGATTGCAAAACAGAGTTGCATCCCAAAGTTCCTGGTTTCTAATCCCAACTGACATTGCAGGAGCTCATACATTTGGAGTGCACAAGGATGATGCTAGAGACAGTGACGTTGTCTGTTCCTGATTCTGTAATGGCTACTGAGTTTGGCTCACAGACAGAGTTCCAGACAATAATGGAGAGTATGTTAATGTGGTCTTTCCAGCACACTTTCAAACTATTGTGTGTCTAGTATTTTGGTCTATTTTAACAGACACTAAGGTGCTCTTTTGATATTGTCAGGTTTATTGCATCTTTTGTTGTCAATTGAGTGGAAAGATCCTGCTCTTATTGAACTTCATGGACAGCATTTTGACGCAATTGGGCCGTATTTGAAGCATGCGCCATCTGCTATATTTCCTGTTCTTCAAAAACTATTTATCCTTTTGACATCGATGCCAATACAGTTGAAAGTAAGTGATGAGCAAACTGCTCAATATTGTTTGTTTTTTGTGTTAGTACCTATTTGATGAGTGTGTCTTTTGCAGGAAACTTCCTCTTTAAGTATTGGAAGAGTGAGGTTACAAGTTTGCACATCCTTTCTTCGTATCTCTAGGTCAGCAGGTCTAACAATTCTGCCCCATATGGAGGTAATCTGTTCCTTAAGGTTTTAAATTTGAGATGAATCTGCATTTAGTCATGTTTATTGTAATCCAGGCGATTGCCGAGACCATGACAAATCTACAGCAAAAGGGTCTTCTTCTACGTGGTGAATATAATTTACTTGGTGAAGCATTGCTTGTTGCCAGTATAGCAGCTGGGTAATTCTCCTTCATTTGATGATTATTTGTCATTCGATAAGGGGGTATCAGGGAATGATTGACGTCTGTAAGATTAGTGTCCATGTTGCTTGTTTAAAGATGACCTACTACACTGTTTAACGTTGGTGCACAGGTAGCGAGGCATTTTCAGTCATGAAAGCACATCAGCTTTTTAAGTTATTCCTACAACACCGACACTCTTAGAATTGGTGCACAGAGAAAACCGCTTTGTCAGTCATGAAAGCACATTAGCTTTTCAAAGTTATCGCTACAAGCCCCATGAGTCATAGTGGCATGGTGATATATATTTTAACCGTCAAGCAGTACTGTGATTAGTTTGGCTGTTAACATTTAGAGTTGTCAATTAGTCAGCTTGATTGTTAGCATTTATGACTAGATAGTGCTTATGAACCACATTCTACAGCAGTTAAGGAGAGAGTCCATAAGGATACAATATTTTTTTTTCTGTACCAACCTTTTCAGAGCTGAGAGAGAATTTCCTGATCTCCTAAGCAAAGGAGGATCTGGAACTGCTAGGTCATTGAGGACTTTGATCATATATTAGTGAAAGATCTATAGGAGATTGTAAATACTCCATCTCATCTACTTGGTTGAGTTCATGAATTGTTAAAGAGGAAGTTGGTGATGAATGTGTAGGATAATCTAATAAATGAAAAGGTTCAAAAGCAGCACAGGCATTTTGAGAAACTTGAACAGATTCAGAAACTGAAACTGAAATTGAAATATTTTAGTCATGTCAGTGGGTACTGTTAAAATAGTATAATGTGATATGTTGGATATGTTAAGTCATAACGTCAGTGGGTACTGTTAAAATAGTATAATGTGATATGTTGGATATGTTGAGTCATAACGTGTAATTTAATGTTGTACCCCATGGGACATTTTGTATTAGCCCATGCCCCCAACCCCAAAAAGAAAAAAAAAAAAAAAAAAGCCTTTTTTTTCTCTATTTGCCACTCAACATAAGGACTTGGCACACATATGTATCATCTTATGAGTTAGCGCAATACACAAGTTTCTTGCTCCTCCTTTCTTGCTTGTTGCGTCTCCTCCTCTCTCTATTGTGTTTTGCTGTTCAGATCACCTTCTCCACTCAACGTTTGGTACCAGAGCAGTGTTGGCATCCTTGGACGCTTCATTCCGTGCAGGAGAGGAAGTATTGTATCTGCCTTGTGGAAAACAGAGCAGATTTTAACCCTAACTTGTGTTTGAAATTAGAGACAAGCATCCCTTTATTATGCTAAGTTGCATGCATGTTAACCAAGCTAAGAGCAGCCCTTGAGTATCAAAATCTGAAAGATTTGTTGCAGCAACTTGCATATTCCCCTGCATGTTGAAGATAGATCATGAGTTTGCAGATTTGTAGCCTTGACTAGAAGAAATTTCTGTTTTCACAGTGGACAGCCTGGAAAAAGGGTTCATGAGTGAAGTTCTTGCTTAAAGAGAAGAACTGCTCCATTTGGAAGGAGAAGATGACTTTGGCACTTGATCTTGCTGGAGTTTGGGATGTAGTAGCTGGTGAAGACCAAAATGAAGATGGCAAATGTCAGAAGTTGAATAAAAAGGCCCTGTTCCTCATCAAACTTGCAGTGGATGATTCCATGCGAAGGCACATGCTTGGAGTGAAAAGTGCTAGTGAAGGTTGGCGCAAGTTTCATCAAATCTGTGAGACAAAGAATCATACAAGGAAGCAGTTGTCAGGAAATCAACTTAACAATCAGCTTGACAATCTAAAGTTAAAGAAAGAAAGAAAGAAAAATTTATTAACGTCTACGTAAGACCCGAAGGGTCTATGAGACCATAACACAGACAGAATTCAAGACCTCCAGGAGGAAAACCCTCCTGTTATCTAAAGTATGGAAACAAAAACATTAAGTTTAACAATTGAAAATCTAAGAATCTGCTCAGATAGGGTTTGATGGAGATAGCCCATTCGTTCCTGTGACTGCTAAGTAATTCATAATACCTCTTCTTGGCTTGCTTTGATGCTTGATGCTTGGCCTCTTCTGGAAAGACTTTTTATGTTTCATGGCTGCTGATTGTTTTATCTTCTTAGACAGTGCCAAAGTCACCCCTTTAGGGTCAGGATATTTCCTCTTCTGTGATGAGTCCACTATCATCTTATCATGGTTTGACTCAGATGAAAAGAAATTAGTTATTTCTGTTTGCTTCAGGCCCGTTGGATTCTTTTGTTTGAGAATATCTCCCCTTTCTAGAGATAGTTCATATACAAAGTGAGATACACATTTCTGATCGTAATATTCTGCTAGCTGTCGTAGAGATGTGGGGTCTCTAAAAAGACAGTGATATCTGCCTCTAATAATGTAGTAGGTTGGGCAGGTAAAAATAAAATGTTCTTCTAACTCAACCATATTCAGATCGCACATTGGGCACTTCCGATCTTCACGACTAATATTTTTTGCCCTACCAACCTCAAATCTCCAACTGGTGAGTTGACACTCTAAACTGCCCCATAGAGTATCTCACTTTATTCTGCAGATCAATATCTAAATATCCAGGCCTTATGATGAAACCATCCCCTGATATATTTAGGAAGTTATCCTTATAGAATTTCTTTTTAGTAGGCAGATCTTTCACGGGATTTGCCCATGTATTTGAAACATAAAGATACTCCAAGTCATGGCGTATAAGCTGATCGACTTCTTGCTGAGTAAAATTGAAAAGGTGGGATATTTCCCATAGAGAAACCCATCTCCTCAAACAATTTAGATGTTCTTGAGAACCAACAGCGCTTACCTTGGTCTGCCAATGTTTTAGACGACACATATGCCAATCAGGGAAG
Source organism: Isoetes taiwanensis (assembly GCA_021234155.1). NCBI lineage: Eukaryota > Viridiplantae > Streptophyta > Lycopodiopsida > Isoetales > Isoetaceae > Isoetes > Isoetes taiwanensis. The sequence continues at coordinate 25,388,633 of JAJEKV010000002.1, read as the reverse complement.
TCTTTTTTGACCTTCTTGTGACTGTCCAAAATGGCGTAACTTATGTAAATAAGTCACTATTTGAAAGGCAGTTTCAACCTTCAGAGGTTTCGCATTTAATTCAGCAAGCATTATATCATGGGGTACAGAATGTTTGCTTCTAATCATTCTAGAAAGAAGAGAAATTTGGAGCCTCTCCAGTTGACCCCAGTCATCGGCTCGTAGGTCAACTCCCCATATTTATGCACCGTATAAAGCTGCCGGCTTCACCACCGTGTCGAACAGGAAGTGCTTTGTATGAACATCTTGGAAATGGAGTTGGTAGCACTGTTTTTCTAGCTGTACAAGAGAAGCATATCCTTTTGCAATCCTTGCCTGACCAGCCTCCCTCAATCTGAAAAGATGGCCCGCAAACTCAAGACCTAAGTAGGTGTACGTAGGAACAATTTCTATAGGTTGTCCTTGGAAAGTAGAAGAGTTATTTTTCCAATTTTTCCAAGAGGTATTAAATACCATCACTGTGGTCTTGTAGAGATTTACTTGCAGCTTTCTATCTTTGCAAAAGGCTTCTAGGGCAGCCAAATGTTTTTGGAGCCCTTGAGGAGATGGTGAGATTAGAACCACATCATCCGCATAAAGCAAAATGGGATGCATTCCTGAGCAAGCATGGAGCCTTCTCCGCCTAAGGACTGAACAAAGTTTTCAAGCTCGTCAATGTAAAGTCCAAATAGAGTAGGAGAGAGGGGATGCCCTTGTTTAACCCCAATTGTACTGAAAACTTCCTCTGAAAACTGCCCATCTATTTTCACTCTACCTATTATGTTCTCGTATAATGTCAATGCTGCCCAGATCAGCTCGTGAGAAAGCCCCAACATTTTGAGCCTCTGGAACAACCTGTTCCTCCCAACATTTTGAGCCTCTGGAACAACCTGTTCCATGTTCCAAGGAACAGTATCAAACGCTTTTCGGAAATCAACAAAACAGCAATAAACTTTACTTTTCAAGGGAATGTAAAGATGTGAGTGACTTCATTGCGAAGATCACAGAAATTGCTACACATTTGGCTTCTATCATAGATGAAGTTGAAGAGGACGAACTGCTCAATGCCATATACCAGGGAGCACCTGATTATGATCATTTTCTTGATGCTTTTCAAGCACGGGAGAATGAGTCTAGCTTTGAAGAGCTTGCTGCAGCCCTTCAGCAAAAGATTTTGAGATCACAAATCGTGGAACAAAAAGAGCACGTTAATTGCATCCAACCAAGAAGAAATTTTAGCCAATCAAGAAGTAGGGGGAGCAGGAATAGAGGAATTTGGAGAAATTTTTAACACCAAGAAGAAGGTATGGCCAAAACTGATTTTCAATCTCATCAGCCTCAACGAGGAAGAGGCCATGAAAGAGGCCATATAAATAGAGGAGGTGAATGCTGGAGTTCTTACTCCAAGAGGAATATCAAACAAGAATATCAAATGCTATTGGCCATGTGGTGAATGATTGCCCTCTAAAAAGGAGTATATTGAAGATGAAACTTTAAAAGGTGTTCCATTACCTTTTCGAAGGGTCGCCATCAAGCTCGGGAGAACAAACCTTTATGGATGTACAAGATTTTGCAATGTTTGTACATGAGGTTGATCATGTAAGATACAAATCTGATAGGTGCGTTGCTTGTTTGGATAATGCCTACGCGACTCATGTAATCTTTTCTCAAAGCTCACAAAGTATTATGGAGATAAAATCTTTTTAGGACATAATTCCTCATTAGCAATAGAAGGTGATGGAAATGTAAGAGTGGAAGGAGACGTTATTGTGACATTTCAAAATGTGAAATTTGCATTGTGACATTTCAAAGTGCGAAATTTATATTGGATGTAAAGAGGAATCTGCTTTCTATTGCTTGCATAATTCGTAAGGGTTTCAAAGTTTTTCCCGATGAAGATGAAGCAATAATTTTTCAGCCAAGTGAAGGATTTATGAAGATGATAAGAAACATGAAGGTGATTGCCCATGCAAGAAGAGAAGGCAATTTATATAAACTGGAGATTGTCCTGCCCAAAATCAGGCCAATATAGTAGCAGCAACCATCAGAGATTTGGCATGAAAAGTATGGCCATATGAGTTATAGAAGGTTGCGCACCTTGTCCCAGCAAGGACAGGTACATGGTTTGCCTCAAATCCATGATGACAAACAGGTACGTGAGCCTTGTGTTCTTGGGAAACAACATAGAGCTCCATTTCATCAAGAATCTGAATTTAGGGCACAAAAACTGTTGGGAGTAAGTGCATGCTGATCTTTGTGGCTTTTTCCAACAAAATCCATTGGTGGGTCGTTATATTTCTTGTTAGTGGACGACTACTCAAGAAGAATGTGGGTAATGTGGGTTTATTTTCTGAAACAGTGGCCACCACCACCACCACCACCACCTTGGGCACAAAGGCCATTTACAAACCACCACCACCATTCATGTGGCACCTTAGCCATTCACAAGAAGTCAAGGCAATATTGAGTCCAAAACAAGTGCAACAGCCCATCTATGCAATTTTGTCAATATTTGTGATCGTTTGAAGATGCTAGATGTTCTAAGGAGTGGAAGGAAGAACGCAATGGATGAACATAAATTCATACTAATCAACATTATATAGGAATTGGTGTCAAGACCGGAGGATAGAAATATCAACAATATATAGGAATTGGTGTCAAGATCGGAGGATAGAAATATCATTGGATGTAAATGGGTTTATAAGCTAAAGTATAATTCAGATGGGACTGTTCAAAGGCACAAAGCCAGGCTGGTGGCAAAAGGTTTTGCTCAAAGAGAAGGGGAAGATTACTTAGACACCTTTGCTCTGGTAGCCAAAATGAAACAATGAGGTTAGCCATATCACTTGCAGCTCAATTTCGATGGAAGTTATAACAACTTGGTGTGAAGAGCGCTTTCTTGAATGGAGAACTCAAGGAGTTGGTCTATCTGGAGCAACCATCCGGATAAAAGCATGAAGGTAACGATTTTGTTCGCAAATTGAACAAAGCAATATATATGCTGAAACAGTCATCTAGAGCTTGGTATTCCAAGCTTAATAGGTACTTGTTGAACAAAAACTTTATAAGGAGCAGTGCGGATTCTAGTCTCTATGTTAAGCATGATGATGATGACATTACTTTGATTGTAGCATATGCCCGAGGACTGGCCAAATCAGAATAGCGAGATTCCTAAGTCGTCTCAATCGGTTCAGAAACCACTTAGATGATCTCATTGTCACAGGCAGTTCTCTAAAGTTGATTCAACATGGGATAAAACAATTTGGAGAGTTCTTTGACATGACAAATCTTGGAGAGCTACACTATTTCTTGGGCATTCAACTGCAAAAAGAACTTTCTTGCCAACTGGATCACTGCCCTGTCTTGATGATAAGCAGCATATCCTACACAAGCAAACGGTCTAAGATGAGGTATATCAGGCTTAACTCCATAGAGATCCCAAATGGAGTTTTTAAATTCAGTGCTTGAGTGGGAGCTCTTTTAGAGAGATAACATGCAGTAAAAAATGCTACAGCCCAAACTAAGAGTAACCCATATTTTAGTGCAGAAAAACGCGAAATGAAACAAAAGTTGAACAATAGTTCAATACTGGCCTAAACGCATGGAAGTCCGATAACGAGGAGAACTTGGGTAATTTGGCTAAATTTGAATTTGGTTCTCCTGCACCGCTATTCAATTGCTGCAACAATAGAATCAACATTTCTTCAGCAGACATTTTTGCAGCCTTAATTGCCTTTTCATGGATTTGCATGCAGACAAACAGATCGATCCATTAGATTTTCTCTGAAATGTTGTGGAAGGAGGAGCAATTGAATTCCATGGAATTCAAATCCTAAACCTATTCTTAATTGCTTAGTAAATTCTGAGATCGCTCTTACTGTTTCAACATTTGCCAGCTCCTGGTTTTATATACATTTGACCACCAAGGCCTATTTTCATCAATTTCTTAATACGTGGCACTTTTGCAGCTTTTATTGAGGAATGAAGGGCACATAACATAATTTAACATCTGTGTCTTTGTAGTTAGTTGCCCTTTGCCTATGACCCTTTCTGAGTGAGATCAACTTGAAATTGAGAGGCTCAGCATCAGCTTGTACCATTTTGGTGGTCCAAAACTAGCATTAGACATGATCCAATAGTGCACTTACAATATTGCACTTAGGAAATGAAGTGCATTAGAACCCAATAGATCCAATAGGATTGTAAGTGATACACAAAACCCTTGGTAGCATAAATACGTTTGTTATCTGTGTAAACATCTCATATTAGTTCTTTAAACGTCTGGAAAACCGTCTTTATTCCTCAACTCAAATTTCTGCTCAAGAGTTGTTATTATTCAACCATCATACGCATATTTCATCCATTAACAATGCTTCTAGCTGCCGATGTCACTAGCTAATTAAAAATATGTTTTATATTGGACAGATGGTTGTTGACTCTCTTTGGAAAAACTACAATTCAAACTAGCCTCCAAATACTTTTTTTACCAACAATCTGATTACGGATTTGTAGCCTAATGTTAGGAGGATGCTTTCCCATTTCTTCCTTTCTGTTAATATTGCGTGCTTATGTTGCAGCGGAGAAAAGCAAAAACTTGTCTTAGAGTGGCTACTTGGACCATTGAGGGACCAATGGATTCAACTTGACTGGCAGCAACACTTTCTTTCTGATCCTGGAGGCCTATTGATGCTTCTGATGAAGGATGCCTCTGCTGAGTTGGAATCAAGGGTTAATGGAGGAATGTGGTTTATTTTCCACACTATAACCTTATTTGAGAAGTGCCTTAGGAGATGTGTAGAAATTTCAGGTCCAGCAAGATATCATCCAATGTCTGTTCATATCTCATGGATCCTTCCTCCATTAATAAAAGTATGAACTATATTTTGAAGCGGTTTTTTCTTTTTCTTTTCCAGGCAGTCTTCTTTGTTAAAAATTGTTTATTTTTTGCAGTTGCTTCGCTGTATTCATGCACTGTATTCTCCCCCCATACTCTCCATGTTACCTGCACAGGTTCGTGCAGCACTAGCTATGGGTATATTTGAGCAGGCATCTCTTTTAGGAGAATCAACATCACGATCAAATCCTATGGTTGACAGCAGTCAAATGGATGTTAACATGCCTAATAATCCAGAAGGGAAAGAAGAGGAAATCCGCAATTGGCTGAAGGGCATACGTGATAGTGGGTATGTAAATTGAATTGTACGTGTAGTTTTTGCAAACTTTTCCGTCCATCACTTACTTTTGATGTGCTGTTATCAGTTATAGTGTATTGGGACTTGCTTGTTCACGAGTTGCGGATTCCTTTTTCGATGATGTTGATGGGCGGGCCAGTGCTTTGGCTTCAGGCCTGCTTGAAAATTTGCAGCATATGGAACTTCGCCATCTTCGTTTATTAATCCATTTATTCATAATTCCACTTGTAAAGTCATGCCCACAGCCAAAGTGGGGCTTGTGGCTGGGTAGCTTCTTACCCTCGGTACTGACTCATTGCCAGAAGGTTTTACAAAATGCATGGAATAATCTTCTAACGGAAGGTGCACCTCAAACATCCTTGATGTATGCTGTCAGTAATGATGGCAGTTTAAAGACAGAACTGATGGAAGAGAAGTTGTTAAGAGATTTAACACGTGAAACTTGCAATTTACTTGCTGTTTTGGCGTCATCACCTTTTAATCAATTACAGCCAGTTTCAGCAGATGCACCCCAGAGCGGGAATGATGGAGTTACATTGTTTGGACATAGTAGTATGATTGTGTGAGTAGAAATCTCATCACTAGTGGTCTTATTTATTGTATATCATGAATTTGTCTAATTGACAAAGGTGCATCCATTCTCGCAGCTTTCTGTCTCAGTATACAGATGCAGCATCAGCTGCATTACAGCTTGCAGTTGAGTCCCTTAAATGGCCAGATAGTGAAGCTGTACATAAAAGTATCATATTCTGCGGAGCAATAGCAAACTTTGCAGGTAGCTGCGGCGACACGCAGCTCCATGAAGTGGTTGGGAAGGATATGCTTATGGCTCTAATTCAAGGCCTAACACTGGAGTCAAATGCTGTAGCACAGGCTGAGTTACTTGGTCTTTTTAGAGATATATTCATGCAACTATCTAGTTGTTCCTCTGCTCCACGGCAGGTGCTTCCTGGTCCTTCGGTTGCTGAATTTGATATGCGGCATCATTTATGAGTTACTGATTGAACCTCTTGTTCTAGGTTCTATTGGGACTTCCTTCTGTTACTGCAGAAGCACTGGCAGCATTTGAAAATGCCCTGCGTAAGACGTCAAGTGCAAAAGAACAGAGGCAGCATATTAAAAGCCTTTTGTTGGCAGCAGGTGGTGAGCACCTCAAGGCCCTAAAAGCACAAAAGAGCGCGACGGTGATCACAAACATGTCAAGTAATGATTATGAATCCATTCCGGAGTTAAGCATGCCTTTTAGAGTTCTCCAATAGAGCTTTGTTAGGTGCATCTTTCTATTTAATTATGGATCTTACGGGGTCTTATTTGTTTCACTCGTGTCATCTTAGGTTCTACAACATTCAATCACGATCCATCCAAGTCCAAATGTGAAGAAACTGAGACCATAGGTTTGGCATCCATAGTGTAGTATTCTTCAGTATGGACGCACTGTGATGCAACTTTTTAAGCAGAATCAGGAAGGGCACATATCTCATAATTTGTATTATAACTGAATTTTATTCAGTGGTCCCTACACTGCCATGAAGGTATGGTCTCATTTATTCTTGTCTCTTTATCTTTTACTGCCTTATGGCTAATGCATTTTCGTATCTAACCAGGAATCCTGGCCACAATGAGGATTTCCAATTGATGACTTCTGTTTTGTTGCTTCAGGGGTGAGTACGTTACAAAGGACTTTATAAGTTCTAAGATTGTTTTATTTGTGTCGCCTGGGAGAGCTCTATAACAGGCATATAAATGAGTAATTTTATGGCATCTGCAATTGCGTCTGCATTTCTGAAGAGCAGAGCCTGCCTAAATTGGAAGTATTGCATATCACCATCCATTCATCCTTAAAACGTTATTGAATGGTGTACCCCAGAGAAATATTGAAAGTGCCACATGGCATCTTCATGATATACGCATACAAATGAGTGACTTTATGTGCTATATAACTCTGCATCTGCATTTTTGAAGAGCAGTGCTTGCATAAATTGGACTATTCATCTATCCATCGTTTTATCCTTAACGTCATAATGGATGTGTACCCCAGGGAAACTTGGAAAGAGACGCATCGCATCTTCATGATGTATGTGATCTCAAACAAAAACAGTTTTTCTGCAGTGTAAATTAGGTGTGCCTCTAACGTTAGAGAGCTGGTGGCCACCCATCTGGAGTGGAGCTGCCGCCATGATTGTGCATCTACTGCCTTATGCCCTGTTCACATGCATAAAAATAAAAAAATGCCAGCTGCAACAGGGCATTACATCCCGGGCAGCGTCACAGATTTGATAGCAGCACTGCAAATTTTTTAGCCGCCCCACGTAGCGGAACTGCAGCTGCGGAACTGCAGCTGCTGGAAGGGAAATCAGTTTTGCTGCACCGCTGGTCACGCCCACCTCCCTCGCCGCTGCTATTTTGGGAGCTGATGTGAATCTTACATTAGGGGAGGGTGCCCATAAACCACCCACTTAAGCGAATTTTTTTTTCTTAGTATCCTATTTTGAAATAACATTATAAAATTTCAAATTCAATTGATATTAAGCACGAGTCGTTTCGATAAATTGGAAGGTTGTTACAAAGATTTTAAGTTATATGGTAGTTTTGACACCAATAGACCACTAAATGCCCTTCAATGGATCACTAAATACTCACACTAAATGCCCTTCAATGGATCACTAAATACTCACAATTGACTTTCATTGGACCACAAGTGCCTCTATCAATAGACCATGCATTTAGCTCAATTTTTAATATAATAGTTCTTAAGGTGGGCTATTAAAGGGCAAAGAGTGGGCCATTGAAGGAAAGCGGGTGAAAGAAGGGCACCCTCTCTAATCTAGTTGTCTCAAGTTATTAGCATTTGTGAAGCATGTGATTGCGAATCTTGAAAATAGAGCACAAAATGCTATGCATGCGTCAAGCCATGCCAATTGAATGTTTTAACAATAGTGTAAAGTAGGTTGGACTTATGCCACGTGATAACAGGATGGCGATACACGAATAGGCCATATTCATGAAACATGGCTATGGGTCCTTAAAAAAAAGTGTAAAATTTTAAATAATTTGCTTTAAATTTTTGAGAAAATCAGCAGATTTCAAAAGTTATTGATGCATATATACAGAGATCAAAAGGAGATTACAACATAAGAGTAGAAGCATGCTTTGTAGTCCCTTTCGCTCGACAAGTACTGACCATCGTGTAGGAGCTGCTTTGAATGTTCATGATGGCTTGCAAGGCATTAAGCCCGCACAGTTGGCATGTCTCTGGGAATGATAATTAGCAACGAGCTTTGATATCATAGTCACTCATTCGGAATGCGCATTGATGTGTATTTTATGTTCCATGGAGGTTCTAAATTAATCTCGAATCACTTACAACATCTTGATTTCTTCCATGGCTTGGTTAGACCAGCTAAGAACACCTGAGGACAATGGAGGACTAGGACCACAAGAGGATGAGCAGCCAAAAAAAGATGAGTCCGGCGGAATAAATGCGAAAATTGCCATAATGAGTCGAGCGATGAGAGCAGGCAAACAAAGTCATTGTTTTAGTAACAATTGTCATGTATTTTTGTTGAAGAAGGATATTCTGTGTTTTTGTTATAGTTGTCACGTATTTTTATTGAACAAGGATATATTTTGTTGGACAAGAGGACACCATGGCACACCAGTGTTTCTTAACATCGCTTTTATAACATGCATTGCGGCATCGAACACACACGGTTTTCCTAGAAAATTCGTTGCAGCCATGCGACATGTTCGAAGCAACTGTCCTTCGTAACTATGAAGTAGGTTATCATAGACAAATAAAATGTCTGAATAGGCTACCATCTAGTGTGGATTTTGTGTGGAGGTTGTCATGCGTAATTAAGGTAACTAAAAATAGATGTATAGATAGAACTTTAACCTCCACAGGGATTGATCGGCCATGGGACCAGCAAAGGATGTACCATCTTGTGGTTTACTTATAAGCATCTTCCGCTTGCAGCCTCTATGCACCCAAGTACACTGAAAAGGTGGTTGCATGCTGGGGTCTTTACTCTTGATGCGTGGACTACATAGACAACTCCTTTCTTGGCTAGCATTTTTGAATAGTATCATTTGGCTTTGTGGGACTTCCATGGATTGGAAATTGTTGCAAATAACATCCCACTTATACCCAACCATGCGGAGGAGCGGATTTGAAAAACTAATGGAGATATTTTATTGGATAAAGACTTGGCACACCATGGTTACAAGTTAAATGATATCTGCTCCCCTCTTGCTTCCATCTTCACAATGACGGTACAAAAGTAGAATAGAATAGATTTTGTAATCTCTACTTCACGTCTGGAACTGCATCTCAGCTAGAACTGCATCTGGGATAGAAGTATCATTCTTAAGCATTCCATGCTTCTTTGGCAGATTGTTATCCATGCTTCTTTGGCAGATTGTTCATCGTTCACTCAGAGTAAATGTGAAGGTCCATTCATTTAAGCCACGAGTGAACCCACTCTTCCCTGCATGCAAGTTGTCGTTTGAGACTATTGAGCATTGTTTTGTCTTGTGTGACAATGTTCATCCCATGGGCATGGGTTCATGCTCGTTTTCAGCTGCATATCACTAGTCACCCCCTAGTTCATTCCTTAGACACTGGATGTGACTTAAAAAACTCACATTCCATATTATACGAGCATCAATCTACTGGACAATTTGGAAAGGCGGTGCTATCTAGTATTCAATGATGTCCTCCTTACTCCAGATCAACTACATTAGGAGATTAAAGATAGATTATATGATCGGTAAATGGTGTCCAGACAACATGAAGATGATAAAGATGAGATTGGGGATTTTGTCTCAGCCTTATCTAATATTGTTTAAAATTATATAACTTCTTTGAGTTGAGGAGGAGGAGGAGGAGGAGGAGGAGGAAGAATTTATAGGAGACCATGAAGCACAAGTTCCAAAGGGTTTGAGAATAGATTTAGAGTGTGTTTATATGGTTAGATGTTCAAATGGCAAATAATGCGTATTCATTGTGAAAAGGAGATGCTCTTTCTCTTCATCAACGTCATCCAAGTTGTGTTACTGAGTATAAGTATATCTTGTAGCATGTACAATTGTTCCATCCTTTTCACTAATTGCATTTGATTGCAATTATTTGTTGGTACTCTAGGCACACATATGTTAACCCTAAATCTTCTTTTGAAGATTGCTTTTGTCATAGGTTTGCTAATTGAAATGTATAATTTGCACAAACTAGAAGTCACATTTACCTTAATTTTCAACGAAGAGATGGTAAATGGACTTCTAGAGCTAAGGGACAAGTGTCCCGGTCAGTTAGCAACTGCTAGACTCTTGCCTATTAGTAGCGTGCCTTAAGGTTTTCTGCATCAACGCTTTGTTTGCATCATCTCCATTTCCATACTTCGTCAAGAGCGACCCCCCTCCATTTCCATACTTCGTCTCTATCGATATGTAAGCTTTCCTTTCTAGCTTTCCTGTTGTCCTTGCCAGTATGATCCTATTTGGCTATCGATATTTTGGTTGGTTATAGTGATGGAGCCTTGGTGGCTTTTGTTCATATGGAACTGTTGGTTATGATTTTGGAGCCTTGGTGGCTTATGCTGGCACTTGGTTTGACACAATGTTATCATGTGTTGGTAGTATGGGAGCCTGGTTGGCTATTAAGACTTGTTGGCAATGATGGTTGGGTTGGTAGCCTTTGGAGGTCTTGTCTTACTCATGCCTTTGTTTTGCAGGATGATGCTCTCATGTTTGCAATGTTGGCGGGCATAGGAGCTACGCTCAAACACATTCTTGCACGGATAGTAGCTCACCTGACGTGGTTTTCCTTCTACAACTTATTTATAAACCCGAAAAGGCCTGTAGGCATGAGGGTTCTTTTTTTCCTTGTCAATTGTGTATATGATCTCTTAGATGGTTATTTATTTTTAGGGTTTCCTCGAAAACCCGAAAGGGCGAGGTTTTCATCCCGGGGATAAGCTTCTCTCTTAGAGATCAGCTCATCGAACACATAATTGTCAGTCAAAATTTCAAACATCCGTATAGAAACCATTCCATAAAAAAAAAAAAAAAAATTGTGTATAAGCCAAGCATCTGAAGTGGATTTCCATCACCCTAGCGTGTTGCCTACTGGAACTAAGTTGCAGTTTCTCAACTCGTAAAAAAACTTCATGACCCACGTGCATTCATGAAATAGGGGCAAATGTTATAACATGTTTGGCGATTGAAGTTATTGTGTGGCCAATTTACATATTTAGTCGAAGACAATGTCATAATTCATGCAGTACAATTGTTTTTCTTCTTTTAAACATTGTATTTGTCTTAAAAGGATCAAAGTTAACCCAACTGTGTAAATCCCATGGCCCATGGAAAACAATCCCATGGACTATGCAAAAAAGTCGTAAATATATCTTGCCAATTTAGCTTTGATAACTTCTTGATTTAATAAAAATAATTTCCCAACCAAAATTTCATTTTGATGCCTTAATTGTTTAACATTTGTGTACTTGATTGAAAAAACATGCATCATTGAAATAATGTACATGACAAATCCCATTGAAGTATATACAACTCCATCTTTAACAATGTTAACCCTTTAGAATCCATTCAACATAGGAAAAACTTGAGTGAAGTGCAAAGCTAAACAAATTCGGAATCGGAGTGGTAAAAATTTCCAATGTGAAATTCATATTTGCATTTCATATGCTAGATTTGTTTTTCTAACACGAAGTCAGATATCATGTGCAAAACCCATAAAAGCATCAATTTTGGTCCTACATGTTCTATCTGTCTATGTATCTAAAGAAATGTGTTCTTAAATGCGACTTTCTGTTAAATACACAGATTAAGGTCTGTGGAAGATCTTTTATAGTTTTTTTAGCACGCCAGCCCAACCAAGCCTACAAACTTTCGTGCAATTCTAGCCTATCCACATAGCACCTCCACATCATCAAAATCTGAGGTGGCATGTCCTTCACCGTTAGATTATTAGTTTTAAAAATCAAGGGCCACCAAAATTAGAAAAATCGGTGAAAATGGGACACGGGCAGAGATAGAAAAGGCCATCGAAAACAACAAGAGAATGGTCATTTAGCGACGTGGGGTTGCGACGTCTGGATCACACGACGTCACATTTGACGTGACCAGGTCATGTCAACGTCGCAACTAACGACGCCACATCGCGTGCACTGTGACATGTACTGCGCGACGTCAGACGTCGCGCAGTCCTGGGCGAGTTCGTCACACCAGGTAGCATGTCGGCGATGTCACGTCGCATGAGATGTCACGTCGGAATACAGAGGCCATGCCACGTCAGTACTTTGCTGCCATGTGGCGCCAACGGGCATGTGACCTCGCATGCGACGTCGCGTGCCATGCGACGTAATGGCCTTTTTATATAAGTAGCCCTTTCCCGCCCTTCATTGTTATTTTTTTTGCTCCTCTTCCTAGCTAGCGCCTTTGTTGTTCTTTTTTTTAACCAAATCTTACACTTGTTGCAGCCCTACATGGATCGTCATGGTTGTAGGCTTGATCAATGTCTAGAGATGGCCAGGAGGCAGATTGATGTTGTCTTTGTACCAGGGAAGGTTTCAGTTGCAGAACCATCGCATGTGAGTAATTGATTCTTGTATTTAGTAGCCTAGACGTATGTAAGCTAGGAGAATAAGAAAAAATGCAGGTGTTTTGGTCAAGGACACGGTCGGCTCCACCTTGAGTGGAGAGGACCAGGTGCGCCGGGCGCAAAGTCACCTTCATACCTTTCTGAGTACAATGTAGATTTATCTTCTTATCATTATACGAAGATAAATTCAATTGTCAAAACCAGCAAGCTAACTAAAAGAACGTAAAGAGAAGAGAGAACACAACTGAAAGAGAGAACACAACTGAAAGAGAGAACACAACTGAAAGAAAGCCACATCTGGGCATCTCCACTAAAAACCAACAATAGCCACAATGCTGAAAGAAAGCCACATCTGGGCATCTCCACTAAAAACCAACAATAGCCACAATGCTGATAAGAAAGCCACATCTGGGCATCTCCACTAAAAACCAACAATAGCCACAATGCTGATAAGAAAGCCACATCTGGGCATCCCCAATCTCCACTAAAAACCAACAATAGCTACAATGCTGGCCACAATACATCTGGGCATCTCCACTAAAACCAACAACAAGAGTCACAATGCATACTGATAGCAAGCTAGTGAAACCATTATGGCCGGGATTAAAAAACCTCGCCCTTTCGAGTTTTCGAGGAAAAACCCTGACAATAATGGGATCACTAACCAATGCTAGGTCCAAAAACATAATAGATCTTGTTCCCTCATGCTGACTAGCCTTATTGGGTGAAAATACATTACAGCAATGAAGTTGCCAAAGATGAAATATGTTTGAATTGTCTTCTCCATAGATCTTCATCTTGTGCTTCGAATCTAAAGCTCTCTTCCAAACAGCCACGCTAAACCCTGCATACACAGGAAAGACGAACCAAAAGCCACCAAGGCCATCCAGGCACGAAGGCCTCCAACCAGGCACTAGGGCCTCCAACCAGGCACAAAAGCCTCAACCAGGCACACAGGCCTCAACCAGGCACAACGGCCCCAACCAGGCACTAGGCCTCCAACTAGGCACTAGGCCACAACAAAGTCACAATGCTCAAGCTCAAGAGCCACAATGCCACAATAATAGCCACACAAGGCCACACAAAGAGCCACAGATTAGCCATCATGCTAATGCTGCTCAACTCAAGGCCACCATGCCATAAAAGGCCACACATTAGCCACCATGCTAATGCTGCCCAACTCAAGGCCACCATGCCGCAAAGAGCCACACATTAGCCAACATGCTAATGCTGCCCAAGCCACAAAGCTCACAACACCCTGCACAACAGAGAAATCCAAACACAGAGGGTGGGTGGGTGGGTGGGTGGGTGGTGGGTGAGTGGGTGGGTGGGGGGTGAAAGAGAAGAATGGTATAAAAGGGTGTGAGCAAAATGTAACCGTCTAAACTAACTAAATGCAAGTGGTTTGACAATTGGTAGCAAGGGTGGGGTGGGTGGGTGGGTGGGTGAGTGAGTGAGAAAGGAAGATCTACGACAAACTGGAGGAGATGCAGATGAGCTGATGAGAAAGGGGGAGAGAAAGAAGGGTATAAAAGGGACGTCAAAAGGCTATAACTGTCAAAACTAACTGATGCATGGTTTTGACAATTACATTACAAAATTGAGGTGTTGCGTAGTCAAGGTCATATGTCGAAAGGGATATGGGGAAAAGAAAAGGGGAGGACGAGGGAGCGAAAAGCGACACTGGAAAAGGGGAAGATGAAAAAGGTGGGGAAATGAGAAAAAATGAAGGGAAAAATGACAGGAAAAAAGGGAAGAGGAAAAGGGAGGGAAAAAGGGAAAGCGAAAGGGAAAAGAAAGAGGGAGGGGGAAGCAAGGAAGAGAAGAAAAAAGGGCATAGAGAAAACTGGAAGAGGAAATAGGGAAAAAGAGAAGGGAAAAAAAGGAAGAAGGAAAGTGCAAGGAAAGGAGAGAAGGGAAGGTACGGAAAAAAGGAAAGAGAAAAGAACAAAGGAGGGGGAAAGGGAAGGAAAAAAAGCACAAAAATAAAGGGAAGGAAAAAAAGGGCACTGGAAAAAAGGAGAAGAAAAAAAGGTGGGGAAAAAAGATATGGAAAAGGGGAAAGAGAAAAGGAAAAGGAAAAGGAAAAGGAAAAGGAAAAGGAAAAGGAAAAGGAAAAGGAGAAGGGCGAGGAAGAGGGGAAAATGGAAGGGAAAAAGTGGAAAGATGAGAGGGAAAGGTGAAAAAGGCCATCGAAAAAGGGAAGGGAAAGGGGAAGGGAAAGGGGAAAGGGAAAGAAAGTGAAGCAAAGGAGAGGGGAGAGGAGAAAAGGAAAAGGGAAAAAAGGTTAAAGGAAAAAAGGAAGGGAAATGGGGAGGAGAATAAAGGGAATGAGAGAAAAATAAGAGTAAAATAGGAATAGGAGGGAAGAGGAACAAAAAGTAAGAGAAAAATAGAAAACAGAAAAACGGAAAAACATGGAATAGAAAAATAAAAAAAGAAGAAAAAAAAAGGAAAAAGGGGTGGAGAAAGGGTGAAAGAGGAAAAAAGAAAGGGCATACAACTAGCAAAAGGCACACCAGAAGGCTTTAGCAAGGTAAGACTTGCTAAGTTTTTGTTTAGGCTTGAGATACTTTTACCTTTAGGGCATTGTTGGAAAGGATAAGGTTTCCTACTTACCATTCAACATGGCGACAAATGATTATGTCCTAGGATTGCTAAAAAGTCTAAACTAGCCATAGGTTAGAAATTGCAAAATATATCAAGACCCATTAGCAGATTCAAGACCTCATAATAGAAAGGCATTTCATAGTCTATTCAAAATAAGAGGCCATCCAACTCTAATGCTCAGAATAATTTGGATAAAGAAATAAGTCCTAGGTTGTGATTCCCACATAAACAATCGTGATGTTGCATAGTTTAAATACCAATTGGCATTAATGTAACCAAACTTTTGAATGCTTTTACCATGGAATATCAACTTGGAGCCATTATAATTGTGCTTGTCAAGATTGGCTCCAAAGCTTCATTTCCTAACTCAGTAAAATGCTTTGACATAGTCTGCAATAGAGATAAATCCATTTTAGAATCAAGAAAGATTGAAAAGTAGGAAAGAACTATACACATTTTCCTTAAAAATAGTATAGACTGTCCTATAGCGGGAAGAAAATGTATGCACTTAATGAACAAATTCTATCCTAAAGAATAAGAAGGAAAAAGACCCTCTTTGTAAATCTTCTAACATATAGTATTCTAATTATTCCTCAGCATATTTGGCTTGATTCATTCTTATGCAACAGCGCTTTTCATAAATTGTTCTATTTAGAGGGCTTAATCGTCTGAAGGAATTGATTTTACTTATCGATTGATGTAAAGAAAACAGAGAGATAAATCTGGTCACCCACATTTAAGCCTTAGACCATGGTGTCCCACGAGACTTCACATTCAGACACTTCAGAAGAATTAGATGGCCCTCTATAGCTGTCCATGTTTGTTCCATGGTCTGAGTTGTTTCACGGTATTCATGGTATTCATGTAATGCTAGCATTGTGGCATTTAGTCCAATGGTATGGTAACACTGGGGCATTGATTAAAAAAGTTGAAGATCCTCT
The DNA here is from genome assembly GCA_021234155.1 of Isoetes taiwanensis. Taxonomy (NCBI): domain Eukaryota; kingdom Viridiplantae; phylum Streptophyta; class Lycopodiopsida; order Isoetales; family Isoetaceae; genus Isoetes; species Isoetes taiwanensis. The sequence goes on along the minus strand of JAJEKV010000002.1, from coordinate 25,372,257 downwards.
GCAAGTTGAAGTTGCTGCACATATGCACTGCACATAAGCTGAATAGTGTTGCATAACATTAGTATTGCACATTGCACTGAATAACATATGCTGATACTACTACTTTATTTTCTCTTATCTATTTAAACGGTTTCAAGGTCAATGACATTTGTTGAAAAAGCTGAAGAGCCTCTTCTATGTTCCTCGATCTAGCACAATCTATAATCTGGAGTTCTAAGAGACTATTTTCAGCTCTGAAACAGTTTTTGAAGGTCTCAAGAGCATGTTCAAGCTTCTAACTAAGGAATATGTGCACTATGTAACATATGCACTAGGAACCTCTGTAGCGCGCAGCATTTTAAGAGATAAAAACTTGAGTGCAGGTTTTCAAATGATGAGATAAAGCTACATAATTAGAGATAGAAATCATTCTTTCTAGAATCTTTAACAGTGAATCTTTCATGACATTGTAGCATATATAGATTGCTTGAAGTTGCTCATAGATGAGAGAACTCATTCTTCTAAAAGATACAAAGTACTGCATGTTTCAAATGATGAGACAAAAATCATTTATTCTAGAATCTTTAATGATAGATCTTTAATAAAGCTGTAGCATATATAGTTTCCTTGAAGTTGCTCGTACATGAGAGAACTTGCCGTCTCAGCTACTTGCCTGCTTTCAAACAACTTCAAACAACTTGTTCAATGGGTCACAAGATGGTTCACTACAAAGTATACCATCCTTTTGTATGTAGGAAAAAGAACCGTAGCAAAACTTAAATAAGTGATAACTTGCAGGTCAATATTGCGCTTTTCAAGCTATTGAAATTTAAATATCTTGCTGAACTTTCCTTCAGGCGTAGACATCTGCATAAAAACATTTGCATCTTAACCATGTGACAAAGTGTTGGATTAGAAACTGCCTGCTCAGCATGCCCTCCATTCGTGGGCTACTTTGAACAACATGTGTTCCTATTATTCATCTTTCACTGTATTTGCTTTCAGCATTAAAGAAATCAAAGGAAACAGTATCGTCTGATTTCCATGAGTGGTGACAGTATTTATAGCCTGAAAAACTTGCAGTTTCGTACAAAACCTGCAATGTCTCAACATGAGTAACAAAGGGATTTATCTAATTCATCTAAAGTTATTTTTCATATCCTCCATACCCATTTGTTTGATTAGAGTATGTATGATGCTACAGGTAGGGAATTTGGTTAATAACATGTTCTAGAAACCTTACAAAAGGCAGGGTAAAAATGACTTCGCACTATTATTATGTCAGTGCTTGTCAAACACTGCAGTTCAAAAGCAAGGGTGCTGCATATTGTTGTTGTTTACCTTCTGCAAACATGATGATTAGACATGAAGGCGCATCATAAGTTTCCTAGGTAGAACTGCCTACATGTATGTCAATGTCTTGGTTTCCTCGTCAAAGCATATTTTGCATGCTTCTCTATTCATTTTAATACTAGCTACTGAGCCAACATGTACACCAAAGTAATTTTTTCAAATACGAAAGAACAGAAAGTTACATTATTCCAGCTCTCCCTTGACAGGTTAGGTGCAATTTTCAAGGCATTCTAAGTGACAACAGTGAATATAACACTCTCGCATTATAATGACATTGGAAAAAAAACATCATGCTTTCATGCTTATGTCTTTCAACATTTGAAACATATGAAAATGGGTGCCTATGCTACTTACAGTCCTTGAATTTTGATGGATTGGATGATTAGCCACAAGGCCCATGAGAGCTTCAGCCACTAGACCTGCTGCACCACTTTGTATCATTGCCTCTGAGACACCAAAACAACAGGAAATAATATGAGTACTGGAAGCCCCACAGACTCCTGTAAGGGTTGGAACGTCTGTTTTTTCTGCTGCAAAGGTTCACCCAATTATCAAAACTGCTTCTGTACATTTTCAGTTGTTAATCCTGATTCCTGCTAGGTGTATGGGTACAGGGTTTAAAAGCATTTTAAGTAATGAATTAGAACCTACCCAATAACAACACCATTGCTAAAGCTATTACATAATTCTTAACTGATTGTTCAAACAAGCTCTACAAAACCAATGCCCATGGAAAAAATGTTATCTCTACCATATACACTGTCCAGGTAAGTCTATGTGCCACAAAGTTCTTCCATCGAAAGAGAAAATGGGGGCAGATAGATAGCAATGTTCAAATATGATATGGTCTTTGTATGATTGGGAAAGACATGGCACATTTTATACCTTAGCCATAAGAGCAAATGTAGAGTTGTTGCAATGCATTAAAGACAGCATGCATGGTGGAGAATCTGGTCAATATTTTCAGTCTTTTTCTATGGCTATGCACAGCTATTGTGGAGAATCTGGTCAAAATAACATGTTCAGTCTTTTTCTATGGCTATGCACAGCAATAACTGCGACTGAACGAACCGTTGATGAACCATTTGCAACCACAGCTTCTACTATACATTGCTTTGAGATTGTGTCAAATTGTGAATTATCAAAATAGCGCATTGAAAACTCTTCTTCTGGGGAAGATTTGGCATTTCTAACACTGCTCTGTTTTATGCAGCACATTCATAAATTTGTTTTAGAGCACCTCATAGGTCTTCAAAAGGGTGATTGTGTCACCGTTTATTGCTCTAATGAATGCAACCACGAACAGGATGCAAGCTTTTGCACTGATTGAGCTGAACGTAAAAGGCAATGCCATCTTAAACTAGGTGATCAGTTACTGTTGGAGTTGGACCCCAAAACCTTTAAGGCTTCTGTCTGAATCAAAGGTAGATACAAACAGTATAATATATAAAGGTTTATGTGTATTTAATGGTTCTAGTTCAAAACTCTGTTACGACCAGGTCAGTAAAAAATAAAACCTCTAACATGTGCTACATTTCCTAGTGTTATAACATCATACCATAAAGCATGTTAGCTTACAACCACGCGTCCTGCCATCTTCTTCACATCATGCAGCATCCAAGGAGGAAGCATTGGCTTGTGGCTAAGAATATTTTGGCATGTATAGTTTCCTTGAAGTTGCACATAGATGAAAGAACTTATCGTTTTAGCATGTGAATGATTACTTTCCTGCTTTGAAGTCAACTGATAAAGAATGCAAGGTCAATGTGATTGGGCGAGTGCTACAATATTTGTCAAACGAATGATGCTACAAGTAGGGAATTTGGTTATGCAATTCTAGAAACATTACAAAAGACAGGGCAAAAATGACGTCCCACGATTATTATGTCAATACTTGACTTGTCAAACACTGCTGTTCAGAAGCAAGGATGTTGCACAGATGATCAGACATGAAGGCCCGTCAAAAGGTTTCCTAGCTAGAACTGCCTACATATATGTCAACGTCTTATAATAATTTTTCAAATTCGAGAAATCAGAGAATTACATTATGCCCAGCTCTACTTTGACAGGCCAAGTGCAATTTTGAAGGCATTCTAAGTGACAACAGTTAATATAACACTCTTGACATACATTATAATGACATTGGACAAAAACGTGGCTTACAACATTGTAGCTTACAGATTAAATTATGACATAAAAAACCATTTTTAAGGTGAAAGATAGAATTTTGATGGTAATGCTCCTCAGCATTTAGTAGAACAAGGTTCTTAATCAGAATGGAACAAACTGTAGAAATTTATATATCAGGAGAATCATGCACAGATGCAACATTCTGAGATCAAAGATGTGCATAGGAACAGAATAAACAAAAGCAAGACTAAATTCTAAACCAAGTGTTCAAATCTTACCTTGTTCACAATAGAAGAAGAATCCTCCAAACAGCAGGGTCCACCATAGTTGCTGTGGTTGCTCGTTTATGCATGTTCTCCTTGTCTTCATGTTGAGAGTCAGCCAGAAGCGGCTACTTTGCCTCCTCAAACAGTCTTTGTGCTACAACAACGCGAGGACGCAGTTGCCTTCTGGGCAATCTCTTGAATCGGCCCCTAGGAAGATCATTTATTTTGCCTCTATGTTAGGAGGCAAAGGGATTACTACGGTCCGTATCCATATCCAAAATGGCCATCGGACCACATTATAGAAGCACCATGCAACAATGCCCTAATCAAGCATATTTTTCATCAGAAGGAATTTTGCTCACATAAACAAATGACAGAACCGATTAGAGGCCCAGCATCCTATTAGATGGACCGATGCCTATAAAATACAAACTAAAAGTAGTTCTCCTCGGAAAAACTCGGAAAAACTCACAGGAACGGGCTCTGCTATGGTTTTGCGGTCAGGGCGTATGCAACTAAAGAAAAACACATAGAACCGAGATGGTTTTGCTAACAGGACATATGCAAGCACTAGAAGTCGACGTCGTCTGCTATCTCCGGGTCCATTTTTCTGGGCTTTTCTAATTTTCTCAACCATCGATTTGGAAAAGATCACATCCAATGGCACAAAACAGTCCACATCAGATTTTGATGAAGTGGAAATTACACGTGGATAGGCTAGAATTTGAGGAAAGGCTGTAGGCCCAGTAGGGCTGGTGTGCTAAAAATAGAGAAAAGAGAATGTGAAATTAGAAAAATAAAAACATTGAAGGGGAAAACAAAAAAAGGGAAAAGGAAAATGGTAGCATTAGAATAGTGGAAAAAGAAAAAAAAATAAATGGTGGAAAAGGGAAAAATAAAAAAATAAAATATAAAATCATGGAAAAGAAAAAGAAAAAAGAAATAAGGAAGGAAAAGTGAAAATGTGGTCAAATCCTCTTAATTTTGTGATTTTAAGACGTAAATTAATTTAACAATTTGCTCCAGAGTGTTTCATTTACAGATCCTAGCTATGTCCAGCAACGCTGGGCTCCATTTCTAGTATATCCCTAAAACAATTTAATGGATGGTTATAAAAAAAAAAAAAAACGTAGATTCAAGATAAAAAAAAATCATATTTAACTAGCCTTATGAGGACATTGAGTTATTTTGGTAGAGGTTCGAGCCCCCGTATTTCATATTCTAAAATCTTAGGCAAAGTCGTATAGAGGTTCGATATTCCCTCAAAACCTTAGGCGAAATCGTATTTCATATTTCAAAATCATAGGCGCCTCCAATCATAAATGACTATAAGCGAAAAGAGAGGTACCCAGAGGTCCCAACATACGATCTGGGTCGTAGGATCGATGAATCCGACGATTGTGGTAGTCCAGGGTGCACCTCGTTTAGAATATGTAGCAAAATAACATGGGGTTCCAGGATTTGATATGGATGTAAAAATAACAGTTCCTGAAACCATGGACCATATATCCCTAAAAGAATTTGATGGTGGTTATAAAAAAAAAACATAGATTCAAGATAAAAAATAATCATATTAACTCACTAATACATTGGTTAAAGTAGCTTTATTAGGACATTGAGTTATTTTGGTAGAGGTTCGATCCCCTGTATTTCATATTCTCAAATCTTAGGCAAAGCCGTATAGAGGTTCGATATTCCCTCAAAACCTTAGGCGAAATCGTATTTCATATTTCAAAATCATAGGCGCCTCCAATCATAAACATTAATGACTACATATAAAATTAAAAAGAACAGGTAACAGGTCACACATAACAACCATTCATTAACAACTCTCCCATTGACATTAATTAACACAACCATTGGGTCCAACACATGGGAAAATTAAAAGCCCCTTAAACCCCCTTTGGTTTGGGTGCATATTCACACGGGGCTTTTGACTAAGGTTTTCTTATAATTTGGATAGGCATATTCACCCCTTATTCCTTAATCTACACCGTATGTAAAGTTCCTCGTTTTGTGAGGTATGCAATTACAAATTTTGCCTATTTTTTCAATAACAACAACCAAAATACTATAAGAAAAGAATACTATATAGTGTTGATTTTGTGCGTGCAAAATACAATTACGAAGGGCCATTGATTTTAGCCTTTTTCCAATGGTGAATATGCAATGGCCCAAACAAAAAGGGGTTTTGTGGGTGTTTTAATTTAAATGTGTTGGACCCAAAGGGCTTGAATTAATGTCAATGGTAGTTATGTGTTGGTTGTTAATGTGAATGGTTGTTGATGTTAGTTGTTATTTGTTGAGATTTGATTTTTATATGTTGGATGTTAATGGTTTGTGTTGCAAAAATTTTTGATAGCCTTAAGGACGATATGTTTGACAAAATTTTTAGAATTCAAACTAAAAAAACATTTTTCGGCTTTCGGGTTTGGCTTTTTAGGAATTTCATCACAATAAAACAAATAGAACATAAGTAAAGGATTACCATAAAGATAGAGCGGATTGATCCCATTATTATGAAAGTCATAAAGTTTGCAAAAATTCCCATGCACAAAGGTTTTCAGGCTGAATTTTAAGCAAATTTTGGCCTCCATAGATTCTTGTGGTGAGAAACCAAAAGTGGGAAACTTTTGGTTTGTTAGCACAAGGATCTAGAGGCCTTGGAATTTGCTTAATAACTACCTCAAAAAATAAAAATGTATGGTAATTTTTTGCAAAATTAGGAATGAGCCATAAAACAAAAGCCTATCAAACCCGGCCAAAAATTGCTGTTTTAGCATAGATAACTTTAACCAAACATATCCATATCATACACTATCAAAAGATCTCAAGAGAGCTTTCCAACATAATAAAAAATCATCTCAAATGAGAGCTAACGGATCAAAAATTATGATAAAAATGTGTTGTCGGGGGGAAAGCGCACTACATGCGCCCTTAAAAGCCCTTCATGTGCCCATTATTTTTTGCACACAAAAAAAGGGCTTTAACATCCAGCCATTGGTTGTTGAAATTAATGCACCACATGCACAACAAGCTTTTGTTGTGAGCCATTGGTTGTTGACCATTGACATTAACAACCAACAAAAAGGGCTTTTGTTGTGAGCCATTCGTTGTTGACCATTGGAAAAAAAAGAGGCCAAAATCAATGGCTCAAAAAACCCCTCTAGATGGCGATTAGTACATCCATTTGAATACATCACTTAAATCATAGGAAAACCTTAGTGAAAATTTTGCAAAAACAAAAACCCCCACCATATTATGCTACATATGTGAAAAGAGAGGTGCCCTAGAGGTCCCAACATACGATCTCAACATCTTGCATAACAAGATTGAGCAAAATACTATAAGATTAGATTAAATACTATATGGTGTTGATTTATGCCTATCAATTATGAGGGCTCTCAAGGCCCGAGTCACCCCGATGTGAATATGCACCCAAACCAAAGGGGTTTAAGGGGATTTTAATTTAAATGTGTTGGACCCAATGTGAATATGTAGCATTATAAGGGTTTTTTTTGTTTTTTTATCTGATTTTTGCTATGTTTTTTCATATGATTTGATGGCATTACAGCGAGGCATACTAATCAAGATATCTAGAGCATTAATCGTATTCTCATATTCGAATGCCATATTATCTATGATTTTGCAATGGTTTAGCTTTGAATATTTCTCCATGAAAAAACCATCTATTTTTTAGTCCCCAGAAAACACATGCAAGCATCGAGCTCTCTTATTTTAGGGTTTGTGGAAAAGACAGTCCTAGATTAGAACAGAAAGGCATTTTCCCAATCTCAAGCGCTTGGCAGATCTTTCCAGCAAGGAAAATGCGACATCTCCGTGTGCAGGTTTATATGCTGAGAAGGACAGATTCGGGGAAGCAAATGTCGGTTCTGATAAATGAGGATGTGATGGATTCATTTTGCAACACATTTGGGATGCGACTTCGATCCGATTGCTTGCAAAGCCAAAGATGCAATACTGTTTTGGAGAGAGAACCCCCAAATCTCTGTCTCAGCATCTTGTGGTTCCAGCCGTATTTCTGGAGATGCTTATTTCCGTCGTTCAAGGTAACCCCTTCCTTTTTAGCTTCTTAATCCTTTTTAGTTTCCCTTTTGACCTAATTTCATTTTCCAAACTTTTCGCCATATCTCTACCTGATTCGACCCTTTGGTCACGACTTGGTGAAGAACTATTATCAAATGCTAGATATAATGCTAGATATTAGTCTTAGATCTCTATTGCAAGATTAAGTCTGAAAGATTTCGGCCCTCAAAGACAAACAGGAAAAGATTAAGTCTGAAAGATGTTCTAACTTGGACTTTTTGCTGACAAATACTGTAGGAACCTGTTCAAACAAGCTATTCTACCTGAAGCTTCTTTTAAGAACAGAGGCATTGATGAACAACGTTACAGGGTCAAGTGCTGATGTGCTACTCTGATCAAAAGCCGAGTTTCTAAAGCAGAGGTCAAGTTATCTCCAGCGATTTCAGGCAGGCAGGTAAATATTACCCAATTCTTTATCTGATTAAAAATTGAGCATTTGCCTTTGTTGCAGATTACAAGACCAGTTTCCAAATTTTGTAGTTGCCTCTAATTCAATATCCAAACCTGCCATACCTTGATATTCTGCCGTTACACTAATGTCGTCTCACATCTTTGCTTTTAGCTCATTCAATTGCAAAAGCTAGAGGTGTGCAGATGAAGCTAGAGGTATGCAGCCACGTCTGCTTGAACAAATCTGTTCAAAGGGGAAATTTCACAATTTGACAGGAACCATAGAATCATTTTGACTGCACAGAGAATCAAACAGGTCTTGGAAAGCCACATAATTGCAAAGGGAAAGATCTGATTCTACCTAGTATGCAGCACCTATTTGGTTCTTTGTAACAATTAATTTGAGGATTTTGCATTATGCTTTTCAACTCCAGTTTAGGCCAGTTGTGCTACATATCCAGTAAGTGTGGCATGGTGAGAAGATTTGGGGAAGCAGTCAAATTCTTGTCTTCTGTGTGGGAGGGCGTAGCACCTATGCTCCCGGTGGTTCAGTCTCCAGTCATAGTCGTCCAAATTATTCTTATATTTCAAAGAGATAGAGTAAAGCAGTTTAACAGATTATTGAGACATTTTGGCTTGATTTCCACATTACAGTTTGGCTTTATATTACATTGTTGCATATTTTCTTCTTACTTATCTATCTGTTCAATGGTTTATGACCATTGTCATTTTTTTTTTATATTACTCGTCATTTCCATATCCATAGATGATGTTTTAATGCATCCTTTGGACCAACATTTGATGTTTGTCTTGATGTTTGTCTATGATGGTTGAACAGTGCCAAAACTTGAAACTGCCATTTTGGGAACATTTATAAGATAGCATTTGCACCATAAAGCTGCCAGATGAATTATATGATGCAATTGATGAGCCACCATTTGAAGATAAAACTGATGTAAGCAATATATTTCCATCAATGGCTTATGAATGTTTTGCGGAAATAATTTGTTTGTCTTGATGTTATTGTGCTTTTTAGTAATTAATATTTAGGCCCATAAAGTTTACCTACGTTTGCTTTAGTTAGGGCCCGAAGGGCCCAAATTTTTTTTTAATATAACAATCAACACACAACTACCATTAACATTATTAACACAAACCATTGCATTTAACACATTTAAATTAAAATCCCCCTTAAACCCCCTTTGGTTTGGGTGCATATTCACACGGGGGGTTACGTAGGGCAGCGAGAGCTCCAAAAATATATTTACAATACATGTGCGGCCAAGATCCAACCTCTCGGATTCGACGGCCTAGATGAAGACCAGCGACTCATGTGTCCCACACATGAAAGTGTCTTTATATATAAAATGATATATATAAAATAATAATAATTAGCTGGCGCCTCGAACTCCGTGCCCGGAAATTTAAAAGTGACATTCACTTTAGGGTTTTCGTTCATTTCTTATTCCTCCCGTTCTTCTTCCTCCTCCTATTTTCCTCTTCGGCAATGGACTACGCTGGGCGTTTAGCATGGTACATGGGAGGTGAGCAGTGGGATCCCCAGATCCCATACCCTCTTTTGGACCCCATGTTGCAGTGTAGAGTCGACCTTATCGACAATATGCGTGCACATCCTCATTATAACCTTTTTCTGGAGTTTTATGATGAGGAAATCCTACCCCAAGCAGAGTTCTCGGAGAGCCGCCTCAACCCTATCTCCACAGGGATATCTTATGGCAGATGTTTGGGGATGACCGTCACGGCAATGATATTCTTAGAGGCATTGTCAGACGTGCTAAGCACGCCCCTATTCTTGACATCGGCTCTAATCAGCTGTACTTTGAGGCCCAGTTTTCCCTTGCCCTTATCATGGATAAGTATATTGATAGTACCGATACGGCCTTAGAGCAAGCCAAGGCTCCACTGGCCCCAGATCCTGAGGAGGATGAACAGATAAATTATGCCGACTTTGCAAGATGGAAGAAATTGGCCGCAGAGAAGCCTTTACCTCGTAGTAAGGGTCAAGCACTTGTCGGCTTGAGTTCACTTCCTGCTATAAAGGTTGGCGATCAGGATTACTTGTTACTGAGCGATATTCAATGGGCATACCAGCATATCGCTAATAAGGGCAAGCAAAAGACGACTCATCTCCTTTATGAGTTGGCCGAGTATTGTCAGGGTCAGGATGACTTCATGGATTATTCTCGACCCGTCTACGTGCCGGAGATACACCGACTGCTCAACTATCATCCTCTTGATGTTGAGCCTGTCAACACGCTATTGTCATTACGGCAGTTAATGATTCAGGGTACTCCGTCCTCAATTCCTGAATCGGCTTTCCACGCTACGGCCCCACATGTTCCCAATATCAACGATGTCGTAGTCAAGATGGAAGACGACCCAACTATGGAGGATCTATGTGATGAAGGCCAGTATGCTCAGGAGGAGAAGGATTTTGCTAAGGAAGAGGAACTGCCCCAGAACTTGGAATCTGAATTGGCTTCTGCAACCCATCCGACTGTTGAGGGGTTGAAATGCCATATTACCCGGTTCTTCTTGTCGGCTTTTACAAGCAGGCAAGTCCTCTTCTTTGCCAAAGCGATTGCGCCTGAAGCAGAGGTGGCTGTATGGGCACTTAGGGCACTTTCGACGACAGCCGGCCATAAGAAGTTGCCCCCTAACCTTGAGAAAATCATCCTGGTAAATCGTGATCTGACCATTGCAGTGTTTGACCACGATATCGGCTCTTGGATGAACTTGAGTCTGCTGGTTGCAGCGCCATTAGCTACAAATGTTCCTCCAGAGATAGTTTCATCAGCTGCCTCATCAATTAACCCTAGTGTATTACTTCTGCAGCACCGACCAGAGCCTGAGTTTAATACACAAGCGCAAGATGTTCAAGAGTCGACCTCTTAGTTCTAGATTTTATTAGACAATTGTATTCAGTCTTATGTAATTTTGATTGGCATTTAATCTATGTACCATCTTCTTATATTTACTTGTACTGTTGAAAACCATTGAATTGTCTTTTCCCTTCATTGCTTATCTCTCTTCCTTAGAGTTGGAACATAAGAAATTGTTCAATGTTATATATTCATTCCTACCGTCTTGCAGACGAGGACCTCGCAGAATATGAGGAAAGAATCACCAACGAAATACGAAGGGACGATCCAGGGCCTCCCGACCAAGACTACGGCCAATGATATGGAGAGTACCCAGAGCGAGACGATGATTACGAGGTAGGGGAACCCGCAGAACAAGGAGAGCCCTATGATCCAGCTAAAGGATTGGAAGTAGTCAACATTCTCCGAGAACGGGCCTTTGAGGACTTACAAAATTAACACCATTAAGTATATTCTCTTAAACCTTATAGTATTTTGCAAACTTTGTTATACAGTATACAAAAACTTGTACATGCATACCCCACAAACGAGGATCGCCATGTACGGTCCAGATCTTGGAATGAAGGGCAAATATGCCCATCCGACAGCTCTCGTTGCCCGGAGTAACCCCCCGTGTGAATATGCACCCAAACCAAAGGGGGTTTAAGGGGGATTTTACAATGGTTGTGTTAATTAATGTCAATGGTAGTTATGTGTTGGTTGTTAATGTCAATGGTTGTTATATGTTGGTTGTTATGTGTTGGTTGTTATGCCACCTGCGTGCATGGGGTTGTAAAAAAAACCCCTAGTATACGTCTGTTTTTAGCTAAAATACCCCTCCCATACAGTGTTTGGATTTCTTATACTTGCAACCCCTCTCAATTTTGTACACCATATAAATCATTTAAAAATCCCTCCCATACAATGTTTGGATTTCATTATATTTGTCGCCCTTCTCGATTTTATACGACATTTGATTATTCAAAAACCCCTTATATACAACTAGAAAAAGTGCCCAGCGTTGCTGGGCTTTCATTGAAAATATATTAAAATAACAACTGCATAAAGCGCATTGTAAATTCTTGATGACATTAGGGACGTTGATATTTTATTGGGCATTTTGATTAGATGTGATGTTAAGCATTAGGAGCAAGAAGTAGATCATAAAGTGGCGTGAAATGTTTTCAAGAGGAGTTCCTTAACTGGGCACATTGATGGGGAGCAAGAATTAGATCATAAATTGTAGGCGTGAAATGTTTTTGAAAGAAATTCCATAACTGGGCACATTGACGTTGAACGTTGATGGGCTAAAATAATCCATTTGTTATTAAAATGGAGCACTTGAAAATTCAAGTAAAGGTGGTAAAAATGGAGCAGCTCCAAGGATAATAAAAAGTGTGCTCACAAAAGGGTTGCAAAAATAAGTTGATCATTTGAGTTTTGTCATAGAGGATATCGAAAGGCCCTTAAGCTTGACAAGAAAGTTAATTGGAATCTTAAAAGTGGTGATAGTGAATGTATAAAAGTACTAAGCATCCAGTATGCACTCAATCTTTGAATAATGCTTCAATAAACAAAGCTTTTTCATTTTGATTGTAACGGGTTGAATGCTATTCATCTCCATTCTCCAGCCCCTAGTTCCACATGTATGGTAATTTGCAGGACCTATGTCTGAGAAGGAATTAGTTTCTGTTCTAGGGCAGCTTATTAGATCCAGCTTGATATAGCTCCTCACCTACCAGGAAAACGTACAATAGTTAAGAGTCCATATAGAAGCATCCTCAAGTAGATTCAATATATAATAGAGCCACATCAATATGACTATATAATTCTAAAAGGCATACATTAGGAAACCTATCTGTTTAGAGCTAAAAACTACATTTTTCTTTTTCTTGTGGTGAATTCCATTTGTACTAAACAGGTGTGGGTGTGTATATGCAAGCTGTTTAGAAAAGCTATATCATTGCTTCTTGTTGCATTTCTTTGAATATAGCAAAAACTTTGTCGTCATTCAATGCTGCTATATTCGAAACATAGTCGTGATAATGGATACTGTCAGATTTAAATTTAGGACAAAGGAATGCCATATGTTATCTGATTCTAAGGATCTTTACGTATTGAAACCATAAAAAAGAACAGCTTAAGTCTTATGATATATCTAACTTTCCAAGTTGAGAAGCTCAGAGATATAAACATCCTTCAACCAACTTTGCCTTGTTCTTCAGCACTATTCTTTCTGCCATATATTTTGAAACTACTGCAATCCATGAAGCATCATCTCTGCAAGTATTTTCTAGAAATCTCTCCACAAAGTGAGCATCCAGGTCGCTGCTATAGGTCTTTAGTTTCAAATAGTCAACATCTAAAATAGCAAAGAGAAACATCATTTACCAAGCAAAAATGCCATGAATCAGCCTGCATAAATCGATATTAACCAGAGCCCAACAATCCAACAACTTCTTCTGTAACAGAAAAGGTACCCATTATACTTTTATAAGCAAATCCTTACTTGGCTTCTGTGGAAGGACGAATCAAAGATGCGAGGCAGTTTGGATGTTTCAATCTAGCCATACTCCATTTAATCTGGCATAGATGTTCAATGTCTAATTTACATGTAGAAGGTTGCTCAGGAAGCATCTATCATAAAACCGAAACCATCAATATAACATCAAAGGAAACACGAAATACCTGCATCCACCTTTGCAATGCGAAGAGAATTGTGTCCTCGCTTGCATTCCATGATTAATTAGCTGGAAAGACATGCAGATCAAAACATGGAGATCTGAAATGCCTGATGTCAGAATTTGAAACAACTTTGCCAATCTTGTAAGGCAACAAAAACCAAGAATGTTGTAGCATTTTCCATGCCCATGCCGTAAAACCTTCCTGGCAATCCCTCCCACATGTGCAGGGTGGTTTTTTTTCGGAATCCTAATCTAGCCGAAAATGCTTGTTGCCTGGTAAAATCAACAACTGCATACCTGACCTCTCTAAGGCGTGCTGCCATGTCAGGCATATATGTGCCATGTATGCGCATACTGAATCGGAACTTCTTGTTGTACAACTGCCGCTTGAAGATGTGGATGGACTGCTTTTCGACATTTTGAAATAAGCAATCCGAGCCAAAAGCAGGTGTATAAAGCTCGATGCACTAAAGATCAGTAATTAAACCTTGGACTAATTAAAATCAGTAATGGAAAGAAGCAGGCTTCCTGACAGTAGAATCCACAAACACATATTTCACAGAAGAATAGAAAGAAGCAGGGCTTCCTACTGGGAGAATCTGGAGACACAGATGCTTGATGATGAGCGCATATTTTTTATGGCACCACAACCCTATTTTATCTCGGTCTTCCACATAATCTACAGTTCAACTCTAGAATGGTCGAAAATGGTTCGCTTCCCATAGGAACCGATGGCGTCCAAAGAAAATATATGACAAAAATCTTACAAAGCAAGATGTCATAACCGATGGCTCCCAAACAAAACAAAATGTACGATGAAAACCTTTCCAAAAGCGGTTATTGATTGGGCGCTCTGCCCAATAGGGCATCCCAACCCTTCGATCTTAGAAAAAATCAGACGGCTCAAAATAGAAATTGATGACAAACACTCAAAATCCCTTTAGTATATATAAAGATTGGATATTTGAATTGTGGATTGCAGTAATGCACATTGGTTTCAATTTTTAATTGAGGAATTAACAGTTAATGCTTCTGCAATTCAACTGAAATCCAAGGAAAATAGCTTAAACAAGAGATAGCAGCAACATGGCAACCAATATAGTCAAGATTATCAAACTTGATAAAAGGACTAAGCAACCTTGTCCTTGTCTTTGCTACCTGCAAAAATGTGAAGTACACAAAAAATTATTGATATTTCAATATATTAAATGAATAGAATGAAGATATGAACAAACCTCTCATTTGATCGACAAGAAAGTTATCAAATAGTGTTTTGTCTGTCTTGTCTAACACATATGTATTTTTTTGTGTATAAAAAAGTGATATTACTGAATCAAGGGAAATAAGTTGGTTATCTGATAGATCGTATGTAAACCATTGGCGTTGCTTCTCCTCATCCTCATGCGAATTATATCAAGCAAGGTTTACCGCCACGGAACAAGAAGGTCTGTCGGTTAAATCAATTGACTCTCTACTTTCTTTCCACGCCTTTCCAACTTTTCGTCTCATACTCAAAACCCGTCCCAAATACCAAATAGCCTTTGTTTTATTGATGTACTGATTCTTGCGCTTCCTATTATTACCTTTCCTATTTGTTGATACCTTAGGCTGAATTTCAAGTTCAAAATATACCGCACAATCGGATCCAATCCCAAGCGCAGTTGCAGCATTCAATTTATTATTGGCAATTTCATATACACGACTCTTCACTTTAGTCAAGCGATCCTTTGAAAGCCAGGGGCTGCCATTTAAATGGCTTACCAAAGTTGCCTTACAAATAAGCTTACCATCTACTTCGACATTTCTATCAACCTTGCTTCCCTTTCCAAGTTCTCTTTCATCTAACATATCATCAAACACATGTTGCATTTCTAACTTAGCACAATTAATATTTTCTTCTTCTTTTCTTGCATTTTTTGTTTTGCCTATATATTGATTCAGTTTCAAGCTTTTTTCATCGGCCTTCTTTTTGAGAGTTTCCATCTTTATCTATGTTGTGCTTCTAGCTTTCCTAGTTAGTTTGTTTATCTTTCACCTTAGCTTTAATACTTCTAAAAATGTCATCGATTCGCGTAGCGAATCGAGATTCTTGTTTCCGTCGCCCAACCAAGGAGGAGTTTAGCATCATAATAAGCTTTTGAAGCATCGATAAGGAACCCTTTAGCTGTCATATCTTCAAAGATTTGAATATAACGAGCAGGTAAATGACTGATCTTCAAAAATATGGCAGTATCCATGAGTGTATGTTGGCAACTGCGATTTGGATCAATATTGGTGAGCATTTCTCTGGAACTTGAAGAAGAAGTTAGTACAAATACTAAAAACTTGCAAAATTGAGCTTGTTCATAAATCAACTTTTTAGGGCTCGCTTGAGCTGGGGTACTGAAACTTTCCAAGTTGCGAATAGTATCCTCCGAGGTAACCCAAGTGGTTCCCTTGATAAGTGCCCAGTTTGGGACATGTTGCCGAATAGACTCTGTCCAAGTCATTCTTCTAGTAAAGCGAGGATCAAAGTTCAGATCATTCTGCAAAGAAGGCAGTGCACTAGAAAAGTTGGACTGGATATCTGGAGATTGTAAGAGAGAAATGCACCAAGTATCATCCTTGGCAAGTTGATAAGGAGGCATACCCTGGAAAACATCAATGTCGTTAGCTGATTTGGACAAAAAATTGACCTTTTAGAGCATAAAAAATGGTAAGGAATGTTGAATCTCTTCCCACTGTTCTGCTGTTGGTGTCTCCCAATTGATTTCATTAACTTGAGTCATGGAAGTCGTAGCATTAGTCAACATGATGTCATAATGAGAAAGAACCAAAGAAGCAAACTTAGCCCAAAGCTTGAGGTCCTTTGGTTGTTGAACAGTACACTCCATAGCTTGCATAAATAGAGTTTGGGCGTCTTTGTTGTGCTGGTGGAAATTCCGCTTCGCCAAGTCTTGATCATTCTTCTCCAAGAGGGTAGGAGTCTTTAAGACTTGAAAAGAAAATGGCATCTTTAATTTACTAATGGTGTCTTTGTTGGTGTATCCCCTTGCAGTTTGAGAATAAGCCAAATAGGTAAGGATATAGCCTGTGATATCTACTGCCCAATCTTGACATATAAATAGGTGAGTCACAAAAATATCCTGACGACAAACGGTAGTGACTAGATGCAAGCGTGTTGGATAGGACAAAGTTTTCCAAATTTCGGAGTATTGAGTTGGAGACATAGGAACAGAAGGATCTATATCATGAATAAGCAAATAGACTTTCAAACTACTCAGATCATATTGATAGTTGGCTTCAAAAGTAGTAAGTACTGAAGCAAGGTCATGACATGCACGAAAATATTGGCCAATGGTATTCAAT
Organism: Isoetes taiwanensis; assembly: GCA_021234155.1. Lineage (NCBI taxonomy): Eukaryota > Viridiplantae > Streptophyta > Lycopodiopsida > Isoetales > Isoetaceae > Isoetes > Isoetes taiwanensis. The sequence goes on along the minus strand of JAJEKV010000002.1, from coordinate 25,355,118 downwards.
AAGGTTTGTGCATGTGTCAATTGATCCTTCAATGTTTGATGTTGGTTCTTGAAGACTTGAAGTTGTTGTTCCCTTTTGGTTTTCAAAGTATCCAATTTTGTTTGGAAGAAGTTTTTAACTTCTTGCCTATTAACCAAGACAGGATTTTTACTTTGAAGACTTTCATGGTCATGCTGCAGCATTTGGAGTTTTTGGTCGAGCTCATTACAAGCCTGAATTTTCAAATGCAATGTATCTTGAAGAGTTTGCCTGTCTTGTTGAATAACTAATATGGTGTCCACTTTCTCATTAATGGTCAACAAGACATGTTGGTAGCAACTTTGTATGTTTGTCAGCAACTGAGTCATAGTTGTAACTAGGTCGGTTGCCATTTGAGAGTTTAAAATTGGAGTATCACTCTAAATGTCACGTGACTCATGATATTCCATTTCCTTTAAACCACTCTGTGTACTCTGTAAAGACAGTAAGTAAGAAATCATTATATGCAGATGTGTAGCATAAGCTAATTCTTGAGCATTGTGCCTTTTAATACTTCTCAATTGCCTATGCAATTGCTCTACCACTATGGAAGCACAGGGTACCAGTGTTCCCTTAATTACATATGCCAACCATTTTTTGTTGTACCCGATATGATTACTGGGGTCGAGTCTTTTCTTTAAATGTAAGAATACCGTGCGTAATGCCGGAGTAACTTTATCCAGGTTAAAACGACGGTTAACATAACATATACCATAATGAGTTAAATCCACATCAACATGTGAAGGAGCGTCTTTAGGATTTGGTAGCTTTAATGCGACCATTGCTAACTCTCTTTGAATGGTGATACGACTAGTCAGGTGAGTATAGCTTGTTCTTGTAATAAGTTCATAGTTGATTATGTACTCGTGAATTAACTCTTCATTGATCATAGGAAATGGCAAAAGAGCAAATGTAAGCAATTCAGCCTGTTGTAGATAGTTAATAGCTTGATCATCTAAAGTTGGCAATTTACTCAAATTAATTTTGGGTAATAAAGGTCGGATTGCACAAGATGGTGTTCTTTCCACAGGTGTAATACAATAGGCGCTTATTACTGAAGAGGATCCAATGGCACGCCGCCACTGACGATACTGAATCTGGTCCGACATTGTTCACTTTTCAGTTTATTTTGGATATAATGGTGACGCAAGGTTGAATTTGGTCCTTTCCCAAAACACAGGATTATTTTATTGAAAGGCCAAAATCCAATGCAATACATAGCCTCCATAAAGTAATCATCAGAAATAACTTTTAATCGAGGATCCCACCAGTGTCGAACTTTATGACCAGGAAGTGGAACCATGATTAATTGCAAAATGGAACGTGTAGCCTTGACTTTTTGCAATTTAATGGAGAAGTTGGAGTTACACATAATTTCTGGCCACTCCCATATATAGATTGTGATTTTGGACCAGTGGTGAAATTTAGGATGGCGTTGGGAACATGGTGCAATGGTATTTACAGAAGGGATATCTTTACTCTTATACAACTTTAAACGACTACCAGTAGATACTGCAAAGGTGGAAGTGCTAGGTTTCATTTTTGTTAAATTGTTATGGTAACAATCCTTGGTGTCATGATTGTTCCGCTCACAAATGTAAATAGCCAAGAATGCAATCCACCGGCCTTCCAACATGTTGCTTTATTTGTTTTGTGGTATAACATGATCCAATGTCAAAATACCTGCATTTTTAACCACCACTTTTAGTGGAGTTCCCCCCTCCGGATGTGGGGGGGAAGAGGGGAAGGGGAGGATTTCAGAAAGAGAGGGACATCCATTTAAACTGAGTTCTATTCAGTTCACTAAGAATTCCGGGGAAGTTGTCATGGGATGTTGTTGCAATCATTGTAGATTTGCCACAAAATGACAAAGCAGAGTATCTAGTCGTACACCTAAAATGCACCCAAAAAATGCGCAAATTCGTCCTTCAATTTAGTATGATTTACATACACCCTTCATGCTTTTACCCAGAAAAATCAAACACTCCAAGCGTTTTTGAGTGCTTGGAGACGACGTGATATAAGAGGTTTAATCTTGTAATTTGAGTTTCTAGCTTTAATTGACCTATTCATCTTTCTTTAACCAAAATTTAGTTATAAACAATGATATTATTTTCTATCAAATCTGGCTAACGAGGATGTGACTCCAAACACAAGAACCTGCTTTATTAAGTGAGATCGAGAAAAAAAAGATAGAAATTTGGCTAGTGGTGTTAGTATCTTCATCCACTTTCTCCAATTCTTAACACTATTCTAGTAGTATTTCTTCGAGCACCCTTGATTACCAAGTAGTTGAACTCCTTGATTTCTAGTTCATATGGAGAAGTTGACACATAGAATGTTAATCATTTCGATGGTATTCTTGATGATGATTTGTTGAATTTGGATATACCTGAGTTACTAGCAAGAATCCGATCAAGAATGTTGGTGGTATATGTTTCTTTGGATCAAGTGCCAAAATTGTGTTCATCAATTGTGATTCTAAAGATGGAAGTGCAATATAATTGCTGTTTTGAAGAGAAGTAATAGAAATTACTTTATTTCATTGCCCTCAAAACAATTGTTTAATGTATCAGTAGCAACATGCCATAACTTATGTCAAGCCGCATCTTCAAGTCAATGATATATCCAAAATGCAAGCCTGAGATACGCTCACAAGAAGAAATGACAATTCACGAATTAGATTAGAATATGCGAATAAATATACGGACGTAGATCTAGTTCAAGTCATTTTCATACAACTAAGTTTTAACCTGAGGATATAAAGGATGCAACCATATTCATCAAACATATAGGAAACATGATATTCACATGTTACTAGCAATCAAGCATTGTATTTAAGCTTGCTTTATTGAAGCAGAAAAACAATGTTCACAAGAAACAGAATAATGATAGATAATATGAGAACTTTCTCATGTTAATAGTATTAAGAACAATAAAGATAAATATATGAACTTCTTATTTGTTTTTTTTCTTTGAAGGACGCCAATTTATTCGCCATCACATCATGAGTACAATATCTACATCACATTCTACATAAACCAATCCACTACCTAACAGCAATACCATATGCTTAGAGTCGCTTTGCATGTGATTATATCAAGTTTAAGGTCTCTACCATATGATCGATTGTACATATGGCAGGCTTAAGGTCTCTATCACAGGATTGATTGGTCATAGTTGAGCCCTGAGCTTGGGACACTGAATTTTAAGGTCCCCCATTATTAGATCGATATTGGCCATACTTGAATTTGTGACCTCGGCGGTGTGGCGGTTTAAAATCCTGCCACTAGACCATGTCCTGAAGGCATATGAATTTCTTAAGGCCAAAGCTAGATTGTGAACCGCTTACTCCACTTACTTTACATTCTTCCTCCTACTCTAATCGTTTGTTGATGCGTGGCAGTGATTCTTTTAAAGAATGTTTGGTAGATTTTGCATCTAGACATTTACCCAACATTCTCCAGATTTACTCAACATTCTTAATGTAGGGGAGGATGCCCTCCTTTCATCCACCCGCTTTAATGGCCCATTTTTTGCCCATTAATAGCCCACTTTTTACCCTTTGATAGATCACTTTTGCCCTTTAATAGCCCACCTTAAGAACTATTAAAAATTGAGCTAAATGCATGGTCTATTGATAAGCAACTTAAATTCTTTATAGCAACCTTCCAATATGTCAAAACGACTCGTGCTTAGTATCAATTGAAGGCTAAACTTTGAAATTTCATAATGTTATTTCAAAATAAGAGATTCAAAAGAGAAAAAAAAAAACACATCATAATAAAGTTTTTTCGCTTAAGTGGGAGCTTTATGGGCACCCTCCCCTCAGTAAACAAAAATATCACTTAGATGACATTCTCATGTGCCAACATGGTTTCCACATGAATGTCACCTAAAATGACATTCTTGTATACAAAACGGAAGTTGGGTCTCGATTTTTATGGAAGCTTTAATCTGGCGATGCCATGTGGCATCGTTTCCAAGGCGGAATGGCTCCAACAAACTTGGCGAGGTAAGCAATAGACACACTAGAAGCCTTAAGCAACAAAGCTTCTTAAGCTTCCGGCCTTAAGCTTCAAAGGTCCGGCAACACTTTAGCAGAAAATGCAACATTTCAAGCAGAAAATGCGACTATCGACCTCCTTGGCCTCTTGTAAATACTTCATCTTCCAAGAATCCAGCCCGCCGAAGAGAGAAAATAAATGATTTGCTTAGAACAGAGGAACAGAGGACGAAGAACAAAGAGGAAAAAAAAATCCTGACTGCGGAAACTCGATCCCTTAACTGCCGAATCAAGCTACAAGCTATAGCAAACCGAATCCCTGAACTACAATCGACTCCATGAACTGCCTAATCAATCTGAAGAGAATGCCTAATCGACCGACCCAACTTCCGTTTTGTTGGGGAATGCCATAGGTCGCCCTTTTTCCGTTTGAAAGGGACCCCCTCACTGGTTTTGGGGGATGTTTCAAAACCGGAATTTAGCAATCAACTCTCCAATACATAACTGAAATTTCACACTTGGCTATGAAATAAGTGACACTTGGCTACGTGACATTTTAGCTAAAAGAATTGAAGCTGAAAAGGGCTGATTACTGTCGAGATGGCGGATGCTAAGACTAAGATGGACCTCGTTCCCGGCCGCGCCGATGCAGAGGGCACTCTTTCCTATTCCCAAACTTTGCAAAGATTCTTCGGTAAACTTGTTATCTTGGCAATTCGCTGCAGTTTCATCTATAATCTTGTCACTGTTTTACTATTCCCCAAGCGGGCTAAAAGATTGGTCTTAAAGCATCCAATGTTGTAAGAAAACTCATTTATGCTATGGCAATGATCTGATTGCTTTTCAAATTGTATAGGAGCCTCTCATGATGTCAGATATTGTAGGTTTTCTTGAAGTAAATTAAAGTCCCTCTCCTTTGTAACCACGGATATTAGCTTAAACGTTTCAAGGCATTATTCTGGCAGAATGCTCGCTGTAGTTTGCATCCTTGTGAAAAGTTCGTATTAGTGCTAAATTATTCTTCAATTCCTTTGCTTCTGTATCTTATTTTCGTTTTTGTTTTTTCGATACTTCTCAGCTCCTGGGCACTTCAGGGAAATGAAGATCGGTGGAAATGTGGGAAACTTGATGGTATCTTCTTTGGGTTTAGGAACTTACCTAGGACCTGAAACTGATGAAGCTGACATACAGTATCAATGTGCTATAAAGAAAGCTTTATCTCTTGGTATAAACGTTCTTGACTCGTGAGTTCCTCTTTCGCTTAGGCCTGAATTTCTTTTGTTTCCTAGGTTTGACCACGGGTGTTTTATAGAGCAATAAACTACCGCAATATGCGCAGTGAAATTGCCATGGGTCGTGCAATTGCTAGTGCTGTTTCCCATGGTATTGTAAAGAGAAATCAAATCGTGGTTTGTACCAAAGGAGGGTACTTGTCCTTTGGCCTTAACCGCCCAGCAAATCCTCGGAGTTGGATCGAAGAAAATTATATCAAGCCTGGAATATTCTCATGGGCTGATTTTGTTGCTGGTTGTCATTGTATGTCTCCAACCTATATCCAAGATCAGGTATGTGTCCATTCTAGCATTCACAAACTATGAAATGGTATCTTCTGACACTTGACCACATTTGTAATAAGCCGCATGCCTTCATTCATCCGCCAATTTTTACAAAGAACTGCTAGTTTGACTAATTAAGAAATTTTATATTTTGTACTAGGACTTGTATAACTGCATAAATGAATATTTGCTGTGCTCAGTCATTCACCTCATCTTACAAAAACACCTTACGTAAATCTTATGTAGATGACTATTATTTTTGAAGGATGTTATTCTAGTCTAGTTAATACTGAAATTGGGGAAGGTTGCGTGAACATGGTATATGTATGATATATATATTTTCGTTCACTTCTTGGGCCAGTCCAGAAAGATTTGCTTGCTAATGTATTGAGTCGATAGTTTAGCGATCAACTCTGGAGTGCCAACTTTTTATACAAGTTATTTAAATTATGCCAGCTTGAAAAGAGTAGGAAGAACCTTGGACTGGAGACAATTGACATTTTCTATGTGCACAATCCCGAAACACAACTTAATGAAGTATCAAATGATGAGTTCTATAAGAGGATACAAGATACCTTTGGGGCACTTGAGGGAGCTTGTGGAGAGGGTAAGATCAGTACATATGGTACAACCACATGGAATGGTTTCCGCGTGCCACCTCAATCTAAAGGGCATCTTTCCCTAGAAAGACTTGTACAAGCTGCTCAGAAGGCAGGTAAGTAAGACGATGTTATGTGATGACTTTTATGTTGGGTATGTTGAGCATGTTTTTAAATTGCTTTGTGCTTGTAGGAGGGGAGAACCACCATTTCAAGGTTATACAACTTCCTTTCAATTTAAACCTGCAAGAGGTTTCTGTGAAGCCAACACAGGTTGTGAAAGATAGGCCTATGACACTGCTAGATGCTGCAAAAGAGCTTGGGATCTCGGTGGTAGCATCAGCATCTTTAATGCAGGTATGACATCGTTGGTTGTTTTCTGCATTCTATGATGTTGGACTATGCTTCATACCCTTTTACAGTCAAGGCCTTGATTATTTTCAGATTATTTAGTTGCTTTGTGCAATCCCTGATGTGAAATTATTATTTATACTGTTTTACAGGCAAAGCTTTGCAAGGGCCTGCCGCATAGTGTCAAGACGCAGCACCTTACAGATGCACAAGCTGCTTTGCAATTTGTACGTACCACGCCCAACATTGTGACAGCCTTAGCTGGCATGCGTAATGTTGCACATGTTGAAGAAAATGCTGACGTTATTGCTATCCCCTCTCTTCCTCGTTGAAATAATACCACCAATGTTCATTACTGGTAAACATGTTCCTTTTATGGCAATTTGTATTTCATGGATGACGTCTTGGAGGAAGAGTATAGCAGAGAAGCCATTGTTGATTGCAACTGAAAGTGCTGAATGTTAACACTTTTATCCAATGTAATAGAGATAATTTCGTTTCAAGTGAACAAAGGATTAAAGTATTCCCAGGCATGCAATTATTACTCGTCTGACTTATGAAATGACTGGCAATTTGTATTTCATGGATGAGGTCTTGGAGGAAGAGTATAGCAGAGAAGCCATTGTTGATTACAACTGAAAGTAGTGAATGTTAAACACTTTTATCCAATGTAATAGAGATAATTTCGTTTAAATTGAACAAGAGATTAAAGTATTCCCAGGCATGCAATTAATACTCATCTGATTTATGAAATGATTGTTTCTTCTATGGCAATTTGTATTTCATGGATGAGGTCTTGGAGGAAGAGTATAGCAGAGAAGCCATTGTTGATTGCAACTGAAAGCGCTGAATCTTAAATACTTTTATCCAATGTGGTAGAGATAATTTTGTTTAAAGTTAACAAGAAATTTGTAAAAGTTTCCAGGCATTCAATCAATACTCCCTCCATCTGATTTATGAAATGATTTGTTCCATCTATGGCAATTTGTATATCATGGATGAGGTCTTGGAGCAAGCGCATAGCAGAGAAGCCATTGTCGATTGCAACTAAAAGTGCTGAATGTTTCAACACTTTTATCCAATGTAGTAGAGATAATTTCGTTTAAAGTGCACAAGAAGAGATTTGTAAAAGCATTCCCAGAAATGCAATTAATACTCCCATCTGATTTATGAAATGATTTGTTCCTTCTATGGCAATTTGTATATCATGGATGAGGTCTTGGAGCAAGAGTATAGCAGGGAAGCCAATGTTGATGCAACTGAAAGTACTAAATGTTTTAACACTTTTTCCAACGTAGTAGAGATAATTTCATTTAAAGTGAACAAGAGATTTGTAAAAGTTTTCTCAGGCATGCAATTAATACTGCATCTGATTTATGAAACGATTTGATGAAGCAGATTCCTTCCCAACCCAGGCACGACGGTACATTTTATTAGTTGGTTCATCTATTAGTTATTGATGGATGAACCTAGTCTTGAACTGAGGGCCTGGTTCATCTATTAGTTATTGATGGATGAACCGAGTCTTGAACTGAGGGCACCATGGATGCCACTCCATTGGATAAGGTTCTTTATTTCTTCCAAGTTCACTTTTACACAGGTAGGTTATATAAACAGGCACCAAATCTCCAAGCTAAAATGGCAAGATAAGTTGCACTGGCATAGAGACCTGCAATTTGTAATATTCAGCATTGGCATCTATTATACGATTCTATCGCCGTAAAGAATTATATTAGCAACACATCATATCAAACCATGATGAGGCAAATTACCCGACAATGGCAAGCGAGAGTAATGCAACTAGGATTTGTCCATGTGCAAAGCTGTACCATCTGGTTGTTCCTCCTAGACATTTCTCTTTACCTATTTGGTTTCTATTGAACGAAGTAAACAGTCCAAGCTAACTTCAACCGCATTTCTCTTATTCCAGATGTCCGACTAGGGCTCCTAGATCATTTTACATAAGAATGCCTGGGTGACACCTCACGGTTTATGATGTTCACCTCGGCCAATAGCCCTCCATCCTATATCATGTCTATAAAAGCCTTCTGGCCACATAATATGTTCAAGTGCTTGGTAGGCTCGACTCGAGCTTCAAACGCGTTTCTTCCTAATCTTTGTCACCCCAAGCACCCTTCCCCTCTTTTGCAATAAGATTTCCATGTGAATCAAATGTCAGGCCAAAGATGGAACACCTTCACGCCGGAATCAGAACTCGCTTCTTCAAGGTTCTTAATTATAGAACCTGATTTGTAGCTTCCGTGGTATCCTTTACTAGCCATTACAACAACTAGAGCCACTTCCTAGCCCATTCTACTTTGAACCTCGCAGCTGCCCCTTACAGGGCAGCCAACAATAATCTTCCCAAATCCATTGTAAGCGCATCATCAAACACGGACCATAAAACTAACAAAACTTTAAGTGAAATGTCAACATAGAAACACACGAGATAAACAATTCTAACTGCCCGCGGACACGGCATTCGGGATCTCCAAATCGAACATTGTATTCCAACAGGTTTAGGCAATCCACTCTTTGTATCAATCATCAAACGCATACAAAACACCTACAAATTTGCACCCCTCCTTCGCCATGCCCTTCACAAGAGGGAGTGATAATAGAGCGCATCACTAATGACTCCATTTGATAGGGGTTACAATGGGACTTTGGAGAATAAGCTCCCATTCCTCAGGTGATTAGGGACCAAGTCGCCATCCCCAACACGTTTATGATCTTGAGTGAAGCCAAAGGAATGGCATTCTCCCCATCTACGATGGCAAAAAGGATGCTTCTTCTCCTTCAAGAAACTCTTCAATGACAATTGACCCACCTGGCTGATCCAAATTCTCGTCAATCGAGCATCGAGTCTACAAACATCAAAAGCTTCATCCCGCAGAATTTGCAATAACAACACCCTTTCTGTTGCCAAACCATCGCGCCTTGATGACAATGGGTGTTCCTTGTTCCTTTATGTATGCTTTTGCATCCATTGCATTATCGAAAGTGGCATCTTGAAAAAACACACCTAAAGTTAATAGCATATGGAGTTGTTATTTAAGACCAGCGGTGAGTTGACGGATAAAACCTGGACATTTTGAATGTCATATTTGTCGCTGACAAGCTCTTCATGAAAGACTTTGAGCCCTCTAAAGCGGCGGGCATTCCATTTGTAGATGGACCAAAAGCGGAATACCTTACGCAACAAGATCATCGACAATTCACGCAACAAGAGGAACCGGGACCAACAACCACAAGCCCAACTTCCCATTCTTTCTGAGAATCTTTGCTATTGCGAGCTATCCTTGATATTCAAGTCAGCAATACATGTAGCATTGCGAGACCATGATCCCCGCATTTCGGGTGCACAAAAGACCCCATCGCAAGAAGGTGATCGTTGCGGGGCATAACAAAGAGCATGCTCTCTACCACCACTTCCAATTACCGGTACAATTATCCTTCCTTTGCAAAAGGTATTTGAAGATCGGTTGAAAACAACAAAGGGTTATCGGGGGATTAATGAAACTAACTTAAGAAATAATCTTTCTAAATTATTTAGCTAAAGGAATAGGCTATTCTCATGCATGCCCTTGGAACATCAAAACTAAGAGTTCAACCAAAGTATGTATTCAAAACCAAAGGTTGAATATGTAATCTGTAAAATAAGACTTTGAGATCCACAACACAATGAGGATCAAAAGATAGGAGCACCTATGCAATGCGTGTATTAACTTAGGTATGCCATGGGTAATATTTGTGATCTTTGGGTACACAGTAACAAGCTCCTACATTTTATTCCTTAAACTCAATATTGTCTTCCAGATTCTCGATTGTCATGTATGGACAATGCAGATTTTCTAACAGGGGAATCGCTACCTGCTGGAGTAAAGAGGCCAATGTCCCATTGTCATAAAAAAACATCACCATATATTCTCTATTTGCACATGGATAGTTTTAAATATATGAGAATTGGCAAAATAGGGAATCTTCACGGAGAAAAGATTTATTTTCCGTTTCGAGATGAAGACTACCCAAAACACATACCGGTATCCTTGCTTGTCACTAAATCCTCCACAAGAGCAAGCGTACATCCAGCCCACCTCAGTTTTTTAACTCTAGTATGCCTTTTGCACCGATCCAATCTCAACTTCGACCAAATCCATTTTTTGGCTTTTATTTATTAAACTCAACGAGAAGATTCTCCATAATGTAACTTCACTTGCGATAGCCATTTTAAGTCCCGTGCCAAGCCTCGCGTTTGTCCATGTGTAGCAAATTTGAGATTTCAAAACAAAAAACAAATGGGATGAGATGTTCGGGAGAATAACATAGGATTCTTTGCCTCCCATAGCTGCCATGGTTGTCCTAAGGGAACGCGAAATTACGATTAGCCTAACTTCGATTTCAACTTGACTCTCGGAAATCAAAACCCACAATTTGGAGGTTTGAAATACCTCCCTATTTTTGAAAAAACAAAAAACTGGCTGGCTGGCTCCAAAGTTCATGGAGTGCAGGCGACTCTAAATTCACTTCTCTGTTTGGGCGTTTAGTTAGGGTTTTAGGCTTTATCTCCCTTTTATTTAGTACAAAGGGTTTTTAGGCTTTATCTCCCTTTTTATTTAGTAGAAAATGGCACCCACCCACGTCTCCCACCCGATGGCTGGCCAGTGGGTTTTTGAACAAACTAGACCACCATGGTGGGGGGTTATCCCTATTTTGGAACAACAAAATCAGTGACTCGGCACTAGAGTTTGGCTCATGTGCACAGTTGCATGGGTGGGTAGACTCTAAGTGGCTTCTTTCATTACGGCTCCAAAGCTTGGAGGTTGCATGGGTGCAGGTGACTCTAAATTAAACCTTACGTTTTTGGGCGTTTCGTTAGGGTTTTAGGCTTTATCTCCCTTTTTATTTAGTACAAAGGGTAGGCTTTATCTCCCTTTTATTTAGTAAAAAAATGACACCCACCCGTCTCCCCGATGGTGGCAGGTGGGTTTTGAACCTTGGTGGGGATTACCCCAATCAAAGGGCTTACCACTAGACCACCATGGTGGGGATTATCTCAATCAAGGTATTTACCACTAGACCACCATGGTGGGGATTACCCCAATCCAAGGCCTTACCACTAGACCACCAACTGATGGGCCATCACATACTTACTTTACGCTATCTTCTATTACAAAAATATAGTGTGTGTCTTGCTTTAGCTTACCTAATCGGTTGTTGGAGTAAGACTAGAGAGGGCTCCTTGGCAATGTTGGTAGTGTCTGCGTGTTATAAGAGGTCATGATAGCGTAGTACAGATTTGATTGCCTTGAGGGCTCAAGTTGGATGGCCAAAGCGGTATCCTTTGCATTTCTGGCGATATCGCGAGCATGGCTCCAAGTTGGATGGCGGATTTTAGCGAGAGGCGCAATTAAAAAATTGATATCAGCAAACCATAGATGTCTGAGATTATATTGTATGCAACACGTCCGTTTGAGCATGGAATATTCTTGCAAGGTATGGTTTCTAAGACCCTTTGTTGTATTCCTCATCTTCTCTAGAAAATTTAGTTTCGAACTTCGGTTGCTTCAGGAAGATGGCTATGGTTCAAAGAATACTTGCTGGAGCAGATTGACACTGGTATGGCATCGCCACTTTCAAAGAAAGAGCTGCAACAATGAGTATGTCTATTGCCAATCTATTCTTGGTATGAGCGAGTTTTAGGGTTTAGTATAGGTATGGCTTTAATCCAGTTTGCAGCTTCAACAAGATCCCCTATGATCGTCATCTTCTTTGTTGTAGTAAACAAACTTTACTCCACGTATGGGTTCAAAATAGGTAATTCGATGAGCTAAGAGTTACGGCTTATGGGGATTTGATGGCAAATCCCAACCGCTTTTTGAGCTTTCCTCTCTTGTTATCAAAAGCATAAGCGTGTGGAAAGCTGCCAATTTCGAAGCAACTTCTCTTATGAACACCTATCTTCAGATCTTCATTTACCTCGAATACAGTAAAATTCTCGTCGGCATCGATGGTCTTGTGTATGCATAAGGCGAATGAGAGTTCACGAAAAAGAATCAACATATATTTTGTGCATCGGATACGTTGAAGTAAAAGGAGTTCATTCGATATGCATGATATCTTTGGAGTTAAATACATCCTTTCTTCATAATGTTGCTTATATCAATTGTGGAAGTTAAGCATGGCGCATTTCCCATAATGGATACATTGGCATAAAGATCTTTTTTATTTCAATTTGTGTGCATATTTGGATATGGATATATGTAAGTGTCTATCTGGACTAACATAAAGAGCTTTGCATTAGGGGTCTACATGTGCATTTATTGAGAGCATATTAAGAGTGTGGATATCAAACATGCCTCTTCACCTCCCTCATCTCATTGATTTTTATTTTTTTGAAGAGCGACAAACTTTATTGAAACTCCAAGCCAAAAATTAAAATACAAATGCAGAGGCCCGGAAATAAAGTCTGGAAGGATAATTATGATCCATTGGTAGAACCACCAACCTATGCATAAGACCTGCACACTCAAATAGGACTCAAATATCAAGATAAGCTTGGTAGAAAAGCGAAGAACAATGGTATGCCTTAGTGATTCTAGCTTGATTAGCGTCACGGAGGTAAGCTGGGAGAAATATCAAACCCTGAAAGATATACGGTCTTACGCTTCCGGATGGACCACAACAACCATCGATGCTAAATGAAATGCTTGGCTCATAACTTATTCCAAGTATCAGGATAAATAGCCGTAAAGCACTGCTGACTTGTCAATGTCACATGAAAAGAGAAAGCAAGCCAAGACCAAGCAAAATGGAGATGAACACATAAAAAGAAACAATGCTCAATGGTCTTGTCCCTTTGCTTTCGCCGATTAGGCGATCGCGACACTTTCGAGAATCAAATCGTGGACAAGCATGTTCACACGAGGGGCATCGTGAAGAATCTGCCACCAAAGCACCGCCACCTTAGGATGGAGTAGTTTATCCCAAGCCCAAGTCCACATAAGTCTCCAATTGGGAGGTGAAAGCTGAAGGGACCACCTAGTGGATGTTAGGAAGGATATCACTATTGACAAGCAGCCTATACATAGAGTTCACAAGCCTATGCTTTCGTGAACACTACGTTGAGAAACCCACATGCACCCTTCAATAGCCTGCGGAGCAACCAATGGCGAGTACTAGCAATCTTTTGCCAAATAGGTCTATCCCCATCGAGACAATGAGAATTTTGTTTGAAAGATTTGCCATGTCGCTAAGCGGCGAGAATCATACCATGCCGCCAAGCTGTCAAGATTCACTGCTAACCTCCGACCGTTGAGTTAATGGATGAACCGAGGCACAAAGTGGAAGATTATTTTCCACGGTTATCCACCAACAAAGGGGTATCCTCATCTCATTGATGTTATAAGTAAAAGATTTTAGTTCAATAAGTAAGCTTGATAGTCTATATTTTAAAGACATTATGAATAATGCGAGTTTTAAAAACAAAGAACGTTATTGCGATAGCATTGTGCAATAGGTCTTGCGTGGGCCTAGTAATTTATTTGACATTGGAGGTTGTAAATCAACTAAGCATAATGAGCATTATTCATATTGTTGGAACAAAAGGAAAGGTAATTGTCATCACGTTTAGCCCAAAGGGAGGATGTCATTGCATTGGCATAATGATCTTTTTAATTCCAGTGACCTTTCGGTGTGCATGTTTGGATGTGGATACATGTAAGTGTGCATGCATGGACTAACATAAAGAGCTTTGCATTCAAGAATCTACGTGTGCATTTATCGAAGGCATATTAAGAGTGTGGATATCAAACAAGACTCTTCACTTGCCCTCACCTCATTGATGTTCGTGAAAGATTTCAGATTCAATGGGTAAGTTTGATAGTCTTTATTTTAACTAGTATGAATAATTCGAGGTTCGTTTAAGACAAAGAATATTATTCTTGTAGCATTGTACTGTCGGTGCCATGGACAAGTAATTTATTTGAGATTACGTTTTTTGTGTATACATATTCCAAATTTGGAGGAGGTTGTAAAATCAATGAGAGCATAATTCATATTCTTTGGAATGAAAAAGAAAGGTAATTCCATCATGTTTTAGCCCAAAGGGAATCTTTCATTGCATTTTTCTTCTAATGAGGAATTTCTAGACTATACGGCTTAGCATCTTAGATAAGCATGACATCTTTGTTGCTATAATTATCACATCTTAGTCTAATGTTCTATTGTTTCTGTTATCGGCAATTTTCAAGACATTGTGAAAACTAGATTCTATGTTTGTTATTTTCCAAATCTATGGCGTTCTCTTTTCTTTATGTATTTGTTTCTTTCATAAGATCCCGCATATTTTGGATCATCTGGGCACTAGCCATAAGTTTTAAATCTGCCTTATAAATGCATCCTTTCTTCATACTATTGCTTATATCGGTTGTAGAATGAAATTAATTTGTGGAAGTTAAGCATCTGCATTTATTTTCCACATCCAGGATATTGGCATAAAGATCTTTTTTATTTCCCGGCGTTTACGGTGTGCATGTTTGGATATGGATACATGTAAGTGTCTATCTGAGACTAACATAAAGAGCTTTGCATTCCAGGGAATCTACATGTGCATTTCTTGAGAGCATATTAAGAGAGTGTGGATATCAAACATGTCTTTCATCTCTCCTCACCTCAATGATGTTAGGTGAAAGATTTTTGATTCAATGGGTAAAAGTTTGATAGTCTATATTTAACCCGAAAACTTGCTTTCCTTTTTTTTTTATGGAAGGCAAACTTTGTTGAAACTCAAGCCAAAAGCCGGATACAAATGCTTGCAAAAGGGAATAAAATCTGAGAGGATAACCATGATCCACTAAATAGAACCACCAGCCTATGCATAAGACAACACACCGTCGGCTTGGCGGGGAGCAAAGCGAAAGAGCAATGGTAGGCCTTAGCGATTCGAGCTTGTGCGTCCTAGAGGACAAGCTGCGGGAGGAATATCCAAACCCTAAAGACACACAATCTCCTGGCTTCGGATGGACCACAACAACCATCGATGCTAAATGAAATGCTTGGCTCGCAAATTATTCCAACTATACGGATAAATAGCCGGGAGCACTGGCGACATGTCAATGTCACATAAAAAGAGAAATCTGACCAAGACCAAGCAGGTTGGAGATGATCACATAAAGAAACAATGCTCAAATAGTCTCGTCCCCTTTGCTTGCACAAGAGGCAGAGAATCGACACTTTCGAGGATCAAATCGCGGATTGTTGAAGATTTTTTGTCTTTTTTGCTCCGCGGGGTTGAGGTTTTACGCATAGATGTTTACGCACTATTTTTGGTGGTCTTTGGAATAGGGTGGATTATTTCACTCTTTGTATGTGAACGCCGCTATCCACAGTGCACACTTTTGCATCTAACATTGTCGAAAGGGGCATTTAAATTATTAGCTTTGCTATACTTGAAAAATACAAAATATGCACTTCTACTTGAGAAGCATTGCAAGAAAAAGGCCTTCTCTCTCTCTCTCTCTCTCTCTCTCTCTCTCTCTCTCTCTCTCTCTCTCTCTCTCTCTCTCTCTCTCTCTCTCTCTCTCTCTCTCTCTCTCTCTCTCTCTCTCTCTCTCTCTCTCTCTCTCTCTCTCTCTCTCTCTCTCTCTCTCTTTCTCAGGGGGTTGGTTCTCTGAATGTTCTCTCTCTCTCTCTCTTTGTTCAATTAGGGTTTTCAAATGCTAGGGTTCTACCTCTCTCTCTCCCCTCTCTCTCTCTCTCTTCTCTCTCTCTCTCTCTCTCTCTCTCTCTATGGGTGCCTCATGTTATCAACAACTTCCCAAAAGTTGTTTAGGTTTTTTTAATACAACTCTCTCTCTAAAGTTAGTTTCTATCAAATAAGCTCAATTTATACTCCCTTCTAGGGGGAAGAATGTTTGGAGATTTTGGGCCTATATACCAAACTTATCTCTGGTAACCTTGCGCGGGCAACCACAAGATAACAAAGGCATGTTCCTCGTTTACCGGCTTTGTCTTCTCCATATACACAGCTTATCTTTTTGTTCTAGGCACCCACGTGACCCCACCTTCCCATTTCCCACTTCGGATGGTGTGAACTAAGATGGATTCGCGATATTATGTCTTTTTTGTATAGAAATATTCTCTCCTAGGTAGCCTGCCTTCTCCAAATTAGGATTCATTGTTTGCTTGTAAAGGATCATCTTGGTTTTCGGCTGAAGCCAGAGTTTCTTCTGAATTTTCTCAAATACCCATTGCCTTAGATCTACCTGTACCAAAACTGCCTCCTTATGCTGAATATCCCATTTTGCAAACCAGTTTTCTACATCCTTAAACCATCCCTTGTCCCTGCTAGATTGCATAGCCATTTGAGGAACTCTTGATTGTTCCATTTGTAGCAATTTTGAAGATATCTCGATACACCTTAAGATGGCTTCACCCTCTAATGGCATGGTCCCACTTTCTAGCACAACATCATGGGATATGGGTTTGGGCTTTTACTCTAACTCTAATCTCAAGAATTTCTTCAGGACTTGCTCTACATCTTCCCAAAGACCTTGAGGCAAACTTGGTCCCCAAATTTCACATCCATATAAAACCACACTTTGTACTAGTGAATTAAAAAGTCTTATTTTAAGATGCGGGGACCATGGGAATGCTTTCTGCACATACTAGTGCATAGCATCTGAGGGCCTTATGCCCGCCATCAATTCTCTGATTAACACAAGTGTTCTATCTATGATTTACGTGGAATATTAGTCCTAAATATTTATAGAGTCACATGGGCTTACCATATTTCCCTAATATGTGAAGGATGCTTGCTCAATAGCTCGGCCCGGCCATAGTATTAGTCTTTTCCAAGTTAACTTGCATGGAAGATTGTCATCACAAAATCTGCGCCAATCCATTCAAGTGTCTTATCATATGCTCCTTAGAGCATTGAAAAAAGTGGAACATCGCCGGCATACATCAAAAGCGAAAGCACATATCCATGGATTTCAACACCGCTTTGGACAATTCTCCTAAACACTTCCTCTAGTCTATCAATAAAGCAAGAATAATGTGGGGGACATAGGACAGCCCTGTTTAACCCCGATTGTGCTCTCCGTATAATCTGGTTTTTCCAAAGAGAGAGGCCATGAGAGCTGAACCAAGATCTTCTCATAAAGAAGACTTACCGCATCTTGCAAGTCCTTCGGGACATTTAATTGGTCCATGCGATCCCACAGTTGAGCTCATGGAACCTTATCAAAAGCTTTTTTGAAATCAACAAAAGCTACATAAGCAGTTTTTTAAAATTACCTTTTACCATGTCAAAAATAGCTTTGAGCACTAACAAATGGTCCAAAGTCGACCTATTAGTCCAGTAAAACCGCACTTATTGATTTGCTCTTTTTATGGTTGGTCTCTTCCCATGCACTTCGATCTTCTTTTCTAAAATAGTTGCAATGAGTTTTGAAAATATGCTGCTAACCAAAATTGTCCTATAATTATTCACTTCCAATAAAGATCCGCTCTTATATATAGGAATCACCCATTTTATCGCCAATCCTTTCGGAATTCCTTTGAGACATAGCTCTACCGTGAGCATTTTAACGCAATGTTTAGATGAATTTCTTTGCACGGGCCGGACTTGGATACTCGCCGCGTGCCCATCTGTCTCCCACATCCTTTGCCTTATCATTTGCGGATGCTCGATCTCTCTCTCTCTCTCTCTCTCTCTCTCTCTCTCTCTCTCTCTCTCTCTCTCTCTCTCTCTCTCTCTCTCTCTCTCTCTCTCTCTCTCTCTCTCTCTCTCTCTCTCTCTCTCTGATTCTCTCTGTTTCTTTTGTGCCTTGTGAAATCGTATCATGGCAAAAAATGAAAACCGTGAGAAGGAATATGATTCTAAGGGAGAGACTTGAGGGATCGGTGTGATAGATTTCATTAGCGGCAATGCGGAAGGAGCTTTTGGAATTTCGGCAAGAATCGGCCCGGAAGAGAAGATAAGGCCTTTTGATGATGGAGCGAACACACCTTAGGGCAGAAAATGAAGCGTTTGCGAGCCAATATGGAGCAAATGCGTGGAGAAATCGATGGTGAAGTTGAAATTACATTTGCAAGCAAAAGGGAAGAACGGTTATGGCGGAAAAGATCGAAGCAGCTCAAAATTCTTGAGGGGAGAGGAGAAAGGTCTCTCGAGGTCTAATAACGGCGTGGAATTAGGCCTCAAAATTTGGTTTCCAGCGGGAGAACTACTCCATTGAATCATTAGGTAGGCCAAGTTTTTTTGTGGGATAATTCCCCTCAATTTTGAATCGGCCTCAAAATATGGGATATTTCTTCCCCATTCTATTTGGTAGGTAAGCTTTGTGGGATATTTAGTTGCTTTGTATTCTTGCATAGGGTTCCATTTTCGCGTTCTATCATCGAACATCCGATGATTATCGGAATGATTGCCATCTGAGACTACGTGCTCTTTCGAATTCGCATTCAAAAAAGGTTACGTTTGCGCTTCTAAACGAGCTTGACGACCCAATGTATCTATTATGTCGATGGTGATGACTTGCAAAGAAAATATGATCACGTGAGGATCTTTTGCCTCATCTTTGATGTTATTTGGATCATGCGGGTTAGAAGGCCACCTAGAAGATTTTGGATTGCTCAAGACAAAGAACCTGATGGATAATATTGATAACCACGCATGGAATTGTCTACCTTATTTTTGAAGATGATATGTGGCATCAATTTTCTGGGAATGAAGAGGGCCGACTTTGAGAGACTAGTCGGGCTTGTTGTCCCCTATTTGATTAGGCGAGGGTTTAGGTTAGGCCCTTTTGATCCCAAGAAAATTTTGTTGCCATGGTTCTTTACTTTTACGGCACATGGTGACATGCCTTTGCATGTACAATGTATACAATGGAGATTCTATGTTGGAAAAGCTCTGATCTGAGAAATATACTAAAATATTACACTATTGTTGGCTTGAAGACAATGCTTTACAAAGGTTTGTAGCCATGCCTTCGGAGCAAGACTAAATGTATAAAAAGAATTTCATGATGCAAAAGATTGCCAAATGTGTATGTGGTAATCTGTTGGCGGGTCCCATATCTTTTTATGGAGGAAACCCAAGAAGAGTGACAAAGGTGATGACTATTATAGTCGATACAAAGACACTCATGTACGCAAAAGGTATTGTCACACCACTGGTGCCGGGTTGTTTATAAATGTGCGTGTTACAAGAACTGGATGGATTCCATGACTCAAATCAGCTCAAGAAAGAGTTCCATATCTTGTCCAAAATTGCATCCAAAACTAATCTTGAAAGAACGCTTGTAACCTTGAGTGGTGGTCGAAAATTGAAGAAATGTCAACCCTTCTGAAGACCAAATCCGGGTTAACATTCCTCTATTTTTGCTTTCGGTGATTACGCCTATCTTTGCTAGACCCTTCCTTTTGAAAGTTTTTCCTCGAGAATCATGGGCCGTATGGCAAGTTTAATAAAAGGATTTTTGTGTGGAGTAAGAGTCGTATTGTGGAAAATGGGTTCGGATTGTGAAAGAGAAATTTGAGGAATTCTCAAACATAGGCCCTGTACATGTCAATGTTGTTAAAAACTTCTTTTTATTTTTAAAGTACCTCTATAAAAAATCCTCACGCGTTTTTAAAGGATTTTTATGATTTGGTATGGCCAAAAATAAAAATAAAAAAATTGCACATTCTTTTACAAAAGGTTTAGCCCCATTGGACATATTTGCTATTGTTAAAATGCACATTTTTTGTTACAAAGGTATAAAGGCGTATGCATACCAACAAGTAAATCAGAGCTTATCTTGCTATTAGAAACTATTAAGTTCAAGTACAAAGATATCATAGATGTTTTGCCATACAAATCTTAAGAAAGTTAGGAAAAACATTATTATAGAGGTTAAGAAATATAAGAAGTTTATATATACGGATAAATAAGTTCAAGAATATCATATATTCAAATTAAACAAATCACATTCTAAGGATTTTTAAAGATTTTTAAGGATTTTTAAGGATTTTAAAGAGACCAAAAGATTTTTTAACATTCCTATTTTATATAAAAATACGTTTTTAAGACCCTTTTTTGAAAAAATTTTAAAATCTTCAAAAATCTTAAAAAACGTTTTTTAAACGCATGAAAATGGATTTTGGCGAAATTTAACAAAATATTGGTGTATGTTGGCAAGGCCTCCAAGATTATACATCTTTGCTTGTGTGCTTTGGAACCACGTATTATGGAAGACATGGAATGGGACATCTTTGCCAATCGAAGAAGAGCGATCCGGTTTATTACTATGAGGCGGAAGCTATGTAAGTCTAAAAAAAAAGGAGGAATCGGATGAGGCATGTGTTGTTTGAGAACTTGGATGGGCATGTCTTTCGATGTAATATTTGATGATTGATGGACAAATTTCTTTCATAATTTGTTCTTTCTTTCTTGTTCTCGAATATTATTGATTTCATCTTATCCGGACCTGAAGTAAGTCTTAAATACAAACAACACCATTACGCTAGAATAGCGGAAGTTGAAATAGAGATTTTATTCAAAATGTCCTTTGCGGTACAAAGCGAGTTTTATGCATACAAAAAATGGCCACAAATGAAATAAAATTTTAAACTTGATCACGTAGTCCTCAACACTCTATGATCTGCATTATGAACACAATCGAGGAAAGTGGAGACAAAACATAGAGAACATGTAAACTAAACAACAATCCCATATTTGGAAATAGAGAGATAGCAATGTGACAAGTATTGAGAAAATAAAAAAGATATTGTATTCCTTATTAATCATCAAAACATTTTACATCATTAAAAAACATCTTTTGTCATTATATATAATTTGAAGGGGTTGCGGGGGAGGCTTTTCATAGCAAAAATTTTTTGCTTTACATTCTGAAATAAAAAACAAAACAAAAAAAAAAACAAAGCGAGGAGGATCTTCTTTTCTTCATGCCTGAGTTCGTAGTACTTCGGTGACGATCTTCACTTTATGCAATGCCCATTTCCACGCATGCTATGTCTTAGACACAATCCACATGGGCTTTTGTCTCAAAGGTGCATACGCCCAAGACAAGACCTCACCGGCCGATGATGACTCCCAAATCCGGAAAATTCATCACGGCCCATTTGTGACAAAGAGCGATGGATGACCTTGTGTGATAGAACTTCAACTTCTTCAACCTGGGCCCCGATAGTTGGAGAAGAATCTTGAACTTCATCTGCTAGAGCCACGAGGGAGGATATCAGGGGGGGAGGGAGGGAGGAGGAGAGGGCGAAAAAGTTGAGGATGAAGACTCCTCAGAACTTCTTCAAATGGAAGTTTACGGCCAAGAAGAGTATTGGGAGTAGTAATTTTTCCTCAGAATCACGAGAAGTCTCATGGGGAGACTTGGATGAATCAAGGGGAAAGAATACTCCTTCCGGAGTATTCTTAGAAGAAGAAGAGGAAAGGAGGAGGTCGGAGGGCTCAAGGAGGATCTTGGGCGCTTTGGTGCCATTTCGTTCACGCTTTGAGTTGAAGGTAGAGGGGCGTTTAAATGGGGCAAATTGATAAGGCGGCATTTAATGCTTTATGTTATAATATATACATGCCTAGATTGAAGTACCAATCATTGAATATTAAGGCAGGTTAACCAATTTGAGACAGATCTAAAAGAAAACAAAAGAAAAGTATACTTGAGAATGTAGGAAAGTGAACATCATACCTTTATTCTTTGTTTTGGTTGCGGTTTGGCAATTTCAAAAGTGTGTCCTTTGTCATCGACATATGCTCTTGGTCATTCTTTGCCATAGATTCAACAATCTTCAAAGAATTTGCGAGCGAATTATCTCAATTCCCTAACCAATTCCATTTTCTTTCGCATTCTTCTTCTTTAATGAAATCAGTTCTTTCATACGTTTCTCCAAAAGTGCTTGCCATTTGTGAGATTCCAACGACAATATCTTCATCAATCTGCAATGGACTTTTTCTACGTCGGTTGGTTTTCCACAAACTCAGTTGATTGCATGCCGCGAGATCTAGAATCATTGGAGAAATGCGTGTTGTTACTGTGGGGTTCGACTATTTGGCATTTCATGCATTCTTGGGCTACTGAATTATCTATGTTGACATTGACATTGGGAATGTCTTCAGTACCCTCAAAGGGGGTCATCGAAGCGACATCAAATCCATTCGTCTCAAAGAAACGTCCGAGGAAAAATTAGGTGTACAAATCTGCAGCGACCTCAAAAGCTTCATTTCCAAAAATTTCCCATCATCACCAGCCCACGGAATGGGGTTATCAGATGTCACTCCATATTTGACTTCTTCCATTCTTTCATACCTTTGCTAAAATTTTGAAGGCTCGGGGCAGTTTGACTAGAAGCCTCTTTCTCATCCATGAATTTTTGCACGTAGTTTATCCCATTTGTTCTTGGTTGCCTAACTTCTACTAGTCCATCAACAATTGGTTGTAATTTCACAGAATTTCTCTCCATTGTAAATTAGAAAGATTTATTTGCCATTAGTAACCGGTTTCATTTCATTGAGAAGGTCGGGAAAGGTGGAAACACCACGATGCGTCATTGGACTCGACCTTCCTATTCTTTGTGTCAATTTGCTTGGGATTTTTTCTTTTTCTTGAACAATAAGAGCCATTGAATTATCGGGCTGAGAAGAATCACTCACTCCGCGATCTTGGGAGGTGCTTGAATTTGTGAGAACTTCGCTTTGCATCTCCTTTCCTTTGGCTCTTTTGCTGTTACAATTGGCTCAAAATTGCCTCCAAATCCACTTCATTGAAATATGCCTTTTGTCATCTTCGTGTCTTCCTTGGAGCCATTTTTCTCAATGCGAGGAGGCACAAAGGGTTCTTTGCTTGATGGGGGTAGATCTAGTTGCCTTAGACATTTGAGTCTATAGAAATCAAGCTAATCAACCGAAAACAATATCCGCTAGGCTAGGGAATTTGATAAATAGAACAATGTAAGATCGAATTCAATTGAATAAAAAAAGGATTGAAAGGGCCGAGAAATACCTCTAGAACGGAAATTAATGGCGGCGGATGGAAGAATTAGAGGGAATTCAAGGAATTGCGTGGCATTGAAGACCAAAAGCGAGGGGAAAATGACACCGAGAATTTCGATGAGGGAAAGTTTCGGTCATGACATTCAGGCGACATAATTTTTAGGGGTTGTTAAGTTAGTGGTTAATGGAAACGCTCCTAGCGGGTCATAGGGGCTGAATCATCTCTCAAGGTGAGAGGGAGTTTTCCCACTCTCACCCATCTCTCATTATCTCTCACCTCTCATGTGGCCAAGGCATTCTCTCTCTATTCTTTCTCTCACCTACTCTAAAAAGGCCATAAACAAAATTCAACAGAACCAAAGGCATCTCTCTCTCTCTCTGGAGCGGCAGAGGCCCGATGATCATTTCACGGGGTTTCCAACTTATGCCCGACAAGAATTTACTAGTAACTTAATAACTTTATAAAATAAGGCTACGGGCGAGCCCTTTTCTTTTAACATATTCCTCGGCATTTTCGGCCTCGACACCGGCATTTGATTTTGACTTGTTTTGCACTATTGCTCTAAGTTATTCCTCCTCGGTTTGGACAAAAGCAAAGCCTACCCATGTACTCCTATAATTCCATAGTATCACCGGATTAAGAGCTTACTCGGCGGTGTTGTCCTTGTTCACCATTCATTTCAATTTTAAGGCAAGGAGTTGCTTATCATCGACAACCACAGAGCATCAACACGGGGGAACTCAGAAGATTTTGCGGGGCAAAATTTTTTCTCGGCAAATGAAAAACAAAAGGTTTGCTTGGGGCTCCACAGGGATCTTGAAGAGCACAAAATCTAATTCTTGCTTCCGGCTATTTCCACCATAGTAATGTCGTCCAAATCCCCGGCTACAATTGCCCAAAACTTCAAAATAGGAAATCCCTTGTTGCTTCCCTTGTATAGCCAAAATTTCCCTCACGGGAAATCTATATTTGCTTCTTGTGATAGCAAACCATAGTGGGGAGAAAAAAATTTAGCGTTGGTTTGTGGGATTTTAAGTAAATTTGCCACTAAATACTTCAAAACAGGTTGCATTTTTTGTTGATCAAAATAATAGCAATGTATGGGCACTTAGGGCACTTTCACCCACAGCCGGGCCATGAAGTTGCCCCTAACCTTGAAAATCATCACGGTAAATCATTGATCTGACCATTGCGTGTTTGACCACGCGATGAAGGCAACTGGATGAACTTGAGTCTGCTGGTTTGCGGCGCCATTAGCTACAAATGTTCCTCGAGATAGTTTCATCAGTACTTGCCTCATCAATTAACCCTAGTGTATTATTATACCCGGCTAGCAGGCCGAACTTTGAGTTTTAATACACAAGCGCATGTTCAAGAGTTAGGCCTCTTAGTTCTAGATTTTATTAGACAATTGTATTGGGTCTTATGTAATTTGATTGGCATTTAATCTATGTACCATTTATATTTACTTGTACTGATTTGGAACCATTGAATTGTCTTTTCCCTTCATTCGTATCTCTCTCTTCCTTAGAGTTGGAACATAAGAAATTGTTCAATGTATATATTCATTCCTACCGCCTTGCAGGGGGACCCTCATGAGAATAATGAGGGAAAGAATGAAATATAAAAGGAAGGACGATCCAGGGCCTCAGACCAAGACTACCGACCAATGATATGGAGAGTACCCGGGGTAGACGATGATTACGGTGGGGAACCCAGTAAGGGCAGAGCCCATGATAGGGGTTTTGCTAAGGGTTGGAAGTAGTCAACATTCTCAGAAGGCGGGCCTTTGAGGACTTACAAAATTAACACCATTAAGTATATTCTCTTAAACCTTATAGTATTTTGCAAACTTTGTTATACAAGATACAAAAAACTTCAGACATGCATACCCACAAGCGAGGATCGCCATATGCGGTCCAGATCTTGGAATGAAGGGCAAATATGCCCATCCAGATGACTCGTTGCCGGAGTAACCCCGTGTGAATATGCACCCAAACCAAAGGGGTTTAAAGGGATTTTACAATGGTTGTGTTAATTAATGTCAATGGTAGTTATGTGTTGGTTGTTAATGTCAATGGTTGTTATATGTTGGTTGTTATGTGTTGGTTGTTATGCCACCTCGCATGGGGTTGTAAAAAAACCCCTAGTATATCGTGCATTGCTTTTTAGCTAAAATACCTCCCATGGTGTTTTTGTTTCTTATACTTGCAACCCTCTCTCAATTTTGTGGCCACACCATATAAATCATTTAAAAAATCCCTCCCATACAATGTTTGGATTTCATTATATTTGTAAGCCTTCTACCGATTTTATCGACATTTGATTATTCAAAACCCTTATATACAACTAGAAAAAGTGCCAAGTTCTTTGGGCTTTCATTGAAAAATATATTAAAATAACAAGCGCATAAAAGCGCATTGTAAATTCTTGATGACATTAGGGGGCGTTGATATTTTTATTGGGCATTTTGATTAGATGTGATGTTAAGCATTAGAGCAAAGAAGTAGATCATAAAAGTAGCGTGAAATGTTTTCAAGAGGAGTTCCTTAGCGGGCACATTGATGGGGGAGCAAAAGAATGAGGATCATAAATTGTAGGGTGAAATGTTTTGAAA
This sequence comes from Isoetes taiwanensis, assembly GCA_021234155.1. Lineage (NCBI taxonomy): Eukaryota > Viridiplantae > Streptophyta > Lycopodiopsida > Isoetales > Isoetaceae > Isoetes > Isoetes taiwanensis. Next base: position 25,328,959 of record JAJEKV010000002.1, on the reverse strand, counting down.
GAAATTCCATGCTTGGGCACATTGGCGTTGAGCGTTGATGGGCTAAAATAATCCATTTGTTATTAAAATGGAGCACTTGAAAATTCAAGTAAAGGTGGTAAAAAATGGAGCAGCTCAGGATAATAAAAAGTGTGCTCACAAAGGGTTGCAAAAATAAGTTGATCATTTGAGTTTTGTCATAGAGGATATCGAAAGGCCCTTAAGCGACAAGAAAGTTAATTGGAATCTTAAAAGTGGTGATAGTGAATGTATAAAAGTACTAAGCATCGGGTATGCACTCAATCTTTGAATAATGCTTCAATAAACAAAGCTTTTTCATTTGTTATGCAGGTTGAATGCTATTCATCTCCATTCTCAGACCCCAGTTCCACATGTATGGTAATTTCCGGGACCTATGTGCGAAGGAATTAGTTTACGTTCTAGGGCTTATTAGATCCGACTTGTGAGCTCTCACCTACGGAAAACGTACAATAGTTAAGAGTCCATATAGAAGCATCCTCAAGTAGATTCAATATATAATAGAGCCACATCAATATGACTATATAATTCTAAAAAGGCATACATTAGGAAACCTATGTTTTTTAGAGCTAAAAACTACATTTTTTTTTTTCTTGTGGTGAATTCATTTTGTACTAAGCAGGTGTGGGTGTGTATATGCAAGCTGTTTAGAAAAGCTATATCATTGCTTCTTGTTGCATTTCTTTGAATATAGCAAAAACTTTGTCGTCATTCAATGCTGCTATATTCGAAACATAGTCGTGATAATGGATACTGTCAGATTTAAATTTAGGACAAAGGAATGCCATATGTTATCTGATTCTAAGGATCTTTACGTATTGAAACCATAAAAGAAGCGACTTAAGTCTTATGATATATCTAACTTTCCAAGTTGAGCTTCGAGAGATATAAACATCCTTCAACCAACTTTGCCTTGTTCTTCAGCACTATTCTTTCTGCCATATATTTTGAAACTCTTGCAATCCATGAAGCATCATCTCTGCAAGTATTTTCTAGAAATCTCTCCACAAAGTGAGCATCCAGGTCGCTGCTATAGGTCTTTAGTTTCAAATAGTCAACATCTAAAATAGCAAAGAGAAACATCATTTACCAAGCAAAAATGCCATGAATCAGCCTGCATAAATCGATATTAACCAGAGCCCAACAATCCAACAACTTCTTCTGTACCTCAGAAAAAGGTACCCATTATACTTTTATAAGCAAATCCTTACTTGGCTTCGTGGAAGGACCGAATCAAAGATCAGGCCGGTTTGGATGTTTCAATCTAGCCATACTCCATTTAATCCGCATAGATGTTCAATGTCTAATTTACATGTAGAAGGTTGCTCAGGAAGCATCTATCATAAAACCGAAACCATCAATATAACATCAAAGGAAACCACGAAATACCCGCATCCACCTTTGCAATGTCTGAAGAATTGTGTCCTCGCTTGCATTCCATGATTAATTAGCTGGAAAGACATGCAGATCAAAACATGGAGATCTGAAATGCCCTGATGTGGAATTTGAAACAACTTTGCCAATCTTGTAAAGGCAACAAAAACCAAGAATGTTGTAGCATTTTCCATGCCCATGCCGTAAAACCTTCACAGCAATCCCTCCCACATAATGGGGTGGTTTTGAATCCTAATCTAGCCCGAAAATGCTTGTTGCACTCGTAAAATCAACAACCGCGAGATACCGACCTCTCTAAAGGCGTCTTTGCCATGTCGCATATATGTGCCATGTATCGCATCTTGAATCGAACTTCTTGTTGTACAAGCCGCCGCTTGAAGATGTGGATGGACTTTCGACATTTTGAAATAAGCAATCCGAGCCAAAAGCAGGTGTATAAAGCTCGATGCACTAAAGATCGATGATAATTAAACCTTGGACTAATTAAAATCGGTAATGGAAAGAAGCGGGCTTCGGCAGTAGAATCCACAAACACATATTTCAGGAAAAGAATAGAAAGAAGCGGGGCTTCCCTCTTTGGGAGAATCTGGAGACACGATGCTTGATGATGGCGCATATTTTTTATGGCACCACAACCCTATTTTATCTCGGTCTTCCACATAATTCCATTCAACTCTAGAATGGTGAAAATGGTTCGGCTTCCCATAGGAACCCAAATGGTCAAAGAAAATATATGACAAAAAAATCTTACAAAGCAAGATGTCATAAATCGATGGCTCCCAAACAAAACAAAATGTACGATGAAAACCTTTCCAAAAGCGGTTATTGATTGGGCGCTCTGCCCAATAGGGCATCCCAACCCTTCGATCTTAGAAAAAATCAGACGGCTCAAAATAGAAATTGATGACAAACACTCAAAATCCCTTTAGTATATATAAAGATTGGATATTTGAATTGTGGATTGCAAGAATGCACATTGGTTTCAATTTTAATTGAGGAATTAATGATTAAAAATACGCAATTCAATTGAAATCCAAGGAAAATAGCTTAAACAAGAGATAGCAGCAACATGGCAACCAATATAGTCAAGATTATCAAACTTGATAAAAGGACTAAGCAACCTTGTCCTTGTCTTTGCTACCTGCAAAAATGTGAAGTACACAAAAAATTATTGATATTTCAATATATTAAATGAATAGAATGAAGATATGAACAAACCTCTCATTTTGATCGACAAAGAAAGTTATCAAATAGTGTTTTTGTGCGTCTTGTCTAACACATATGTATTTTTTTGTGTATAAAAAAGTGATATTACTGAATCAAGGGAAATAAGTTGGTTATCTGATAGATCGTATGTAAACCATTGGCGTTGCTTCTCCTCATCCTCATGCGAATTATATCAAGCAGGTTTACCGCCCACGGAACAAGAAGGTTCCGGTCGGTTAAATCAATTGACTCTCTACTTTCTTTCCATGCCTTTCCAACTTTTGAGTCTCATACTCAAAACCGTCCCAAATACCAAATAGCCTTTGTTTTATTGATAATGTGCGATTCTTGCGCTTCCCTATTATTACCTTTCCTATTTGTTGATACCTTAGGCTGAATTTCAAGTTCAAAATATACGCTGTCGGATCCAATCCCTGCTAGCGGTTAAAGCATTCAATTTATTATTGGCAATTTCATATACGACTCTTCACTTTAGTCAGCGATCCTTTGAAAGCCAGGGGGCTGCCATTTAAATGGTTTACCAAAGTTGCCTTACAAATAAGCTTACCATCTACGCCGACATTTCTATCAACCTTGCTTCCCTTTCCAAGTTCTCTTTTCATCTAACATATCATCAAACACATGTTGCATTTCTAACTTAGCACAATTAATATTTTCTTCTTCTTTTTCTTGCATTTTTTTTTTTTGCCTATATATTGATTCAGTTTCAAGCTTTTTTCATCGGCCTTCTTTTTGAGAGTTTCCATCTTTATCTATGTTGTGCTTCTAGCTTTCCTAGTTAGTTTGTTTATCTTTCACCTTAGCTTTAATACTTCTAAAAATGTCATCGATTCGCGTAGCGGAATCGAGATTCTTGTTTCCGACGCCCAACCAAGGAGGAGTTTAGCATCATAATAAGCTTTTGAAGCATCGATAAGGAACCTTTGTTTGTCATATCTTCAAAGATTTGAATATAACGAGAAGGTAAATGACTGATCTTCAAAAATATGGCAGTATCCATGAGTGTATGTTGGCAACTGCGATTTGGATCAATATTGGTGAGCATTTCTCTGGAACTTGAAGAAGAAGTTAGTACAAATACTAAAAACTTGCAAAATTGAGCTTGTTCATAAATCAACTTTTTAGGGCTCGCTTTGAGCCAAGTCTTTGAAACTTTCTAAGTTGCGAATAGTATCCTCAGGTAACCCAAGTGGTTCCCTTGATAAGTGCAGTTTGGGACATGTTGCGAATAGACTGTCCAAGTCATTCTTCTAGTAAAAGTTGAGGATCAAAGTTGGATCATTACGCAAGAAGGCGATTGCACTAGAAAAGTTGGATCGATATCCGGAGATTGTAAGAGAGAAATGCACCAAAGTATCATCCTTGGCAAGTTGATAAGGAGGCATACAGGGAAAACATCAATGTCGTTTTAGCTGATTTGGACAAAAATTGACCTTTTAGAGCATAAAAAATGGTAAGGAATGTTGAATCTCTTCCCCATTTCTTAACGTTGGTGTCTCCCAATTGATTTCATTAGCTTGAGTCATGGAAGTCGTAGCATTAGTCAACATGATGTCATAATGAGAAAAGAACAAAGAAGCAAACTTAGCCCAAAGCTTGAGGTCCTTTGGTTGTTGAGCGATTACACTCCATAGCTTGCATAAATAGAGTTTGGCGTCTTTGTTGTTTTGGTGGAAATTCCGCCGCCAAGTCTTGATCATTCTTCTCCAAGAGGGTAGGAGTCTTTAAGACTTGAAAGAAAAATGGCATCTTTAATTTACTAATGGTGTCTTTGTTGGTGTATCCTGCGGTTTGAGAATAAGCCAAATAGGTAAGGATATAAATCGGTGATATCGCCCAATCTTGACATATAAATAGGTGAGTCACAAAAATATCTGACGACAAGCGGTAGTGACTAGATGCAAGCGTGTTGGATAGGACAAAGTTTTCCAAATTCCGGAGTATTGAGTTGGAGACATATAGGGAACGGAAGGATCTATATCATGAATAAGCAAATAGACTTTCAAACTACCGGATCATATTGATAGTTGGCTTCAAAAGTAGTAAAATCTTGGCAAAGGTCATGACATGCACGAAAAATATTGGCCAATGGTATTCAATAAGGTTTGTGCATGTGTCAATTGATCCTTCAATGTTTGATGTTGGTTCTTGAAGACTTGAAGTTGTTGTTCCCTTTGGTTTTCAAAGTATCCAATTTTGTTTGGAAGAAGTTTTTAACTTCTTGCCTATTAACCAAGACGTGGATTTTTTACTTTGAAGACTTTCATGGTCATGTGCGGACATTTGGAGTTTTTTGGTCGAGCTCATTACAAGCCTGAATTTTCAAATGCAATGTATCTTGAAGAGTTTACTGTCTTGTTGAATAACTAATATGGTGTCCACTTTCTCATTAATGGTCAACAAGACATGTTGGTATAACTTTGTATGTTTGTCGACATGGCGAAGTCATAGTTGTAACTAGGTCGGTTGCCATTTGAGGATTTAAAATTGGAGTATCACTCTAAATGTCGTTAAATTGACTCATGATATTCCATTTCCTTTAAACCACTCTGTGTACTCTGTAAAAGCGGTAGAAGTAAGAAATCATTATATGCGGATGTGTAGCATAAGCTAATTCTTGAGCATTGTGCCTTTTAATACTTCTCAATTGCCTATGCATTTGCTCTACCACTATGGAAGCCACGGGGTACAGTGTTCCCTTAATTACATATGCCAACCATTTTTTTGTTGTAAAATATATGATTTTTGGGGGTCGAGTCTTTTTCTTTAAATGTAAGAATACCGTCGTAATGCCTTATAACTTTATCGGGTTAAAAGCGGCGGTTAACATAACATATACCATAATGAGTTAAATCCACATCAACATATGAAGGAGCCGTCTTTAGATTTGAAGGTAGCTTTAATCGAGCCATTGCTAACTCTCTTTGAATGGTGATACGACTAGTCGGTGAGTATAGCTTGTTCTTGTAATAAGTTCATAGTTGATTATGTACTTTCGTGAATTAACTCTTCATTTGATCATAGGAAATGGCAAAAGAGCAAATGTAAGCAATTCACTGTTGTAGATAGTTAATAGCTTGATCATCTAAAGTTGGCAATTTACTCAAATTAATTTTGGGTAATAAAGGTGGATTGCACAAGATGGTGTTCTTTCCAATTAACCAATACAATATCTTATTATAAGAGGATCCAATTTACTTGCCCAACCGACGATACTGAATCTGGTCCGACATTGTTCACTTTTTCAGTTTATTTTGGATATAATAGTGGCCTTAAGGTTGAATTTGGTCCTTTCCCAAAAACGAGGATTATTTTATTGAAAGGCCAAATCGATGCAATACATAGCCTCCATAAAGTAATCATCGAAATAACTTTTAATGAGGATCCCACCGGTGTCGAACTTTTATGACAGGAAGTGGAACCATGATTAATTGCAAAAATGGAGCGATGTAGCCTTGACTTTTGCAATTTAATGGAGAAGTTGGAGTTACACATAATTTACGGCCACTCCCATATATAGATTGTGATTTTGGACCGATGGTGGTGAAATTTAGGATGGCGTTGGGAACATGGTGCAATGGTATTTACGAGAAGGGATATCTTTACTCTTATACAACTTTAAGCGACTACCAAGATTTGCCAAAGGAAGTGCTAGGTTTCATTTTATTTAAATTGTTATGAGGTAACAATCCTTGGTGTCATGATTGTTCCGCTCACAAAATGTAAAATAGCCAAGAATGCAATCCACCGCCTTCCAACATGTTGCTTTTATTTGTTTTGTGGTATAATATGATCCAATGTCAAAATACACGTGATTTTTAACCACACCACTTTAGTGGAGTTCCGCCCTCCCGGGATGTTTGGGGGAGGGGGGGAAAGGGAGGGGAGATTTGAGTTAGAGGGACATCCATTTTAAAGCGAGGTTCTATTGATTCACTAAGAATTCGGGAAGTTGTCATGGGATGTTGTTGCAATCATTGCAGATTTGCCACAAAATGAGCCAAAAGCGAGTATCTAGTCGTACACCTAAAATGCACCCAAAAATCGCCAAATTAGCCCTTCAATTTAGTATGATTTACATACACCCTTCATGCTTTTACCAGGAAAAATCAAACACTCCAAGCGTTTTTGAGTGCTTGGAGGCAGCGTGACTTCTATAAGAGGTTTAATCTTGTAATTTGAGTTTCTAGCTTTAATTGACCTATTCATCTTTCTTTAACAAAAATTTAGTTATAAACAATGATATTATTTTCTATCAAATCAGCTACTTGAGGATGTGACTCAAACACAAGATTTTTGCTTTATTAAGTGAGATCGAGAAAAAAAGATAGAAATTTGGCTAGTGGTGTTAGTATCTTCATCCACTTTCTCCAATTCTTAACACTATTCTAGTAGTATTTCTTGAGCACCCTTGATTACCAAGTAGTTGAACTCCTTGATTTCTAGTTCATATGGAGAAGTTGACACATAGAATGTTAATCATTTTCGATGGTATTCTTGATGATGATTTGTTGAATTTGGATATACGAAGTTACTAGCAAGAATCCGATCCAAGAATGTTGGTGGTATATGTTTCTTTGGATCAAATTAAAAAATTGTGTTCATCAATTGTGATTCTAAAGATGGAAGTGCAATATAATTCTTTTTTTGAAGAAGTAATAGAAATTATTTTTATTTCATTGCCCTCAAAACAATTGTTTAATGTATCAGTAGCAACATGCCATAACTTATGTCAAGCCGCATCTTCAAGTCAATGATATATCATTAAAATGCAAGCCTGAGATACGCTCACAGAAGAAATGACAATTCACGAATTAGATTAGAATATGAGGAATAAATATACGGGCGTAGATCTAGTTCAAGTCATTTTCATACAACTAAGTTTTAAAGGGATATAAAGGATGCAACCATATTCATCAAACATATAGGAAACATGATTGTACATATTTACTAGCAATCAAGCATTGTATTTAAGCTTGCTTTTATTGAGAGAGAAAAACAATGTTCACAAAAACAGAATAATGATAGATAATATAAGAACTTTCTCATGTTAATGAGTATTAAGAACAATAAGATAAATATGAGACTTCTTATTTGTTTTTTTTTTCTTTGAAGGGCGCCAATTTATTATACCATCACATCATGAGTACAATATCTACATCATTCTACATAAACCAATCCACTACCTAACAGCAATACCATATGCTAGAAATGGCTTTGCATGTGGTTATATCAAGTTTAAGGTCTCTACCATATGATAGATTGTATATATGGCAGGCTTAAAGGTCTCTATCCGCGGGATTGATTGGTCATAGTTGAGCCACTGAGCTTGGGACACTGAATTTTAGGTCCCCATTATTAGATCGATATTGGCCATACTTGAATTTTGTGACACCAGTGATTGTGGCGGTTTAAAATCCCCTGCACTAGACCATGTCTGAGGCATATGAATTTCTTAAGGCCAAAGCTAGATTGTGAGACGCTTACTCCACTTTACATTCTTCCCTCCTATAATGGTTTGTTGATGCGTAAGCGTTGATTCTTTTAAAGAATGTTTGGTAGATTTTGCATCTAGACATTACCCAACATTCTCGGTTACTCAACATTCTTAATGTAGGGGAGGATGCCCTCCTTTCATCCACCGCTTTTGGCCCATTTTTGCCCATTAATAGCCCACTTTTACCCTTTGATAGATCACTTTTGCCCTTTAATAGCCCACCTTAAGAACTATTAAAAATTGAGCTAAATGCATGGTCTATTGATAAGCCAAGCCCCAGAATTCTTTTATAGCAACCTTCCAATATGTCAAAGCGACTGCGTGCTTAGTATCAATTGAAGGCTAAACTTTGAAATTTCATAATGTTATTTCAAAATAAGAGATTCAAAAAGAAAAAAAAAACACATCATAATAAAAGTTTTAAACTTAATTGGGAACTTTATGGGCACCCTCCCTCGATAAAAACAAAAATATCACTTAAAGATGACATTCTCATGTGCCAACATGGTTTCCATGAATGTCACCTAAAATGACATTCTTGTATACAAAGCCGGAAGTTGGGTCTCGATTTTTATGGAAACTTTAACGAGCGTGCCATGTGGCATCGTTTCAAAGCGGAATGGCTCCAACAAACTTGGCGAGGTAAGCAATAGACACACACTAGAAACCTTAAGCAACAAAACTGTTAAGCTTCGACCTTAAGCTTTAAAGGTCCGACAACACTTTGCAGAAAATGCAACATTTCAAGCAGAAAATCGACTATCTCGACCTCCTTGGCCTCTTGTAAATACTTCATCTTCCAAGAATCCAGCCCATGAAGAGAAAATAAATGATTTGCAGAAACGAGAGAGCAGAGGGCGAAGAACAAAGGAAAAATCATTTCGCGGAAATGATCCCTTAGCTACGAATCAAGCTACAAGCTATAGCAAACGAATCCACGAACTAACTGTCGACTCCATGAGCTGCCTAATCAATGCGAAGAGATGCCTGTCGGCCGACCCAACTTAGTTTTGTTGGGAATGCCATAAATTAAGCCCTTTTTCCGTTTGAAAGGGACCCCCCTCACTTTGGTTTTGGGGTGTTTCAAAACGAGATTTAACAATCAACTCTCAATACATAACTGAAATTTCACACTTGGCTATGAAATAAGTGACACTTAGCTCACATTGACATTTTAGCTAAAAAATTGAAGGAAAGAAAGGGCTGATTCTTGTCGAGATGGCCGGATGCTAAGACTAAAAATGGACCTCGTTCGGCGCGCCCGATGAGAGGAGCACTCTTTCCTATTCCCAAACTTTTGCAGCGATTCTTTGAGTAAACTTGTTATCTTGGCAATTCATTTTGCCAGTTTCATCTATAATCTTGTCCTTTGTTTTACTATTCCCCAAAGCGGGCTAAAAGATTGAATTAAAGCATCAATGTTGTAAAAACTCATTTATGCTATGCAATGATCTGATTGCCTTTTCAAATTGTGGGGCCTCTCATGATGTCAGGATATTGTAGGTTTTCTTGAAGTAAATTAAAAGTCCCTCTCCTTTGTAACCACGGATATTAGCTTAGCGTTTCAAGGCATTATTACGTGAGATGCTTTCGGCATGGATTTGCATCCTTGTGAAAAGTTCATTATTAGTGCTAAATTATTCTTCAATTCCTTTTATACGTATCTTATTTTTTCGTTTTTGTTTTTCGTGCTTCTCGGCTCCTGGGCACTTGAGGAAATGAAGATGGATTGGAAATGTGGGAAACTTGATGGTATCTTCTTTGGGTTTAGGAACTTACCTAGGACTGGCTGATGAAGGCGACATCTGATATCAATGTGCTATAAAGAAAGCTTTATCTCTTGGTATAAAGCGTTCTTGACTTCGTGAGTTCCTCTTTAAAGCAGGCCTGAATTTCTTTTGTGTTTCTAGGTTTGACCACGGGTGTTTTTATAGAGCAATAAACTACCTTAATATGCTGATAAGAGAAATTGCCATAGATTAGATCACAATTACTAGTCAGCATTTCCCATGGTATTGTAAGAAATCAAATAAATTGGTTTTGTACCAAAAGGAGAATTACTTGTCCTTTGGCCTTAGAAGCCCAACAAATCCTGGAGTTGGATCGAAGAAAATTATATCAAGCTGGAATATTCTCATGGGCTGATTTTGTTCTTTGATTTGTCATTTATGTCTCAACCTATATCAAGATGGGGTATGTGTCCATTCTAGCATTCACAAACTATGAAATGGTATCTTGACACTTGACCACATTTGTAATAAGCCCCATGCCTTCATTCATCTTGAATTTTACAAAAGCTGCTAGTTTGACTAATTAAAATTTTATATTTTGTACTAGGACTTGTATAACTGCATAAATGAATATTTCTTTGTGCTTTCTCGGTCATTCACCTCATCTTACAAAAACACCTTCACGTAAATCTTATGTAGATGACTATTATTTTTGAAGGATGTTATTCTAGTCTAGTTAATCACAGGAAATTGGGGAGGTTCATTGAACATGGTATATGTATGATATATATATTTTTAGATTTCACTTCTTGGGCCAGTCGGAGGAAAAGATTTGCTTGCTAATGTATTGAGTCGATAGTTTAGCGATCAACTCGGAGTGCCAACTTTTTTATACAAGTTATTTAAATTATGCAGACTTGAAAAGAGTAGGAAGAACCTTGGTGGAACAATTGACATTTTCTATGTGCACAATCGAAACACAACAATGGAAATTATCAAATGATGGAGTTCTATAAGAGGATACAGAATACCTTTGGGGCACCGGGGGAGCTTGTGGAGAGATAAAGATCGTGCACATATGGTACAACCACATGGAATGGTTTCAGCGTGCCACCTCAATCTAAAGGGCATCTTTCCCTAGAAAAGACTTGTACAAAAGGTACCTTTCGGAAAGCGGAGGTAAAGTAAGATGATGTTATGTGATGACTTTTTATTTGGGTATATTTGAGCATGTTTTAAATTGCTTTGTGTGCTTGTAGGAGGGGAACCACCATTTCAAAGGGTTATACAACTTCCTTTCAATTTTAAACTGCAAAGAGGTTTACGTGAAGCCAACGAGGTTGTGAAAAGAATAGGCCTATGACCTTTGCTAGATTTTGCAAAGGAGCTTGCAGGATCGGTGGTAGCATCAGCATCTTTAATCTTGGGTATGACTTTATGGTTGGTTGTTTTTACGCATTCTATGATGTTGGACTATACTTCATACCCTTTTCTGATCAAGGCCTTGATTATTTTCAGATTATTTAGTTGCTTTGTGCAATCCACGATGTGAAATTATTATTTATCTTTGTTTTGAGCCAAAGCTTTGCAAGGGCCTGCCGCATAGTGTCAAGGCGCCAGCACCTTCTGGATGCACAAAGGCTTTGCAATTTATGCGTACCGTAACATTGTGAAAGCCTTAGCAAAGCATGCGTAATGTTGCACATGTTGAAGAAAATCTCGGCGTTATTGCTATCCCTCTCTTCCTCGTTGAAATAATACCACCAATGTTCATTCTTGGTAAACATGTTCCTTTTATGGCAATTTGTATTTCATGGATGGCGTCTTGGAGGAAGAGTATAGCGAGAAAAGCCATTGTTGATTGGAAAGTGCTGAATGTAACACTTTTATCAATGTAATAGAGATAATTTCGTTTCAAGTGAACAAAGGATTAAAGTATTCCCGGGCATGCAATTATTTGTCGACTTATGTAAGAATGGCCCGGCAATTTGTATTTCATGGATGAGGTCTTGGAGTAAAGAGTATATGGAGAAGCATTGTTGATTACAACTGAAAGTAGTGAATGTTAAACACTTTTATCAATGTAATAGAGATAATTTCGTTTAAATTGAACAAAAAGATTAAAAGTATTCCGAGGCATGCAATTAATACTCATCGATTTATGAAATGATTGTTTCTTCTATGGCAATTTGTATTTCATGGATGAGGTCTTGGAGGAAGAGTATAGCTAGAAGCCATTGTTGATTTAAACTGAAAGCGCTGAATCTTAAATACTTTTATCCAATGTGGTAGAGATAATTTTGTTTAAAGTTAACAAGAAATTTGTAAAAGTTTCAGGCATTCAATCAATACTCCCTCCATCGATTTATGAAATGATTTGTTCCATCTATGGCAATTTGTATATCATGGATGAGGTCTTGGAGCAAGCGCACAGCGAGAGAAGCCATTGTCGATTGCAACTAAAAGTGCTGAATGTTTCAACACTTTTTTTATCCAATGTAGTAGAGATAATTTCGTTTAAAGTGCACAAGAAGAGATTTGTAAAAGCATTCCCAGAAATGCAATTAATACTCCCATCTGATTTATGAAATGATTTTTTTCCTTCTATGGCAATTTGTATATCATGGATGAGGTCTTGGAGCAAAAGTATAGCGGGAAGCCAATGTTGATGCTGGCGAAAGTACTAAATGTTTTAACACTTTTTTCCAAGCGTAGTAGAGATAATTTCATTTAAAGTGAACAAGAGATTTGTAAAAGTTTTCTCGGGCATGCAATTATCACGCATCGATTTATGAAGCGATTTGATGAAGCGGATTCCTTCCCAACCGAACTGTGGTACATTTTATTAGTTGGTTCATCTATTAGTTATTGATGGATGAACCTAGTCTTGAATCGAGGCCTGGTTCATCTATTAGTTATTGATGGATGAACCAGGAGTCTTGGCGAGGGCACCATGGATGCCACTCCATTGGATAAGGTTCTTTATTTCTTCCAAGTTCACTTTTACACGGGTAAGGTTATATAAGCGGGCACCAAATCTCCAAGCTAAAATGGCAAGATAAGTTTACAGCGGCATAGAGACCTGCAATTTGTAATATTGACATTGGCATCTATTATCTGATTCTTTGCCGGAAAGAATTATATTAGCAACACATCATATCAAACCATGATGAGGCAAATTGCGAACAATGGCAAGCGAGGAAGTAATGCAACTAGGATTTGTCCATGTGCAAAGCTGTACCATCCGGGTTGTTCCTCCTAGACATTTCTCTTTACCTATTTGGTTTCTATTGAGCGAAAGTAAACAAAGTCAAGCTAACTTCAACCGCATTTCTCTTATTCCGGATGTCGACTAGGGCTCCTAGATCATTTTACATAAGAATGCACAGGTGACACCTCCACGGTTTATGATGTTCACCTCGGCCCAATAGCCCTCCATCCTATATCATGTCTATAAAAGCCTTCCGCCACATAATATGTTCAAGTGCTTGGTAGGCTCGACTCGAGCTTCTGGAAACGTTTTCTTCTAATCTTTGTCACCCCAAGCACCTTTCCCCTACCGCAATAAGATTTCCATGTGAATCAAATCTTTGGCGCGACATGGAACACCTTCCTTTGCGGAACTGTAACCACGCTTCTTCAAGGTTCTTAATTATAGAACCTGATTTGTAACTTCAAGGGTATCCTTTACTAGCCATTACAACAACTAGAGCCACTTCCCTAGCCCATTCTACTTTGAACCACCAAAGCTGCCCCTTACAGGCAACCAACAATAATCTTCCCAAATCCGATTGTAAGCGCATCATCAACACGGACCATAAAACTAACAAAACTTTAAGTGAAATGTCAACATAGAACACACTGAGATAAACAATTCTAAGCGCATTGGACACGGCATTCGGGGATCTCAAAAGCGAACATTGTATTCCAACAGTTTAGGCAATCCACTCTTTGTATCAATCATCAAACTGCATACAAAACACCTACAAATTTGCACCCCTCCTTCGGGCCATACCCTTCACGGTAGGAGTGATAATAGCGCATCACTAATGACTCCATTTGGGGGTTACAATGGGAGCTGGAGAATAAGCTCCCCATTCCTCCCGTATTCGGACCAATATCGCCATCCCCAACACGTTTATGATCTTGAGTGAAGCCAAAGGAATGGCATTCTCCCCATCTACGATGGCAAAAAGGATGCTTCTTCTCCTTCAAGAAACTCTTCAATGACAATTGACCCCACTGCTGATCCAAATTCTCTCGTCAACGAATCGAGCATCGAGTCTACAAGACATCAAAAGCTTCATCCACAGAATTTGCAATAACAACACCCTTTCTGCTGCCAAACCATGCCTTGATGACAATGGGTGTTCCTTGTTCCTTTATGTATGCTTTTGCATCCATTGCATTATCGAAAGTGGCATCTTGAAAAAACACACCTAAAGTTAATAGCATATGGAGTTGTTATTTAAGACCAACAGTGAGTTGACGAGATAAAACCTTGGCTGTTGGAATGTCATATTTGTCGCTGACAAGCTCTTCATGAAAGACTTTGAGCCCTCTAAAGCGGCAAAGCACCGCAGATGGACCAAAAGCCTAATACCTTACGCAACAAGATCATCGACAATTCCTGCAACAAGAGGAACTTGGGACCAACAACCACAAGCCCAACTTCCCATTCTTTACGAATCGTCGCTATTGCAGAGCTATCCTTGATATTCAAGTCAGCAATACATGTAGCATTGCCAGAGACCATGATCCCTGCATTTCCAGGTGCACAAAAGACCCCATCGCAAGAAGGTGATCGTTGCAGGGCATAACAAAGAGCATGCTCTCTACCACCACTTCCAATTACCAGTACAATTATCCTTCCTTTGCAAAAGGTATTTGAAGATCAGTGAAAACAACAAGGGTTATCAGGGATTAATGAAACTAACTTAAGAAATAATCTTTCTAAATTATTTAGCTAAAGGAATAGGCTATTCTCATGCATGCCCTTGGAACATCAAAACTAAGAGTTCAACCAAAGTATGTATTCAAAACCAAAGGTTGAATATGTAATGCAGCGTAAAATAAGACTTTGAGATCCACAACACAATGAGGATCAAAAGATAGGAGCACCTATGCAATGCGTGTATTAACCGTATGCCATGGGTAATATTTGTGATGCTGGGTACCTGAGTAACAAGCTCCTACATTTTATTCCTTAAACTCAATATTGTCTTCAGATTCTCAGTGTCATGTATGGACAATGCAGATTTTCTAACAGGGGAATCGCTACCTGCTGGAGTAAAGAGGCCAATGTCCCATTGTCATAAAAAAACATCACCATATATTCTCTATTTGCACATGGATAGTTTTAAATATATGAGAATTGGCAAAATAGGGAATACGGAGAAAGATTTATTTTCGTTTCGAGATGAAGACTACCCAAAACACGTACCAGTATCCTTGCTTGTCACTAAATCCTCCACAAGAGCAACTGTACATCCAGCCCACCTCCGTTTTTTAACTCTAGTATGCCTTTTGCACCGATCCAATCTCAACTCGACCAAATCCATTTTCTGGCTTTTATTTATTAAACTCAACGCAGAAGATTCTCCATAATGTAACTTACTGCGTAGCCATTTCGAAGCTGTGCCTCGCCCTGCGTTTGTCCATGTGTAGCAAATTTGAGATTTCAAAACAAAAAAACAGCTGGGATGAGATGTTCGGGAGAATAACATAGGATTGCTGCCTCCCATAGCTGCCATGGTTGTCCTAAGGGCACGTTACGATTAGCCTAACTCGATTTCAACTTCGACTCTCAGAAATCAAAGCCACAGACTGGAGGTTTCAGAAATACCTCCCTATTTTTTGAAAAACAAAGTCGGCGCTGGAGCTGGCTCCAAAGCCTGGGTACAGGGCGACTCTAAATTCGGCTTCCTGTTTTGGACGTTTCGTTAGGGTTTTAGGCTTTATCTCCCTTTTATTTAGTACAAAAGGGTTTTAGGCTTTATCTCCCTTTTATTTAGTAGAAAATGGCACCCACCCACGTCTCCCACCCGATGGCTGGCCAGTGGGTTTTTGAACCCAAACTAGACCACCATGGTGGGGGTTATCCCTATTTTTGGAACAACAAAATCAGTGACTCAGCACTAGAGCTGGCTCCAAAGCCTGGTTGCATGGGTACAGGGTGACTCTAAATTCGGCTTCTTCCTGTTCTGGCTCCAAAGCCTGGTTGCATGGGTACAGGGCGACTCTAAATTCGGCTTCTGTTTTGGACGTTTCGTTAGGGTTTTAGGCTTTATCTCCCTTTTATTTAGTACAAAAGGGTAGGCTTTATCTCCCTTTTATTTAGTAAAAAATGACACCCACCCACGTCTCCCACCCGATGGTGGCCAGTGGGTTTTGAACCTTGGTGGGGATTACCCCAATCCAAGGGCTTACCACTAGACCACCATGGTGGGGATTATCTCAATCCAAGGCCTTACCACTAGACCACCATGGTGGGGATTACCCCAATCCAAGGCCTTACCACTAGACCACCACTGCGATGGGCCATCACATACTTACTTACGCTATCTTCTATTACAAAAATATAGTGTGTGTCT
Source organism: Isoetes taiwanensis (assembly GCA_021234155.1). Taxonomy (NCBI): domain Eukaryota; kingdom Viridiplantae; phylum Streptophyta; class Lycopodiopsida; order Isoetales; family Isoetaceae; genus Isoetes; species Isoetes taiwanensis. Next base: position 25,312,499 of record JAJEKV010000002.1, on the reverse strand, counting down.
TGCTTTAGCTTACCTAATCCGGTTGTTGAGTAAGACAGAGGGCTCCTTGGCAATCTGGTAGTGTCTGTGTTATAGGCAGAGGTCATGATAGCAGATTTGATTGCCGCAGGGCTCCAAGTTGGATGAGCGGATTTTAGCAGAGCTGCAATTCTGCTGATATGCGAGCATGGCTCCAAGTTGGATGAGCGGATTTTAGCAGAGCTGCAATTCCGTTGATATGCAGCAAGCCATAGATGTGACTGAGATTATATTGTATGCAACACGTCTGTTGAGCATGGAATATTCTTGCAAGGTATGGTTTCTAAGACCCTTTGTTGTATTCACTCATCTTCTCTAGAAAATTTAGTTTCTGAACTTCTCAGTTGCTTCAGAAGATGGCTATGGTTCAAAGAATACTTGCTGGAGCAGATTGACACCTGGTATGGCATCTGCCACTCGCAAAGAAGAGCTGCAACAATGAGTATGTCTATTGCCAATCTATTCTTGGTATGAACGAGTTTTAGGGTTTAGTATAGGTATGGCAGTAACAGTTTGCAGCTTCAACATTCTGATCCCCTATGATCGTCATCTTCTTTGTTGTAGTAAACAAACTTTACTCCACGTATGGGTTCAAAACAGTAATTCTGATGAGCTAAGAGTTCTGGCTATGGGGACTGATGGCAAATCCCACACTGCTGCACTTGAGGCGCTTTCCTCTCTTGTTATCAAACGCAAACGTGTGGAAACTGCCAATTTCGACGCTTCTCTTATGAACACCTATCTTCAGATCTTCATTTACCTCAGAGTAAAATTCTCGATCAGCATCTGATGGTCTTGTGTATGCATAAGGCCGAATGAGAGTTCACGAAAAGAATCAACATATATTTTGTGCATCGGATACACGTTGAAGTAAAAGGAGTTCATTCGATATGCATGATATCTTTGGAGTTAAATACATCCTTTCTTCATAATGTTGCTTATATCAATTGTGGAAGTTAAGCATTCTGCATTTCCCATATCCAGGATACATTGGCATAAAGATCTTTTTATTTCACTGACCTGTGTGCATATTTGGATATGGATATATGTAAGTGTCTATACAGACTAACATAAAGAGCTTTGCATTCCAGGGGTCTACATGTGCATTTATTGAGAGCATATTAAGAGTGTGGATATCAAACATGCCTCTTCACCTCCCCTCATCTCATTGATTTTATTTTTTTGAAGAACGACAAACTTTATTGAAACTCCAAGCCAAAAGTAAAATACAAATGCAGAGGCGGAAATAAAGTCTCAGAGGATAATTATGATCCACTGAGTAGAACCACCAGCCTATGCATAAGACAGCACACTCAAATAGGACTCAAATATCAACTGTCGCTTGGTAGAAGCAAGCGAAGAACAATGGTATGCCTTAGTGATTCTAGCTTGTGCGTCCTGGAGGACAACTGCAGGAGAAATATCCAAACCCTGAAAGATACACAGTCTTCTGCGCTTCCAGATGGACCACAACAACCATCCTGATGCTAAATGAAATGCTTGGCTCCGCAACTTATTCCAAGTATCCGGATAAATAGCCAGAAGCACTTGCTGACTTGTCAATGTCACATGAAAAAGAGAAAGCAGCCAAGACCAAACAGGCTGGAGATGAACACATAAAAAGAAACAATGCTCAATGGTCTTGTCCCTTTGCTCGCACAGTGGGCAGAGTGCTGACACTCGAGAATCAAATCTGTGGACAAGCATGTTCACACGAGGGCATCTGTGAAGAATCTGCCACCAAAGCACCGCCACCTTAGGATGGAGTAGTTTATCCCAAGCCCAAGTCCACATACGTCTCCAATTAGGAGGTGAAAGCTGAAGGGACCACCTAGTGGATGGCGGAAGGATATCACTATTGACAAGCAGCCTATACATAGAGTTCACAAGCCTATGCTCGTGAACACTCTGTTGAGAAACCCACATGCACCCTTCAATAGCCTCTGGAGCAACCAATGGCAGAGTACTAGCAATCTTTTGCCAAATAGGTCTGTCCCATCGAGACAATGAGAATTTTGTTTGAAAGATTTGCCATGTCGCTAACTGGCCAGAATCATACCATGCCGCAACTGTCAAGATTCCTGCTAACCTCCAGCACCGTTGAGTTAATGGATGAACCGAGGCACAAAGTGGAAGATTATTTTCCACAGGTATCCACCAACAAGGGGTATCCTCATCTCATTGATGTTCGTGAAAGATTTCCGTTCAATAAGTAAGCTTGATAGTCTATATTTTAACCAGTTATGAATAGTCTGAGTTTTTAAAAACAAAGAACGTTATTGCAGTAGCATTGTCTGTCGGTGCCGTGGACGAGTAATTTATTTGACATTGGAGGTTGTAAATCAACTAAGCATAATGAGCATTATTCATATTGTTGGAACAAAAGGAAAGGTAATTCTGTCACGTTTAGCCCAAAGGGAACCTGTCATTGCATTGGCATAATGATCTTTTTAAATTCAGTGACCTTTTCGGTGTGCATGTTTGGATGTGGATACATGTAAGTGTCTGTACAGACTAACATAAAGAGCTTTGCATTCCAAGAATCTACGTGTGCATTTATCGAAGGCATATTAAGAGTGTGGATATCAAACAAGACTCTTCACTTGCCCTCACCTCATTGATGTTCGTGAAAGATTTCAGTTCAATGGGTAAGTTTGATAGTCTTTATTTTAACTAGTATGAATAATTCGAGTTGCGTTTAAAGACAAAGAATATTATTGCAGTAGCATTGTCTGTCAGTGCCATGGACAAGTAATTTATTTGAGATTCTGTTTTGTGTATACATATTCCAAATTTGGAGGAGGTTGTAAATCAACTGAGCATAATTCATATTGCTGGAATAAAAAGAAAGGTAATTCCATCATGTTTAGCCCAAAGGGAATCTTTCATTGCATTTTTCTTCTAATGAGGAATTTCTAGACTATACGCTTAGCATCTTAGATAAGCATGACATCTTTTGTTGCTATAATTATCACATCTTAGTCTAATGTTCTATTGTTTCCTGTTATCAGCAATTTTCAAGACATTGTGAAAACTAGATTCTATGTTTGTTATTTTCCAAATCTATGACGTTCTCTTTTCTTTATGTGACTGTTTCTTTCATAAGATCCTGGCATATTTTGGATCATACAGGCACTAGCCATAAGTTTTAAATCCTGCCTTATAAATGCATCCTTTCTTCATACTATTGCTTATATCAGTTGTAGAATGAAATTAATTTGTGGAAGTTAAGCATCTGCATTTATTTTCCACATCCAGGATACATTCGCATAAAGATCTTTTTATTTCACTGGCGTTTCTGGTGTGCATGTTTGGATATGGATACATGTAAGTGTCTATACAGACTAACATAAAGAGCTTTGCATTCCAGGAATCTACATGTGCATTTACTGAGAGCATATTAAGAGAGTGTGGATATCAAACATGTCTTTCATCTCTCCTCACCTCAGTGATGTTCGTGAAAGATTTTGATTCAATGGGTAAGCTTGATAGTCTATATTTAACCCGAAAACTTGCTTTCCCTTTTTTTTTTTATGGAAGGCAAACTTTGTTGAAACTCCAAGCCAAAAGCCAGATACAAATGCACAGGCGGGAATAAAATCTCAGAGGATAACCATGATCCACTAAATAGAACCACCAGCCTATGCATAAGACAACACACTACTGTCGCTTGGCAGGAGCAAGCGAAGAGCAATGGTAGGCCTTAGCGATTCGAGCTTGTGCGTCCTAGAGGACAACTGCAGGAGGAATATCCAAACCCTAAAAGACACACAATCTCCTGCGCTTCCAGATGGACCACAACAACCATCCTGATGCTAAATGAAATGCTTGGCTCTGCAAATTATTCCAACTATCTGGATAAATAGCCAGGAGCACTTGCTGACATGTCAATGTCACATAAAAAAGAGAATGCAGCCAAGACCAAACAGGTTGGAGATGATCACATAAAAAGAAACAATGCTCAGTAGTCTCGTCCCTTTGCTTGCACAGTAGACAGAATGCTGACACTCGAGGATCAAATCTGTGGATTGTTGAAGATTTTTTGTCTTTTTTTTGCTCACAGGGTTGAGGTTTCTGCATAGATGTTTCTGCACTATTTTTGGTGGTGCTGGAATAGGCTGGATTATTTCACTCTTTGTATGTGAACGCCGCTATCCACAGTGCACACTTTTGCATCTAACATTGTCGAAAGGGGCATTTAAATTATTAGCTTTGCTATACTTGAAAAATACAAAATATGCACTTCTACTTGAGAAGCATTGCAAGAAAAAGGCCTTCTCTCTCTCTCTCTCTCTCTCTCTCTCTCTCTCTCTCTCTCTCTCTCTCTCTCTCTCTCTCTCTCTCTCTCTCTCTCTCTCTCTCTCTCTCTCTCTCTCTCTCTCTCTCTCTCTCTCTCTCTCTCTCTCTCTCTCTCTCTCTCTCTCTCTCTATAGAAGGGAGTAAAATGTTCTCTGAATGTTAATATGTAATTTCTTTGTGAGTATTTTCTGATCCTATTTTTGTTGCTATCTTCAATTATTTATTAAGATCTTTGCTTCATTGGGTTTTAGCAAATGCTAAGGTGTTCTACACTCTCTCTCTCCCCCTCTCTCTCTCTCTCTCTCTCTCTCTCTCTCTCTCTCTCTCTCTCTCTCTCTATGGGAGGCCTCATGTTATCAACAACTTCCCAAAAGTTGTTTAGTTTTTTAATACAACTCTCTCTAAACTGTAAAAGTTCTATCAAATAAGCTCCAATTATACTCCCTTCTAGGGGAAGAATGTTTGGAGATTTTCAGCACATATACCAAACTTATCTCGTACACCTGTGCAGGCAACACAAGATAACAAGGCATGTTCCTCGTCCTCGACTTTGTCTTCTCCATATACCTGGCAGTATCTTTTTGTTCTAGGCACCACGTGACCCCACCTTCCTGTTTCCACTTCCAGATGGTGTGAACTAAGATGGATTCTGCTGATATTATGTCTTTTTTGTATAGAAATATTCTCTCCTAGGTAGCCTGCCTTCTCCAAATTAGGATTCATTGTTTGCTTGTAAAGGATCATCTTGGTTTTCGGCTGAAGCCAGAGTTTCTTCTGAATTTTCTCAAATACCCATTGCCTTAGATCTACCTGTACCAAAACTGCCTCCTTATGCTGAATATCCCATTTTGCAAACCAGTTTTCTACATCCTTAAACCATCCCTTGTCCCTGCTAGATTGCATAGCCATTTGAGGAACTCTTGATTGTTCCATTTGTAGCAATTTCTGAAGATATCTGATACACCTTAAGATGGCTTCACCCTCTAATGGCATGGTCCCACTTTCTGCCAGCATCATGGGATATGGAGTTTGGGCTTTTACCCCTAACTCTAATCTCAAGAATTTCTTCAGGACTTGCTCTACATCTTCCCAAAGACCTTGAGGCAAACTTGGTCCCCAAATTTCACATCCATATAAAACCACACTTTGTACTAGTGAATTAAAAAGTCTTATTTTAAGATGCCAGGACCACAGGAATGCTTTCCTGCACATACTCTGCATAGCATACAGGGCCTTATGCCCGCCATCAATTCTCTGATTAACACAAGTGTTCTATCTATGATTTCTGTGGAATATTAGTCCTAAATATTTATAGGAGTCACATGGGCTTACCATATTTCCCTAATATGTGAAGGATGCTTGCTCAATAGCTCCGACCGTCATAGTATTCGTCTTTTCCAAGTTAACTTGCATCCCTGTGTCATCACAAAATCTCGCCAATCCATTCAAGTGTCTCCGCATATGCTCCTTAGAACGTGAAAAAATCACGACATCGTCAGCATACATCAAAAGCGAAAGCACATATCCATGGATTTCAACACCGCCTGGACAATTCTCCTGCAACACTTCCTCGAGTCTATCAATAAACAGCCCGAATAATGTGGGGGACATAGGACAGCCCTGTTTAACCCCGATTGTGCTCTCCGTATAATCTGGTTTTTCCAAAGAGAGAGGCCATGAGAGCTGAACCAAGATCTTCTCATAAAGAAGACTTACCGCATCTTGCAAGTCCTTCGGGACATTTAATTGGTCCATGCGATCCCACAGTTGAGCTCATGGAACCTTATCAAAAGCTTTTTTGAAATCAACAAAAGCTACATAAACAGGTTTTTTCGTACCTTTTACCATGTCAAAAATAGCTTTGAGCACTAACAAATGGTCCAAAGTCGACCTATTAGTCCGAAAACCTGCCTGTGATTCTGCTCTTTTATGGTTGGTCTCTGCCCATGCACTGATCTTCTTTTCTAAAATAGTTGCAATGAGTTTTGAAAATATGCTGCTAACCAAAATTGTCCTATAATTATTCACTTCCAATAAAGATCCGCTCTTATATATAGGAATCACCCTGTTTATCTGCCAATCCATCGGAATTCCTTGAGACATAGCTACTGTGAGCATTTTCGCAATGTTTAGATGAATTTCTTTTTGCCGCCTACTTCGGATTTCTGCGACGAACCCCGCCACATCCTTTGCCTTATCATTTTGCCGGATCTCTCTCTCTCTCTCTCTCTCTCTCTCTCTCTCTCTCTCTCTCTCTCTCTCTCTCTCTCTCTCTCTCTCTCTCTCTCTCTCTCTCTCTCTCTCTCTCTCTCTCTCTCTCTCTGGAAGCCTTGTGAAATCGTATCATGGCAAAAAAATGAAAACACAGCAGAAGGAATATGATTCTGAGGGAGAGACTTCGGGATCAGTGTGAGAGATTTCATTAGCGGCAATCTGGAAGGAGCTTACTGAATTTCGGCAAGAATCGGCCAGAAGAGAAGATAATTTGATGATGGAAAGCAGACACCTTAGGGCAGAAAATGAAGCGTTGCGAGCCAATATGGAGCAAATGCGTGGAGAAATCGATATGGTGAAGTCTGAAATTACAGATTTGCAAGCAACAACAGAAGAACCGGTTATGGCAGAGATCGAGCAGCTCAAAATTGGAGGAGAGGAGAGAAGGCTGTCTCTCGAGGTCTAACAGCGTCCGTTAGGCCTCAAAATTTGGTTTCCCGCCGGAGAACTACTCCATTGAATCATTCCGGTAGGCCAAGTTTTTGTGGGATAATTCCCCTCCAATTTTGAATCGGCCTCCAAAATATGGGATATTTCTTCCCCTGTTCCTGCTAGTAGGTAAGCTTTGTGGGATATTTCGTTTGCTGTGTTCTTTGCATAGGGTTCCATTTGTCGGCCGTTCTATCATCGATCCAGTGATTATCGGAATGATTGCCATGCTGCTACGTGCTCTTACAATCGGATTCGCATTCCAAAGGTTCTGTTTGCAGCTTCTAAACGAGCTTGACGACCCAATGTATCTATTCGATGACGATGACTTGCAAGAAAATAACAGTCTGTTCTTCTGTGCTGCCTCATCTTTGATGTTAGCTGGATCATGCCGGGTTAGAAGGCCACCTAGAAGATTTTGGATTGCTCCAAGACAAAGAACACAGTGGGATAATATTGATAACCACGCATGGAATTGTCTACCTTATTTTGAAGATGATATGTGGCATCAATTTTACAGAATGAAGAGGGCCAGCTTTGAGAGACTAGTCGGGCTTGTTGTCCCCTATTTGATTAGGCCAGGGGTTAAGGTTAGGCCCCCTGTTGATCCCAAGAAGGCTGTTGCCATGGTTCTTTACTTTCTGGCACATGGTGACATGCCTTTGCATGTGGGTCAGAGATTCTATGTTGGAAAAGCTACAGTGCAGAAATATACTAAAAATATTACACTATTGTTGGCTTCGAAGACAATGCTTTACAAAAGGTTTGTAGCCATGCCTTCTGGAGCAAGACTAAATGTATAAAAGAATTTCATGATGCAACAGGATTGCCAAATGTGTATGGTACTGTTGACGGGTCCCATATCTTTTTATGGAGGAAACCCAAGAAGAGTGACAAAGGTGATGACTATTATAGTCGATACAAAAGACACTCATGTCTTCTGCAAGGTATTGTCACACACAGCAGGTTGTTTATAAATGTCTGTGTTACAAGAACTGGATCAGTCCATGACTCAAATCAGCTCAAGAAGAGTTCCATATACAGCAAAATTGCATCGAAACTAATCTTGAAAGAACCAGTTGTAACCTTGAGTGGCAGAAAATTGAAGAAATGTCAACCCACTGAAGACCAAATCCAGGTTAACATTCCTCTATTTTTGCTCGGTGATTCTGCCTATGCTGCTAGACCCTTCCTTTTGAAAGTTTTTCCTCAGAATCATGGACCGTATGGCAAGTTTAATAAAAGGATTTGCAGGAGTAGAGTCTGTGTGGAAAATGGGTTCGAGATTGTGAAAGAGAAATTCAGAATTCTCAAACATCTGCCTGTGCATACATGTTGGCAAGGCCTCCAAGATTATACATGCTGCTTGTGTGCTTTGGAACTTCTGTATTATGGAAGACATGGAATGGGACATGCTGCCAATCGAAGAAGAGTCTGATCCAGTTTATTACTATGAGACTGAAGCTATGAACAGAAGTCTAAAGAAACAAGGAGATCAGATGAGGCATGTGTTGTTTGAGAACTTGGATGGGCATGTGCTGATGTAATATTTGATGATTCAGTCAGCAAATTTCTTTCATAATTTGTTCTTTCTTTCTTGTTCTCGAATATTATTGATTTCATCTTATCTGGACCTGAAGTAAGTCTTAAATACAAACAACACCATTCTGCTAGAATAACTGAAGTTGAAATAGAGATTTTATTCAAAATGTCACTGCAGTACAACTGAGTTTCTGTGCATACAAATGAAGAACAGCTTAAACTTGATACGTAGTCCTCAACACTCTATGATCTGCATTAACAGACACAATCAGAAAGTGGAGACAAAACATAGAGAACATGTAAACTAAACAACAATCCATAGCTGGAAATAGAGATAGCAATGTGACAAGTATTCAGAAAATAAAAAGATATTGTATTCCTTATTAATCATCAAAACATTTTACATCATTAAAAAAACATCTTTTGTCGTATATAAGCTGAAGGGGTTGCCAGGAGGCTTTTCATAGCAAAAATTTTTGCTTTACAAAAGAACATTACAGAAATAAAAACAAAACAAAAAAAAACAAGGCAGGAGGATCTTCTTTTCTTCATGCACAGAGTTCGCAGTACTCGGTGACAGTCTTCACTTTATGCAATGCCCATTTCCCTGCATGCTAGATGTAGACACAATCCACATGGGCTTTTTGTCTCAAAGGTGCTGCTTCTGCCCAAGACAAGACCTCAGCTTCGATGATGACTCCCAAATCCAGAAAATTCATCACGGCCCGCTGTGACAAAGAGCAGTGGATGACCTTGTGTGATAGAACTTCAACTTCTTCAACCTCGGCTTCGATAGTTGGAGAAGAATCTTGAACTTCATCTGCTAGAGCACGGGAGGATATGCAGGGGGGAGGGAGGAGGAGGAGCAGGGGCCGAAAAAGTTGAGGATGAAGACTCCTCCCGAACTTCTTCAACAGAAGTTTCTGGCCAAGAAGAGTATTCGGAGTAGTAATTTTCCTCCGAATCTGAAGTCTCATGGGAGACTTCAGATGAATCAAGGGGGAAAGAATACTCCTTCCTGGAGTATTCTTCCGAAGAAGAAGAGGAAGAGGAGGAGGTCGGAGGGCTCAAGGAGGATCTTGGACGCTTTGGTGCCATTTCGTTCACGCTTTGAGTTGAAGGTAGAGGGGACGTTTAAATGGGGCAAATTGATAAGACTGGCATTTAATGCTTTATGTTATAATATATACATGCCTAGATTGAAGTACCAATCGTTGAATATTAAGACAGTTAACCAATTTGAGACAGATCTAAAAGAAACAAAAAGAAAAGTATAACAGAATGTAGGAAAGTGAACATCATACCTTTATTCTTTGTTTTTGGCTGTCAGTTTGGCAATTTCAAGAAGTGTGTCCTTTGTCATCTGACATATGCTCTTGGTCATTGCTGCCATAGATTCAACAATCTTCAAAGAATTTGCAGAACGAATTATCTCCAATTCCCTAACCAATTCCATTTTCTTTGCAGATTCTTCTTTAATGAAATCCAGTTTCTTCACTTCTGTTTCTCCAAAAGTGCTTGCCATTTGTGAGATTCCAACAGCAATATCTTCATCAATCTGCAATCTGGACTTTTTTCTGTCAGTTGGCTTTCCACAAACTCCAGGTTGATTGCATGCTGCAGATCTAGGGCTGGAGAAGTATGTGTTGTTACCTGTGGGGGTTCGACTATTTGGCATTTCATGCATTCTTGGGCTACCTGAATTATCTATGTTGACATTGACATTGGGAATGTCTTCAGTACCCTCAAAGGGGTCATCGAAGGCAGCATCAAATCCAACTGTCTCAAAGAAACTGTCAGAAAAATTCGTGTACAAATCTGCAGCCTCAAAAGCTTCATTTCCAAAAATTTCCCATCATCACCAGCCCCTGGAATGGGGTTATCAGATGTCACTCCATATTTGACTTCTTCCATTCTTTCATACCACTGCCAGCTTGAAGGCTCAGAACCCGTTTGACTAGAAGCCTCTTTCTCATCCATGAATTTTGCCTGTAGTTTATCCCATTTGTTCTTCAGTTGCCTAACTTCTACTAGTCCATCAACAATTGGTTGTAATTTCACAAGAATTTCTCTCCATTGTAAATTAGAAAGATTTAGACTGCCATTAGTAACCAGTTTCATTTCATTGAGAAGGTTCAGAAAGGTGGAAACACCCTGATCTGTCATTGGACTCGAGCCTTCCTATTCTTTGTGTCAATTTGCTTGGGATTTTCTTTTTCTTGAACGATAAGAGCCATTGAATTATCGGGCTGAGAAGAATCACTCACAGTACTGGGAGGTGCTTGAATTTCGCTGAGAACTCGCTTGCATCTCCTTTCCTTTGGCTCTTTTGCTGTTACAATTGGCTCAGAAATTGCCTCCAAATCCACGTTCATTGAAATCTGCCCTGTCATCTTTCGTGTCTTCCTTGGAGCCATTTTCTCAATGCGAGGAGGCACAAAGGGTTTGCTGCTTGATGGCAGGGCAGATCTAGTTGCCTTAGACATTGGAGTCTATAGAAATCAAGCTAATCAACCAAGAAACAATATCTGCTAGGCTAGAATTTGATAACAGAACAATGTAAGATCGAATTCAATTGAATAAATAAGGATTGAAAGGGCTGAGAAATACCTCTAGAACGGAAATTAATAGCGCGGATGGAAGAATTAGAGGGAATTCAAGGAATTGCGTGGCATTGAAGACCAAAAAACAGGGGAAAATGACACCCCGGAATTTCGATGAGGGAAAGTTTTCAGTCATGACATTCAGGCGACATAATTTTAGGGGGTTGTTAAGTTAGTGGTTAATGGAAACGCTCCTAACGGCTGTTAGGGGCGAATCATCTCTCAAGGTGAGAGTCGAGTTTTCCCACTCTCACCCATCTCTCATTATCTCTCACCTCTCGTATTCTCTCGTATTCTTTCTCACCTACTCTAAGTCTGCATGTGGCCAAGGCATCTCTCTCTCTCTCTCTGGCGAGACTGATGATCATTTACAGGTTTCCAACTTATGCCCAGCAATGCTGGGCACTGTTACTAGTAACTTAATAACTTTATAAAATAAGGCTACGGGCGAGCCCTTTTCTTTTAACATATTCCTCGGCTCGGCCTCGGCCTCGGCTCGGCTCGATTTTGACTTGTTTTGCACTATTGCTCTAAGTTATTCCTCGCCTCGGTTTGGACAAAAGCAAGCCTACCCATGTACTCCTATAATTCCATAGTATCACCGTTAAGAGCTTACTCAGCAGGTGTTGTCCTTGTTCACCATTCATTTCAATTTTAAGGCAAGGAATTGCTTATCATCGACAACACCGACATCAACACCAGGAGCTCCGAAGATTTTGCAGGCAAAATTTTTTCTCGGCAAATGAAAACAAAAGGTTTGCCAGGGCTCACAGGATCTTGAAGAGCACAAATCTAATTCTTGCTTCCAGCTATTTCCCTGCATAGTAATCGTCCAAATCCCCCAGCTACAATTGCCCAAAACTTCAAAATAGGAAATCCCTTGTTGCTTCCCTTGTATAGCCAAAATTTCCCTCTGGGAAATCTATGTTGCTTGCAGCGATGGCAAACCATAGTGGGAAAAAAATTTAGCGTTGGTTTGTGGGATTTTAAGTAAAATTTGCCACTAAATACTTCAAAACACAGTTGCATTTTGTTGATCAAAATAATCCAAATATCAAAGGTATTTTGGTAATATACGCGTACTCAAGAATGTAAAGTGGTATGTTTTGCATAAACGACAATTTCGAGAAAGTACAGTTAACACATGGCGAGCATTGCGAGAGGCAGAATTTGTTGTAGGTTGTTTTATGTTACATGGAATAGCAGGGGGGGCATTACGTTTTACAGGGCCCATCGGCTATCTCCAGCCAGGCAAAGGCGGTAGCTTGACTAGCTCAAATAGAATGGTCGACCTCGGCCATTCCACAACGTTAAGGAAAGCAAGACTTTGGCTATGGCGATGCTACAACATTAAGGGAAGCGGGATTCAGGTTTCAGCCAGAGTTTGGCTATGGAATTTAGCCGGAGTTTGAAGAGGGATTCAGGTTTCACCCAGAGTTTGGCTATGGAATTCAGCTGGAGTTTGGCTAAGAAGTTCAACCGAAGTTTGACTATGGAGTTTCAGAGAATTTGGCTATGAAGTCTTGTCAAAGTTGGTTTAGTCATTTCCTGCCGTTTGCTTGACTGAAGCTTCACGCAGGTTCTTGATTGTGCAGTAACTGGCTATAACAGGTCATACTAGAATGGCTTTATCAATTTTCCATTCTTGAATAGAATGGTCACCATGTGGCGCCATAAAATTGGATGGGACAAGAATTTATACAAATTTCCTTGACGTAAAAGAGAAGCAAAACTTTGAGTTATGCTTGTCTTTTTTGCACCTCCATATCCGAGAGCCTTATTTATCAACCATGGTCATGTTTGAAAAAAAAAATACACGGGGTCTTTGTGGACTTTTGGATGAATTTTTTTACGGTTGTCATGTTAAAGCCACGTCAAGAGAAACAAGGTGCTGCGCACAGAGGTTTGCCCTCCATGGCATGAGGGTGAAGTGGTTTAAATCATACTTCAATTTCATGTTTTCACAATCAATCAAAATTGTTACTTCAATTTGATACCATGACATTATGAAGATTGGCCCTTAAATACATGCTTGTTATAGTAAATGGTCAACTGAGCCACTTAGAGGTATGTTTGTTCTAGTACCTAATGAGACGGGTTTCATGGGCCTTGTATGTTGTATATCCCCATTGTATGTATAATTTATCCAGATGTCCCTTTTAATAATATCCTGACTTTGAATTCTTGAGAGCACTCCCTCGTTATGCGCCCTAATGCATGTTAGTTCCATGATGCAAACTTTTCAGGAGAACTTGTAGTGCTTGGTATGCTTTGGATCCTCTCCCTTGCACTTTGTGTTCTCTTGAAAGTGCGATTTCATAGGTTTGCATGCCCCAAACCGAGTTTTTTGTCCTCTCCCTAATGATGTTGTTCAAGTTTTTTTACTTGACATCGTGTTCACCTCATGCCCTCTCTCCTCTCGTGTTGAAAAGTCTTTAGTCCTGTTTCATTGGGGAACTCAAGCCTTAAACACCAGCCTCTGCTCATCAATTTTCATTATTTTGGGCGGCTGTAATAAGTTATCACCTATTACATTTTATTATCACCTTTTGAGTTAATATTTTTTCTAAAGGTCTTAGGCCATTAGTATACGCTTATCATCATTGGAGGGATATTTTTGGGTTGCCCCAAACCCTTGTTTATGTGGGTTTATGGCATATCTTAGGTATATGCTGGAATATACCTAGGATATGCCGATGACTGCTACAAACCAGTGTTGCCTGTAAACTGGCGGTCAGAATAGTAGTGCCGGGCATTACGGTGACCAGGCAAAAGATTGCATCCGGTTTTGAAGTTCCTGGAGGCTTGCAACAAAGGTTTCGCTAAGTTTTCTAAGCACTGTTGCTTCAATATATGCATGGGCAATTTTAAGGAAAAGAGATCGGAGTTCCTTTCTTTCATTGTGGAAGATATGTGGTCGGCTATAACGCTGAGTATTTTTTGAAGTTTTGCAGTTTTGCTAAGTATGAAAATGTAAAGGATAATCTCCAGGATGAGCCTGATAGTCCATGCTTGAGTTTGAACTTAGCATGGAGAAAGGCAAAGGAGTCCAGGGATATAAGAATTGTCCAGGCCAGTAAGCCACCAAACTGGCGTACTCATACGAAATGTAGACGTTGACTTGGAAAGATCTCCCTCGATTTGAAGGTGAATGGCAGCAATGGGACTAAGGAAATACAGAGCTTCAATCTTGAGAAGGAACCAGAACCAGAAGATGATGATACAAAGTTTAGCCAGATATCATGCAGTAACAAAATAGAGAAAACACTACACGGAGGAGTTTCCAACGCACATTGGTTCTTATAGGTTGGCAACTTTATTCCCCATAGTAGACAGAATTTTATGCTCTCTTTCCAGCATCTTTTCTCAATATGGATCCTTCATATTCATCTTGCTCGCGTCTCAAATTGGGCTTCTAAGTTTGCAAGTCATTGTTAAAACTCATTCAATGCATGCATTTCCTGCAAGATCTTTATAGTTCTATGTTGCGGCATGATGCCAGCTTTTGTGTTCTAGTCATGGCAGCAATACTTGCTAAGAAATTTAAGGTGTACATATACTTAGCAAATTCATGTGTAGGTTCACAGTTTTCTTCCCTTTTAGCCTGGAGAATGCACTCTTATATGTCTGACATGGATTAATGTACATCCACAGGCTTTTGTTTCTGCAAAAGCAGAACAAGACGCAAGGTGTCAAGTTGCGTCATCACAAGTACAAAGGAAATATGGCAATGACGTGATAGAAAATGGAAGGCATCCAAGCATATACATTTATCAAAATGGCGACCATGGGTTAAGAAAACCCTCACTGCAATGAACCCAACAACAACCACCAGGAGCAGATCCTAAAGGCCCTCCTGTGAAGTTGTCTGGAAGCTCTCCAGCTCCACCCTTTTATGGATTTTACAATGGTTACGTTGGCTATAATGAACACATATCAAAAAACAACTCCCAATACTTCTGGCAAGGTGACAATGCACATGATTTAGAAGGGCACCATGCAACTGTTGACATACCATCTGCAACAGTCTAAGAACTACTCTTACGAATAATGGTATTTCAAATTCAAAGATAGATGCTGGCTTATGGTATGGTTATGTGCCCGTGCATCAGACTGCACAGCAGCTCCATCAAGTAGCCACTTTACAAGTTGGAGCACTTCGTCATCAGATACAGGTACATGCATCAAACACGGCATTGCAAAATTCGTTTTTCTCCAACTCCAAATCCTTTTATGATCCTTCCATGGAGTACACAGTAGATGGATCACAGGTGAGTCACATTCAAACTCCTAGATTATTTTGGGACCAAGGAAAGTTTTCCACCCTTTTGGACTGCCAAGGTACAAAGGCAGATCATAAGAAAGTTGTAAAGACTTCTGTTACTGGTGGGGGGCTTGAGCTGAATTCAGTTCCAAATGAGCCTCCTCAACTGAAAATGATTACAGAGTTCCAAATAGAAGACCATTTCGAGATGCATAAATCAACATTGCAAATCAAGAAAATCACAAACAGGAGGAAAATAAAGTCAGTGAATCAGATCAAGCTACGTTGGCATCAAGCAATGAAGTAATGGAGCCCACCAAAGAGCGGAATAATGGAGAAACAGTTTTAAGTAAAGCTGTTTAGTTCCTTTGCTGAGACCTAATTCAACTGAGTTTGCAGCATCTTTGCTGCTTGGCCTCTGTGCTTCTGAGGATGCTACTCCTGAAAATGATGTACTCGCAGGGAGAGAGAAAACCCCACTAGTTTTAAAGAAACATGTGGCTTGGTTTGCAAATGCAATACCGATGGAAACAGATTCCACTAAATGCACTGACATTGGCACATCGAATTCTGAAAGTTCTGCGCAATCAGCAGAAAGACCTCTTGAAAAGAGAGTAGAAAGTTCATCTTCCAAGCGCAAGCAAAGAAAAAGAAACAAGCAACTAAAATTGTTGAACCTGTAATTCTCATTTTGGCAGGATAACGGATTCCTTCCAAATACACAGTTTTGTGCTGAATACATCATGTCATTCATTGATGTCTAGATAAGTGGACTTGAGAAATGGAGACCTTAATCATTTTCTCCTCTTTTTTTTGCATTCGGGTGTTGAACATTAGAGATAGCCATATCAACTCTTGTACATTTTAAGAACTGCAAACCAGCAATGTATAGAATTGTTGATAGTTGACTAACTATTAAGATTACATGGTATCTTAAGAAAAGATGCCATTAGAAAGTTTGTAAATGTGATTGTTGGGAACATGAAAGCTGTTAACTTCCCACGTAAAAAAAATACAAGTACATGGCCGACTGCTATTGGGTGCTATTTTTAAAGTTATTTAAGAAACTGTACTGGATGCTGGATAGAGGCTACGCGATTTTTGAATGATCTGGGGCATTTTTGTCTTTTAGTTGTTTTTATAGTTATACATACAATATGCTGCATGCTATGACTTGTGGAAAATTAGTTTATAGGACTTGGAAAAGAAAGGAACTTTGGGACTTGGAAAAGAAAGGAGCACTTTAACGTACCTTACATTTTTAGGTACGTTCTTCTCTATTAATGCCTCTGATCTCTGGTGTTGTTTTAGAAGAGTGGTGGCCTAATTTGGGGATGGCATGATGAGGTAGGGTAGTCCTATCCTCTTGCCTAGAATTACATTCACGGTGGCAATATAATATGTAAATTACATGGTTTCTGTTTTTTGGCAATTAGTAATTCCCTTTGGAACTAAATATTTTGCATAAACAACATAGGAGCACTTTAAGTGTAGCAATACAGCAGAAAAGCACACATCGGTGACTAGCCTTGATGTTATGTTTACCAAAGGAGTTTGTTTTTCTTTTAAGAAAGTTTTTCATGAAACCACCTTGTTCTCAACCTTTTCGTCTTTTTCTAAATTACTTCTTTGAACGAATGGGTTTCATGTTCATAGATGAACTCAACTCGATTGAATCTGACCGTTCAATGTTATACTATACATATGCAATTTCACATATTTGCTGCAAATATAATACATGGTTGCAAATATTTCAAGTTGCTGCATTTTGACGAGTAAACATGTTACCATGTATATCATTTAACTACTGATAGAACCTGTCTATCACAGCAATATCCAGTTGTGACATGTTTTGATTCACCTCCATATTTCTCCTTGGAAAGAGCTGCAGCTCCATACTTTGAAATAAAAGTAAATTTCTATATTGAGGGTTTCATATGATCTTGTGAATTTGCTAAAATGTTTTAATGCCAAGAAACATATTTGATAATAGGTCTAGTGTCGTTTTATGAATGACTCCCCATCCTTCCATCCTTTATAGAGGGTGAGACCTACAAAAGGGATATTTTATTTTGTTATGATCTGAAGATGCCATCAGATTTTGTACCCTTCAATAAAGGTTGACATAAATGTTGAGATTATATTAATGCATAAATGCATCTACCTCAGTTAACTCATATTCACTTTATTTACAGATGGGGAAGTTGAGAATTTTTCTTTGCATTCCATTCCAGTGGTGATTGATTCGTCCGAAAAGTACAAGCCAAATTGCGTACTTGTAGTCATTGATTTCCTTTTTCGCCACGGGTAAGCAATGCTGATCCATGTGAGCCTGCTCACCTATTCTCCACTATAGGTGAACTAACGCCCCCCCAAGCCTAAACCACCAAAATAACAAATACCCTTATCATTTCTCTGAAACACAACGATGTGGAGCTGCGCTATTAGTTTGAACCTAAATATGAATCTGTTGAACTTAGTGCAAGCTCTAAACAAAGCTACAAGAGTATGATATATGCTATTGTTCTGCATTCTTGGGTATAAGTTAAAGCATGTTCGGTTTGACCACCTTTAAGATATCCTGATATAAGGGGTCTAGGATTCTCATCCCTATGAAGCAACAAGTTGAAAGTAGGTTGAGCATCATAGATTTTTGCAAGATCTCCTACCATCTAACTGGAAAAATGAACAGACTCATTCTCATTAACCATAAAAGACATGATACGTGGATTGACAATCATTAAGTTGTTAGTCTGGTTTGGTAAGAATCAGGTTCGCAACATTCAACGTAACTTAAAAGATGCCATTATTCCAAATTTTCAAGTTAAGAATATGTGTTATCTTTTGTTTCAGATGGTACTAAATTCTCCATGATTTTAATTTGAATCTGAATTGAAATTCCACACGTCTCTTTCTTGGATATAGCACCATATATTGCCAACAATTCTAAATTCATAATATTGCTATCAATTTGAAAAATTCATTTGTTCGTATTCTAGCATGACAGGTACTTAAAACCTGGTCAAAGAGGCTACTTACAACTTTTATATCGGTTGAGACAAGAAAGATGCTTGTAGAAGCTTATTGAATTAAAGTCATATGCTTCATATGCATTATAAATACATGCCTCTGCAGACAAGCTTATATAGTTTTTAAGCAAAATAATAGCGCTTTTGAGCAAACATTTTAAGTCACGACGCAATAAATGTAAGTAGGCCTCCCTTTCATGCATTCATCGTCTACAAAATGGCTATTTCGGGGGGAAGGGGGGGAAGGGTTGAGAGGGAGAGGGAGAGGCGGATTCCCATAAAGTCATGGTATCAAGTATTCTATTGTCTAGATGTAGCAATTTGAATTGATTGTCAACACATGATTTTGAACTATGATTTAAGCCACTTCACTCTCCGACCATGGAGGGCAACCCTCCGTGCGTAGCACCTTGTTCCTATAGGTCTTTAAGCCATTAGTATATTTTTATCATCACTAAAGGGATATATATCTTCCATAATGTTTTTCCCTTTACATATCTTGTATAGACCTTAGGTCCTTGGACTATTTCCTTATACTTGCCTTTATTGCAAGGATATGCATCAAATTATACACTTTATTTTGCTTTCATCATGTACAACATTTGATTAAAAAAATAATAATAAATAAATAAATAAAATAAATAAAATAAAAATCAATAGCATGCGCGACATCCTCAAACTCATATCTATACTTAGCTGCCACGGTTAAAAGGGCAATGGCTCTGCCAGCGCTAAATTCTTGTAGATATAAAAAGATTCACAAGATGAGTGATGAACCATATTTTGAACAATAATCTCCAAATAAGGGAAATCCTCGATAGTGAGTGCCCTTTAAGTTAAGATGAGGACAAAAATAACTACTGGAGTACCAGGCATAAATGCCCTTGATTCGAGTAACCTTTCGTTTCCTGGAGTTTTAAGGCCCAATAGTAGCGATGTAGAATGATTAAGATGAAAGAGAGAGCAAACTTGCAAAGAGGTAACTTAAGAGGGTACAACAAGGTCCAATGCAACCGAATGAAACTACATTATGCTCCAGAGCCTAGATATGCAATGCCTGAACCTTCAAGGTTCTCTAGGAAAATAACACGTGCCAGATCAACATGTCTAGTCCCATTCACTATTCGTTAACAATTAGGTATTGCCACATTCTCAAGGGGAAATGTGGTGTCCAAATCAAATAAATTTGTCCACGCTATCTACATGCCATCCAAATGTTTATACACAAAAGAAAGGTCCGAGATTATCAGCACCTGAAAATTGCACAACGCTAGCCATGCTCACTTCCATACACAAATTTGCCTGGTGTTTTGCTTATTTCAATATGTTCCTCACTTATGGCTCATCATCATGTAAATGTGGAACACAAGGATCATAATTTGTACTCTCCAACAGAATTGTAGAGCCATTTTGTACATGAAGAGTAAAAAAAACCAATAGTTAAAGCAAGAAAAGAACCAGGATTTCCACGTAAATCAAGTTTTTTAATTCGCCCTGAAACATTTGTATAGAACAGCACATTAATCATAAATCTAACTACTAACATCAATAAATAAATCTACATGAGACATGAACAATCGTATGCACCAGCTAGCAATTTAATCACACTTTAATCACTTCTAGACTTCCGATAAGTACAATGTGCCACAAGCCACGCCCCATTAGAACACGACATGTGATTAGGATTCATGACATGGCATCAGAATGGTCCAGATTACAAGATCAATAATAGACATAGAATATTATGGATATTCTCTAGACTAGGCGCCTTAAACCTAGACACAAATAAGCCATGACGCGTGGCTTTTTAATGCAAAAGCTTAGACAAAATACATAGATGACTCACTAATATTGAAATCACAACAACTAACATATTTAAACCACTCAGGCATCTACAATGCTGTTAATATTTACGTCTAGGGGTGACAATAAATCACTCTCTCCTGTTCCCCTAAGCATACCAACTCCTAACTTATTCCTGCACATCATACATATAATCACGACATGGTATGAAAGTAAGAAGATAGAACAGTAAGTGCAAAAGGAATGGAAAAGGTATGACATGCAAGGGTTCACAAATGGCTGCCATGGTACTATCATTTTAGAAGCAATAAAGTGATTGCAAAAATGATCTAGGAGGGTTCTAATATTACTTTCAAGAAAAATCATAGAGGCTATCTTTATCACATTAAGGATTCAATGTAAGCCGCTGCAGTCCTTTATCAATTTCATGAACTTCAGAATGTTTTCAACCTTCCGTTCCTGAATGTTCCTTGTATTTTGGTGAACAGTAGGATACTTTTTAAACGTTCTAAAGTTCAGCAACAAAAAAACTGATTCATTTTGCTATAGTTGGTTGTTATTCAATAACATATCGACCCTGACACTGTAGCTACAGTCAAGGATTGTGGAACTTACGTGGATTTGCTGTCAACCTGGACTGTAGAGCCATGGCAAGGTCTTGCATACTTTCCAAATCAAGAAGATTAAAACTTGCGTCTAAACTATCCAAGCCACCTTTCACCTTTAGTATGACTTCTGATAGTAGATTTGCTCCAGCTCGTCCAATACGATTTTTACTATGAGATCACACATTAAAAGCTAATTTAGACAAGCCTTTGATCTTAATATTTGAGTATTTGAGTCAATAACATCATACAAGAAACCAGTCTCCCAACCTAATATTAAGTTGTTTTAAGACTATGAGTATTGATCAATGCTTTTTGAAGTTCTATTGAACAGCCAGTCGAACCAAGACCAACTTCTGACATATTGAGACTTTGAACCGTGCCCCGGTAAGGAACCTTGCCAAACCAATGGATCTGGACCTGCGAGAGGATGTGTAGAAAACACAAGAATGGATCACTAGAGAATAAAGGTGTGAGAATAAAGAGCAAAAGAAAGAATAGGTATCCAAGAAATTGACTCACAAAAAGCAACCAACTAATAACTGTACATGGCCTGTGTCAGCCTCAGCCGTTCATCTATTATATTACATATGTTAGTTCCAGTTCAACAATACATTTTGAACTCTTATCAGATTATAAAGTTAAGCTGATGACGTGGTCTGATTGTATCACGTGCTTGAACTCAAAAGCCATCTGCTATAAGGAGTACTGCACCAGATTCCATTTATTGACACATGGGTTAAATCACCAAGGTTCACCATGGATCTTCAAGAAGATGAGCAAGCCAAATCATTTCTTGAGTACCACCACAACAAGCCTAAACCTCAGCATCTATAATAAACTAGCTATTTTAAGCCTATGTACATGATAATATTAGAACTTAAAATCTAGTTGAGTCCCTTTTGTTATCAATTATCTGGGCAAAATTTTTGCATCTAAGTACGATTTAAGTATCATGCCAATTTGGCTGACGGAACTTTCCTCTGTCAGAAGTAGCTTTAACATACCAAATCCTCTTGACTATATTTTGGACAAAACCTTGCTCGGCCTGTCATACGGAAAGGATGAGTGATTGTTAAGTAAATAAATACACAAAGCTAGTTATTTGTACATTGTGGCATCATGTTAAATGCCGCTCGACTAAACCACTTTGTTAATGTAGGTGTCCATGTTGAACACCGTTGGAACAAGTACTTTAAAGTTATAATGTGGCCCACGTGTACTTTACACCAATATAGCACTAATCTGACTACAAATTGATAGCTAGTAGAGATACATGTGGACTGGCCTCGTCTCCTCAATTCCAGTAGGACTTAAAGACTTCTTTGCTCAAAATTCCTTCACAACCTCGCAGTTACGTGTACTTTAAGCTGATATAGCACTAATTTGATTACTGATTGACATCTAGTAGAAATACATGTGGACTGGCCTCGTCTCCTCAGTTCCAGTAGGACTCAGAAGACTTTTTTGCTCAAAATTGCTTCACAACCTCCCAAACTGCACCTTCTTATCCTCATCTAATATGTGCCAAGATTGATTGAAAGCTGCTGCTCCTACTGCCCCAAGACGTTTCTGCTGATCCTCATGAAGTTAGTTTCCCTGCTCTTGCCTAGAGAGAAGGGTTCCTGCTTAGAGATCTTGATCCAATTTTTGCAAGGCCTTAGGGATCTTTGTAAGGTCCAAGACGACTGTGTCCCCAATTCTGTGAGGAGTTTCGAGAAAGCAAGAGAATACAAGCTTGAAGGCACCTAAGAAACTTGACTCACAAAAGGATGTAACTAATAATTGTACACGGCAATCAGCTATATGATGTGGACATAGCACAAGATACAGCAATAAAGCATGACAGTTAAAACAAAATAAAAAGTAAATGCAAACTTTCTAGGGTAAGTCTTAACATTTTGATCCTGCAAACAACCTTAAATATGTTGAGAGCTTACATCCCAAGATAATTATCTGCAATAGATAAGCTGCGTAGCCCAACAGTTTTAGCTGATAGAGCACCTAGAACTTCTGAAATGCCATCACAGCTTATATCGCAGCTTGAAATATCAAGATCTTCCCAAGTGCACGTGGTACAACCCTGCACATACTCTGCTATGGTCCTGAGTGTCAAAGTAAATTTAGTATTTCAAATCCGCAAAGTATCATGTGCTCAGGTAAAATCAGAAAACCTGCCACCATCATCTCCAATTGGATTGTTTTAGATGGGTCAAACATCCTAAATAGCAGACCAAATCTCGTATCGAATTCAACATATTTGACCTAAAAGACAATTAAAGTTGCTTAATACAAAATCTCTAACAGCAAAAACAAGAAATAAGATAAGATAAGAGAGACCTCAGGTCCAACACGTTGATTACAGGTAAAAAAGCTTCTTTTCTCATAGAAGCAGAACATAGACGCCATTTGCTTTCCAAGCTGAAATGAAGAGATTGAGTGGGAATTAGTTATTTACTTGGAATGAAAGTCTTTCAATTCAATATTGTTGCCAGTTGTTACCTGGTTGTCCCCCAAGTGCATATAGGATGGCCTAGGTGGACCCTGAAAGAGCATATTTATGATATTTAATGCAGTCAATTCATAATTAAGCAGTTTATTAGAAGAGATTGTTACAGAAGGGATGTATCTGTAAAAAACATATGCCACATTACTCAAACTACAGAGAATTGGCTCATTCTAAGAAAAAATTGTTATCAGGTGTTTTTGGTACAAAACACTGAAGACAAATTTTCTCACACATAAATCTCTAATATCAACACTCAAGTATGTCTGAAAAACCATTGCCTTGACTATAGGACCATAGCTGTAGAACCACTGGGTTGATATAAGAACAGAAAAGTATATCCAAATTCAGGAGTTCCAATCCTGGAGAATTACTCTAATAAAATTGTATGTTAAACAAAGTATTAGGATCTGTGAGAAGGCCAGATTGTTTATATGCAGAGGAGAGAGCTAAATAAGGAATTAGCAGTGCCAAATCACACTCATGAAAACTTTGAAATACGCGAACATTTTACTTACATCGCACCACAAGATTTACTTTATGACATAAGGTTTCGAACAAGTATGAATTCCCTTATACCGAGAAAGAGATGCTATATAAGTTTTACCGTTTCACAAACTTACCTTGACCGTTAAGAAAAGTCTTGGCTAAACCAATGAGGAAAGGTTCTGGCTCATCCTGTGGTGAAACGAATTTAAATCTGTTTAAATCGGCATCCCAGTCCTAGCCAAGAATACACAAACTCAGGAAGCATAGAGGAAACAACAAATAATTAAACCTACCAGTCTGCCATGCTCTGCCAGAGCACACCTGGCTTAATTCATGATCATCGCGTTGGCTATGGAGGGTAGAAGCAACCACCAGATTGCTACAAACCCAAACCACACCATAATCTAAAGCATCTGCATACTCGAATGTCTAAAAGTAGCACAGAATGAAACACTTCGGCAACCAAAGGCAGATACAAGGATCAACCACGAGAACAAAATTATGAGGATGTAAGTCGTCCAAATGCCCAAATGCCAGGGTACTCGAACCAAGATGGTACTCAGATTCATCAAATTTGAGCTTCTGTCTGGCATGCCGGTTAACCGGTTGGACCATCCTCGATTTAGAATGCAAATGACCGCCAGTAGAGCGCAAATGACCGCCAGTTTACAGGGTACAATCAGTTTGGAGCAGTCATCAACATATTCTAAGTATATTCTAGCATATACTCAAAATATGCCACAACCACATACAAACGAGGGCAACCCAAAAAATACACGGAGTTTTCTTTATTTCATGCTGGTTCAAACATGACCATGGTTGTTAAATAAGACGCTCATCCATATCACCTTATATAAGACACTCATCCATTTATAGAAGCAGTTCCCTTGTACGTCAGACAATACACCCTAGATACGCCATTGTTTGACAGCAGGGGGCTACACGTAAGCAGGTCTTGTGCAGTATTCTGCAGACTGGTTTAGTAGAAAAATGCAAATTGTAAGGTTCCAGCAGAGTGAAGAAGCAGCTGATCGATGAAGATTTTGAAGAGGACCATGCCCGTTCTACAGCGATGCAGATGCCTCTGCTCTTTTTCTCCCGGAATTAGAACTCATTTCGGACATGCTCATGGCCACCATGAACATGATCACCATATTCAGCACCATGGAACGGCCGGTGAGAAAATTGCGAAAGTTGGTCTTCTTGCTGATATCCTTCTTTCTGGTGTCAAGGGTTCAGCTGGGTATTTATCTGGTAGCACTGCCTTAATTGCTGATGCTGCACATTCTCTTTCGGACGTGGTGAGTTTGAATTTCCTTGCCCTTTTCATGCTTGCTATAGGCATTTGCGAATTGTTTATTTCTTGTAATTAGTACTTTGCTGCAGGCACTCAGTGCCGTTGCTGTCTGGTCATTGAAGGCAGCCAAAGCACCTAAAGACAGTGAGCATCCATACGGTAAGTCCTATATTTATTTTCATGAGCTTTGTTTCAATCTATTTTGTATTTGCTTTAAAGCAGGCTTCCCATTTAGAAAACATGGGCACGAAATGCTTCTTCAGCATTTTTTTGAAATGGATTAATCTCTCATATTTTTGTGATATATTCAGGGCATGCAAAATTTGAAACAGTTGGAGCTTTAGCAATCTCGACTGTCCTTCTAGCCACAGGATGTGGCATAGCATGGCACGCATTTGAAGTATTGCAGGCATGTTTGCTCCATTATTAGAGCTGCAATAGTATAACAAGGAAATTTTTCTTTAAATACGTTTGGGAAGGGGTGAACTGTTATGGGACAGTTGACTCCCATATCTAAGTTTGAACCATAAACATTGAAATGGATCTTCAAGAGGCTAGCTCTCCCAACATGCAAGTATGCTGGGCAAGCAATAATAAAATGCCGCTCCGATAAGACCATAATCACGTATGGGTTACTTCCGATACCCAGAAATGATATGTTTTGCCTAGCCAACCAGGAAGACTTTTTCAATTTTGGAGCTCAATATATAAATATCCAGGTTTTAGTATAAACATCAGTTATTTCTATCATGCTATATCTTGCCCATGTGCATCTTCTAAATTATAGGTCTTTCAATATCTTTGTCCTTGGAACAATTGCCAGATGAAAAGGAGGTTTAGTTCGGAGTATAAGGTGACAGCTCATTTTGGATATGCTGAAATAGATACCAACACGCTTTCAAATTTGCTTTGAGCTTTATTAGTCTACATTTGTATGAATGAGCATTCTTAATATGTTTGAAATGGTTTTTATAACTTGGTAGGTAAATAGAGAAGTATCAAAAGGTTGTTTATAGTAGTCAAGTTGTGAATCTATAATTTTCATTCCATTGGGCTCAGCAATTTTTTTTAAATTTCCAGGTATTGCTGCCGACTCTTGCTAATGGGGATATAAATTCAATGGTACATTTGGGGTCTCATGACCATAGTCACAGTCATGGTGGGCATCATCATGGTATAGATATGGAACATAAAGTTCTAGCACTATCTGCAGCTATTACATCCATTGGTGTTAAGGAAGGGTTCGTTCTCTTAGATACCTCTTTTGTAAAAGACACCAATATTTAGTAGGTAATAGTAGGGTACTGAGAATGGATTTGGCTAGGCATTTCCCGCACCTTTTGGTCGTTATATAAACTAATAATCTAACTATATCTACAGATTATATTGGGTAACCAAGAGTATTGGGGACAGACAGGGAAGTCAGCTATTAAAAGCTAGTGCATGGCATCATCGTAGTGATGCAATCTCATCAGTTGTGGCCTTGATTGGTGTAGGTACGTTACAATCATCTGTATTTTTTTTGCTCATTCTGTCATAAATGCTGATATAGGCTGTTATTTTGTCTTACAGGAGGATCAATCATGGGAATCCCATGGCTAGATCCAGCAGCTGGTATCCTTGTATCTGGAATGATTGTAAGGGCAGGATTACAAACCGGCTACCAAAGGTACATCTGCAAGGAATTCTGAAAGCATTGCTGTGGAGATTTTGTATATGGTGTTACATCTCTTTCAGTAAAATTCTTCTGCACTGTCTCTCTATGTTTCTAAGTATATATTAATCAATTGATATGATGTTGTAGATATCGTTCAAACTGCATCAAGTTCAGTTTACACCCTCAATTTTCATGAGGTTGCCATGCGTGGCATCTATTATTAAAGCTTGAATCTCTCATATTTCAGT
Organism: Isoetes taiwanensis; assembly: GCA_021234155.1. NCBI lineage: Eukaryota > Viridiplantae > Streptophyta > Lycopodiopsida > Isoetales > Isoetaceae > Isoetes > Isoetes taiwanensis. The sequence goes on along the minus strand of JAJEKV010000002.1, from coordinate 25,285,436 downwards.
AGATGATGATAGTACATATAGTCTTTCGTGATGGAAGCTAAGCTCATTTCTTGGCAATTAATTCTACCAGTTGCTTAATTGATGTGTTCCTTCCAACTCTTTTTAATGTGGGCTTGTTTTAATTGTGTGTAACTCCTAGCATTTCACAAACATGATCCAGAGTTTTAACTGTTTTTTATGCTATTCTCAGTCTGCAGGAATTGGTTGATAAAGGTGTCTCTGAGAATGTCCTTTCACCCATCCGAAAAACTGTTTTAACTGTGCAAGGTGTACAGGTGCGTTGTTCCATGGCGATGCTTACACTGTCCATGTCATGTTTCTTGTTATTAGAAGTTTACAGCTGATAACAGTAGGTCTTGTCGATGACTGTTTCACTTCCTCTTTGCTTCCTACCTTTTCTTCTTCTGTGGACGAATGTTACTAGATCAATTTTGATCTGTTAAGTCTCTTGCATAAAAAAATGGCAGGGGTGCCATGATCTAAGAGGTCGCCGGGCCGGATCATCAGTCTACGTTGATGTTCACATTGAGGTTATTTTCATTCATTACCTTTTCAAGTTTATCCTATTTAAAATATCATCATTGTGTCATGTTTACAACTCTTCAGGTGGATCCCTTTCTTAGCGTGAGTGCAGCACATAATATTGGTGAAGCAGTGCGTCAAGAGATCCATCGTAAACATTTATTCATAGCTGAAGCCTACGTACATATTGGTATTTATTTTGTAGCTGTCACCAGAATTTCTGAGATTGATATTACCTTGATATGTACAGGCTTTTACGCAAGAACAAGATCTGCATAATGCATAGCTTTAACATATGGGCTATTTGCAGATCCAGCAAGCAGCTGCAAAGATCAGATTTCATCTAAAACATGTAGTTCTGAAAATGATCATACCAAAGACTCTCTGGTAGAAGATTCTAAGAGGAATGCCAATAGCAAAAGTTCTTCAAATGGTGTGAATTTATATCAACAAGTGGATGTTGAAGGTGACATTCGACGAGCGCTATCTTCACCATTTTCAGAGGTAGTTTTCTTGAATTCATGCAATTTCCTTAGGAACATGGCCATGATATGTTTTTTGTTAGGTTGCTGATGTGAGGCATGTAAGGTGCCATTTCCTCCAAGATAAAGTGATGGCAGAAGTAGAAATCTCCATGAACCCAGATATGCTCATCAGGTATGCTCAGAGGATATCATCATTGATAATAAAAAGCTTGAATAAAAACAAGTTAACAAAAAGGATCTACTGCAGGGATGCAATGTCATGTGCGGAAGAAATAGAGAGTAGTCTTCTAGAGAAGGTCTCTAGTGTTTCCTTGATCAAAGTGCAGTTGAGACTTAAAGACTGACAGGTACCAGCAAGATCTCGTCTAATGTCGGATTTGAGATCAACACAACAAGGCATTTTTTAAAATCCTAGACATTTTCTATAGCATGTTATAATAATACCTTAATTTTCAGCAGGAAAGGACGGTGATCATCCACCGTTTTTATGTATAAACATGTGTTTAATGTATCTAACTTAAATAAAGAGCAAAACTTGGGTGCATGGATGCCGAAATTTTCCCTGATACCTCTGTATGTTGGACAACCTGTAAATTCATGATCTTCATCTTCTATTGTGTCCGAATCACAAAGTTTGCATGTGCGATTTTCAGCTGGTATTTTTGCCCATCGACCTGTCTCATATTCTAATCTATGTGAACTCACCCGATACCTGGCAGTTATTTGTTTCAGCCTCTTCGAAATGCCTGCTACTAGGTACCCCTGATCCGTGTTGTAGTGGACCATCCGGCTCCCCTGTTTCTCCCATAACAAATGGATTGCTTGCTGCTCTAGTATCAACCGGGCTTCATTTTTCTCTTGTGGCCAATTTGTCTCTGTGATGCCCCATCTTGCGGCCCATGCCAGAACCTCTGGTTCCATGGCTTGACAAGGTAATCTTTCATGTGACTGTCTCTTTTAGTCTGTTTACATAATTGATAGTGTGGTATAAAGCATCCATTTCCAGGGGAAACATCCCCGTCTCGGCTAGCATGATAGAGTAAGGGATCGTGCTCTTGATGCCTAGCTCTCCACATATGTATAATTTCTGAACTGATTCTATCTGCCCCCACAATTTTGCAGATGTACCAGGTCCCCATATAGGTGAGCCGTACAAAACTACTGTTCTGACCAATAAGTCTTTCTGAGCATCCAGTCATTCAGAGATAAACTTGAGCACTTGGCCAGCATTGCATAGAGAGCAGATTTACCTCGTGTGACGCGCCGCTTTATACATTCTTTCCATTTGTAATTGGAGGTGAAATCAATGCCTAAATATTTGAAGTTTTCTACAACCTCGATCACTTGGCCTTGATAGACAAAATTCGGTCTGTCTCTGGTCCCGAAAACCATGATTTTGGTCTTTGCAACATTTACTTTCATCTTTTTGGCTTGGCAGAATCCTTCCAGTTCATTCAGATGCTTTTGTAAAACAGATTTCTTATTTGCAAGCATCACTATGTCGTCTGCGTATAATAGTAGTTGAACTAGGTAGATGCCTAACTGTGTGCCATATAGTGATTTGGAACGCAGCCAATCATCCAGCTCATCTATGAACAGCCCGAACAAAGTGGGCGACAAGGGACAGCCTTGGCGGACGCCTACATTGTTTCTGATCATTGCATTGAGGTCCCAAGTCATCGTCACCAGTACTTCCTCATACAATTGAGAGATTGCTCCCTTGAGCTCATCGGGAACTTTTAACTGCACCATCCTCTTGCCGTTCTTGAGACATTACCGAATGCTTTGGAAAAGTCCACGAATGCCACATACAAGGCTGTGTTCGGATTCTTTGCCTTCTCTATCATCACACGGAGGGCTAAAGCATGGTCTAACGTATTGTGATCCTTCCGAAAACCCGCCTGATAGTGGGATCTTTTTGCATTTTCCTCTGCCCATGTGCTCAGTTTGCTCTCTAGCAGGGTTCTCAAGAGTTTAGTGAAAGTAGAACCTATTAGGATAGTCCTATAATTCCCTGCTATCTTTTTGTCCCCTGCCTTGTGGATGGGATGCACTTGATTTACCTTCCAGTTGTCTGGGAGTCCACCTTGAAGGCTTTGGTTTAGCAGGCGTGTCAGAACAGATACAGTGATCTGGCCTCCCCATTTGAAAAGTTCGACACAGATCCCTTCTATATCGTGGGCCTTATTATTATCCATGGCTGAGAGTGCATCCTTAACATCCGACTCTGTAAATAGAGGTGCATGTATGCTGAACGGCTCTTTTAAACTTGAGATGGCTTTATTAGTCCTTAACAACCTGGCCCTAAAGTTTGATAGCCGAGATTCGATCTTACCGTTGGTTGCAGTCGTGTTATCCACCAATTAATCCACATTAGGGTGAGATTACTGGTATTTTTGATGTCTTTTCAAAATCATTATTCTATCTCCACTCTTTGTTATTTTGTCCCCACCATTTCTTATTCCAGACTCACCATTTCTTATTCGAGACATTGAAACACCATCATCTCCACAATATTACAACAGATTAAAACCCAGATAAGCACAATTTAAAACACAAATCCAAATAAAGGTCCAAAAGCTACTGTGGCAAATCTAGAATTGCCTAGCACGACTTCACGTCCGAAAATCAAGCTCTGGCAGATAGCAGATTGGCAAATCGGCCTAGCTCCTTGCAATTCGAGCATCATGGAAAAATTTTCGGCATGTTTTGAGCTTGCCCATCGCTGCCCTCGCTATTGCATCCAATGTATAAATTCTTTGATGCGGGCTTTGTAGACAAGGTCTAATGCCAAATTGACACTTCCAGATAGGCATTAAACACAAAAAACTACCTTGCAGAAGAAATATTTGCAAAAAATGTACTAGGGTGGTTAGATTTGTAAACAAATCTAAAATGTACAGAATTTATCAAGCATTACTGACCAGAAGTCGACAAGAAGTTGAGAGAATCCTTGAGAAATCGCTAATATTGCTCGAAACCAGGAAAGTCGATGAAGTTTCAAGAATTTTCAAGAAAATTTAACAAATTACAGTTAACTTTCGGATAACTCGCCGGAACTACTCACAACAAGCAACGCCTCTCTGGATACACTCAAAACAAGCATGCCTAGAACAAGTAGAACAAGCAGTCGCTAGAAGTACTTATATCGATCACAATTTTCTTGCAGGAAACATCGCCACAACTCTTCACAACAAGCTGACAATGCTCCAAACCAAGAAAACTTGAAGAATCTTCAGGAAACTTCTCTACCAAAACTCGCCAATAGTACTGAATCCAAGCAGTATCTCGCTGGAACCTTTCAGAAGATATAGAGCTGCTACGACGACGATCGCCTCGGCGGAGCAGCTAGAAAAACAGAGAAAGGGTAAATTTTTGCATGGACATAATCTCATCCTAATGTGGATTACGTCCGGGAAAGTTTTTTTGTCTCGGAATATTCCCTCGGGAATTTCTTGTGCCGCCCCGTCTGGCGGCCCCGCCTCAGGAAATTCCCTCGTGGAATTTCCTCTACAGAAATTTTTCATAGTACGTAACATATTCAAAATGCCATACATGGATAGGTTCTATACGTACAGAATTATTTTTCTAGACGTATAAAGTCTAAAAATATGTATTTTTAGGTTTAATATGTATTCCTCATATTTTTCATCCGCCGGCCGGAAAAAAGAAATTTTGCCGTAAGCGAAACCTCAATTTCGCGTAAGCGGGAAAAAAAAATTCCCTTTTTTTTCGTGTGAGCGAAACCTCGCGAAAACGCTTTCGCGTAAGCGAAAATTCGCTTACGCGATATATATATGAATTTTTTTTTAGCGCAACAGCCCAACCTGGGTGTCACGCTATCTCAAACCCTAGGCTGTCCACGTATCCTAAAAATTGACAGGACCCTCCATGGCGATTAGATCTTATCTTTGTTTCATGTCAAGCCTTTCTGGGCCTGAAACCGTTTTTATCATCAGAAGTCTAGAAAATAGGCCTGGAGGTCTCATTCGCCATCGTGAAGGCCTCTTGTTTTGGGCGTTTTATTATTCCGAATCCTTTCTTGTTATCTGGGACTTGCCTTCTTTTGCGTCGCTTGGCTCTATAGATTTGATGGTTTCTAAAAATTAGAGCAAGAAAACAAGTAATTGCGCGAGAAGGATCTTTAAATTTTTGATATTGTTGGTGTCTCTAGGGAAAGTGTAACAAAACTTAGACTAGCATTTAGGTTCTTTGCATTTGTACATGCGGCAAATAGGTTTTGGATGCGGCCTATTTCCAGGGGAGGCATATGCTGAAGGAAGAAGGGTGCAGCTTTGAAAGGTAAGCCCTCAGACCTCAGACCTCTCTATCTTTGCACTTAGTTCCTCGGACCTTTCTATCCAGAATGGCTTAGCTTTTTGTTAACGTCATATCATGTCTTTTAAAATTCCATTCTACTGCATTCACTCCTTTTGTGTGACCCATAAGACGAGCTATAACTGAGTTCGGAATCCAGCTCTTGTTGGACCCTCAAAAAAAAGTCTCAAAAACACTGCAATACTCATTAATAAGCATTCAACCAGTATTGCATTTAGAAAAAAATCATTTTCTAGTGTAGCCTACCAAAACAAAGAATTGAAACCAGGTAAAAAGTGTTGCATGGCACAAGGAACAGGGGTTTTCATAGTTGCCATGTTTGCCTTCTCAGCACGTTTTCGCTTTGATATAAAATGGCCAGGAAAGCATCCACCCACCTTGCGGGGCTTGTGCACCTGGAATGATAGTGCAGTGGTAATATTTTATGCTCTGGGTCTTTTAATAAAGAGTGAGTTGATTGTTGCTTTCTTCATTTTTAAACAGTGTATTGCCCACAAACCTATGCAAAAATTCTGGAGGGAGCAGCACATTCATAGTAGCTTATACATTGATGCAACTCTATGCACATCTCTGCCATAAACCAATGAGGAAAAGCACATTTTGCCCAATATGAGCTAAATGCTAGACCTCACTTGTAGATCAGATCAAATCCTTGGTATATCTTCTTATAATATTTCTAAATTATGTTGCTTTATATAATAAATCTAGCTTAATAGCATTGCAACAATCTTGGTCCTCGGTAGTAGGAAACATGGTTCTCAATGTGTAGAGAATGTAGAGGTATTGGATGCTATTGTCCTGTCCCACTTGTCATTTGCAGCTTGATTTATTGCAGATAATGAGTCATAAATAGATAAATAAATAAATTACCATTCCCATGTTCGGTACCATAATTTCCATCATGCATGTGGTGTGCTTCATGCAATATAAGTATCGTACATAAATGACCCAAGCATTATACAAAAACCTCAAAACAAAGACAATCATTCTATTTTATTTATTTGGTTTGCAACATGGGTCTTAAACTGCAGGTTCTTGTTGCTTAGGCAAATGGGCGCATAGCACAAACTGGATCCCTTAGAAAGACTAGCTCTTCTGCGTTCAGCACTTTGTCATGATGCAGATCATCCAGGGCTTACAAACTCGTTTCTTGTTGCTTGTAACAATCCTCTTGCAATTTGCTATAATGGAGTGTCAGTCTTGGAGAATCATCATGCCGCATTTGCTAGAGAGACATTAATGGTGTGCTTTCATAGCTTCTGGTTAATAACCTTTTCTTACTTTTAGACAATGTATGGTATGAAGGTGGTTGTTATTATCGCACTTTTGTTCATGTAGGGACGTAAATGCACAGATCTGTTAAAAGTCTTTAGCAGACCTGCGCATACTCACATTAGTGAACTTATCACACAATGCACTTTGGCAACTGATATTTCTCAACCTGGAGCTAATCTTAGTGATTTATCTGCCAAAATTTCTGCAAACGAGGAAGGAAGGCCTTCTCGGATATGCAACAGGATATGTCAATACAGTTTTTGGATCCAATAACAGATGGTGATACTTTGCTGCTTATGAAGCTTCTTTCAAAGTGTGCAGACTTCAGCAATATATGGAAGCCAATTTTCTATTAGGGTTGATTGATCTGAACATAAGGAAATATGTGACACAAGGAGACACAAGGAAGCGACTCTTGATGAAGAAAACCTGACTGAATTACAGTACAAAAGAGTACAAGACTAATTTAGTGTGTCATGCACAACGTGGTGTCACTGCTAGGATGACACGTGTCACTCTAGACCATATGTTTCACATTATCTAACACTCCCTCTGAAACATATGAGAGATAAAAGACAAGAACATACAGAAAACAAATGGAATGGAATGGTTTGGTTTGGTTTGGTTTTCTTGATGAAGAAGAAAGCTGAAAATTCTGTTAGGCATTCTCTCCCTTCAGCTGAGACTTCATCATGCCCAAAGCCTTCTTAAACCTTGTGAATTTATGACCCACAAGGGGTTTTGTGAAGCCGTCAGCAACCTGACATGTACCAAGCTGGACCTATTCTCGAACGAAACATAGAAGAACATCCAAGTGTTTTGTCTTAGGGTGGAAGCGGTAATCTTTGGTCAGCTCGATAGCACTGCTGGTGATAACGGTACATGCAAATCTGCAAATAGAGTATTAAGCCAAAGCATTTCCTGTACTCCTGTACTTAGTGCTTTTATTTCTGCCTGAGTTGTGCTCTTAGAGACAGTGGACTGCTTTTTGCTAAGCCAGGTGATCACATTTGGGCCAACTTGCGTAACCATCCCTGTAGTAGACTTCCTAGAGTCTAAACAGTTTGCATAATCGGCATCAGTATAAATCTGCAGCCTTGAATCTGAAGATTTAACATAAAAAATGCCTTCATCTAATGTACCTTTTAAGTAGGCCAAAACGCGTTTGGCAGCAAGCCAATGAGATTTCCTGGGCGTGGCCATAAAGCGACTAAGAAGTGCAGCTGCAAAAGCAATATCTGGCCATAAAGCGATTAAGAAGTGCAGCTGCAAAAGCAATATCTGGCCTGCTCACAGTCAAATAGATGAGCACACCAACAAGGCTACGATACGACCTATTATTGCATTCAATCTCATCAAGATTGAGATTAAGTTTGAGGTCCGGCTCAAATGGAGAAGCAACTGACCTGCAATTCTGCATGTTGAACTGTTGTAGTAAGTCTTTAATGTACTTTTTCTGCGAAAGGAAAATACCTCTTGTCTGTTGCCATATCTCAATGCCTAAACAATAGTGCATGAGACCCAAATCTGTCATTTGAAAGTGTTTAACAAGATTTATCTTGAGCTGTTCAATAAGGAGTTCTGCATCACCCGTGATAATCAAATCATCAACATAGAGGATCACAATGGACAAGGACTGGCCTGCGACTGCAAAATAAAGATTAGGGCCAGCATTACTTCGGCGATAACCATTAGCCGAAAAAAATGATTTGCTTTATGATGCCAACATCTGGGAGCTTGCTTTAAGCCGTAAAGGCTCTTCTTGAGCTTGCAAACCAAATGCTCCTTGCCTTTAACCTCAAAACCCACAGGTTGGTGCATATAAACTTCTTCCTCCAAATCACCGTTCAAGAAAGCAGATCTGAAGTCCATTTGAAAGAGTGACCATCCTTTCATAGCTGCCAATGCTATTACTGCTCTAACAGTAGCGATGCGCGCGACAGGAGCAAAGACTTCCTCATAATCAACCCCTTTTTGTTGCGAGTAACCTTTAGCAACCAAACGAGCTTTATACTTGGAGATAGACCCATCGGTATGGAATTTTGTGCTGAAAAATCCACTTATTTCCAATGGCGCGTTTGTGAGGAGGTAAATCAACAAGATTTCATGTATTCTGCTCAGGAAGCATATGGTATTCTTCAGCCATGGCCTTTTGCCACTTTTCCTCTTGAATAGCTTCCTGATATGAGGAAGGATCTTTATGATCCACAACTTTCATGAATACACTGTCTTTCCAAAGGAGAAGAAGATGCAGGAGCTTCTAAATTATGCTGGTATTTAAATTCTTCGCGGGCAGCAAATTGAGGGTTAAAGACTGATTATTTTCAGCATGATAATCAATCGGATTAACTTCAAAAGTAGGTAGTGATATACCTTTATATACATCAGGATACAAATCCACATCCTCAAGATCAGCAGCAGAAGATGGAGGGGCTGAAACTGGAACAGGGATTGTTTCTTCAAAGGGCTTGGGTGCTGCGACAAGCTCGTCAGCCAACAAATTGCGATCAAACTGATCAGCTGGCATATCAGCCCAAATGGATGCATCATAGGTTGCATTTTCGAGGAAATTGACACTACGACTGCTGAGAACTTTATTGGTGATAGGATCATAGAGTTTGTAACCCTTTTGTTTCGAAGGATACCCAATAAAAATGGTTTTTAGTGCCCTATCATGCAATTTCCCAAATTTTTTTAGTTGCTCAAGTGGCAAAGATGCATATGCCACGCATCCAAACACTCTTAAGTGTGACACATCCGGTTTAGTGCCATAAAATGCCTCAAATGGTGTCCTTCCATTTACAGCTTTAGTGAGTGATCTGTTAGCCAAGTAGCAGGCCGTGTGAACTGCGTCTCCCCAAAACTTTTTAGGTAATTTGGCATGCGCAAGCATTGCACGAACAAGATCCGATCTATTGCGCCTCTCTGCTACCCCATTCTGTTGATGAGCAAAAGGAACTGTTAGCTGCCTATGAATTCCATGTTCCAGTAAGAATTCATCAAATGCATTGGAGATGTATTCTCCACCGTTATCGTTGTGAAGAGCTTTGATTTTCAAATCAGTATGATTTTCAATCCAAGCTTTAAAAGCTTTGAATTTTTCCAAGACTTCTGACTTCAAATGCAGAGTATAGATCCAAGTATACCTGCTGTAATCATCGATAAGAGTTAAAAATCGCTTGCCTCCTATAGAAGGAACTTTCATATGGCAGCAGCTCCAACGGTCTTGTGGCTCTATGACGCGCATGAGAGGGGTAAGGCAGATTAGGCTGTTTTCCAAGAATGCATGCATGGCAATCCAATTGAGGTTTCAGATTTGGCAAGCCTGTGACCATCTTCCACTTTGAGAGGTATCCAATGGCAGATCCTCCCACATGACCAAAGCGCTGATGCCATAGATGCTCATTTTCCAAAGTATGAGCGATCATCCCACATTCAGCATGCTTGACTTGCCCATCAAGGTAGTACAAGCCATTTTGCAATTCAGCCTCAGCCATCACATCATATTTATATATGTCATCATGTTCAAATGGATTATTTCCTAAAAGATAGGCGCGACCATTAGAAAAGAAAGAATGTTTGCCTGCCTTATCAAATTCTGATACACTCAGCAAATTGGTTTGCTGATCTGGCACGAGCATGGCATCACGGACCCTTTTCACACTTGCATCAGGGGCTTGGAAAACAAGCTCTCCCTTACCTGTGATAGGCAATGCTGCACCACTACCAAGCTTAACTTGGCCTCTTGTACAAGGTTCAACATTTGTAAGATCATCTTGGCTGCCTACCATGTGTTTGGTAGCACCAGAGTCCAAAATACATCCACGTTGGAAAATACTTTGAGCTGCAACATGCAAACTCTCATGTGCTGTAATATCAGAAGTTGGATCTATGAGATCAAAACTTGGAACATCAGAAATTGGATCTGCTCAAACATCAGAAACTATTGCATCAGAACAAATCTCATGAACTACTAAGTTCAAATATTCATCAGGACAAATAGTGCACAAGCAACTGCACTCACTTCCTGTTTAACAGTCTTAGACTTGCGACCAGCTTTGTCCTTTTTCGGTTTGGGACACTCATACTTGAAATGTCTCTTTTCTCCGCAATTGTAGCATTTAAAGTTTCTTTTATCAGATTTTGGTTTCTGCTCAGATTTGGGAACACAGGACCTCTGGCCAGTAGTTGGTTTATCAGGCTTGGAAGGAGTGGCCTTGGAGTAATTCAAATGTTCTTGACTTCTTCCTGCTGTAACAATAAAGAGGCAGTATTTAGACCAATTGTCTCATCAAATCTGATTTTCCCTACAATAATATCATGCTATGGAGGCATGTTTACCAAAATTTCCTGAATGATATCTTTTTCTGATAAACTTCCGCCAACAGCATTATAATCTAGCCTCCAGGGCTTCATCTAGTTTAAAAATTCAGACATGCCGCGAAAATTACCAAGGGTGGCTGATCGGATTTTCTCTTTTAACATCATCTGAGTAGCTTGCCCCTTGACGGCAAGAGATTGGTCCAGATATATCCATAAATCCTGAAATTCTTCGAATTGATCCAACTGCTCTCCAACCATTTCATCGCATAACATTTTCACTAATGCGACAGCCGAGGAATTCATTTCTGCAAACTTGTTTGAATCCTTAGTACTGCAAAAATCTTCCTTCAGTACTTCTCCCATCTTATTATAAATCAAATAGTTTGTCATGAAACTTTTCCATGATTTATAATTCGATGCAATTAGCTTTGCATTCGTGGAGAACTTGAAGGGATCCATGAGTGCAGTATATGCTCTGTCACCTGTTAGGAGAAGCCAACACAAAAATCTCTTTCACCCTTGAACAATTGCAAGACCTGCACTCTGTGACCAATTTTTGAGATTTTTAGCTTGCTAAAGGTTTTCTTAGAGCATCCAGGGGAAAAAAATTATCTCCCTCTGATCAATTCATGCTTTGATCAAAGTCATACAGACCGGGCAAATACAAAGGCGTTCTCCCTCTCCCTTGACCAATTCTGGGAAACAAATTCCCTTTGATCAATTCCGGATGGATTGTCCTTCAATTTTGCTGCTACATTGATGCCTCTCGGGACAAAAAAAGGTACGTCTAAATTTTGACGTTGAAAAGCCTTTTTTTCTTGGAACACGGCTATTTTGGCTTCAACCAATTTTGGCTCACCAAATTTGATTCGTGAATTCAAGTCTCCTTGATTCCGTTGAGTTCTCCTTCAAATTTTCTCCTTCCCGGTCGATCCTCCTTGGGTTGGCTCTGATACCATATTAGGGTTGATTGATTTGAACACAAGGAAAGATGCGACACAAGGAAACACAAGGAAGCAACTCTTGATGAAGAAAACCTGACTGAATTACAGTACAAAAGAGTACAAGACTAATCTAGTGTGTCATGCACAACGTGGTGTCACTGCTAGAATGACACGTGTCACTCTAGACCATATATTTCACATTATCTAACATTTTCCTCTCAAGGCGGTGGATACTCTTATTATCACAGGAATGGTTTTGCCAAGGAGAACTTGAAAAGGAAATGGGGATTCTCGTCTCCAAATACATGAATTGGGAGGACTCCGACTCTCTTCTTGTAGAAGTTGTTTCATGCCAAAGTATCTTTCATATTACTGTAATTGAAACATGTCTAGAACATATTAGAGAACATTTACTATTCTTTTTAATTGCTTTGCTCTTTAAATTACACTTCCTATCCTTGTTGTTCCTCTAATTGTTTTGCATGCAAGTGCTTGTCCTGACCTAACTGTATATTTTGCGTATTATTTTGGCACCCATTAAAGCCTGAGCTTGATTTTTTATTCTTTCTGGCTTTTACAAACTTTTCGAATTGTTTGAAATGATAATTGGATTGAGAAAAGGAAATAGTCTTATGACATTTATGATCACAATGCAGGAACATGAGCATTGGATTTATAGAAAATGTAGGGAAGCCAATGTTAAGTGTTGCTGCACATATTTTATCGAAAATGCATGAAGAGCTGATGCCAAATTTATCTGTGAATCTGGAAAGTTTGATGCTGTACCATTTTTCGGCATCCATTAAAGTCTGAGCTTGATTTTTTATTCTTTCTGGCTTTTACAAGCTTTTCAAATTGCTTGGATTAATAATTAACTGGATTAGAAAAAGAAGAATAGTCTTTTGGCTTTGTATAATCACAATGCAGGACATGAGCATTGGAATGTGTGAAAGCCAATGTTCAATGTTGCTTCATAGATTTTACCAAAAATGCATGAAGAGCTAATGTCATATTTATCTGTGAATCTGGAAAGTTGGATGCTAGATAAGGTTTTTTCCATTTTATTTCTCAATATGTGGAAATTTATTAGTTTGCAAATCATCAAATTTTACATTCTACAAAATCTTTATTGAGACAAGTCTTTTTGCTAACTGTGCTTTTTTGCCCTTATGTTGTTTGGTGTATCTATATTTGTCATGGTCTTGGCTTAATTCTTATATTTGTCTTGCTTGTCTTTTGATGCTTTTATGCTTGGACAAAACCGACTCTGCTGAGCCTACATGCAAACACTTTTATATTTGTCATGTACAGAAGACGAATCCGTTTGAATCTTCCCTGCATTTTGAAGCCACAAACTATTATAAAAACAAATAACACTAAAATCTAGCACGCCTTCAATCAGTATATGAGTGTATGTGTTGGGAAACAGGCAATTGATGCGGCGGGGATAGGTGGAGTCTCCTAGATATATATTCATGATCCCTTCTCCAGATCGACAACTCTCAAGCACAAGGTTTCAAAGGAGATTCAGAATTTGGTTTCAAAGGAGATTCAGAATAGAAATTCTGAAGCATGGTTTGAACGAAGGGTTTATCCAGGTATTTTTTGAACCCTGCTTTGAGGGATATATGGGTGTTGGATTTTTTGAATAGAAATTCTGAAGCATGGTTTGAATGAAGGGTTTATCCAGGTATTTTTTGAACCATGCTTTGAGGGTTATGTGGGTGTTGTATTTTTTGAACCCTGCTTGTGGGATATGTGGGTGTTCGATCTGTGGGAGATTCAGAATAGAAAGTTTGACAACTCGCATGCAACTTGGCGAACCCAAGGATCGATGATTCGAAGGACAACTAATGGAGAGAACAACTCCTTGGGAGTCTAAACAAAGGAATTGCGCACAATTTCAAGGGACACCTCCAAATAACTTCGAACATCGTGTACGGGGGACAATTATTACCCAAGAATAAGATTAGAAAACAGACAAGAATGCTGAAGCATCAACGGCCTCTCGCATTTTTAGTTAAAGTGTGAAACAGAAGCATATTGGGCCATAAACAACAACACATATCGGAGAGATCGAACATATTGACGAGTCTAGCCAGAGTACGAGCTGACATACAAATAGGAGGATATAAATCTTCAACACCACCGCACTTAGAGGAACATCGACAACACTGCCATGGAGTATGTGTGCACCTCAAGGGGAGGCAGCAAGGGGACCTAATGTTAGTAGTAGTCGTAATTGTGCAAGTTATAAACCTTGCATATATATTCCCCTTGTTAATACTCCCTCCCATAATGTAGTATATCAAAAGAAAGTTATGTTGGGAAATTGAAGGCGTGAAGCGATCAACATCCACAACACCCTTCTGGCAACACATCACCGGCAAGAGGAGGACTCGACATGAGAGACGTTGATGGAGTTGACACAACAATATCCTTTAGCCGCCAAGACAAAGAACTCAAGATGGAAGATCTTTTTCAAGGGCACAACATTCAGGCTTTTGGGAAGGGTCACAGAAGATTTCAAGTGGTGAACTACACCATCAAAACCACCAACAATGGGAGGTCTCTAATGAAGAAAGTCGGCCTCTACATCAAGGAGGACCAAACCTTCAAGAAGACCAGAGTTTTGAGTAACTTAGAAGAATGCCGAATGTCACCTTGCTACTCTAAGCAGAGAGCATGTGGATGAGCTTCTAGCAAGCTCGGGGATCTAAGGTCATAGGGTCTAATAGGATAAATATATGGATGTTAACATCCATAAGGGGATTACAAGGCATTTTCAGACATTCTCATTGAAAGGATTGTAAGATTGAGCTAAGCGTCGAGGATTGGGAAGGAAATGCATAGGAGTAACAAAAATTATACACGATTGTTAACAGACATCCAATATATTGAAACCACTTGGTGAGATTGATCACTTCGCTAAGAAGGAATTATTACTAGGATAATTGTAGACTATGTATAAAGCTACCTCCGAGGAATGATCCAATAGGAAGAAAAGAAGTAATCTAAGTCCGGCCAACTTGTTATGATAACATCAACGATTGGTAGGAATATTCCAAGAGAGTAATTAACTAAGAAAGGGAGAATCTCTAGAATGTGAAATTGAATAATACATATAAGACACGTCTAAAATAAGAAGTATATTAATCACATAGTCTTTTGAGATAAAAGGAAATGTCATGATGACCAAACGTTGCGGGTTGGAATTACTCTAAGTAATTCGATAACCTATTGCTTTATGGATAGATATATTAAACATGATGGCCCCATCCACCATGTTAGATGGGTAAAGTAGGATTAGCAAAGCTTAATAAACTAATATGAGAAGTAAGAAGCATATAATCTCTTAAGGTGGGGAGAATAGCTATGATGTTGTGTGGGCAAGCCTAAGTACAAACTAGAAATGGTCCAGTTCTATTTTAAATCAAATCTTCTACATAATGTGTTACTTTTAACATAAAATTCATGTCTATGTTGCCAAGCAAGGGTCATATTCATTAAAAAAATATTGCCTATCATAAAAGATGAGTTTTTTGTACTATTACCCTAACTAAGCTCCAATTTTGTGTACTGACAACCACTTCTAAATATAAAGAATACATAGTTATTCACCATATTTAAGTTGATAAAATTCTTTATTATGTATATACAAGAAATTTATCGCGGCGGCCAAGGCCGCCGCGAACATTTCTCTTTACCGACTTGATGTTATTTCAAGATGAAATTTTTCTACTAAATAACCTATTCATTAGTCGAATTAAATGCCAGTCTAAAAGTTAATAGGCAACAACATTTAAATATATGAAATCAGTTTTTTTAAATGGAAAGTGTATTGGGCTTTTAAGAATTCTAGGAACTATGACTTGGCAAACACTCGTCATAAATGATGTGAATGCTAGGACTATCATTACTTGTTCAACACCTTCTTGTGCAACTCTAATGCGTTAAGAGTTCCTATTTCACAAATCATGGGGCCAACATGTTCAAAATCGTCTGTATTATATGGGTTTTAAAATAGTAAGAATTTTAGATTGATTGATGAGATAAGGTTTGTTGCAAATGTTTTTACGAAAATTTTGGTCGAAGCAACAAAATTAAAAAAGAAATAATTGTTTACAATTGTTGGGAAAACCAAAAAAGGAAGATTGTTCGAGAAAACAACACAAAAAAGATGTTGAGAAAAAGCTTCACGGCAACGGCTTCTGCCAACCATGTTGGATTGGAAGCACAATGCAGCAGCCCTTGACATGGAGCATTGCATTTTCTCTTCCAATTTCCATGCAATTGGATGATTTTCGATTAACGGCCACCGGAAGATTTTCTATGTGCATGCTTGATGGAGATGGGGAGGAACTAAAAATAGCACGACAATTCCAACATCATGAACTGACATGGGTATGCCACATCCAACATTTGCTGCAACTTGCAATTTCAATCATTGGTCAATGCCTTGTGCATATTTACAAATCTAAAAGTATTTATATGATTTATACTTCTACACAATGGCCAATACGCCAAGCCATTTGGAAACTTCTGGAGCATGTGCTCATACATGGACAGACTAGTTTTAATATGATTTCGATTTCTGAGACTTTTATAGAAGTGGCCATTATTTATTAACTGAATGACATAGATCAACTTATGCAAAACTCCAAAGACAAAAACTTTAAATTGCCTTAGAAATATTAAGTTAGATGAAAGCTTTTGCCTACATTTTGGAACAGATGCATAGTATCCCTACATTCATTGTGGAATGGGATTGCAACTGAAACCTTATGGCAGATGAGCTTTTACTGATCTGGCTTCTACTTGAGACAATCTAGAATTGACCTTTCCCTTCTCCAAATTTCTATTTTGCCTATTTATATTTTCCATGCAGATGTTCAATGTGCTGCTGCAACTTTGCTATTTCCTGCACAACAACAAAAGGAAGCATCATGAGAAAAAACTATCCATTCTCAACTTGCAAAAAGATGGAACTATGGAAAATGCCTATTGGGCCAATCACTGTATGCATGCATTCTCAATCCCAAACTCAAATCCTGTGAGGGTGATAGGCTCTTGAAAGCACATGCAAAGTTTTCTCATAAGGCAAAACCATAGCTCTTTCTGGTTCTGTTATAGAATTGGGTTGCGTTGTCATCATCGCATCGCAGCATATGGTTTGATAAGTGCAGGCACGGCCCCAAACTAGAAATAATAATAAAAAAAAGGGAAGCAACTGACCAGAAGTTTTGTGAGAGAAATTACTGGCCAATCCTTCATCTTCATGCGGCCAATCCTTCATCTTCATGCTGCAAAAATTATCTGTTTGATATAGGCTAAATACTAGTTCAAACTTATTCAAGCCATCATGCTCTATTATGCTCTGTGATACATGAGAAGAGAAGTCTTGCCAGTTCTGAAAGGAGTTGCTACTGCAATCCATATGCATGTGAGCACAACTTGGTGTCCCACAGGAAGGAAGTCGTATTTAATTAAAGTGGGACTCATTCCATTCCCACTTTTTTTCGGAACCCTGTTAATTTACACAAAAAGGAGCACCCCGACCCGAAAACTATCCTTAATTCGAATTTTTGAATAAAACTCTGCATTCAAGCTTTGCTGCAGTTTTCTCTGGTTAGCGAGTCGAGAACAAGAACAATGCAACTGAAACAAAGGAAATTCATTAAAGTTTGAAACCAAAGATCTAGTTGAAAAAGAATTTTTATTAATAAATTGAACAGGTACACTGTATTTTACATCTGGGACCAGAGACCATGGTGGTCTTCTTTGTCACTCTGATTACATCATCTTGGTAGGTGGTCCACCTTAGGGGGATTAACTAGCGGCGCTTCTTCACGCCGACCGTAAGCCTTGGGGGCAACTGAAGGGTGTGGAATGCCTCACGTGGAGGTGCCTCTGGAGCTATCGGCCGACTGCCCACCCGACTTCTCCACTTCGCCTCCCCGACCTTCCATCGAATATGCTCCTTCCCCAACCTCCGTGGATGTTATGCAATGCTTGCAAGATGCTTTGAGCTTCCTGGACTTTCTCTTTGTTCTTCGCCTGTTCTTTATCCCCAGGGTGTAGCGAGCAACCTCTCGGTGCAAGCAAGCAACCTTATCCCAAAGGCCGGGGGCAAGAGTGTAAGCGTGACCAGGGATCGTGCCGTAACCGTATTTCTTCCGCCTTGAGCGGGATCATGCCGCTGGGCGGTCTCGGGTGATGCTCGGCGGGATGCATGGCGGTGTCGGGGATGTGCACGAACCACACCGGAGCAAGGAGAGTATGATTAACAATTACGGTGCCATTAGTCAAAACGAAGAAAAGAATGTTGAAATCAAATTACAATGGAGAACATTCATTCCATACAACTGCATCCAATGACGTGGGAAGTAGTGTCTTTCTCGACTCGCGAGTCGAGAAAGGCCCATAAAAGTGAAAGTATAACCAGTGCCTTTCTCGACTCGCGAGTCGAGAAAGGCCCAGGAAACGCAACGTAGAAGCATTATCATAATAGATTGTGGCTGCATCCAGTCACAATCAAACATACAAATGGTCTCATCAACAGGACAAGCATGCCTTTCTCGACTCGTGAGTCGAGAAAGGCATCGAAAACTCAATATACAAGTATATTCATTACAAAATGTTCAATACATGTGTTCACGTTTGTTTACAATATTCACACAATTTGACTATCTGAAAGCAGAGGTCACTCTTCTTGTTCACCAAAATATTTGTCGTCCATAGCTTTCATGATCGCCTTGCTCTCTGGATCGGGTTCCGTGAGGCTCGGATAGTTCCTAATCACATCGGCGACAAGAATGGCAAAGAGGGATTCCGCCAAGACAGGACACAGTCCGAAGGACAACCACCTATCCGTCTCATATTCTTCAGGTCGATATGGCTTAGCAATGATTGTATTTTGGATTGCGTTATGATAGCACTTGTAGGCGGAGTCGTCTATGATCGGCGTGTTGTGTTTGCCATAGTCCCGAATTGCTCATAAACCCATCCCCAACCTTTTCACCATTATAGGCTTCCCCTTTGTGATGGTCGGATCGAGGTCCAACACATGCTCGACCCTTTCGCTTCCCCAAACGAACTTGAACTTCAAAACTGAAATGCCGAGAACACCAAGAACATTGACAATATTTTTCTTTGCCATACAAGACCATATGCCCACTTCGAATCCCCGTTCAATGCACCATTCAATAATTTCCTTAGCTCTAGGCCTCGGATACACTATTTTATGCTCCGTTCTGGTCGGGATCTGCGAGGTGTTAATCTCGGGGACGTCTTTATCGTGGTATACTGCAGCTAATACTCCATTGACGTCAAATATTACAAGCTTGGCGGGACCAGCTGGATCCCAGTTGGAGTTTGGCTCTGACCATATTTCCGGTTCATCGGGATCCAAATGCGGGATCATTATCTTTTCGGGTCCTTTCTGGCTGTGAGCAGTGTCTTGCTCTGGATTGTCTTTGGGGAGTGCATTCTCCTCCTCGCGACGTGAACCGCCGGTATCCAATGACAATGATCCGGAGTCGTTGACATGGAACTCCCCTCGAAATGATATCCGCCGAAAAGGAACGAGTTTTTCGACTTCGAAATCGAGAATGAAAAGAAAAGGTATTGAAAGGAAACGAGTTTTCTCGACTCGCGAGTCGAGAAACACCGATAGAGCAAAGTAAACTCACCTCAATCTCAGATTCTCAAGAATGTGTTCGGCAGCATCCTTGTCTAAACCTTCGACATTCACGTCTACGTCAGCTTGGTCTCCCTCGTCCTCGTCGTCTTTACTGCTTCCATTTGTCTTCCTCCCCTTGAAATGCTCATGAAGCAGATCCAGGTATGACCGAATGGTTTCAACCATGTCCTTATTTCCAACCACGGATATAGGTTTCATTCCAAACAAAGATAGCCCCCGAGAGAACAGGCCATTCATGTACCACTCGCGATACAATTTGATCTTCCTCGACCAAGCCTGGTTATGAAGTACTTGATAACTCTTGGCCGGATAGGAATTCTATGTATAGGACCGTCGCACCATCTTTTGCCGACCTTGTCCATCGATGGAACATCCTCCATAAATCTGTCCCCCTTCCGTGGTTCCATCCGCTCTTGAGAGATCATGAACTGTCGAGATAATGATGCTCGCTAGACCACCACTTATCCGTGTCTACGGCCGATCTTGAAATCAAAACCAAAACTATGTTGGCAAAGCTTGGTGCCTTGGCAAGCCAAGTCTACACTCATGATCAAGTTCGTGATATGGAGTACATGATCTTGTTGGTGAAGTTAATATCACCGCCCATTGGGAGACAAAGGCGGTTGTCCGATTGCCGGCATGCAAAAGACAAGGAAACCGAAAGTATCCGTGTCGGTCATGTCCGCATTACCACGCCTTGTACCACTGCTCTATGTCAGCTTTGTCATAAAAAAGGGTGGGGTCTTCGATCATATTGATGACAAATAGTGCCACGGGTCCAGGTGCCAGTTCCAGACCACCAAATCCCTTGTGTCCCAAAGTTACCAGAAATTGGGGGGAGCTATCGTCGGCCTTAAATGGGACCACCCCGAATCCAAGCTTCCTCTTCAGAATTGCCATAGCACGTTCAGGGAAAGGAAGGGTTTTGACGTTACGCTTCAGCTTGGTGTTGATGTAGGGTTGACATAGACGGTTCAATTCCTTCATGTCTTCCTCATCAAAGGCAGCCTTTTCCTTGTAATAATCAAAGTCATGGTATTCATTAGATGCAACGTTCTGGAAAGGAAGGGGTAACTCGCGTGATGCCTTCTTCTAACGCTTTTCCTTTGCCGCTTTAGGGATCGTGGCATAATCTTTTGCGCCCCGCATTTTAGAACTCCTAGTCTTCCTTAGCAGGATTGTTCCATCCAAGATTCTGCCTTGCAGGTCAAGCGTTTCTTTGTCCGTGAGGCCCTGTATCCTCTTCATGAACTGCTTGTCAAACAACTTGGGGTCCGGCCTGGATGGAAATTCTCCATTGCTGTCCTTCCGACTTGCCTCTTGTCCATTGAGCCCATATCTCGGTCCATTTCTCCCGGACCGCCTCGATTGCTAAGAATGAGGTCATATTGGTCCGAGAGAGACTCCCCGCCTTTCCTTGGTGTTCTCTTCTTCTTCTCCTCTTCATCCTCTCCCTCATCATCTTCCGGCCCTCCAGCCAGAACATATCCGCATAGTTTCTCAAAGGTCTTCCACTTATCCAGGGAGCCCCTGTTTCCTTTAGGGGCCGAGGACAACCCAATGCTTTCATCTTTGTTGCCTAGCGTGTATGATCCGGTCGGGATAAGGGCTGCATTGGGCCAATGTACCAATGTCGAGCATGATAGTATCTACAAACACCGAAATAAACAAGAAAATAGTAGCCGGGGTTTCTCGACTCGCGAGTCGAAAGTCCCTTGAATGTCTAATTTTCTTTTTACTTCTCTAGGTTTTCTCGGAAGCGAGTCGAAAGCTCGTGATCCTTTGATTTTACGTGTTCCCGAAATGTTAGGATGGTATGGCTTTTTCGACTCGCGAAGTCGAGAAATGGAAAGAATCAGTTATTTACCTTCACGTAGCTGGCACTCACGCTATTGTGTTCGGGCAATTGGCTAATGCTTTGGCTTCGTTGCCGGCGTCTCCATTTGAAAGAACTCAGACTCTCGCCGCATATCTATCCTTGATCCTTTGCGGCACCTCCTTCTCCGCTCGCAATACTTGCTCAGCCCTCGAATGCCGACCGCCCACTACCCGTAACCAGGACGTTTTTTCCTTCGTGTCTTCTCGGACTTCCCGGTGAACAACCGACCGGGTCGACTGCTAAAAGGTATGACATCCCGCAGCATTGGATCGCGAACAGATGTCGCACCATCAGGTTGTAATCTCCAAAGATGTGTGCTGGATTAAATTCCCCTGTGGTTGAACAAGGCGGCATCTCCCCGTGCAAACCCGGTAGCCTAATGTCCAAAGAAGAAGCTTGTGTGATATTCCCAACGGATAATTGAGCCGGCCGCTCCATTTTTCAGGTGCCCCTCTCAGGAAATCCTGATCCGATCATCGGATCCAGTATTGGGGAGTCGACCATATCTTCGTCTCCTTCGTCATCTGATTCCTCCCGTGTGGTGTCATCTTCTCCATCTTTGGTCTTTGGCGGACTTTTTTCTGTATGAACCACAACTTCATTCCCCACTGCAGAGTGTTGTAGAGTCTTCAGAACAGTAGAAGTGAAGCTCCCCGTATTGAACAGTTTTTCCCTGACTCTGGAAATCTCCATTCCAAGCTCCCTGGATGTTAGGGTTCCGGCCTCCTTCATCCCTTCCAGATCCTTAACCCAAGGTTTCGACAATTTAAAGGCACTTTTTTTTTGGTGCCCTTCGCTTTGCTCATGGAAGAGTGAGAATAATTTGAAACCGATAATTTTTTGGTGTGATAGAACTTACTCTTCCGGGCCCTCGACATGTAGTGTTAAATGCTTCGAATCTGGCGCTGAGACGGAGAGCACAACACCGATTTTCTTGTACTTGTCTCCGGAGCTCTTCTTGTCTCTTTGGTGGAGAAACAGATCTTTCTCCTTCCCACTTGTTGATACCTCGACATACCACCAAGAATCTGCTGGTGTGTCAAGAAGCTCGCCTCCGGTCCCCTCGATGACGAAGAACGGAGTTCGCCGGTGATCACTAGTGAGTCCGGTGAATGCCGCAAGAAGAAAGGATGGATCGCTTAAGGTATTCGACAAAAGATAAACCTCGTGAGCTCACCCGGGTGTTTGTCTTCTTCTTCTTGGTGCCGCTAGAACTAGCATCCTCCCGACCGCTTCTTGGACGGAGTCGCCATGTCTCAGATGCCCCTCATCCTCTTCCCGATCGGACCCTTCAGAAATTAAGTTTCCAAGGCAGCGTTGTGAGTTTTAGGACTGCATGTAAAAAAGATCGGGCGTGTTCTTTAGTTTGAATTTAAGGACATGCAATCATTTATGAAAAAAAGCGGGCTAAGGGTACAAAGACGGTCCGCTTTTAGCCCGCTTCCAAACACTATTTCAAATTTAATCACATCAAGGGACTTAGTGAGCGGAGCGTAGTTTATCTTGGATCAAGCATTGGCTAATCTTTGAGTTCGAGGAGCAGCATCGATCGTAGTTTACTTCGGAATGGCTGTCCGCTGACGCGGTAAGCCGCTAACAGCCGCGCTTTGCATATGTGTGTTTTTTCCTGACCGCTGGCCCTATTGCAAGCACATTGATTTGATCGATGAGCACGGAGCTAAGGTAGGAAGCGGAGAGGAGCCGCCAGACACCTGAACTCTACACCGCCAAGGCCATGGAATGGGGATACGCTGAGAATCGCAGGGACAAGTATTAGATGCTAATACACTCTTGATGAGACCCACAAAAGAAGCAAAGACTCTAGGTGAGGTCACGTGGATCCGCGGATACAAAGGGCCCAAGGAATTACCGCGGAAGAGGTGAGTTTCGTGAGATGCCTATGTTATTTCGCTTGTAGAACATGCCGCCTGTGGTTTAAATAATGGAACCGCCGATAAGCTCGACGGATTCATCGCTTCCTTGTCCAACATTTTTCAGCTTCGAGAGATGATTTACCGGGTTGAGAGATGCTCTACGAGGAAACAATGGATCGGGGGTAAAGAACAGTTCCTTTTAGGTGTATTTTTCTTGGACCTGTTTTCTTGGAATGTTGTACATAGATCGCTAGGTCTAAGGCCCGTGAGATGCGGTTCAAATGCATCCTCTTGTAGTTAGTTTGAGGGCCTCCACCCGCCGGAACCACTCCTCTTCGCAATATTCGAGGAAGATGGTTCAAGGAGAGTGGCTTTACATGTGCTAGAGGCACTTGGGACTCAAAAACGGGAGAACGTAAAGTGCAAGATGGTTGTAGAGAATGCAAGCCTTGGCTGAAGGGATTCTCGACAGAGAATTGGTTCAAGGGAAGGGATTCTCGACTTGCCCCAGTCGAGACGTTAGATTTCCTCGGTTTCATTTCGAATCTAAGTCGAGAATTGCAAAGCCTCAGGGTTTCCCGTGGTTAGTTGTAGAGGCCTCCACCCAACCCGAGCCCCTCCCTTCGCTGCGATATTCGCCGAAGATGGTTCAAGGAGAGTGGCTCGACCGGGTAGAGGATGAGAATTTGGCTAGAGGATTCTTGACTAGCGAAGTCGAGAATGCGACCGTTGGCTTTCAGAGCCTACATTTCGACTCGCAAGCGAGAATGCCTTAGCCATCGGAGAACTCCTGATGGTACACATGGAGTGCCGGTTGGGTAAGGCATTCCCACGAGCCGAGAATGCATACAAAGAAGCCTCAGGGTTTCCTGCGTGGTTAGTTGTAGAGGCCTCCACCCAATCGAGCCCATCCCCTTCGGAATATTCTAATTTAAGATGGTTCAAGGAGACGGCCTTTGATTGGGTAGAGGCCACACTACACATAATGTGAGAATTAGTTAGCAGAGTTGGGGCAGACAGACAAAACCACTTCCCCTTCGCTAAATGTCCGAGGAAGATAGAAGGAGAGTGGTTAAGATCGCTCAGAGGCCAGCTCTAGAGTGCACTAGAGTTTTCAGCGCGACCTCACCAGTCGAGAAAGTTGGTTAGTCGCCGCAGGCCTCCACCCGCTTGGGAGCCAGCCCCTCTTCGCAATATTCGGCGAGCATGGTTCAAGGAGAGTGACTCGTGATCGGGTGGAGGCACCGCGACCGCACAAAGGGCCTGATTGAGAGGACATTCTCGACTCAATGAGTCGAAGGCTGCAGCAGCTTAAAAAGAATGTGAAGACATTGGGTAGTCAGGTGTAATTCGGGACCGGAGTCGAGAATCCCTTAATCGCCATAAATTCCAGTGTACATTCCTCTTCTCGGCGAAGCCGAGAAGTTCTCGACTCATGAGTCGAGAAGAAGGACCACTTCCTCGGACCGCTGGCAAGTCAAGTATTCTCAACTCGCCACCCCCTCGCATGTCTCCCCGCAGTGGAGGATATGTGTGAGTTAGAAATGCATTCTGCGGAAGCAATTCCTATTCTTAGTTCTTACTTGGAGAAAACATTCCTAGTTATGTTCTGTTATGAAACATTCTTAGACGTTTTTAGCTATATCTTTTGTGAATCTCTTCTGTTAATGCTCTGCAATATCTTACTTCCTAAAACCTGTCTCTGATGAGTGACATCTCGGTTGCTTGCTACTACTCTAACCACTATTCTCACTTTTGCCTGTACAATGTATTCAATTCAACCACAAGCAAGAAAAAGATAACAAAAACAGAAAACAATACAAAAGGAAAATGTGATAATGAGAGATTAGTGAGATTAATGAGAAAACAGAGAACAGTGGAGACAAATGAGATTAATGAGAAAACAGAGAACAGTACAGAGAAATGAGATTAAAAAAGGGTATGATATTACAAAAACATACCTGGATTTGCTGGATGAGGAGGAGGCTTCCGTGTTCGATTCCATGTGGGTATAGTCGTCGCGAAAGCGTGAATAAGGATTTGTCGGGCCAGAATTGTATCAGTGGATTAATAAGAGCCTCTAACAACAGTAATATAAGTAAAAAATGCAAGAAAGGACTTTACGTAAAAACTAAAAAGCAGACTAAAAAGGGCCTCACTTTCTTCTGAGGCAGTAACGCCCGCTCGAACACTCAATCTGCGCGAGAACTTCGGCGCTGGAAGCGTCCTGATCCGTCGACCACTGCTACTGTCATAAGATGGCCTTGGAATGGTTCTCGTTCGATCGATCGCCGATCGGAAAAGCGGGGCTTTAAGGAAAATATAGAGCTCAAGAGTGATCGAGAAAAAAGGGGAGGAAGAATGGTCGGGGGAGAGGAAGAGGGTGCAAGCACTGGCCGCACCTCTAACCTCGTAAAAGTGCAATAATAAACTTCACACGCAGGGCCATGCCCTCCATGACGGGCAAGCAGGCGGAAGAAGCCGACATGGCCACGCTTTCAGCCTCTGAGGAGGCGCCACGTGGCCATGACAAGATATGAAAGGTTAGGTTATATGTTTATATATGTTACCTTATATATTTAATATGGTTTCAATGGTTGAATAGTTTCAATGGTTATATATGGTTACAATGTTTACATATGGTTTAGAATGAGTATGGTTGTATGGTTTAATATGGTTATATGATTTTAGTTAATATGGTTGTATGATTTAATATGGTTATATTTAATATGTTTGTATGGTTTTATATGGTTCACATGGTCATATTTGTGGTGTTTGGGGCTATATGGTTTTAATGTGAGCTTTTCATTCAGTGGAGCATGTGAGTTGAGTAAAATGGAGCCAAGGAAGTCCAGCAGAGGCCATTGCCCTAGGCTCCAATGGAGGAAGAAGGGTTGCCTTTTGTTGCACCCTTGCAAACTGCATCGGTTTTTGCAGAGGGCATAATAACTCAAAGTAGCTTGATCCATTTGATAGTGTGAATGATGAGAGGCTGGGAGATGAACATCTTGGAGTTGGCATTGTGAAGCTTCTTATCGGGTTGATACAATCATGTCCTGTGGAAGCTCCAGTGATTGCATTGTGTGCTCTGTGGCTGCCGGAGTCCCAAGCTCAGCTTGAGATGGCCAATTAGATATATTACACACAAGAATGGTGATACTCTAGAATGCCCCATCAACTACACACACCCCAAGGCCCACCCAAGGCCATGTGGAAGATTTGGTGGTCGATGAGCATCCTTTGATCACAAGGAAGAGACGCTATGTCTTTCATAGAAGGCGCAGCCAAGGGTGCCCAAGAGGCCTAGAAGTGACAAATATTTAGAAAGGATGGAAAGTATGGCACCAACCAGAGAAAACCCGAGGCAATTAGGGGACAAGAGTGTTGCAACCTAGATTGCAAAGGCAAGACAATGTGGATGACCTCGCAGATAAGGTCCCAATACATTGGATGCCTTAAAAAAGATAGGATTAATTTCATTTACTCCCTTGTGTAGGAATTCCAGCTATGATGAAAAACACAGATGGCTACTATATCAATTGAGGGGCATGAAGGTATGTATGAGAGCATTGAGATGGATTCTTGGGGTGAGCAAGTCTTCATTTTACAGATACTGGGAGCAGGTTAGAAAAGGGCACAGTTTGTTCCAACATGGTAATGCACTCACTTTGAAACCTAGAGCAAATACTCTCAAGGCCATTGCAGTCTTCGAGAGCTTTGTGAGATACATGTCTCAATCTATGCCCCACAAGTCGGCGGTGAACGAGCACGATTGCGCAGTGGTGCAAAAGAGTGTTGCCACAACACTATATCCAAAAGGAGTACCTTAAGGAGGTCAACTCCATCCCGAAACTACACGGAGGTAGGCCTCTTTCTCAATCACATTTCAGTAAGTTATGGAGCACTCACTTCTCGGGACGTGAGTGTCCTACAACACATGCCATTCTCAAAGTGCAACACTTGCATTCAACTCAAGGATACACTTGCATCAACTGCAATAGAGAAAGAAAGAATGGCAATTAGGGAGCAATTTGCAGATCACCAAAGGGACCAAATATCATGTAGACAGTTGTATTGGCAGTGGAGAACATTTTCTGAGATGCAGCCGGACAAATTTTTGTGTATAATTCATGATAAGATGGACCAACACAAGACTTTCTTGCCAAAGCTAGATCTTTACCCAAGCGTTGTCAAAACGCTTTGATGAAAGTAAGTCCAAGTGTGTATTAACACATGGTCATGGAACTGGAACATATGGTCATTTTGTGCTTGATCTATGGAGAGATGATCCAAACTTCCATGTGAGCTCTATTTTCAAGTGCCTGAGAACACTAGAGAAAGGATCGATAGAAGGGAGGAGGTATTCCCCTTCAGCACCCATTTTTGAGGCTTTGATGGATGATCAACCGCTTTGTTACCAAAGGCGATAAAAAGCTCACATCCAAGGTGTCTAGTGAATCAAGGAGGACTTGGGATGATTTCCCCTTACTTGAGAAATCACCGAGGAGCTATGTGTTGATTGGACAACCGTTGGAAAGAAAAACAAGAATAGATGGATGTTTGGGGCTATGTCATACTTGACAGCAAAGGGGGAGTATTCAAAGTTGTGAAAGTGGGATTCATGATGGTTGGGCATACGATGATGATATAGATGGATTCTTTGGAACTTTCTCCACCAAGCTCAAGAGAGAAAACGTGACCACTCTCCCTGAACTAATGGATGTGTTTGAGAGCTGCATTGACCCCAACCGAATAGCTTTCTTGATGGATAAGGTTGCAGATTGGAAATCATTTGTAGAAGGATACTTGCTAGATGGTAAGGACCAGTTGACAGGACACACAAAGCCACTTCAGTTCAAGTTTTGGGTTAGGGATGGAATACCAATCATGCAATATAAGTGGAGACCAGGTGACAAGTTGTGGATGCCCTGCACAAGGTATCGAAGTTGTGGCAAAGGGGTGTCTTTGGTGAAGTTCTCATTCCTAAAGGGCAGCCAAAACCAATACCTCCCTTCAAGACAGTCAAAGACTCTAGCCAACCGGGTGAAGGGCATCAAGGATTACATAACGACTTTGGGATGATGTTCAAAATGGAAAGCACACCTCCACTCTTAAGAAAAATCAAATGGACTCCCTAATCAAGTACTGGGAGAAAGTTGTGACATGCTTAGAAACTGAACAACCATGTGGGAGGGAGCTAAGAGACGGGTTCTTGCCAGAGTCAAGATGGGAGGGTTCTCAAGGTGCAAGCACGTCTAAGAATGCTCACTTGGGTCCCAACAAGGGTTCCAAGTGGTTTGTGGGAAGTAAGGCCTCAAAGCCGAAGTGGTTTGATCTTCCTGAGTGGGATCCCTTTGAGGACATCAAGGAAGGATACTTTGTGCTAGTAAGGCGATGATGAGGACTGTCCAATATGGTTAGGGGTGGCACTCTCTGATGTAACCACCACTATGCCTGATGGAGAGGAGTTGCGTCCTGGATTCCAAATTCAATATTGGGAGCCCATTGGGAGACACAAGAAGGGCAACTTGAAGGAGCAATACACTGACTGTTGGGAGAAGAAGTGGAGGGCAAATTATGCTGACCCTCAAAGGAGGGAATTGGTGGAGTGTGTGGTATGGTCATATCCAAGTTCTCACGTTGCAAAGGACAACACACACAAGATCCCAAGAAGGGAGATGGACAAGGCCATGAGCAACCTCCATGCTATATCATTGTATGAGGGTACATAATATTGAGAAGTTTGAAAACTATCTCAACTAGTGGTTTGTAAAATTTATGAGGAAAACAAGTAACCCAATTCTATGTGTGTCATGTGTAATTCTATTCAAGCAATCAATTCAGAAATTTCTTTTATGGTGTGTGAGTTCCATTTTCAGTCCGAGTCCCAAAATTCAAGATTTGTCCCACTTTAATTAAATACGACTTAAGGGTGGATAATAGAAAGATTGAGCAAACTATTCGCTCTGGCATGGTAAGTTCATCCTCTATGCTTAGCTTATTTCTGTTTTTTTTTTCTTGCTTGGATCAAGAGCAGTGAACTGGCAAACCCAATTCCTTTAGCTCCAAACCTACAGAAAGTTATGTTAAGTTCATCATCCAGAGCTTATTTCTTACATCATCCAGAGCTTATTTCTTAGTTTTTTCCCTTCTTGGTTAAGCTAAGAGCAACAAACTGGCAAAACCAATTCCTCCAAAGCTTATTTCTTCGTTGTTTTCTTCTTGGTTAAACCAAGAGCAGTAAACTGGCAAACCCAATTCATTTAGCGCCAAGTCCTAACCCGAGTCTCTATTTTGGCCAAGACCCATGTGATTAAATAAAATTTGTCTATTTCAAGCCCGGCAGATGGCTGGCAGATGCAGGAAAAGCTTGGCCGGAATAGGTTTGGGTAGATGCAGTTTTAACTAGCTAAGAACAAAAGAAAAGCAGGGAAACTCACAGGCGACGTACCTTAAACGGAAGAAAACTCAAAGACTCACAGGCGATCTAACTCTATTTATACTCAAAGAAAACCACAGAAGTTTCAACACGTGAATGATCTGCGATGATTTCACAAATATCCCGATGTGGCTGTGGTTGTGCCACTTCTTTATCTTCGTATAATCTGGCAGCAGAAGATATGCTACGTGCTAAAGCGATGAGATAGATCAGAGAGAACGTGGCGGCTGAGTTTTTTTTTTCCCTTTTTTAACAGTGCTATTTTTTGCCCCCCGAAACACAGAATATGCCAAAGGATCTTGCCAATAATAATTACATGAGTTAGATAAGTGGAATGTATGGAATGCATCATTTATTGCCCATAGAAAGCTTATATATGAGTTTAGTTACACCATTTTAGTTCTATTTTTGTCCTGGATTATGTGTCAAAAATTCTTTCATGAAAATTGAGATCAAGCGACTTATGGAGACTTCAAAAAATTATTGGATTATAGCTCTTAGAGTTGACAACTTATAGCCACAAGTCTTACGTCAAAACTTGTTATAGTAAAGGAGAAACAATTCACAACCTCAAACAGCTTTTTTAAGCTAAATATGGTTTGACGACTTCAAATAATGTCATATAATAGCAACGAAACATGAAAACATGCAAATCAACATGTTTTATAATAAAACATCAATTACTTTCAATTTTAGAAATGTTTGGACCCCTTTATGCGAGAAAGTTTAGAAAATGCAGTTCTGGCCTGGCGTAAAAATTGCTGAATTCTATAAGGTTTGGGCAATCACCACAACATATCAGTAAATCCATTGGTCATGAAATTCCCCATAGCCATAAAGAATCAAGTGAAGATTCCAAAAGTGGTGGTATCTTATGAAATGGAAATTTCTCTTGTTAGATATTTGGGTTTAAGTGACAGAGGGTATGCTGGACCAATTTTGGTGGATGAACCCTGGATAGTTCCAGTAACAACTCTAGTGTTAAGCAACCAATCCTCTAAACCATCAATAAAAAGTCCAAACAATGTGGGAGATAGCGGACATCCCTGTTTGACCCCAAGATTACTTTCAACATGGTCCTGGATATCCAATGAAAATGGGAAAGATAATTGCACAAGCACTTTTTCATACAAAACTTGGACTGCATCTCTAAGCTCCTTGGACACCTTTAACTTATCCAACCTTTCCCACAATTGGTCACAACGTGGCACCTTATCAAATGCTTTTTTAAAGTCTACAAATGCCATGTAAACTGGTTTTTTAGTACCTTTAACCATGTAAATATAGTTTTTAACACTAATAGATGGTCTAAAGTAGCCCTTCCTGCTCTAAAACTTGCGTGTGACTCTGCACGCTTTTGATTGTGCTCTGCCCAAATACTTATCTTTTTCTCTAAGATAGCGGCAAAAGCTTAGAAAATAGACTATTTACCATAATGGTTCGATAATTGTTTGCATCATGCCTCGCCCCACCTTTATATATGGAAACCACCCTATTCCAATACCAATCAAGTGGAAACCCCTGTCTCATAGCCAGTGTAAATATTTTTGCAACTAAAGGATGGATACAAGTACCTGCCCATTTTAGATGCTCTGCGCTTATCCAAAGACATTGTGTGTGTGTGTGTGTGTGTGTGTGTGTGTGTGTGTGTGTGTGTGTGTGTGTGTGTGTGTGTGTGTGTGTGTGTGTGTGTGTGTGTGTGTGTGTGTGTGTGTGTGTGTGTGTGTGTGTGTGTGTGTGTGTGAGAGAGAGAGAGAGAGAGAGAGAGAGAGAGAGAGAGAGAGAAGTGAAGTGAAGTGTATTACGTCTTTTGGGAGGCCTCGGGTGCCTATAAGACAACATTATTGTACATCATAGTCATAAAAATTAGACAGTTTCCAATTCCTCATCCAATTCCTCACTCTCACTCAATGCATCCTCTTCTTCTATTAGGGTATTTACATTTTTAGTACAACTCTCTCTATATTTGTAGAGTCTCAATTAAAAAAGGATCCAATTCTATTTCCTTCCAATCCAAAAAGGTATGTAATCAGGCACGTTGATGCCATATCGGTCTCAGATTATACTATAGAATTTGGACACTTAAGTATGACATGGTCTTCGTCTTCTATCTCATCTTTGCCGCATACGATTTTTTTGCGGCATCTCATGGTTCTCGGTAGTAATACCCCATCTCCCAACCTCCACACCTAGATGGTGCGAAATGAGCCGGATTCTGGCCGATATTGTGCCTCTTCTTTATCGATAAGTTCTCCTTTAGATGTATTGCCTCATCCAATGTAGGATTCATATGCATCTTGTACAATATCATCTTAGTCTTTGGGCTCATCCACATTTTTCTTCTAACCTTTTCATAGACCCATGTTCTCGGGTTGTCATTGGAAATTGCCATTGTTCCCACATGATATCCCATCTTTCAAGCCATCTCTTGACATTAAGCCAAACCATCCTTTATGTTAGGTGTTCGGGCAAGCATAATAAGGAATGCGTGTGGCATCCATCTTTTTATTTTAGCAAGGTATCTAATGCATTTGAGTAAAGCTTCCCCTTCAAGTGGCATAGTGCGCATTAGGCTAGCATCATCGGATATGGGGTTTGCGCCTTTACACCCAATTCGACTGAGAAACTTCTTGTGTACTGTTCAATACCATCCCAAGAGCCTTGTGGCAGCCCCGGTCCCCAAATTTCAGCCCCATATAATACTATGCTTTGGACTGGAGATTCATGTTTTTTTCTTTAGTGGCCATGCCCATATGTGGGTTTTCTGCACATGCTTTGCATAGAATCTGATGCCTTATACGCCCGCTTTCAATTCTTTGTTGTATGCATTGATGCCATTTATGATTCCTGCTAATAGTAAGTCCCAGATATTTATATGTCTCGTATATCTCAACTTTTTCACCCAAATAGAGAAACCCTTGTTCCTGCTTGAGCACACCTACTGTCATGGTTTTAGTCTTCTCTAGATTTACTTGCATCCCCGTTTTGTTACAGAAAGCAGCCAATTGATCAAGTAATTGCTGCATGTGTACCTGGGATCGTGCAAATAGCACCACATCATCAGCATATAAAAGCAATTGGATCACATATCCTTGAATCTCAGTGCATCCATCACAGTTATTATATAACCATTCTTCCAGGCTGTCAATAAAGAGACCAAATATAGTAGGAGACAAGGGGCATCCTTGTTTAACTCCAACATTACTTTCAACTGTATCTTGATATCTCATTTTTGAATGGCATCGATAACTGTACTAAAACTTTCGCATAGAGTATTTGAACTGCATCCTGCAAGTGTTTAGGGACACATAATTGCTCCATTCTTTCCCATAATCTATTCCTGGGAACTTTGTCAAATGCCTTGCGAAAGTCTACAAATGTGACATATAGAGATTTCCTGGTCCCCTTGACCGAATCAAAAATGCATTTTAATGCAAGCAAATGGTCCAATGTGGACATTTTAGCCCTAAAACCTGCTTGGGTTTTGGCTCTTTTTCCGTTATGCTCAGCCCAAAGACTAATTTTTTTCTCTACAATATTTGCAAATAATTTAGAGAACAAATTACTTACCATGAGAGTTCTGTAATTGTTTCCGTCTAGCATGGAACCACTCTTATGCACTGGAACAATTCGATTGAGCTGCCACTCCTGTGGGAATCCTTGTTGCATTGCTAAGGTAAACATGCGTGCTATTATAGTATGGATGCGCCCCCTGCCCATTTAAGATGCTCGGCACATATCCTGTTTTGATCCTTTGCTTTGCCATTTGCAAGACTATCAATGCCGACAGCTACTTCTTCTTTTGTAAAAATCATATCAGACCTCACTTTTAGTGGGGCCTCGATGCTATCATCATGATATAAGTGTTTAACTTGGTTCCATAGCTCACTTGCAGCAAGCGGAATTTTTGTGTGCTTAGTGCTTTTGAGCTTTTTCCAAAACGATTTTGGATCATTTTGGTATTGGCTGATCAAGGTCTCCTGCTGCTTTAGTACAAATTGTCTCTTTTTTTGCCTTATGATCCTCTGATATGCCTTCCTTAGGGCTGTTTTGCTATCATCATGGCAGTCCCTCCATTTCCTTTTGGCTATTCGGCATGCTTGATCATACCAAGACTTGCGTTGTAGCTTTTTATGTGCCCGCCTTGGCTTACATTGCTCCGTGGCTTCTGTTATGATACCCAGCAACTTCTTATTCATGTCATCCACAGTGCCATCCCAAGTGCATTGGCCAATTTTGTCTTCTATATACATCCTATATGTGGCCGCCATACTTGGTCTAAGCCTGCTCAATTTTGGATGATCTATGCTCCATTGCAAGAGGTTTTAACCGGCATTCATGTAAAGAGAATCTGATTGGTACATGATCGGATTCAAGGTATTCTGTTCTTATATCAAAATCTGAAATCAGCTCCAAATCATCTCGTGAGATGATCAAATAGTCTACCACACTTCTTGCTCTGCAGGTACATGACCGGGAGCGCGGGAATTTCCTGATTCCATTGCATATCAAAAGCTCAGCATTAGTGCATAGATTTAGCAGCTGGCGACCAGACCTAGTTATGAGCTGATCCTCAGAGCATCTATTCCAGCCTTGCTTGGTCATCTCCTCTTCCTCTATGGTCTCAAACCAGAGAGGATCATCTTCCCAAGTATGGATACTAGCTTGCTTGTCTCCGGTTCTTCCATTGAAGTCTCCTGTCAAGATTACAGTCCCTTGCATTTGAAACCTCAAAATATTTTGTTCCAGTTCAAAAAAGATATCATCCCCTGTGGCTCCATCCGAATAAGCCTTTTTATGACGTGGTGCAAAATAGCATGCGGCTAAAAATATCATACCAGATGGGCGAGTTATCTGTATCCATACATATTGATTGTTTATGTCCTTTTTACATGCAGCCACTAAGTCTGAGTATTGATCTCTAATGTAACAAGCCACTCCACCATTTCCAATATCATTTTCTGTATGCCTTTTATTCTTCACGGATGTCACCAATGTGAATCCATCAATGTCTGGCAAAGCATAGAGGTCATGTTCTTTTGTTTCTAAAAAGCATATTATGTCAATGTTTTCCAATTCACATTGTCTCCGTCAATTTATTTATATTCCAAACCATTATCCTGAGTGCCTCCCATCTGTCCTATTCCTCAATGATCACCTTGCCTTTGACCCATTTTGCTTTTTGATTGTTTTGTCTGGCTTCCTTATACTTAGCAATTTCTACTTTCTTTTCTGCTAGCTGCTCTTTGGTTAGATCCTCATTGATCCAAATAAATTTTCCCTTCAATGTATATGTATTTTTCAGCACCAAGAATCGATCATCCCTGTTTGCAAACTTGACAATCATGTGTCTAGTTCCTGTATCTCTTTTCCCTACCCGGAATGCATCAGAGATGTCTACCTTTTGGATGCCCATGGTCTCTTGGAAGAATTGCTCTGCTGCAATTTTAGGCTTCTCCTCTGGCTTTTCTGGCAGCCCTACAATCCTGAGGTTCAAAGCTCGGTTCTTCCTGTCCTGTATCTCCATAAACTGCTCAAGGGTATTGCGCAAATCAGAAATTTCAGTTACCTCATCCTCCCCAGGGGCGTGTTCCTGCTTCAATTCTTCAATGTCACTCTTTACTGAGTTCCTTCCTTATTTGATGATAATCAGATCTGATTGCTTCATTCTCCTCTCCTAATTTTCGTATTTCTTCTAGGTGGTCTCTTCCCCGTGATGCGCCTTCTTGCCGAAAAGAGAGATAGTTCCTTCCATATGGTGGTGAGGGAGATCTCCATCCCTGAGTCGGGACTAGAGGGCCCTCCATCGATTGGTTTGTCCTTTCTGGTTTGTCTTTTGGTGGTCGCCATATCCGACACACAACAGCCGGTAACCAAAACGTATCTTGACAGAGAGAAAATCTATTGAGAGAGAGAGAGAGAGAAGAGAAAATTGGAATGAGAGAGAGAGAGATAAGATAAGATAATGTTTTATTAACGTCTGTGAGACCATCAGGTCTAGAAGACGAACATCAACACACGTACAATTTTTTAAACATCTAATGATCCTTTTTCGAGGTATCATTAGGCTACGTCTCCCTCTTTCTCATAAATATCCAATAAATTATTATAGCTCTTTATAGACATCTACCTCACTTTCATGACATCTGCTAAGAAATATCCAGCGGTCGCAGGTTGCATGTCAAAAAACGCCCATAGGGGTATTTCTGATGATACCCTATGCCTATGTCTTAGTGCCTGGTATGCTGGGCAATGCAGCACCAAGTGTATCTCATCCTCGATCACATCGTCACCACATACCTTGCATGTGCGCTTAGATCTCGGAAAGCCCCCCCACCGTCCCACTTCCACTCCCAAGTGATGGGAACTAAGTCGCAATCTAGAGACCAAATGTTGTTTAAAATGTGAAAGCCCACCAGCCAAGTGTGGGGCCACCTTCAGTTCTGGATTAATCGTTTCCCTGTAAAAAGCCATCTTGGTGCCAGGATTCCTCCAGCCCTTATCTCGTGCTTTCTTGTAAACATAGTCATCTAATTTGTCTGCCTCATCATGGTATCTCCTCTAATGTCATGCCCCATCGTTTTCATCCATGTAACAACACTTGCAAACCACCCCTTTAGGCTACTCAATCATAGCCCTTCTAGGCTGACCTATCGTGATCCATCTCTTGGTTTTTTTTCTAACATACTTTATGGTGCGCAACAATGCTTCAATTTCCAATTCATATAGCCCTGATTCAGCAAGCATCATCTGGTATGGTGTTTGCATTTTAACTCCCAATTCTGCTAGCAAGAACTTTTTCTGGATCTTCTCCACTCTGGTCCACATATCTAGAGATAATCCTGGCCCCCATATCTCATATCCATATAAAATAACCGACCGTACCAAGGAGTTATAAAGCATCTTTTTGAGATGCCAGTCAATAATCCCTTTTTCTTGCATACTCTTTGCATTGAGTAATAAGCCTTAATCCCAAAGACTCGTCCTCTCGCTCAAGTAAGACTATTCCAAAGCTATAGTTGTGTTTCACAACTAGCCCCAAGTATTTGTATGTGTCCGAAATGCCTACCTCTTCTCCTTTGTAATAGAAGTGGAAATCATGTATTCTTATCCCAAATATAAGGATTTTTGTTTTCCCCAAATTCACCTTCATCTCTGTCTTATCACAAAAATCAGCCAGAGCATCTAAGTGTTTTTGCATACCTTTCTGACTTCTTGCAAAGATCACAATATCATCAGCATATAACAGCAGCACTAGTACATATCCCGCAATTGTGGTTCCTTCTCCTCCATATTCATGTAACCACCTTTCAAATTGATCAATGTATATACCAAAAAGAGTAGGCGACAGAGGGCATCCCTGCTTCACCCCTATATTGCTGATGATTTCTTCTTGACACTGCTGGTTCAGTGGGAAGGACAATCCAACCACCACTTTTTTATATAATACAGCGACTGCATTCTTAAGCCCATGAGGAACTCCAATATTTTCCATATAGTCCCATATATTTTTCCTGCGTAGCATGTCAAATGCCTTGGTCAGATCTACAAAACATGCGAAGAGTGGTTTTTTGGTCTTTTTTATGGAATCTGTGACTGCTCTAAAAGTAACCAGGTGATCTACTGTAGACATTTTTAGGAAAACCTGCTTTGTCTTGTTGTTGCTCTAACATTGTTCTCCTCTGCCCATGTGCTCATCCTATTTTCCAATAGTGTAGCAAAAAGTTTAGAGAATAGGCTACTTACCATCACCATCCTGTAATTATTTGGATCTGTCACATCTCCTGCTTTATGAATCGGTACCACTCGGTTGTATTGCCAAGTAGATGGGAAGCCATTTATCAATGCCTTATTCATCACTCTTGTGACTATCTTTGCCACCCCCTGTCCTGCCCATTTGACCATTTCTGCCGTAAGGCCAAGAGTATCTGTCGCCTTTCCACATGCTAGCTTTTTGATACCGATTTCTACTTCTTCTTCAGAAAACACTATTATTTCACTAGTTACTTGCATGGCATCATCCAAGCCCTCAATGTGATAAAGTTTTCGTACCTGTTTTATCAACTTGTCTACATCTAATTCATTTACCTTTTGTTTTCTTCTTTTTATCTTGCCCCAGAACCTTTTAGGATCCTCGATCAATTCTTGCACAAAGTGTTCCTCTCTCACTATAGGCTTGCATGTAGCATTAGCCTGCTTATACTCCCTCCTTTTATCTTTGCATTCCTGATCATACCATCCATTGCATGGTAACCCTTTTGCTCTCCTTTGCAACAGGAAGCAATTCCTAGCCACATCAATCAACATTGATGTAAGCTTGGCATCAAGACCGACCAGATCATCTGGCCATGATATTTCTTTGATTCTCTCTTCACATGCTGTTTTATACTCCTTCTTCTTGGCTACATTCATATATATGCCTTTACTAAACACGTGTTCCTGTAAAGGCATGGCCCATCGATTTTGCAACCCTATTTCCATCACAATGGGATAATGATCCGAGGTAGGAATAGAGTCATCCACATAGAAGTGAGATATGCTATCCAAAACATTCGTACCTGCTAATGCTAAATCAACCACACTAGCACCTACCCCTGTAGCTCCCTTAGATGTACACCTTCCAGAACATGGGAATCTCTTTATACCATTTAGCACTATCAAATCTAATCCACTACACATATTCAATAAGTGCATACCTTGTGGTTGTACATCAACATTGCGGTCCTGAGTTACTCTCGCCCACCCATTTGTTTGCATGGTTTCCTCGTCTAAAGGCTCCATCCAAATAGAATCTCCATCGTCTGTAGGTATGTATGCTTGTCTATGTGCTATTCTGCTATTGAAATCTCCTAATAATATTATGTCCCCATGTTTCCCTAGCTCCAAGGCATCTTGTTCCAAGTGATGGAACGGATCATCCTTATCCATGTCTCCTGTCTTATAGAGAGGCGAGTCCCTGGGCGGATAGTAACATCCAGCGATGTACACTTTCCCATAGCACCCCCTAGTTTCCAGCCAAATATGTTGTTTAGATGTGTCTTTCTTGACTATTGTAAGCATGTTTTCCAACCCCTTGCGTGCATATACTGCGATGCCTCCTATTCCCTTTCTTCTCCATCCCTTACTATGCCAAACAGAATGTAACAAATTAAAATGTTCTATGTCCGGTACTCCGTGTTCTTCATGTTCATGCGTTTCTACCATAAAAAATACATCCCAAGATTTGAGAATATCTCCGAGTAAAGCGACCTCGTCTACCTTACCATTGATATTCCACATACACACCCTGATGGTCTTTCTTTCCTATTCTGTAATGATGGCCTTGCCATTCCTCCAAGTTACTTTCTTGCCTTCCCCGTCTGCTTCTTTTTTTTTTGAATCTCCTCCTTCCGTTACAGCCAATTGACTCAGGTTAGATCATCATTAAGCCATATGTTTTGCCCTTTCAAAAGAGTACGTTTCACAGATCACTCTCATCTTTGCTTCTTCGCTTATAAATTTGACAATCACATTATGGTTCGTCCATCCCATTTACCCACTCTCAGAGGGCCGTTACAATCCCATCTCTAGGGGCCTCGCAATTTTGGGAAAGCATCTCCCCGCACCTCTTCTTTAGTATTCTCCTCTTCCTTTTCTCGGCAATCTGTGATCCTAATATTCAATGCTTTTCGATTTGCTCCTTTTTTCAACAATATCATTCATTCTCATTGTCAATTTCTTGGAGGAGTTTTAACATTTGTAACTGCTTGGCGCAATGCTTCCCTTCTTGCCTGTTCTGCCTCCTTCCTAGATTGCTCCATAGAGTCCAATATTTTCATCATCACGGCAAGTAATTGGCCCATAACCATCTCCCAAAACCTCCAAATAGATTGGGAGGGAGGAGGAGAGAGAGAGAGAGAGAGAGAGAGAGAGAGAGAGAGAGAGAGAGAGAGATAGAGAGAGAGATATATAGAGAGATATATAGAGAGAGAGAGATATAGAGAGAGAGAGAGAGAGATAGAGAGATATAGAGAGAGATATATATAGATGAAATGAAATGAAATGTTTTATAGATCACGTCTATGAGACCATCGCCAGGTCTAGAAGACGATTTAAATATTAAGAGGCAGCTGCAAATTCCATTACTCATAATAGCAATTGATTACAAACATCTACACGCCTTTATCCGAGATTAGAAACATCAAGATCACCCCGACACCGATATTTCAGCTTTTGAGTCATGCCCGAGGCATTTCAAATGTTCTACCGATAGATGTAACATAAGAAGCTATTGGCGTTTGATTGTCGTTACCACGATTGCCATTTCCAAAGCTCAAGCGTGGGTTTGGTGTATATCCACGCGGTAATGAATGTTGAGGAGTGAATTGTCTTCCTCCGCCACTGCTTTCGCCACGCCCCTTGTGGTGTAGTGAGGTGTGACAGCAGTAACTCATATCAGAATATCCTTCACTAGCAGCCTTCATTTAGGTTTAAGGTAAACCTCTTTTTAAAGGAATCATTACGCTTTGCCAAACTTGCAATCAATTCCTCGTGGAAGAAATAGTCGTTTCAATATAACAGGCCCATCATTCTCACCATAACCTTGAAGTAGCCTCATTTTTCCCTCTGCGATTCTTCTTTTCAAGCAGCTTATCATCAATTCTCTAGTGTACATAAAACCACTAGAGCTCTAATTGCTTCTTTGTAGAATCAAGAAGTAGCCAATGCATAAAAGAAAATAAACCGCACTTCAAGTTTGTCCGATGTAATCCAACAGCCTTTTCAATGTTATTTGCCAAATACCATAGGGCATGATCAAACCATAAAATGTTGCTTTTTGGGGTAATCGATCACCTTGCCGATGTGTGCATTTAATGAATGGTCTCATATAATTCCATACCAGCCTTGTAATAATCCTTACTTCGCTTTGATCCGAGGGGGATTTTTCCTTTGCAATGAAGTTTAACCGGTTTTGAGCATCTACCAAAGATCAAATACTTCCATTGAGATGTCTTTTAAGATTATCTCACCGCACGTAACTCAAATTATTGATAGCATCCCCAGAGCATTCCTCGGCTTTTAAACTCGGCCCATGCTTTTTCCATCATTTATAGCCGCCGCTGTAATTAAAGCATCAAGACCTAAAGGTGCAAACCAAATTGCAAGGACCACATAGTCGCACATCTTGTTGCCATTCATTGCAGCAAGGTCCTCCACAACCCTAACAGGATAATGGGGTACATATGCTTTGAAACTCG
Organism: Isoetes taiwanensis; assembly: GCA_021234155.1. NCBI lineage: Eukaryota > Viridiplantae > Streptophyta > Lycopodiopsida > Isoetales > Isoetaceae > Isoetes > Isoetes taiwanensis. The sequence goes on along the minus strand of JAJEKV010000002.1, from coordinate 25,244,418 downwards.
TGAGATATCTCATCCGGGTTGGGCCTCGTGTTCAAGATTTAGTATATTCGCCTCCTCACATAGCTCTTTTCCTTGTAGCAAAGGGTGAGATTTTGACATAGTAGGCATGGCGGTGGAAGGGTTATGTATCCTTCCACATTTGCCCGCAGCAGGGCAATGTTAACTTATTTATGGTGCCAAGGCATTCTTTTATCCGTCATAGTCTTTTTCTCAAATAGTTGCAACCTGCTTCCGAAGAGCATCCAGTTTGTCCATTGGGTTCCTATTTCCAAATATTTCTAGCCACATAGCAATGTCAAAATTGGCTAGGATAGACTCACCATCATTTTGAATAGCTTGTTCATGTCTCGATCGTGAATTCATGAAACTCCCCTCGCCTTTGATCCGATAGAGCAGTGGCTTGGGATAAAGGTGACTGCGGTCGGCATTTCTTCAAGATAGCCAAGCTCCAAGAGTTCCGCTGCCCAAATCTGACTTGTTTCATTTCGTGCCATCTGCTCCACATCCAGAATTTCCATTTAGTAAATAAAATATGCTATGTGACCATATGTTCCATCAAAGTATTTTTGTATTTGATGAGATTATGAATTTAGCACTCCAACTAAGAAGTGCTGTGGGGGTGACTATGCACGGTGTGTGTAATTTCATATCATAAGACATGAGAGAAAGCCATCATGGAACAAGTACATCTTTTGGAACCATACCACAAAGTTGCATAATAAATAATTTCCATTAAACAAATTTCAAAAAATAGCTCAAAAAATATGTTTTAAAAGATGGTTAAACTCCAAAGAAGTTTTTAATTGTAGGTTTACAAATGCTACAAAAAGATCTCACCACATCCTTAAATTTCAATATAACGATCTAAATTTTCGCCAAGGGTAGAGGCGTGGTACCTACATGCACCATCCAGAGCTTGTTAGTATAAGAATAGTAACTAGACTGAACCTGCAGTGTCATAGCCACCACCCAGCTTGTTATCCATGTCAAAGTTAAAATATAGATAAGAGCATAAAGAAAAGCTTAAGAATGACATAATTTTCAAAAATACCACTCTTGGAACTTTTTCGTAAAACTATTACACCCTCGCTCGTTTTTCTTATACTAAGTTGTCTCAAACACATGTACATTTCTATCCGCATGCTCCATCATGCTTACTATAAACATCTAGCATCCTTGTGTGTATTTCACAAGGTTTCTGCTAAATTTAATAGTGACGTGGCAAAGAAGCTAGACTTAGACAAAACCAAGGAGCACGCACTGCAAATAATAAGCATGGCAGACTGAAAACACAGTAGACTGTTACAATTTGGCAACATAAAAGCAAGAAGAAAATAGATACAGATGCACTGCACCTGGTAATCAAAGAAGCAAAGAAAAACAAAGGAGAAGAATAAGTGGTATAACATGAAGACAACTTAAAACATGACAGAATACCATGCTGCAGCAGAGTCTATGAAGATTGCAACCACAACTATTAGTAATGCACCAGTATCTATCTCAAATTTAATTGATATTTCAAGTTCAACAAGAGTTTCCCATTACCCTCTCTAGTTCATTAAGACAATATCAAATAGTGCATATTATTATTCAATCACATTCTCAAACCTTCTAATATTTGCTTTACAATGCAATAGCAATTTATGAATTACGAAGTCATGTATAAACCTGCCTTTGAAAATAGAGCTCGTAGCAAACAACCCCCAACTGCGAACTCCGTCTGCGATCAACTGTACATGTTTGTTTTATAATGCCGGACCCGACCGCTCAGGTCTGATCCGACCTCTAAGCCATTCGTGCTCAAATCTCCTGGCAGATAGGAGATTCTATTTTGAATCCCTTTTGGTTCCATCGAGCTTATCTTAAATATTCTGCATGTCAATGGTTTAACCATTGTTTAATATTCAACCATTAACAATGATATTCACTATCATTTGAACCATATAAATGGTATATCATATTTCAACCTTCACAAGATATAGACCATTAGTCTAAACTGCTTGATCTAAGGTCTATCTTTTAATCTGACCATTCATGATTGCAGCATCTCTGTACCCATTCCATGATTGCATCTCTGGAGCTGTGTGATGAAACACCAACATATTTTACAATATTCTACACTCCTCCTTCAGCACACAGATCCAATACATTCAGTTTATTTCTGAATCCTGTAAACTTTCTCTCCACTAATGCCTTAGTAAAAATATCAGCTATTTGCAGATTTGTGTGAATGTAGCTCATTTGAATATAACCTTTCTCTGCCATGTCCCTAATGAAATGCATATCTAGCTCGATATGCTTTGTTCTTTCATGTTGAACTGGGTTTTTCACTATTGCCATACAGCTCATGCTATCTGTCATAATTTCAGTCGGTTGTCTTTGCTTGTAACCAAGTTCTTCTAGTAATCTTCTCAACCAAACAAGTTCTTTAGAAAGTAATGAGCTGGCTGCATATTCTGCTTCTGCAGATGACATGGCTACTGCCTTCTGCTTCTTGCTTCTCCAGTTTATTGCTCCTCCTCCAAGAAACACAACATACCCTGAAATTGATTTTCTCGTACTTCTATCTCCTCCCCAATCTGCATCACTAAAACCCTTTAGATTCAAATCATCAGATGTGAATGTTATCCCATAATTTGCTGTGCCTTTCAAGTATTTCAACACATGTTTTGCTGCTTCCCAATGTCTTTTTGTTGGACTGTTGCAGTACCTGCTTAGAATGTTTACTGAATAACTAATGTCTGGCCTTGTATTGTTTGCTAAGTACAACAAACATCCAACAATTTCTCTATATGGGATTTTTTCTTTTGCATCTTCACTGCCTTGATCACTGTCAGTTAACTTATGACCTGCAGCAATAGGCACTTTTGCCACCTTGGCATCTTGTAGAAAAAATCTTTTAAGCATATTTTCAACATGCCTGCTTTGTTTCAATGAAAGAATCCTTTTATCTCTGTTTCTTAGCACTTCAATTCCCAAGAACTGTTTCAATTCTCCCAAATCCGTCATTTCAAATCTGTTTTTCAATATATCTTTGCAAGTTGTCAAACAATTCTGACTATTTGACATCATTATGCAATCATCTACATATAGTGCAATGAAACAAAAGTTTTCTCCATCTCTGAATTTGTACAAATTTCCATCATTTTTTAACCTTTCAAAACCTTGACCTCTTAGGAAACTGTCAATGCAAAAATATCATTCACGAGGAGATTGCCTTAGTCCATATACTGCTCTTTTGAGTCTCCATACATTTGAATTATTTTCTTCATAACCTGCAAGTTGCTTCATGTAAATATTTTCCTTTAACTCTGCATTTAGAAAAGCAGTTTTAACATCCATATGGTGTAACTCCAAATTTAATGCATTTGCTATGGCCAAAAGGTTTCAATTCTTTTGCTTTTTCCACTTTCTAACCTGCCATATTCACCTTCATTTATTTGTAGATTTTCTCTCAATCTTTCAACTTGTGACTTTCTTTTCCTTATTTTATTCTGCTGTACTTTAGGCTCATCATTACCTTCAATGTTTTCCTGCTCCTCATTTACATGTGCTGGTTTTCCTTCCATATTGACCTCAGCTTCATTATTCTTGTCATGATCATCCTCATCTTCAATGTTTTTGAAACCTGTAACTGTTTCATTTCCTTGTTTATGCTCGCTTTGCTTTAATTTCTGCCTATCTTTGTAATGAGTGTGCTCGTCAAACACAATGTCTCTGCTTATTACAATCTTATTTAGCTCAGGTATAAACATTCTATAACCTTTGCTTTGCTCGTCATACCCTACTAAAAAGCCAATCTCTGCTTTATTGTCTAACTTCTGCCTTAGTTCTTTTGGTACATGGATATACCCCAAACATCCATATGACCTGAGCATATTATAATCTACATTTGCCTTATTCCTGGACCATATCAGCTCTGGAATGTTACCTTTTAGGCTTGAGCTTGGAAGTCTAGTTTGAATATAAGCTGCTGTCCTTAATGCTTCTTCCCATAGTTTATTTGTTAAACCTGAGAACTTTAACATCGACCTTACTGCATCAAGCAAAGTCCTATTTTTCCTTTCAGCAATGCCATTTTGTTGTGGAGTGTGCCTACATGTCAATTGCCTTCTAATTCCTCTGTTTTTGCAAAAAGACTCAAATTGACCAGATAAATACTCTCCTTCTCTATCTGATCTGATGCACCTTAATTTCCTGTTTGTTTGTCTCTCCATCTCTGTTACATACATTTTAAAAGCTTCCAAAGCCTGAGATTTTCTTGTCAAGCAATAGACTTTGCACTTTCTGCTATGGTCATCTATAAAAGTTATGAAGTACCTCTTTCCACTTCTGCTTCTAATATTTAGAGGACCACATAAATCTATATGCACTAAGTCCAAAACCTCTTCAGCTCGTTTGTGTGATTTTGGAAATGGTAATCTAGTAATTTTGCCAAGCATGTATCCCTCACATATGCATTTATGATTTTCGGGTATGTTGCATTCAATAAATACTCTTTTTGTCATAAATTTCACATTATTGTAATGAGTGTGAGCCAATCTATTGTGCCAAGTCTCCATATCAGTCATTAAAACAACATTGACTCCATCAACAAAACCTTTTTCTATTTGAAATAGATTGCCAACCCGATTTGCCAAAAACTTCAATTTATTATTCATGAAAATCTTACAAACTTTCTTCTCAAAGAAGATTGTATATCCCAAATCTACTAACTGACACACTGACACCAAATTCTTTATCAAACTAGGAACACATAATACATTCTCGATATTGACTCTATTTCCATCAAGATCCAACAATTCCAGCATTCCACATCCTTCTATGGTTTGTAGCTCTCCATTTCCAACTTGTACATGCTTTGCCTTGGCTGGTGATTGATTTTTGAGCATGTTTAGAGATCTTACTACTGATCTCTCAGCTCCACTATCAACTACAATAACAGAATTCTTGTCATTAGTTTGAGATCCAACACTATTAATGAGCAAACATGTTTTACCTCATCATCACTTTGCTCTTCTTTTTCCTTGACTTCTGGTTTTTCTTGAGCAATGTGTACACCTGCAAGTCCTCTTCTTCCAGAAGAATATCCTCTTTTAAACTCTCGTCCCCTTCCTCTTCCTCTGCCATACTCTCTTTCTTTGGGGCTGGGACACTTGGCAGCTATGTGGTCTCTGCCTTTACAATTATAGCATGTTACTTCTTGCTTATGTTTAGGGCAATTGGGTTTAATATGCCCTGTCTCATAACAGTTATAACAAACTGTCTTGTCTCCTTGAGGTTTCTTTTTCTTGCCAGCATAAAGTATTTCAGCATTCTCCTCCTCTCTCATTAACTTATTCTGTTCTATTTCAGTTCTTAACATATTTTCAGCTTCTTCCCTAGTTTTTGCCACATTTCTAATTAACAGAGAGAGCTGAGAATTTGCACTAACTGCCCGAGCAATTTGCAAGACTATAAACCTTTCAGATAGTGTCACTCCTGCACCATCTAGATCAGCCACAAGGTTGTCAAATTTGTTAAAGAAATCTGAGACTTCCTCATCTATTGTTTAAATTTGGTTTTTCCGATTTGGTGAGAAAAGTTTTTGGTTTTTCTTTTAGCCTAATTTCCTATGATTGTTGGCATTTTGGTCACCGGAAAATATTCCGGTGCTTCCAAAAATCGCTCACATTTTTAAATACGATTTCAAGCTGCGGTCCTTTTTTTCCCTTTCCATGCGGGCATGCATTGCCACGAATTTTTGCCAAATCTGTGCATCTTATATGCACCGGCAAGTAATATTATCCCATTCCGAAATGAATTTGCCACAAATTTTTGCCCCTTTCTGTGCATCTTCTATGCACCGGCAAGCAATATTATCGATTCCGAATAGGATAGATCTTCTTTAGGTTTATAAAGCAGGTGCGATTCTTGCTGATGGGCATGTGAAATTGTATTTTTTGTTGCAACAGACACTGCAGAAATTGTTGCATAATGATTCTTAGCAAATGAATCAAAGCTAGATGCATGCAGTAGTGTATCAATTCGGTGGGTTTATTGATCTGTGGATTGATAAATTCATTTTGTAAATCACTTCTGGTCATCTGCTGATTTGGGAGTTTGAATAACTCTAGCTTTTGGTTTGCTTTGGATTTTGCAGAACATAGCTCTAGGAGCCAAAATGGATCCGATAACTGCTAGAAGGAAATACAGGCCAGGTATTCTTTTAACTGAAGTGCAGTCTGTTGCGATTGCTTTGTTTGCCATTTTTTGCCTGGTTATTTATTCTTTGTTCATATATGATTGCCTCTGCAGAGGTCTCATGTCCTTCATTTTCGAAGAGCAGCGAATAACACAGTTTTGCCCAAGGATTATGGGTTTCCAGAAGAGCATAATTTGGTTGCAATAAGAAAGGCTTAACTAGACAGCTGCAAGGCATTTCCAGATGACACTATCATATGTTTGCTAAGAACAATGTGCTGGAGAAGCTTAGATATATCCTTAAACTAGATGACCAGAATGGCATGGGGATTGCAAACCTATTCTCCTTTGCTATATCTGTAAGGTATGAATATCAAACTTCCTTTCCTGCTTATGAAGATTCTATTGTGGATGTTTTCCTTTTGGGGATTGAATTTGGAAACAAGAGTTGCAGTTTTCTTTTGATGGAACATGGCGATTGTAAATCTCTTCTCCTTTTTTACATCTACAAGGTATTAATATCAAACTTTGTTTCTTGCTTATGGAGTGCATGTTTGCATGTTTTCCTTTTGGGGATTGAATACTTTTCTAATATGTCTTTGATATATTGTTAGCGATGACATCGATGGCACTTTTAATAGGATATGTTTTTGCTGCATCTATTTGCAAATTTCATAAAACCTTAGATCTGCCAGTAATTGTCAAACAACCCATTTATCCTGAGCAATGCTTACAGTGCTGGCACCTATATCAGCAACCCCTGATACTCAATAATATAGTATACATGAAATATATAACATTGTTGTTTATGACATGCATGTGGAATATGTTGCAGTCTCTGCAATCTGGTATTGCAATCCCCAAGAACGCTGATTTGCTATTAAGGTACTTCACATTCTAAAGAGCTACAGATATGAATATCAAACTTCCTTTCCTGCTTATGCTTATGAAGATTTTATTGTGCATGTTTTCCTTTTGGGTATTGGATAGTATACTTGCATTTGGAAATAAGAGTTGCGGTTTTCATTTGGTGGAACACATGGGGATTGTAACTCTCTTCTCCTTTCTTACATCTAGAAGGTATGAATATCAAACTTTCTTGCTTATGGAGTGCATGTTTTCCTTTGGGGATTGAATAATATTCTAATATGTCTCTGATATATTGTTAGCGGTGACACCTATGGCATCCTTAATAGGATATGTTCTCTTTTTACAGGCTACATATTTAAAAGTCTTGAAGGGTGGAGAGGCAACCATGTGTCCTATTGGGACCATCACAACAAAAAAGGAACACATGTAGCATGTAAGGTACTATTTCTCATTTATTACATGCAAAAGTGATTCTTTTCTTTTGAGGGCAAATGCATTCGTTGTGAACATTACTGTTTATTTATTTCGGGACTTACATTCTGGGTAATTTGTTGTAATAGAAAACTTTTCAGACAACCTGTCTAGAAGATGACCATTTAACTAACCGTTACAAGCTGCTGGAGGCACATTTGTTTGGTAAGATACAACATTATTACTGTTAAGATTTAAGAGAGTAGTATGTTAACTGCAGTCAAGGGCGTAAATTGTTTTTTGTGATGCAAGTCTGCTATTGCAAATCTGTTAATTGACTCAGAGTGATTTTCAGGACGTTTTTGTAATCTTTTTATCCAAGATCTGGTGCTTGATATTTTACTGTTTGTCTCATTTTTTCCCATGGACAATTTGCTTCCTCTGCCCCCATTCAGTTCAACTCCGACTTCTTTACAAATCAGAGCCTCCAGTGTTAGCTCTGCTGTGTATAGTTCTTGCTTCATAGTTTTGCATCAGGAAGCCATCTTTCAGACTTTGAGAACAAAAGCATACCCATAGCTATAAATGAGGCATACAATCTTCTCCAAGATACAAAAGGGCATTGATTATGTTAGATGAGTGCAGTTCCTTCTCAATCATACTGAATTAGACTCTATTGTGCTTTGGATGACCACCTGATGCAAAATTTTGCTTGCCATGGAAATCTGTTTGCAGCACCAAGTGCACATACATGGGCAAAATGTGGTTGCTAATGTTAAGTTGGTCAAAGTCGACAGCCCTACAATTACCGCGTAAACTGGCGCCACTTGAATATTGAGCCGCACAGTATATTCATTGCAATCCTCACCATCAATCGCTCCATTTACTCCGCCCCGAGCTTGCTCATTTGACAACTCCATCCTCACCGATGTTCCTTTTGCACTTGCTTGCTTCCTTCCTCTTAATGCCAAATCGAGAACAAACGGGCCCATATTCTCGCTTCTCCATTTGCATCTCAGGACTACATTTCAAAGAACGATATGCGGAGGTCTTATCGCCTTTATCCCGAAAGTCCATTGGGAAATTTAATTTCTCCAAAGATCGGGGGATTTCTGAACCACCTTCACCTTTACCTGAATTAGAGTTTCCAGCTCAGAAGGATGACTTAGTTTGCAAGGCTCAAAATGGTCGCGTGTCTTCATTTCTTTTCCTTGAACCTAGCGGTTGCAATGAACACAAATTATCTCGGGTTTCCATCGTGTCTATATGTATATGTAAATGTATATGTAAAGGGGATCATTCTGTCTTTTCAGACCAGGAATATGATGAGGCAGGGCCAATCTTCTTTACAAGTCAACATAATGTTGAATTTGAAGAAAGCATGTACAAAGCAAGTCATGAAGGGGCTGTCAATCCTCTACATGGTGGAACTGCAACTAGACAGTTCATGAGGTATCATAGGGGTGAGTCAATGGAGGAGGATGAGACAATATTTCTGAAAGAGCAAGAAAATGTTGATCTGGCAAGCCTAAAGAAAAGTGCCAGAGCGTGAAAAACATGGAGTGCCAATTGTTATCAATCATATAGAAATTGAAAGAGGTATGTTTTCTAACTTATGTTATGCCTTTTTTCATAGGGGTTTTTCTGTTTAATAAAAAACCATTAATCATTTCACAAAATTTAAAAAGGCTTAATTTATGGCAGCATTAATTTATGCCTTATCTGGCTTCCTCTTCAAAATGATCTCTTCCAACCTTGAGCAAGATGTTCTTGCCAAAAATGTTAGCGGGATGCCATTTGTTGGACCACTATGATTTTTGGTTATATACAACAAGGTAATCTATATAGGGATAGTTGAATTGTTTCATTGCATGTCATATAATATGAGGTTCTCCTCATAGACTGCTTTAATTTCAGGTGATATCAGTGATGGTTGCATAATGAAGCATTTGACTTATTCCCGCAAATGTCATAGTGAGATATGATATCTCAAGAACTCTTTTTCATGGCAATTATTTCTGGCTATTTACATTTAGTTTAGGATACAAAGATGCGCTCGAGTTGTTCAATTAAAACAATGCTGCCTCACTTATGTGGGACCAGGAATGGTGTATGCCTTCTGCTTTATGCCAAATTTCATTTCTTGATGTTTTTGCAACTAGGCGCCAAATCACATGAACCACTCTTAATTTAATTTTAATCAAGAATTCTCTATTTTTGTTACCCCATTCTAGATGTGGCTCGATTACCACAAACAAATCAAAATAATGGCAAATAATGGTGTTCTCACATCAAAGGTCTGAAATCCAATCTGCATTCAACGGGGCTACCTCTTTGACATTGACATAAAGGAGGGCTCTGGCAGAACGTAAGAAAAATTGATCGACTCGCTTGAGCAAGTCTAGATTTAAACACGAATTTGACATAAATAAAGTAGCATCACGCCACAATAATGATAATGCGAGAGGAGGCCAGGCTAGGCTCGCAATGCAGTAAGGTGGATTTTTACCTATGCATCTCAATAAAGCTTTGTTATGATAATTTTATGCATGCTTCCATGAACGTTGCAAGCACCCTTGCAAATGTTACATAAAGAATGCTCATTAAGCAACAATATTAGCATCTCCAACCTATGTGGACATATGTACAAATATATTTGCCTGCTAATCCTCATGAACAACACTAAACTCAACAATTAATTTGCAAGTTTAGTTCAACGGCTCTCCAATAAACATACAACTAATTTAACCTCTTTCAATCACGCATTTAGTAAACAAATGCAGTACAAAAATGAAGTAATAGCAATGAGTGACAAAATTGGCCTACATTATCTGTTCTAAATCACATCAAGGCCTCCATATTCAAACCCCTATAATTTGGCATATCAATCTTTATATGTAGAATCTTAGCCATAATTTTGTATACGACAAGCAACCAATTGAACAATTACTTCTTTAGGTATTTTTACATCCTTGCCTACTAACATGCACCTAAGCCCCACCCATAGAACATTATTGCAAAAATCACAACATACAAGCTTGCAAGGCATGAATGGTATTCATGTTTCTTTATACGCGAACTAGCAAGTCATTTCGTCATAGCTATGTAGCACTATTTTGTTATAGAGGCCGCGCCAAACCAATATCAACTTAAAATTCAGCCCGATTTACTTATTTGGTACCTATGCCAGAAACAACGCCGGCACACCAGCATACTAGTCTTCATTATACTTCAGATTTCTAAGCTCCTTCTCTAATACATCTATTTGCGAAGAGCTTTTGGTTTCATATTGTTTGAGCAAATAACTCCACATTTGCCTAGGAGACATACCTCTAAGTTTGAGTTGAATAGTCGGTCCAACTTTACTTGTGATGATGCCCCTTGCTTCCTTAATCTTAGTTGCCAAAGCACTAGATCTTGGAACAAGATGTCTTCACTGCAATTCCCAAAGCGAGACCCTAGTTCCAGATGTTATTGAGGTTGAATCACCTCCTCCAATTGCTGAGTTCACAGCCCCTCTACTACTAGATGCTGCACCAGCACTAGTAGCTACTACTTCTGTCTGACTTGGATCTACAATCTCCCATAACTCTTCAACATCTAGTATATGCTGAATTTGATCTTTCCACACTTGAAAGCCAGATCCCCCATTGTAGACTTGTACAGCACTTAACAAGCCTGCTCCAAACCTTGTTGCCATTTTATTGGCTCTGATACCAAATGAAGATTGCAACCACAACTATTAGTAATGCACCAGTATCAATCTCAAATTTAATTGATATTTCAAGTTCAACAAGAGTTAACCATTATCCTCTAATTCATCAAGACAATATCAAATAGTGCATATTATTGTTCAATCACATTCTCAAACCTTCTAATATTTGCTTTACAATGCAATAGCCATTTATGAATTACGAAGTCATGTATAAACCTGCTTTTGGAATAGAGCTCATAGCAAACAACCCTAACTGCGAACTATGTTTTCGATCAACTGTACATGTTGGTTTTATAATGGGACTAATCGGGCCAGTCCTGATCCGACCTCTAAGGCATTCGTGCTCAAATCTTCTGGCAGATAGGAGATTCTATTTTGAATCCCTTTTGGCTCCATCGAGCTTATCTTAAATATTCTGCATGTCAATGGTTTAACCATTGTTTAATATTCAACCATTAACAATGATATTCACTATCATTTGAACCATATAAAATGGTATATCATATTTCAACCTTCACAAGATATAGACCATTAGTCTAAACTGCTTGATCTAAGGTCTATCTTTTAATCTGACCATTCATGATTGCAGCATCTCTGTACCCATTCCATGATTGCATCTCTGGAGCTGTGTGATGAAACACCAACATATTTTACAATATTCTACAGTCTAAATAATTTGGCAGGGAGCAAGTTACACTGTAAGTAAAGGCTAGAGGCAAAATTTAGAAAACAAATGGCCACGACTTATGCATGCAAAAGGTCTAAACAATAGATAGACTTATAAGCACAGCCAAGGCAGGAGGGCAAATTGTCAAAAGCAACCGACATAAAAAGACAATAGGACAAAGGAAAGAAGCAACCCGAGCATGTTACACCATGGCAAGAAAGGACATGACTTTAGCATGCAAGGGCTTGAACATAAATAGACCAGCAGTTTGCAAAAGCACAAAAACAACCAGCATGAAAAAGACTACGGGACAAAGTAAGGAAGCAAGCTGAGACAAAAGCAAGGAGCAAGCACTGCAAATAATACGCATGGTAGAAAGGAAACACTAAAGAGAGGAAGATGTGAAATCAACATGAAAAGAAAACACAAGAAACCATGACTTGTCAAAAAGCAAGGAGCAAGCACTGCAAATAAAACGCATGGTAGAAAGGAATCACTAAAGAGAGGAAGATGTGAAATCAACATGAAAAGAAAACACAACGAAACCATGAAATAATCAAGGGAAGAAATTGCAGAAAAAAGAAAGAGGCCCAGTAAAGTGGCACCACAATAGACTGTTATAACTTAGCAACATTAACGCAAGAAGAAAATAGAAACAAATGCATCATTAAAGCAAGAAGACAATAGAAACAAATGCACTGCAAATAGTAAACAAGGAACAAAGGAAAGACAAAGGAGAAGAAGAAGTGGTACAACATGAAGAAAACTGAGAACATGACACAATATCATGCTGCCGCAGAAGCTAAATAAATTGTCAGGGAGCAGGCTACACTGTAAGTAAAGGCTGCACTGCTCAGTAGAGGCATAATTTAAAGGAATGGCCACGATTCATGCATGCAAAGGCCTGAACACAAGTTAGACTTATAAACACAGCAAAGGCAGGAGGGCAAAGGTCAGTACGAAAAGAAAATAAAACATAGCAATCAGCACAGAGAAAAGACCTGGTAACAAGCAAGGTATAAGAATAAAAGGAAAGTCTTGTGTAGCACCAAAGGTTAGAAACAAATGAAACCAGCAAAACATGAGAACAATAGTTGCTACAGTCAATGGTTAAATGTCAGCAGGGCAAGAGGAAGGCAAGGTGCAAAACATGACAATAAATGAGGTGAAAAAATTGCAACAAAGGAGGCCAGCTCCAACAAGCTGAGACAGTAAAAAATGAGCAAAATTAACCAAGGGACGAAATTGCAGAAGCAAGAACTAAACTGAGCAAAGCAACATCACAATAGACTGTTAACATTCATCAACATAAAGGGTACAAATGCAACATGATCAAATAAATTTGCAAATAGCAACCAACTAGATCAAGCAATTATGCAAGTTGCAAAAACACAGAAAATATGAGATGCTCCACCTGCAATCCAATTACTCAGACAAAAGCGAATTCCCAAAAACAGTAAACAGTAAGAAGATACAACAACCAAAGAAGAAATGCCTATTCTATGACGTCCCAAAAATGCAATCAATAGCTTAACTTACAGACGACCAATGATGGAGATAGGAAAGGATTCGAAAAGCACAATAGATCAGCGAAGAGACGAGCACAATACTTGTGAAAAGTCAAGATTAAAGAAGAGGCAAGAATAAAGAAGAGGAAGACCCGGTTTAAAATGTATGCGGGATCGAAAGGGCAAAGAAACAAAGGCACGTTTAACAACCTTCTAAATTAGGGAACCACTATTTGCAATAAACAAAAGAGTTAGAACAAGACAAAGTAGATAAACAACCCACCAAAAAGGAGTAAAAACTGGCCAGCCATGGCAACACACAATGGAGAAAAGTCCAAGGAAAGACACGAATTTTTTTTTTTAAATCCCCACAATGGTGGGCATTGAAATTACTATTATACTAAAGGGAGCCATGCAAAGGGGATAAGACCTATGCCATAAAACCACTATGGAGCAAATGAAAGTCAAAGAGATACTCTGTTTAAAGGACTACAAGCTAAAAAGAATTTTATTTAAAAACCACCAATTAGCAACGGAAAAACTAGACCAAATCATGCTTCTAGCCACTAGAGATAATGATTGCAGTAGCAATAGTAGTATAGAGAGAGAGAGCATGCGGGTGTGTATGAAAGAGAATGACATTTTGTGTGTGTGTGCGTGCGTGCGTGCGTGTGGGAGGGAGGGAGGGAGGGAGATGCGTTGGCCACATGCGGGTCGAGAGACAAAATGAGAGATGGGGAGAGATGGGAGATGACGTGAGATAGGGGGAGAGACAAATTTTGGACTCTCCCCCCGAGAGACAATTTGCCCCTAACTGTTGTTAGGGGCATTTTCATCATTTTTGGCTGTTAAGAGAGGGTCTCCGCAAAATTGTTTTCGGGGCTCTGATTTTTATTTTTTTTTGTTACCTGAAAATTTTTTTTGTCTGTTGCTTCTCTTGGCAGCTAGGGCGTCCGTCTCAAAGTCCTGCATCATGGCATCCGTCTCCTTACTGGTGTGCGCATACGGGTTTCAAAAAGTAGTGGATTTTAATGAATCGGGATTCAAAAAGAGGGCTTTTTCATGTTTTTCTTCTGCATCAAGCCATTATCCAGAGGTATTTTCTCGATGGGTCATTACTGAGAACTGATATAAAGACATGCCTACTGGATTTGTTCTGGCTACGTCATACTTGGAGGCAAAACAGTATTCAGAATCCGCACAGGGATTTCAAATGAAGCAGGTGGATTTTAGTGAATCTGGATTCAAAAACAGAGCTTTTTCCTATTTTTCTTCTGCAGGTTAAGCCATTATCCAGAGGTATTTTTATGATGGGTCATTAACAAGAACTGAGATAAAGCCATGCCAACCGGATTTGTTCTGGCTATGGCATATTTGGAGGCAAAACAATATTCAGAAGAAAAAAACCTTACATATTCGAGGTGAAAGTTAGCTTTTGATTCTACATACAATCTTGCAGAGAGTTGATTTGGCAGCTTCGATTATTGCAGTTGAAGATGTGTATGAAGTACTAAAGCATGACTCTCGTTTTGGTTGCTTCATTTTCATGTAAAATCAATCAGCAAGATTCGGATGCCCTTGAATCTGTATAGCAAAAACTATGAATATATCCCTAACTAGCTTGTTAAGCAATGAGAGACAATTGTCTCTCATTATCTCTCGAGCTATACGGTATAAAAATTATCTCTCGCCGTATAGCACGAGATAAAAAATTTTGAAGCATGTGGCCGGAGAGAGAGAGAGAAATGAAATGAAATGAAATTGTATTATTACGTCTGTGAGATCGCCAGGTCTATAAGACGTTCGAACCAGTACATTATCATGTGTAAAAAAGATCATCTAATGCATCATCTGACAATAATGCATTAACTCCCTCAAACTCTTCCTCCTCCTCTGCCCTGAGGTCTGTTGTTTTCAAGATTCCCTCTCTGTAATCCAGCATGTCAAGTATACACGCATGATCGCCCCGGAGGTCAAAAAAACTCGGCCCAGTGTAGCGGCAGTGTCCCATGCTTAACACGCAGG
This sequence comes from Isoetes taiwanensis, assembly GCA_021234155.1. Lineage (NCBI taxonomy): Eukaryota > Viridiplantae > Streptophyta > Lycopodiopsida > Isoetales > Isoetaceae > Isoetes > Isoetes taiwanensis. Next base: position 25,229,039 of record JAJEKV010000002.1, on the reverse strand, counting down.
CCCTCATATCTTTGAGCGAGGTGGAAGCATGTGCTTCATCCTCAAAGCACCACCACCACTCAGAGACATCCGGGAAGATTCGAGCTCATGTGGAATATCATTCCACCTGCCCACTTCTACCCTAGTCTATGAGAGCTCACTCTCATTCACGCAAATAGCATGTCTATGCTTAATGGAGATATCTTCCGTAAATACTTCCCCCTTGCAACATGGGATTGATATAATTTCTATAGAACTCCTTCTTTTTCGCACCTTCCCTCCAACTCACCGAGTGACACTCCATGACCCATGCGTATGTCATTCTTATATATCTCCAAGTCATCTATGGCATCCCCACCTTGCCGCCGATTCTATGTCCGCTTAAACCCACCCTTAGAGGCAAGAAATGTGTCTCCAGAGCCATCCTTAAAGCCGTCTTCTTCCATAACATAGAGGACCCTTGTGCACATAGTTTAAAAGTCTCCGCAAAGTGCTTATTCGCTTCTAAGGGAAGCATTTCACATTCCACCAAAGAAGATATCATATGGTATCTCGTGATCTTAGTTCCTAATTCAAGACGGAAAAACCTTTTTTATACCTTTTCAATTTTCTTCCATCGTCCATAGCCAATCCGCCCCCATACCTCCACCCATACAACACCACCGTTGTGCAAAGCCACATATAGGCGTTTTTTCATCCCAAAGCTCCAAATATCCGCCTACGCATACACTTGTTTGCATTGCATTAAAGGCCTTGAGCCCCCCATCCTTTTATTACTTCTGCTAGATTCCAGTTTGGACTCGATTTGGACTCTTATCTACTACCAAACCTAGAGTACTTATAACTTTCCACAACCTCAATGACTCTCCTTGTAGCTCACTTTTACATGTTCACCACAGCTAAATACCTGTATTTGGTCTTAGCCATATTAATTATATCTTTTTGCATCCTGGCCCCCTAATGCATCCGGTGCCTTTACCTTGCCACATGAATGACATAACCACATCGCTCAGCATGTAACAACAAAAGCGGCATGTACCCATGGGAGCATCCCATCACCGATACAGGCATCCCAGTCCTCCGGTGATCTATGAGGCTGAAAGAGTGGGCGATAATGGGCAGCTCTGCTTAACTCCACGTTACTTCGTGAGACCCTCACTACTATATGGAAAAGAGTTGGATAAATACACCTTCTCATAGAGCCCTGCATAGCGCATATGCATACAAGGAGGGGCACTTCAGAAGCTACCATTCTATCCCAAGATCGCTCTGCTTACCATATCAAAGGCTTTAGAAATCTAAGCCAGGCATATAGTAACTTCCTCTTCCCTACCATCCATCTGACTCTCATAGTTACTAAGTGATCGTTGTGATTTCTAGCAGCTCTAAACACCTTTGGCCTCTTGCCCTCGCCCTTTGCCTCGGCCCATCTGCGATTTTAGTATCGATTATGTTATACAAAAGTTTGGCATAAGCACATACCATGATCATCTGATGAGTATTGGGTCGATTCATCTCACCACTTATGTAGAGGACGCTCTATTGACTTACGCCAAGTGTGGGAAGCCTTCTTGTACCACATCATTGAATAAGGTCACCCAATGCCTCATTACCTCCTCCACGCATTTGAACATTTCGACCCTTATTTATATCTGCCATTGGACAATCTACGAAGCCCACCAAGGATGTCCTCAAGAGAAACATAGCCTCGGTGCTGTGCATCCCTTTGTGTCCTCCCACGGAATATAATATAGTTGTTTGTCTTTCTTGACAACCTCAACCTCAATCAAAGTATACTCTTACAGTTTCGATCGGTTCGAATTTTTTGGGATATACAAGTAGCTCCAACACCATCATTCATGCTTCCTGTCACGAGATAGCCACCTCTTTTCCTCTTGATCATTAAAAGCGTATTCTCGCCTTGCGCTTCTAGTCTTATATCATCCCCGCCGCCATTTGGAACCTTACATCTTTGGCTTGCATTGGTCAAACCACCCATTACATAAGCGGCCCCTCCCTTTATACATGGGAGATAAAACAAAACCCCGTAAGATTCTAAGATCACTTGGGTAGTATGACTAATGTGTTCGCTCATACGGCGGAAATGGTAGAAATTACATTCCCACGGTAATCTTTGTATATTTCAGCTTTATCATATCGCATGATAGGTTTAAGGTTGGTTCGGCCTGGGATCTGCCGGTATACCCGCAATATCAATGTCAATGAGCGAGCGTGATCGACTCAATGTTATCTTTTCAATGGCCATGTTAGTCACATATTGAGCAAAGGAAGGCTTCGCGAGACATAATCTACCACGCTAGCACCTCGACATGCCGACCCCTGTTCACGAAATTTGGATGCCGTATAGATTACCAAATTTAATCACTGCAAAAGCCAATACATGATTGCCTTGCGGTGAGGCCTGCGTATCTTGCTCTGGGTGCCCTATCCCAGCAATTTACAGGAGTTCGATATAAATGCAGCATCTCAACCCATTCGGGGGTCCCCTTACATGCTAACCATATTTGCACAGCACTGCGGTTAAGCCCATTGAAATCGCAACAATGAAACATAGCGTGTCACTCGGCCGAATGCCTCATGTTTCGATTTGTGAGAAGGATCATCTGTCTGGCTCACCGAGTTATCGTGGGAGACCTAAAGGGTGGGAAATAGCACTTGACTATATATATGAGTACGGACCCCAGTGCGGCAATCGGATGGTCACGTGCCTTATCATCTGGAACGCACTAAATGCACAAATTCATCACGTACAAAGCAAGCAATCTAGCCATATCCTTAAGCCTCCATCTTTGAGGACCACAGGTGTAACAAAACCATCAATATCCAGGTGACCATATTCCTCATGCTCTCCTGTTTCAAGAAAAAATGTAGTACCTTTTTTAATGGACCTCCCATAGTCACTACATTCTCACTGCATCGGTGTGTTGATGTCGGCCATCACCACGGCGGTGGTAAATCCTATCTTGAGTACCATTACTCGATTCACATACTATACTACTTCCCTTCTTCGAGACAACCTTCGTAGTTCCTTTTGTAAGCTTCCCTTCATTTGAGACTTCCTTCTTGTACTCCTCATCTGCTCATCGTCAAAGTCGCCCATTCCCCATCTCTTCGGCAATACTCTCTTTTGAACTTCCATTTGGACTCTCGATTAGCAAACTTGACCACAACATACGCGTTTTCGGTGATCTTATTACGAAAGCATCTAACACTCTGCATTGAACATTGTAATTTGTCAAATGAAAAGAAGCCTTGGGCTGCCAATGTTCTCCTTTGGTTCCTTGAGAAAACCAACAAGGCAGATATTTTAATTATACGATTCACATCTGTCTTGGTCCTCCATGAATATTGCCCGACTTCACTGTTACATTGTTCACAGGCCTCATAAGCGATGATAAACTGCTCTTTGTGCTGATGCTTTCCTCTTCATCATCAGGGCCTCATCTATCGAGACTCATGTACAAAAAATCGACTTGCATCGCATTTTAAAATCATGAATTCACCCCTCATTTTGTTGCTTGAAACCTCGATTCGATTTTCATTTGATCCATAAAAGTACTTTAAGATCTTGTACAAATTTCAAAATTTCTTTGCTGCAGTACCTTGCATTGCCCTAATACGTAACTCGCATCGATTATTGTTGATGTTTAGGCGCATCACCGGTAGTGCTGGTAAATCCCTATGCGAGGGCTGCCATTTAACTTTCGATTCACCTTCTACTATTACTACTTTTCCCGCTTCTTGGGACAAGCCGACCGTTCCTTTTGGCTTCCTTCATTTTGGGACTTCTTCCTTGTGCTCCTCATAAGCCATGATCAGTCTTACGTTCAGCTGAAGCTCCTTCTCCTTTCGTGATACTCTTTTTGGAACTTCGAACTTTTGGACTCTCGATTGCTGGAAACCTTGACCACAAGCATGCAGCATTTTGTTAGGTCTCCCAGCCACGAGAAAGCATCTAACACTTTCTGCGTTGGACATTGTAATTTATCCAGATAGAAAGAACTAGCCTTAGCTGCAATGTTCTCCTTTGGTTCTTCGGAAAACCAACAAGGCCGAATGTTTAGTCTTTCGATTCGTCTGCGTCTTGGTCCTCCATGAGATAATTGCCCGACTTCACCATTACATTGTTCCGCTAAGCGATGATACAGCTGCGTGCACGGAGTGCTTTCTATATACTTCATCATCAGGGCCTCATCCTGGGAACAAGCCGTGCGAATCAGCTTGCATCACGCATTTTAAAATCCATAAATTCACCCCTCATTTGTTTGGCTCTCGAGTTAGGTTTTCATTTGAGTCCATAAAGGGCCTTAAGATCTTGTACAAATTTCAAGGCTGCTTTTGCGTGCAACCATTGCCAACAGTTCTTAGCCGGGTTGCTTATACCAGGTTGATCGTGCGTAATGGATTTAACGGAAATTGCGAGGTTATCGATGAAGATGAATTGATATACCATGCTCGTTCCTTGTGCCGTTTCCAAAGGCAGTATTGAGGTTAGTGCGGACATACATCGGTAAATAAAGCAACCTCGGTACGGTATCACCCTAATCAGGCGCGGTTAACGCCAATGGCGGAGTCTTTCCGATTTCAAGCTGTCCTTTTTGAGCAGGGCTATCTGAATCCACTGCGGCATTTTTTTTTCCTTTTCGCGGCTGACGCTCGAAGGCGAAGCGCATCCTCAGGCATCTTTCAGCCACCAACGTCGCTGGAGCAGGCGTCTTCCATATTATTTTTGCATTTATCGGGACTAACGGTATTTGCATGGCTCAGCGGGACCGCGACTAAGCCAGCAAAATAGGCCTTCCTTAGAACCACTCTCCTTTCTAGGTCTTGCCATATCCCTTGAGGAGAGGGAGGAGGGAGGGAGGAGGAAGGGAGGAGAAATGCGTGAAATGAAGGCAAAATGGTATTTATTACGTCACAGCAAGACCACGGGTCTATGGGGAGCGATCAATGTCACATATTCAACGTTATAAAAGATTATATATAATCATCTTCCGCGGCAGTTACGCGTTAGGGCTCTTCATCTCTCATCATGTATAACATTCTGATCTTGGAATACTCATTAACGTTTATCTGCGTATCAATATTTCCTTCCGGTACCCCAAATGGAGTGTTGGGCGCGCCAAGATTCGACCAAAGAGTTTGAATGGATATTGTACTTATCTGGGAATCCACGAGAGTATGGCCAGACCTTCACGATGACATGATTGTATCTTCAGCACCTCCCCATATTGCGCGCTGCAAAATCTCAATTGTCGTGGGAATATTGCTCGAAATCGCTTCGGCACAAGCCTATGGGGCTGGCGCATCACAGCATCATCATCGTAAAGGAGCCACACCTTCAGCAAGGGTATTTGGCCTCGCCGAAGTGGGATTATATCATCCTATAGAAATGTTTTTGTCTAGGGATATATAGGCTTCTTAATGAGTGCTCATGCCACTCCTCTTCGTTAGCACTTATTCTCCATACGGGATATTCATCCCCACTTCCTCATCATTTTCCACCTAATATCGATTTTGTCGCGACTATAACTGAACAGCTGTGCTTCGCCTTGGCCAAAATATCTTAGGCATCGGAAATAGCAACTTCGAGATATGTAGCGTTGCGAGGGCTTCAGCCTCTGGTGGCATCATGCCACTCTACAGCGATATATCATATGGGTTTGGGCTTTAACGTGCCCCAATTACCGTTCAAGAATATTACGCTTTCCTCAACTTTTTCCGGGATTCTCTCTGATAATCCATTTATAAGCTACACCCATAGAGCAAAGCGTTTGGACCGGCGCTGGAGTATGGCTTCGGGGCTAAAGTCCATATTGCTTTTCCGCTTTCGCGCATGCTATATGGTGCTCCATTTATACAACATCAGCGGAGGTTCCGATGCGCGCCCGTGCATGGCAATCCCTGAATGCTTATAGCTGAGAATTGACAATTTCACCGGTTATCCATGATAGAATTTAAGATGATCTGCTTTTATTTTAGCTCCCAAATGCATCATCTTAGTCTTTGACATATTTACCCTCATACTACGTTCCACGAAGTATCGTATTGCGTACCTTCAGCAGGCGGGAAGAAGAACACTTATCATGAAGCGCCATAGGCAACGAAAGGGGCCATGCATCTAAACAATGGGGTCCCCTCCATATATTCGGACATCAAGCGCAATTGGTCTATGAATAGGCCAAATGGTGGCGACAATGGGCACCTTAGCTTCACTCAATATTACTTTCCTACCACATGCTGCGCATTTGCTGAGTATATGGGGGATGATAGGCACATTACCAAAACTTTATCATAAAGTATCTTCAACTGCATGTCTAAGCTCAATTGGGTACCCCTAGGGCCTCCATCCTCTCCACACACAAATTACTCACAGAATAAAGTGTCAAAATGCCTTAGCATAATCAACAAAAAGAGCATAAAGAGGTTTTTTCTTACCCTTAACCCGGATAAAGCGCGGCTCGCCAAAGTAACCAAATGATCAGTAGATCTTTTTGGTCTAAAGCACGCATCGATTGACCTAACATTATGTTTTCAAGCCCGGTTGCTCGTTTTTAATTGACGCTAGCGGCCAAATAATTTGGCATATAGGCTACTAACCCGGAATCGTTGATGAATTTTCGGGATCATTCTCATCTCGGCTTTATGCAGGGATGCTTCACGTTATTTGCGAAGTCGCGAGGAAACCCTTTGCATATTGTTAAATAATGACAACAATCACGGCATGTATTATGAGTTACACCTTATTTGAACATTTCGGCTAAGCCAGATTGAATCGGTAAAACTTTCCGTTGGCAAGATGACTTAACCCTTCTTCTAAGTCTTCAGATCAGAAAACACCGACCTACATCGCAGCAAGTCAATATTACGGCGTTGGCCTCAGGCATGTGATACGACTACGGCGGCGGCTTAATAAGCCATGGTTTCAGTGGAGTCTGCTTCATCTTAGGCTTAAAGCTCATTCGAAATTTTTGGGATGCGCTGTAGTGTCGCGGATCGACTCTGCTTTGTCTCGATATACATACTTTTTCTTTTTGATTTAAAGTGAGTGCAAAATATTCTTTTCTTTAATCTGTCTTCTCCCTTGCCTTAAATGATGCTTTTGCTCTACAAGGCGCATCGAAATAACCAACTGTTAAGCGTCCTTTCATCTTTTCTGGGGATAAAACAATCGGTGCGCTTATCTAAATTCTTCTGCAATCTTGTCATAATTTGCGCCGATTAATGGGCCAATTTGTTGTGGAGGCTCTTGCCTCCGCCTCTTCATATAGCTTTCCACTTTATGATATTTCATCACATTATCGCGAGGCTTAGAGACACAGTGCGGTGAAAAATAATGTAATTCTTAGTGCTTAACACAAGTATTATCGGTGTATGATGCGAGATCTTTTCCATCTCTTCCCTATAGACATGTAACTTACACGATGCACGCAGAAGCTGGGATGTAGCAAGAGCGAGATCAACAAGCATTTACGCATGTGCACTTGCAATGCACGGAAACCTTTGTGTGCCATTATAAACCAATAAAATCCAAACGCATTTGCACATATTAAGCACATAGTTTGCCTTGGGGTGTAGGCCATCTTATTCTATCTGTAGTAGTTCTGCTCATCCATTCACGGGATACTTCCTTGTAAAGTAAAGCATCCTCGACCTCCCAGGATCCTTCCATGCTAGCGATGCGTTGCTTGTTTTGGTAACAATCGCTGGATTGAAATCTCTAATAGAGGGCATGCATGCGTGACAATGAAAGCACATCGTTCTAGAAAGCTAAAAAGGGGTCATCAAAGATCCGGTGAATTACGAGATGCATAAATGGTGTCTCAGTAACATCCATACAAGATCTTACCTTTACGGCCTTAGCCAACTCCACCCGGATATCTTTGCGATGATCCTCTTTCATTCATTATTTTTCACGGGTGTTTCATGCACGACTATTACATGTACAGAATCCGCCATGTCCTTTTAAGAGAGCCGGCCTTTATTGTACTAAAGCGAAGTGCAACGATTAATAAACCATGTAATGTCACGGTAAACCTTTTTTCTTCATTTCACAGAAGTTTCTAAGAAGAACAAAACATCTACGTTTGAAAATAGATCATCCTACTACATCTATTTTATCTTTTGACTAATAAATTTATGTTCCAACATTTATCTACTGGTGGGTCATCAAATACCTATGCATTTTCGGATTTTCCACCATGACCTTCGATGCGATGCAGCTTTTTCCACTTTTATGCTTCCTTGAGGATGCTGCACCTATTCCTTGTACTCTTGGTTCTGAAGTAAGATCATCATTGATCGAATCTTTCATTTTCCTTGAGCATAGTCTTCTTTTTGATTATATTAATCTTGTCTTCCTTTGATGCGAGATTTGACAATAATGTGGCCGATCCACTATCGGTTGCTTGCCAATCGAGAAATGCATCTGTAATGCACGAATCTATCACTTGCTTGATTCGTTTCATAAGCGCTGAACAATGTCTTTGGTCTTTCACCAGTGCATTAGGTATGCCAATCAAGCGGATGTTCAGTACTTTCTCTCCCTTTCTTGCTCTTCTATAAAGGCGATGGTGGCACGGATTCGGAGATGTCCTTTTCTTCGCAATAATACCATCATCTTCGCAATCACTATCTTCCTCAAAGAGCCTGCTTAGCAGAAAGCTTCAAATTACTTTAATCCCCTTCTTGAGGCTGCGCTCCTAATTCCATTATCATATTTATGTGACGTTTCTCCGCCACCTTGCACATGAGCTATAAAGAAATTTCAATCCTTACCATGTTTGGGCCGAAGGCCTCCATTGATGTCTTCACTTAAGAGCGAAGTTGAAATTCCATGGTTGCCCTCATCAGCCCGCGGCATCAGGAGATCTTGCCCAGTCCTTTGCACTCGGTTTTCTACGGGCTTGCCGTGCGTAAGGAAAAGACCCGGTTCCACTGTTTTCTTGATACTTCAGCTCCCCACTGTTCATTTTTGAGTCGATGATGGTAGGTAACATCCCTCGGTTCCACCTCTTTTTGTTTTACTTGATCCCATCTCTGATCCGGGTTTCTTTTTTGCCATTTTGTCCACTACTACGCATTGCATCACGTACAGTCCGGAAAATGCCAATTACAGGACTGCCAAACTGATCAAAAGTATTGATGTTATACACGTTGGAAAATTTCCGAAATAAACTTTCCATGAGCCCAACTTCCGTTGTCGACCGCAGGTATCGCGAGAGCCGCCGGCACCGAAGTTACGGCCGGCCCGAAACCCTAAGTCCAGTACGATCGAGAGAGAGAGAGAGAGAGAGAGAGAGAGAGAGGGGAGAGAGAGAGATGGAATGTTTTATAGGTCGTCTATGAGACCATCCGGTCTAGAAGATGATATACAAAATCGGTTTTTTGCATATAATTAAAACTCTAATGTACCCTCAATAAAAGGGCATCAGTGATACTCTTTCGCCTGAATTCTAGTAGGTGTTTTATGAACTTTCTTATTGACGTAATGCTCTCGCTTTCATCACCTCATCAAAGTGAATCCGCCCGATGATAGTTAAATTTGCTTGGCCGGTATGGCCAGACTCATATAAAAGAGATCGGTGGGAATACCCATCCTTCTCCTTAAGTTGCGTATCACCGGAGACGGTGAAGAATAAAGGTGTGCCTCATCTTCGATACATCAGCTCCACATGTTTTAAATGCGGTAAGTTTTAGATTTACCCCCATCTACCAACCTCCACTCCCCGAATGATGTGAACTTAATCTTAGTTTGCACAACAAATGTCTTTTAAAGTAAAGGCGGCTTACCCAGAGTCCCCGGTGCTTCACCGAAGTCTTTGGAGTTAATTTCTTTTTGTAAAATGCCATTTTAAGATTGCATTATGCCAAGATTTTTTCTCGATATGTCGTAGACCCATTCCCTTAACAAATCTCCTGCGGTGGCATAGCTTCTAGCACCATTCCCCCACTTACTGACGAACACTCTTCATTAAAATCCACTACTTCAAAAGTGAGGTAGTTTTTAATAATCGAAGATCAAAAGGAGGGGCTTTTCATGTTTTTCTTACGCATCGAAATACCAGGCTATCGAGTATTGCTTTCGGTGGGTCATTCTTGAGGCCCGATATAAGGAACATTACCCTCTTGGACTGTTACATCGTCATACTTGGAGGCAAAAGCATTGTTGAGAATCCCGCCGCGAGGGATTTCAAATGAAGCCGAGTGGATTTTAGTGAATGCAGTTCAACTGAGCTTTTTCCTATTTTCTTAGCGAGGTTAAGCCATTATCAGTATTTTATGATGGGTCATTAACAGGCGAGATAAAGCCATACCAACGGTTGTTACGGCTGTAACTGGCATATTTGGAGCAAAACAATATTGAGAAAAACTTACATATTGGTGAAAGTTAGCTTTTGATTCTACATACACAATCTTCGCGAGAGTTGATTTGGCGGCCGATTATTGCGGTTGAAGATGTGAAGTACTAAAGCATGACTCGTTTTGGTTGCTTCATTTCATGTAAAATCAATGGCAGGTGGGATGCCTTGAATCACGTATAGCAAAAATATGAATATATCCTATGCTAGCTTGTTAAGCAATGAGAGACAATTGTCTCTCGTATCTCGAGAAACTATCTGGTATAAAATTATCTCGCCCGTATAGCCGCGAGATAAAAACACCACAGTAGAATGAAATGAAATGTTGTTGTATTTATTCGCGTGCGACCACGGTCTATGGGGAGCGATCAATAATACATATTCAGCGTTGTAAAAGATATCCTCTAATGCATCGCCGACAGAATGCATTGGAGCTCTTCCCATCTCTCATCATGTATAACATTACAAATCTTTAATGCTCATTAAGCTGTTCTCTGTATCAATATTTCCTTCAAGTATTTCCCAATGTGATGTCGAGGGCATATCAAAAGAATTCGACAAGAATTTGAGATGAATCTTGTACTTATCTCGAATCCACGAGTATAGCCGGGCACCTTACGATGACATGTATTCATCTTCTACTTCTCCCATATTGCATACTTTGCGAAATCTCAATTCATAGAATACTCCGGCGTCCCACCAAAAGCACAACCCCAAGCCTATGGGGAGCTAAAGCATCACAGCATCATGCAATGCAAAAGACACACCTTCCTTGAGGTATTTGGCCTCTTGAAATTAGGATTCTCTTGTCTATAGAAATGTTTTTGTCTCGGGACTCTCCACGACTTCTTCTAATGAGGGTGCTCCGTGCCCACTCTCTTAGATTGCCCTTATTCTCCATACCATGAATGTCCATCCCCCTTCACCAAACCATTCCCTAATATCGATACCATCCCTTGTCTCTTGTTTTCTTCTAATGCTAGCCATTATCTTACGGCGTATCAAATAGCAACTTAGAGAGATATGTAAAGCTGCATAGGGCTTGTTTCCTAGTGGCATCATGCCACACTCTAGCGACATATCATATGGGTTTGAGCTTTTAGTACCCAATTACGTTCTCCAGGGCACAATACGCACTTTCTCAACCTTTTCGAGTTCTGGATAATCCATTTCCCATGCTTCCACCATAGAGCAAAGCGTTTTGGACCGGCCTCGATATAATGTAAGCAGGGCTAAAGTCCATATTTACGCTTTTTTTCCACTTTTTACATTTGCATCGCATATAGTGCTTCGGGGCCTCCATTTACTCTATGCTCAACGTGAGTTCCGGCTAACGCGCATCCACATGTATCCTAAGATGCCCATACTTTGGTGACAATTTCCACGAGGTTCACCGTGATAGAAATTTAAGATGATCTACTTTATTTGTCCCAAATACCGTAAATGCCCAGTCTTTGGCGTATTTACCTCATCTTTCGTTCCACGAGAAATGTGCCCGGTAACATCTATTGCTTTGCGTACCTTCCAGCGAGGCAGGGAAAAGGAGAACAACATCATCGGCATATGGAAACGAGAACCATGCATACAACAATGGGGTCCCTCCCGCCATGTTCCGGACATCGAGCACGCGATTGGTCTATGAATAGGCCAAATGGTGTGGGCGACAATGGGCACCTGCTTCCTCAAGCCATTTACTTTCCTCTACCACATGCATTGCATTGTTGCTCAATGTAGAGGGGTGATAGCTGTACAAAACTTTATCATAAAGTATCTTCAGCGCATGTCTAAGCTCAATGAATTTGGTACCCCTGGACTCCATCCTCTCCCACAAAATTACTCGGATACGTGTCAAATGCCTTAGCATAATCAACAAAAGGCATAAAGGGGTTTTCTTACCCTTAGCAGGGGTAACCACTTATTTCATAAAGTAACCAAATGATCAAAGCTGTGAATCTTTTTGGTCTAAAGCACTACTGTCGGTTGCTCTAACATTATGTTTTCAGCCAGTGCTCAATTTACAATTGACATAGCGACAAATAATTTGTATATAAACTACTAACGGAATCATTGTTAATTTCGGGGATCATTCTCATCTCGGCTTTATGCAGGGGATAACTTTCATTCGGTACCAAGTCGCGGGAAACCTTCGCGCCAAAACATTGTTAAATAATGATGCTGTCGACATGTATTGAGAGAGAGAGAGAGAGAGAGAGAGAGAGAGAGAGAGATAGATAGATGGAGGAGATGGTATTTTAGCGTCACGCACCACTAGGCGGCATCAGCGGACGTAGGACATGTATACTAACCCCAACGTTAAGCAATGAGACAATTGTCTCTCGTTATCTCGAGCTATCACGGTTATAAAAGTATCTCTTGCCGTGGCAGGATAAAGAACCACGAGAAGCATGTGGCCGGAGATAGATGGGGGAGAGAGAGGATGGATGAAATGGAAATGTTTATAGATCCGTCTATGGAGACCATCCGGGTCCTAGAGGATGGTATATACGAAATGGGGTTTTGCATATAATTAAAACTCTAATGTACCCTGTGAGGGCGTCGTTGGATCTCACTACGCCTCTCTTCCTCATATAATTCTAGTAGGTGTTTATAGTTTCTTATTGACATGTCTCTCACTTTCATCACCTCTATCAAGTAGTCAGCGATAGTTCTGCGGTGGCGTATAGCGAACTCTCATATAAAAGAGATCCGTTAGGAATACCCATCCTTCTCCTTAAATTTTTAGGTAGGGGCCGATTGAAGAATAAGGTGTGCCTCATCTTCCGATTCACATCAGCTCCACATGTTTTACAAGTCGTAAGTTTGAGGAGATTCCCCATCTACCAACCTCCACTCCCAAATGATGTGAACCTTAATCTTGATACGCACAACAAAATGTCTTTTTACCCCAAAGAGTAAAGGCAGTACCCAAGAATCGCGATTGCTTCACCAAGTCTTTGGGTTAATTTCTTTTTTTTGTAAAATGCATTTTAAATTGCACGCATTATACCAAAGATTACTTTCTACGATATGTCGTAGACCCATTCCCTTAGCTCGCCCTCCTGCGGTGGCATCGCTACACAGCACCATTCCCCACTTACCCAACCATTTACTCACTTCATTATACCATCCCTTAAGGCTACTCTGTATCACTCGGTAGCCTATCAGCATCCATATCATGGACCTTTTGCACATATTTGACGTCAAAAATAATGCTTCAGCTTCTAACATCTCCATCCCTGCTTCAGACAGCATCATATGATACGGGGTTTGCATTTTAACCCCTAGTTTTGCAAGAAGAAATTTCTTTTGAATTTTCTCAACTCTTTTCCACATTTCTTGGGAGAGCCCGGCCCCCCAAACCTCACATCCGTACAACACAACTGTCCTGACCAAGGTTTGATATAACATTTTCTTCAGTTTCCAGTCTACAATTCCCGCTTTTCTACATTTCTGCTGCATTGCGTATAGTGCTTTAATCCCAGCATCAGTACGTTGCCCAATTGCCTTGTTCCACCCATAATTGTGGTCCACTATAAGCCCTAAATATTTATATGTGTCTGCTATTTCCACCTCTTCTCCCTATATTGGAAGTGGAAATTATGAACTCGTTTTCCAAAAATGAAAATATTAGTCTTATTCAAATTCACCTGCATTTTAGTAGCATCACAGAAATTGGCTAATGCCTCCAAGTGCCTCTGCATATCGTGGTGACTCCGAGCAAGGATAACAATATCATCTGCATATAAGAGTAGAATAAGCAAGTACCCTGCAAGTGTAGTCCCCCCTCCGCTATGTCTCTGCATCCACATCTCTAATTGGTCTATATATATCCAAATAATGTAGGGGATAAAGGGCATCCTTGCTTCACCCCAATGTTACTAATTATCTCTGCTTTGCAGGATTTGTTTAGCGGGAAAGATAGACTTACTAACACTTTCTCATATAATACTGATACTGCGTTTCTGAGCTCCTGTGGCACCCCTATGTGATCCATGTATTCCCAAATGTTCCCTCTTCTTAGCATATCGAAAGCTTTAGTAAGATCCACAAAGCAAGCAAAGAGCGGCTTTTTAGTTTTCTTCACAGCATCTGTCACTGCTCTCATAGTGATTAAGTGGTCTAGTGTAGACCTGTTAGGTCTAAAACCTGCTTGTCCCGATGCTCTAACATTGTGCATCTCTGCCCAATCACTTAACTTTATCTCTATAAGCTTGGCAAATAATTTTGAAAACAAACTGCTTACCATGATCATTCTATAGTTGCTTGGGTCGCTGACATCTCCTGCTTTATGGATTAGTACCACTCTATTGACTTGCCATGTGTGAGAAAGCCTTCAACCAACGCTCTATTCATCATTTTCGTGATGACACTGGTTACAGCTGGACCAGCCCATTTTATCATCTCTGCCATCAACCCAAGTGTATCAGCTGCCTTGCCACACGAAGGTGATTTCAGCCTTCAAATATGTCTGCATCTGAAAAGGTGAGATTATCACCTTGTCTATCCATTTCTTCATGCAATCCCGCTATGTGATATAATTTATGCAGTTGTTATGAGGTTTTCCTTCGTTTCACCGAATAGAAGGAAAACAAGGTTCTAGAACTACTAGGCAGTTAGCGGTTAGTTACTTTTGTCATTTTCTAGTGCTCTATTTAGGAGCTTGGACGTCCCTTTCTTTCTCCATCAGCTCTCATAGCATCTCCTCTCTTCTCCCTATGGTTTGGCATATTTCTTGCTTCACGTTGCTTCTGAGTCTGGTTGTTGATTCCGGTCCATCCACGCTTCCACGCTGCTTGTTATGGCCCCAAAAGCTGGTGGGTTAAAATTCAGGAAGAGCCATGCATCCGATTCTTGTGAGCAGGTTCCGGCTTGGCTTAAAGCCATGGAAGACAAATTGGCAACGAAGTTTGACAATCTGAGTGGCCTTCTGGAAAGCACATTGCAGGCTAAGATTGATGATTTGGGTAGCGCAAAAGCAGAAATTCTTGCCGCCCTGGAGTCCAAGGCTTCATCTCTGCAGGAAGAGATCCAGCAGAAGAGCAAGAGAGCAAGAGCCCCTCTCTTAAAATATCAGGAAAATATGAAGCTGTATGACTGTTTGAATGAGTTGGAAGACTGTTTTCTGGATTTGGAGAGCCACTTGCAGTCACACGGATCCCTGGACGCAACAGCCAAAGATATCATTGCCAGAGGTAACTCTTTGATTTCTAAGAAGAAAAAGATAATCTGCATCAGGGATAGGGAAGGGCCAAGAATTGCAGATTTCTATGAATTGGGGGATTTTACCATGTTCGATTTGAAGAACAGCCCAAAGATAGGGCTCGATGGATCTGTGGTGACTCTGTCTTAATCTTTGGCAAAGGGGCCAGACATATCCGGTGATTTGCTATAATCTAACCCATTTTAATAGGTTTTGTCTGCTTTTTTCATCCCTGTTCTCATTTAACCTACCTAAAGCTTTTAGATTTCCTGTATTTCGGATTTGCGGGGGATTTAACCCTGTTGATTTGGGGTCTGCCCAATGGGGCTTTAAGAATCTGTGTTCTTTTTCATTGTGTTGCTGTGGTTGGATGGAATAATGTGGTTTCTGTGTAAGAATCAAGTTTCACGATGAAGGCTCTGGAAATGGTTTGGATCTCAGCTTGTTTTTCTTCGTTCTTTTTACTGTCAATCATTCTGTCCCCGGTTTGGCTGTAGGTTGTTAATGTCCTGTGGTTTATTCTTGATCTACCTTGGCAGCAGGCGATGTATGGCTTGGAATCATTAGCAAGAGCCAGCCAAATCCAGAAACCTGTAATAAATCAAGCCCTGTTTTTCGTGGCCATCTACACCTTTTCTAGTTTTGACCTCATCTAACCTACCTAAGAGCTGCATGGCATCTGCTATTTCGGATTTGCAGACTTCCTACTCCGGGTTCAAGCTGGTTAGATGCCGGGATTGTGGGCCGGATCTTCTGACCTGTGCAAAGACCTAACTTTCCTGTTTTGATTTTTTCTTTCGTAAGTTTCTTTGTTTGCTTTAACTAACCCTAACGTTTTTCTTGCATTCTTTTTTTAAGACTCATTGAATCCATATGTTATGTTAATAATTTGTAGATAGGTGAATTATTCAATTAACCCTAACGTTTTTCTTGCCTTCATATGTTATTACATTTTTTACATTCTCATATGCGCTATTTACATATACTTTCAGCCTTTACATTCTATCAGGTCACATTATATATTTCACATTTTACACATTCATACTTATATCTAAATTACTTATTATATAATGGCATGAACGGGCATTTTGATCTATGCAAGTGAACTAAGGGATGTGACCATTATTTGGCAAGTGCTTGATGGACCGTTATGGGTTTTCTGTTGGATCATGGCTCGAACGATGTTTTTCATGTCTACATATGGTTGCTTGTTGTGTGTAAGTAGGCAGTATGGTTTGTTTCATTTTGAGCTTTGTGTCTCCCAACCTTATGTCCAAATTGCATCTAGGGTATTTTTTGCCCATTGCTCTATACCATTCTTGATCATGTGTTCATGTTCACTAAGAGTTCGTTTCCTTTGGATTTTTGTTAAGTATGTGGCTTTCTGTGGTACCCTATGTTTTAGGCATCCTCCATTGTTTATGAACAACTGCTAGCTGATTGCGCTAGGCCCAAGCTTAATGGATCGCATTGTTCTGCCTCTTTTTCAGCATTCTTGTCTGTGTTTGCCCATAGTAGTTCTAGAAATGAGGTTTTCCTTCGTTTCACCGAATAGAAGGAAAACAAGGTTCTAGAACTACTAGGCAGTTAGCGGTTAGTTACTTTTGTCATTTTCTAGTGCTCTATTTAGGAGCTTGGACGTCCCTTTCTTTCTCCATCAGCTCTCATAGCATCTCCTCTCTTCTCCCTACGGTTTGGCCCCACCTCCCCTTTCTCCTTCTTTTTTTGTGAACTAACACTTTGTTGAATTGTTGAAGGCTTGGTGCCTAGTTGGAGGCCTAGTGCCTAGTTGGAGGCCTTTGTGCCTGGTTGAGGCCGGTGTGCCTAGAGGAGGGCTTGGTGCCTAGTTGGAAGCCTTGGTGGCTGGATGGCCTTGGTGGCTTTTTGTTTCACTTTTCTTGTGTTTGCAGGAAATAGTTCGTGTGTGCTTTTCCTTTAGCAGGGCTTTTGGACGAAAGGTTTCGGTTTTGGACATAAGATTGAGACCATTAGAGAAGGAAACGCAAGCATGTTTCGTCTTTGGCAACGTCATTGCTTTATCGTATTTTTCACCCGACAAGGCTGGTCAGCATGAGGGTTCAGGATCTATTATGTTTTTGGACCTAGCATTGGTTAGTGATCCCATTATTGTCAGGGTTTTTCCTCGAAAACCTGAAAGGGCGAGGTTTTTTAATCCCGGCCATAATGGTTTCACTAGCTTGCCCATAGTAGTTCTAGTTGTAATAAACTATCCACATCTAAAAGACTAGTCTGTTGTTTTCTGACCTTCAACCCTGTCCACAATTTCTTTGGCTGTGATAACAATTCACTTACCAGTGTTTCCTGTTTGGTTTGGTAGTATGCTCGTTTTTTCCTTCTCACTAATTGTCGATATTCTTTCTGAACTTTGCCTTTATCCTCCTGTGTTGCAGTCTTAAATTCCAGCCTCTTAGCCACCTCAAGTAACATAGAAGTAAGCATCGTGTCCAATTCTACTAAGTTCTCTGGCCATGTAAACTCCTTAGCATTTTGCTCACACATCTTCTTAAAGATATTCATCTTATGTGGATCCATATTTATCCTAGTTTGTGTTTTAGGTGTGTTTATAACACCCTGGTCCTGAAGTCTCAAATGCACCACAATTGGGAAGTGATCAGAAGTTGGTATACCATCATCGATACTCAAGTCACTAATGCTATCTACCATATGGATCCCTGTCATAACCAGATCAACAACACTGGATCCAATTCCCATAACGGCTTTAGATGTACATTTCTTTGATTGAGAAAATTTACTGATACCATTCAGTACAATTACGTCTAAGCCGCTGCACATATTTAAAAGATGCATACCTTGTGGCTGCACATCTTTGGATTGATCTTCTGTGGCTCTATCCCATCCATTTGCCTGCAAGTCCGCCTCATCCAGTTTTTCCATATGGGATCTCCTGATCCGGCCATTAAATAAGCTTGCTCATTAGCGATTCTGGCATTAAAATCTCCCATTAAAAGGATATCTCCATGTCTCCCTATATCCAACACATCCTGTTCCAGATGGTGGAAAGGGTCATCTTTATCCATCTCTCCCACCATATAAGTGGGAGACTCTCTAGGCGGATAGTAACAGCCAGCTATATAAATATTTCTATGTGCACCTGCAACTTTTAGCCAAATATGTTCCTTCACAGAATTCTTCTTAGCTATAGAAAACATATGTTTGATGTTGCTACGAATATAGCATGCTATTCCTCCAAAGCCTTTCCTCCTCCAGTTTTTCTTATGCCATACTGAATGTATTAAGGTAAATCCGTGAATTTATGTTCTTCATGCTCGTGTGTCTCAAGTAAAAATACAACGTCCCAAGATTCGAGAACATCGTTGAGAAATGCAACCTCTTCTACTTTCCCATTGATGTTCCACGCGCATAACCTGATGGTCTTTATTTCCTATTCGGTAATAATCGCTTTCCCATTTCTTAGGAAAGCTTTCTTGCTGCTCTAATTGGCTTCCTTTACTTTCTGTATTTCTTCTTTTCTTTGAGCAAGCTGTGCAAAAGTGAGATCATCATTTATCCAGATATTTTTGCCCTTTAAAGCAGTGCATTGATACATCACTCTCATTTTTGTTTCTTCATTTGCAAATTTAACAAGTACGTTGCGATCTCCAGCTGTTTTCTTTCCTACCCTGTATGCATTTATTATGCCTTCCCCTGTCAGCTGCAGATGATGCCTGAAAAATTCCCCAACTTCCTCTTTAGTGTTTTCATCCTCTTTCTCAGGTAAGCCCGCAATTCTGATATTCAAGGCCCGCTTCCCTTGTTCCTGCTTTTCCAGTAGATCATCCATTCTGTCATTCAATTTATTAACTACGTCTGTAAAACTTTCATAGTCATCTACTCCCTGATATGTGGCAGCCGGTGTTTCTTTCATGTTTGTTATCTGTTGCATAAGAGAGAGGTTTTCTTGCTTCAAAACATGAATGGAATCAGTCATACCTTGCAGAAGTTCCAATATCTTTGCCTCCTTTGCAGCATTTTCCTTTCTTGTCTGCTCCATCATTTCCAGAATCTTGAGCATCAGAGTTCGAGATGCCGACATCTCATTCAACATCTGGCATAGAACTGATTGCATCCCTGCGATATTTGCTGAGACTGTTGTTTCAGACATGATCCCTGGTGCCAAATTTATTACAGAAATTCCAGTCCTTGCTGTTGAATTTATTACTTGATTTGCAATCCCAGACCTTACAGCAGAGAGAGAGAGAGAGAGAGAGAGAGAGAGAGAGAGAGAGAGAGAGAGAGAGAGAGAGAGAGAGAGAGAGAGAGAGAGAGAGAGAGAGAGAGAGAGAGAAGAAGAAGAAGAAGAAGAAGAAGATTTTATTAATTTCGTCTACTAGACCATCAAGATCTATGAGACGTATCCAAAAAATACAAAGTTCTTTGTACAATAGCATAACTAAGTAATGCCCTCATCTGCTTGAGGGTCATTAGTCATCTCTCTCATACCAAGCTCATAATCAGCCAAAAGTGTTTTGTAGTGCATTATGTAATTCTCTCTTTTTGGAAGAGCCTCAGCAATGAAGTTTGCTATTGCTGGAGCAGTTGCTTTTATAAATAAATCCTCTAAAGCAATACCGTTAAGACCATATTTGACCCTAAGATCATGGTATGCCTGACAATGCAGCAGGAAATGTTCCTCATCTTCTACCATTTCTTTGTCACAAGCTTTGCACAACCTGAAATCTCGCGGAATGTCTCCCCATCTACCCACCTCAACCCCCAAATGGTGTGAACTGAGTCTCATTCTGCTGATTAGTTGTCGCTTATATATGGAGCTTACCTGATTTAAGTAAGGCGCCTCTCGTAATGAAGGATTAAACATTGTCCTATAAAATATAGATTTAGAGCCTGGATCACTCCATAGCTTATCTCGTGCTTTCTGGTACACAAAATCCTTAACCTGCTTAGCATCGTCTGGGATCCGATCAAAGGTAATACCCCATTTGTATAACCATTTTAAGAAATCTGCATACCAACCTTTGTGTACACTTTGTTCCATAGCCAATCCTGGTAATCCTTCTCTATTGTTTGCCCACACCTTCCTAACATAGACAATTGTTTGATATAAAGCTTCCACCTCAAGTGGCATAAGCCCTGTTTCAGCAAGCATCATCCCTATGGGAGTTTGCATCTTTACTCCAAGTTCCGTAAGCATGAATTTCTTTTGAATTTTTTCTAACCTTTTCCATCTATCCAGAGCTAGACCAGGCCCCCAGACTTCGCATCCATACAAAGCAACTGGACGCACTAGCGCTACATAAAGTGTCTTCTTGAGATCAAACTTAATAAGATCTGCCTTCTTGCACCGCCTCTGCATGTCAAACAAAGCCTTTAAACCCCCATCAACTCTCTGGTCTACGGCTAGATTCCATTTGTAGTCATTGTGTGCTAACAAACCCAAATATTTGTAGGAAGATGTGATTTCTACAAGTTTGCTATCATACAAAAAGGTGTAATGATCAGTTTTCTTTTGCCCAAATATCATAATTTTTGTCTTCTCAAGGTTTACTCTCATATCCATCACTTCGCAAAAACTAAAGAGTGCACCTAGGTGCTTTTGTAAACCCTGGGCACTACGTGAAAACATCACCACATCATCTGCATAAATCAGCAAGCGCATAATATGCTCACGTAAAAATGTTCCTTCCCCTCCCTGTGAGGTTATCCATTCATCCAATTCATCAATAAACAGGCCAAACAATGTAGGAGACAAAGGGCATCCCTGCTTCACACCTATATTAGAGACAATTTCATAGTGCTGGGAGAGCGGAAAAGATAGTTTTACCGTCACTTTCTGATAGAGTAGAGCCACTGCATTTCTGATATCCATTGGGACATTGAGTTTATCCATCCTTGCCCACAGATGTTCCCGTTTAACTGTATCGAAAGCCTTTGAAAAATCAACAAACAGCGCAAACAATGGTTTCTTGGTCTTCTTGACCGATTCTGTTATAGCCCGAAAAGTTACCAAATGATCAATCGTGGATTTTTTGGGTCTAAATCCTGCTTGCATTGCGGATCTTACCCCCTTTTCCTCTGCCCATGAGCTGAGTTTTCTTTCCAAGACTGTAGCAAACAGTTTTGCAAAAAGACTCCCAACCATCACCATTCTATAATTACCTGGATTCGTCACATCTCCTGCTTTATGAATGGGAGTTACTCTATTTACCTGCCAAGCTAGTGGAAAGCCTTCCTGTGTGACAGCATTAAACATTCGGGTAATAACCTTCAGTGTCTGTGGCCCGGCCCATTTAATCATTTCTGCAGAGAGACCCATAGCGTCCAAGGCTTTCCCATTAGCTAGCCGACCAATACCCTCTTCTATCTCTTTTTCCATAAATGTTCCATATTCACTTCCTCCTGGCATCCTCCCATCGTGACCCTGCAAGTGATACAGTTTAGTAAGGTGCTCTACTAACAACTCCTCCTCTACTTGAACTTTTTGCCCCTTTCTATTTTTTAAACCGCCCCAAAACTTCCGAGGTGCTGCCACCATATTGTTTACAAATGTCACCTGCTTATCCTCCTCAAATTTGCGCCTTTTCCGTCTGACTGTTTTTCTATAGATCTTCAGTATGGCTTCCTTTTCATGTGCCTGTGCATGTTTATATTTAATCCTCCAATCCTTACACTCCTCGTCATACCATTTATTGCATGGCAGTCCCTTGGCCTTTCTAGCAGACATAAAGCATTCATTTGCACTTTCAATCAACAAGGTAGTAAGCCAACTATCCAAATCTGTTACCTTAGTGGGCCATTCTAAATTGCTGATTTTTTCCTCACAATTTTTTGCATATTGATCAGCTTTATAGTAATCAAAGAGAACACGGTTTGAAGTTACCTCTTGCTGCACATCTTGCATCCCTTGCAATGGTACGCTTATTCTAAGATGGAACACCAATGGTAAATGATCAGATTCTGGACAATCTTGTACCCTGAAGTCTACTATCTTGTCTATCATATGATCTGCTGCAATAAGGTAATCTACCACACTTGATCCCCTGCTTTGAGCCCCTCTAGATGTGGCTCCACCTGATAACGGATAATTTGATGTGCCATTGTATATCACAAAACCTAGTCCCCCACATAAATTCAATAAATGACTGCCTTGTGGTGTAACATATTCATAATCATCCTCCGTTTTTCTTGCCCAAATACGCCATTTGTACTTCATCATTATTCGAGTATCTAACCAAATGGGATCCTTTGATGCACAAAAAATACTAGCTTGTCTAGGACCAACCCTTCCATTAAAATCGCCCACTAACACCACTTCCCCTAGAGCCATTAGTTCCAATGCTTGTTGCTCCAGATGATGAAAAGGGTCTTCTGCATCTAAATCCCCCTGATTATACACTGGAGAGCCACGAGGTGGAAAATAACACCCCCCTATAAATAATTTACCATCAATACCTGAAACTTCCACCCAGATTGTCTGTTGCGATTTAATTTCCACCGCCTTAATGCAGTGCCCAAACTCCGGTCGCACATAACATGCTATCCCTCCAAATCCTTTATGTCTCCATCCCTTTACTTGCCAAGTTTTACAAACAACCACAAATCCTGGAATCTCCGGTATACAACTTTCCTCGTGCTCATGTGTTTCCAAGAAAAAGACAACGTCCCAGTTTTTAAGATCTGCTACAATTGAACCAGCCTTTAAAGCATCCAACCCATTTATATTCCAAGAACAAATCTTGATGGTCTGGTTTCCCTATTCATTAGCTTCCACTATTACCTTATTGCCTCTCCAAAATGCTTTCTTTCCTTCCTGCCTTGCCTCTTTCATTTTTTGTACCTCCTCTTTTCTCTGTTGAAACTGTATTTTGGTTAAGTCATCATTAACCCAGATATGTTTACCTTTCAAAAGTCCCCTGCTTCTCATAACCTGCGATTTCCCCTCCTTGCTTGCTGCTCTAACCACAATATTTCTAGTTCCATTGTCCCTTTTTCCAACACGAAAAGCTTCTTGTGCTATTTCCGGGTCTATTTGCAAACTTTGAGCAAGAAAAAGTCTGACCGTTTCAAGAGTGTTCTCTCTGTCCTCTTCGGGCAATCCTGTAATTCTCACATTAAGGGCCTTCTGTTGCCTTTCCTATTGATCTGCCATGTAATTCATACGGTCATTTAGTTGCCTCAAAGTGGTCTCAAGATCTTCATTAACCACTGCTGGGGTTGCATTTTCTGATTTCCAACTACTTATCTCCGCTCTAATATCTTGGTTCTCAGCCTGAAGATTAGATAAAGATGCATTGACAGATAGAAGCGTATCAGCCATACCTTGTAAGAGATTAATGGTAGCAGCCTCCTTTGCCCTCGATTGCTCCATTTGCTCCATCATCTTAATCATTACCTTTCTAGTTTCTGCCATTTCATTCATCATCATCTGTCTATTAGCAGCCATTTCACTCACCAGGGTTAGCAGAATTGGGACCAAGTCATGCCCTTTGGTCTGCATGATCGTTTGCCCAAGGCCAGGTATGCAAGTCGCTATGTTATCCAGGAAACCCGAGCCTGTTACCCCTGCCCCTGACCCTGTTACAGATGCCGATTCTACAGTGAGAGCAGGTGTCACTTGCAATCAGATTTTCCCCCTGATTTTCCCCCCGAACTTTCTGCTTCCTCTCCTCCGCCCGCTGAAACTTCCTCTCCTGAGAGAGAGAGAGAGAGAGAGAGAGAGAGAGAGAGAGAGAGAGAGAGAGAGAGAGAGAGAGAGAGAGAGAGAGAGAGAGAGAGAGAGAGAGAGAGAGAGAGAGAGAGAGAGAGAGAGAGAGAGAGAGAGAGAGAGAGAGAGAGAGAGAGAGATAAGATAAGATAAGATAAGATAATGTTTTTATTAACGTCTGTGAGACCATCAGGTCTAGAAGACGAACATCAATACTCATACAATTTTTAAACATCTAATGATCCTTTTTCGAGGTATCATTAGGCTACGTCTCCCTCTTTCTCATAAATATCCAATAAATTATTATAGCTCTTTATAGACATCTCCCTCACTTTCATGACATCTGCTAAGAAATATCCAGCGGTCGCAGGTTGCATGTCAAAAAACGCCCATAGGGGTATTTCTGATGATACCCTATGCCTATGTCTTAGTGCCTGGTATGCTGGGCAATGCAGCACCAAGTGTATCTCATCCTCGATCACATCGTCACCACATACCTTGCATGTGCGCTTAGATCTCGGAAAGCCCCCCCACCGTCCCACTTCCACTCCCAAGTGATGGGAACTAAGTCGCAATCTAGAGACCAAATGTTGTTTAAAATGTGAAAGCCCACCAGCCAAGTGTGGGGCCACCTTCAGTTCTGGATTAATCGTTTCCCTGTAAAAAGCCATCTTGGTGCCAGGATTCCTCCAGCCCTTATCTCGTGCTTTCTTGTAAACATAGTCATCTAATTTGTCTGCCTCATCTGGTATCTCCTCTAATGTCATGCCCCATCGTTTCATCCATGTAACAACACTTGCAAACCACCCCTTTAGGCTACTCTGAATCATAGCCCTTCTAGGCAGCCTATCGTGATCCATCTCTTGGATTTTTCTAACATACTTTATGATCTGCAACAATGCTTCAATTTCCAATTCATATAGCCCTGATTCAGCAAGCATCATCTGGTATGGTGTTTGCATTTTAACTCCCAATTCTGCTAGCAAGAACTTTTTCTGGATCTTCTCCACTCTGGTCCACATATCTAGAGATAATCCTGGCCCCCATATCTCATATCCATATAAAATAACCGACCGTACCAAGGAGTTATAAAGCATCTTTTTGAGATGCCAGTCAATAATCCCTTTTTTACTGCATACTCTTTGCATTGAGTAATAAGCCTTAATCCCAGCATCTGTCCTCTGCTCAACTGCACTATTCCAGCTATAGTTGTGTTTCACAACTAGCCCCAAGTATTTGTATGTGTCCGAACCCTACCTCTTCTCCTTTGTAATAGAAGTGGAAATCATGTATTCTTATCCCAAATATAAGGATTTTTGTTTTCCCCAAATTCACCTTCATCTCTGTCTTATCACAAAAATCAGCCAGAGCATCTAAATGTTTTTGCATACCTTTCTGACTTCTTGCAAAGATCACAATATCATCAGCATATAACAGCAGCACTAGTACATATCCCGCAATTGTGGTTCCTTCTCCTCCATATTCATGTAACCACCTTTCAAATTGGTCAATGTATATACCAAAAAGAGTAGGCGACAGAGGGCATCCCTGCTTCACCCCTATATTGCTGATGATTTCTTCTTGACACTGCTGGTTCAGTGGGAAGGACAATCCAACCACCACTTTTTTATATAATACAGCGACTGCATTCTTAAGCCCATGAGGAACTCCAATATTTTCCATATAGTCCCATATATTTTTCCTGCGTAGCATGTCAAATGCCTTGGTCAGATCTACAAAACATGCGAAGAGTGGTTTTTTGGTCTTTTTTATGGAATCTGTGACTGCTCTAAAAGTAACCAGGTGATCTACTGTAGACATTTTACGCCGGAAACCTGCCTGTCCTGTTGCTCTAACATTGTTCTCCTCTGCCCATGTGCTCATCCTATTTTCCAATAGTGTAGCAAAAAGTTTGGAGAATAGGCTACTTACCATCACCATCCTGTAATTATTTGGATCTGTCACATCTCCTGCTTTATGAATCGGTACCACTCGGTTGTATTGCCAAGTAGATGGGAAGCCATTTATCAATGCCTTATTCATCACTCTTGTGACTATCTTTGCCACCCCCCGTCCTGCCCATTAGACCATTTCTGCCGTAAGGCCAAGAGTATCTGCCGCCTTTCCACATGCTAGCTTTTTGATACCGATTTCTACTTCTTCTTCAGAAAACACTATTATTTCACTAGTTACTTGCATGGCATCATCCAAGCCCTCAATGTGATAAAGCTTTCGTACCTGTTTTATCAACTTGTCCACATCTAATTCATTTACCTTTTGTTTTCTTCTTTTTATCTTGCCCCAGAACCTTTTAGGATCCTCGATCAATTCTTGCACAAAGTGTTCCTGTTTCTGCTTTAAATATGCCCGTTTTTTCCGTCTGACCAGCTTTCTATATTCTTCTCTCACTATAGGCTTGCATGTAGCATTAGCCTGCTTATACTCCCTCCTTTTATCTTTGCATTCCTGATCATACCATCCATCTTTTGCTCTCCTTTGCGACAGGAAGCAATTCCTAGCCACATCAATCAACATTGATGTAAGCTTGGCATCAAGACCGACCAGATCATCTGGCCATGATATTTCTTTGATTCTCTCTTCACATGCTGTTTTATACTCCTTCTTCTTGGCTACATTCATATATATGCCTTTACTAAACACATGTTCCTGTAAAGGCATGGCCCATCGATTTTGCAACCCTATTTCCATCACAATGGGATAATGATCCGAGGTAGGAATAGAGTCATCCACATAGAAGTGAGATATGCTATCCAAAACATTCGTACCTGCTAATGCTAAATCAACCACACTAGCACCTACCCCTGTAGCTCCCTTAGATGTACACCTTCCAGAACATGGGAATCTCTTTATACCATTTAGCACTATCAAATCTAATCCACTACACATATTCAATAAGTGCATACCTTGTGGTTGTACATCAACATTGCGGTCCTGAGTTACTCTCGCCCACCCATTTGTTTGCATGGTTTCCTCGTCTAAAGGCTCCATCCAAATAGAATCTCCATCC
The DNA here is from genome assembly GCA_021234155.1 of Isoetes taiwanensis. Classification (NCBI taxonomy): domain Eukaryota; kingdom Viridiplantae; phylum Streptophyta; class Lycopodiopsida; order Isoetales; family Isoetaceae; genus Isoetes; species Isoetes taiwanensis. Next base: position 25,201,749 of record JAJEKV010000002.1, on the reverse strand, counting down.
CCGAGTATGTATGTATGCTTGTCTCCTATGTGCTATTCTTGTCTCCTAATAAGAGAGAGAGAGAGAGAGAGAGAGAGAGAGAGAGAGAGAGAGAGAGAGAGAGAGAGAGAGAGAGAGAGAGAGAGAGAGAGAGAGAGAGAGAGAGAGAGAGAGAGAGAGAGAGAGAGAGAGAGAGAGAGAGCGAGAGAGGGAGAGAGGGAGAGAGAGAGAGAGAGAGAGAGAGAGAGAGAGAGAAAATGTTTATTGTCCGTGAGACCATCAGGTCTATAAGACATCAAAATTGCTTATACATTGTCCATTTGATCCAATGAGCTCTCCATTAGAGCATCATTGTCCTCTCTCTCCTCATCTTCATATAACTCTAACAATTGTTTATAATTCTTAACAGTTATCTCTCTCACTTTCCAGCTATCTATCAAATAATTACATATATTTTCTAGTGGTAGCCTAAAGAAAGCATGCAGTGAGACCCCCTGGGGTATATTATTCTTACGCCTCAAGTTTTGATATGCAGGACACTTCAGTACAAAATGTTCTTCATCCTCTATTTTATCCCCGCCACAAACCTTACAAGTGCGTCTGCTGTGAGAGAGAGAGAGAGAGAGAGAGAGAGAGAGAGAGAGAGAGAGAGAGAGAGAGAGAGAGAGAGAGAGAGAGAGAGAGAGAGAGAGAGAGAGAGAGAGAGAGAGAGAGAGAGAGAGAGAGAGAGAGAGAGAGAGAGAGAGAGAGAGAAGTGAAGTGAAGTGAAGTGTATTACGTCTTTTGGGAGGCCTCCCAGGCCTATAAGACGACATTATTATACATCATAGTCATAAAAAATTAGATGAGTTTCCAATTCCTCATCCAATTCCTCACTCTCACTCAATGCATCCTCTTCTTCTATTAGGGTATTTACATTTTTAGTACAACTCTCTCTATGTTGTAGAGTCTCAATTAAAAAGGATCCAATTCTATTTCCTTCCAATCCAAAAAAGGTATGTAAATCAGGCACGTTGATGCCATATCTGTCTCGTATTATACTATAGGCAGGACACTTAAGTATGACATGGTCTTCGTCTTCTATCTCATCTTTGCCGCATACTTTGCAAAGATCTCATGGTTCTCGGAGTAGTACCCCATCTCCCAACCTCCACACCTAGATGGTGCGAAATGAGCCCGGATTCTGGCGATATTGTGCCTCTTCTTTATCGATAAGTTCTCTTTTAGATGTATTGCCTCGTCCAATGTGGGATTCATATGCATCTTGTACAATATCATCTTAGTCTTTGGGCTCATCCACATTTTTCTTCTAACCTTTTCATAGACCCATGTTCTCAGGTTGTCAATGGAAATTGCCTCTTCCCACATGATATCCCATCTTTCCAGCCATGTCTTGACATCAGCAAACCACCCTTTATGTTCAGTGTTTAGGCAAGCATAATAAGGAATGCGTGTGGCATCCATCTTTTTTATTTTAGCAAGGTACCTAATGCATTTGAGTAAAGCTTCCCCTTCAAGTGGCATAGTGCCGCATTCGGCTAGCATCATCGGATATGGGGTTTGCGCCTTTACACCTAATTCCAGCCTGAGAAACTTCTTGTGTACCTGTTCAATATCATCCCAAGAGCCTTGTGGCAGCCCTGGTCCCCAAATTTCAGCCCCATATAATACTATGCTTTGGACTAGAGATTCATACAGTTTTTTCTTTAGTGGCCATGCCCATATGTGGGTTTTCCTGCACATGCTTTGCATAGAATACAGTGCCTTCTGCCCGCTTTCAATTCTTTGTTGTATGCATTGATGCCATTTATGATTCCTGCTAATAGTAAGTCCCAGATATTTATATGTCTCGCATATCTCAACTTTTTCACCCAAATAGAGAAAACCCCGCTTTCTGCTTGAGCGCACCCTCTTTTAGTCATGGTTTTAGTCTTCTCTAGATTTACTTGCATCCCGTTTTGTTCTTACAGAAAGCACCAATTGATCAAGTAATTGCTGCATGTGTACCTGAGATCGTGCAAATAGCACCACATCATCAGCATATAAGAGCAATTGGATCACATATCCTTGAATCTCAGTGCCTCCATCACAGTTATTATGTAACCATTCTTCCAGGCTGTCAATAAAGAGACCAAATATGAGAGAGAGAGAGAGAAAGAGAGAGAGAGAGAGAGAGAGAGAGAGAGAGAGAGAGAGAGAGAGAGAGAGAGAGAGAGAGAGAGAGAGAGAGAGAGAGAGAGAGAGAGAGAGAGAAATGAAATGAAATGAAATGTTTTTTATTATTACGTCTACTAAGACCATCAGGTCTATCAGACGTTCAAATTATCTTCTACATCAAACCAATCATCCAATGAGCTTCCACAGTCAGAAGCATCATCTGTCTCCTCTAACTCCTCTACCTCATGCTCGTTTTGCAAAAGCATGTCTAAACTTGAAATACAAGCTTTTCTAACATGTATTACATCTACAATAAAGTTCCCAATGTCGGAAGGAGGTAAGCCAAATAGATCTGCCAGTGTACCTTGCACTCCATATTTCTTTCTCAACATCTCGTACGCCGGGCACAATAGAAGAGCATGTGCTTCATCCTCGACCTCATCCTGACCACAAACTCTGCAAAATCGCCTATCTCTCGGGATGTTCTTCCATCTCCCTTCTTCAATATTCAGGTGATGAGAGCTCAAGCGCATGCGAGATATCTCCTTGCGTTTCACCACAGATATATTACTTTTCAGATATTCTGCTTCTTTTAGCATGGGATTCATACTACTGCGATATGCCTCCATTTTGTTTTTTTCGGGTTTTCCATAAAGCCGCATGTATTCTGTAATCACCCACTCTCGAATTTCTTTTCGTGGGACCCGGTCTTCCATATTCATATTCCATTTCTTTAGCCATTCTTTGACATTCCCTGTACCACCCATTAGACTCACTTTCCTTCATCGCGAGATAGGGCAATCTACTATCTTCCATTGCTTTCGTTTTGTTCACATAGATCGATTAATGCGGATAAGGGCCTTTCCTTCAAGAGGGATCATCCCGCACTCTGCCAACATCATTTCATAAGGGGTCTGAGTTTTCACTCCCAATTCTGTGCACAAAAATCTTTTTTGAACCTTCTCAACCTGCCTCCATAAACATGCTGGTAAACCTGGCCCCCATACCTGCAGATCCATACAGGGACCACTTGATTGCACTAGGACCTTGTATAACATCTTCTTCATGCTCATATTCAAAGACATGTGCTTTTCAAACTCCTTTGCATAGCATAAAGAGACTTAAGGCCACCATTTGTTCTCTGTTCTATGCATTTATTCCATCTGAAGTTCCTGTCCAGCACCAATCCAAGGTACTTGTATGAATCCACAGAGTCTAGTTTCTCCCTTTTATAGTAAAAGTCATCAATCTTTCGAGAACCCACGACCATAATTTTAGATTTTGCTAGATTCACTCTCATTCCCGTTGAGTCACAAAAATCCGCCAGCCTACCAAGATGCTTTTGGAGCCCTGTCCTTTGTCTGGAAATGAGAACTACATCATCCGCATCTGACAAAAGTGCGGAACATGTCCCCGCAATAGGAGTTCCCCACCCATCCTGTTCCATAATCCATTCTTCCAACTCATCGATGAATAGGCCAAACAACGTGGGGGATAAAGGGCAGCCCTGTTTAACCCCAACATTGCTCACTACCACATCACTACATGTGTTTTTGAAGGGGAGAGATAATTCTATCAGCACTTTTTCATATAGCAATCTAGTGGCATCCCTGTACTCCACTGGAATATTCAATTTTCTCATCCTCTCCAATAGACATTCTCTGGGTACTGTATCAAAGGCCTTACTGAAATCAATAAATGCCAGATATAGGGGTTTTTTCTTACCTTTTACAGCCTCCATTGCTACTTTGATTGTAACTAGGTGATCTATGGTGGAGTGTGGTATTTGTTCAAACCTCAACGTCCCTTAGCTCTCAAACCGTGCCCTTCAGTCCATTTAGTAATTTTGGTCTCCAATATAGATGCAAATAATTTAGAAAATATATTAGATATTAAAATGGTCCTGTAATTATTGATATCTGATTGATCCCCACCTTTGAAAATAGGCACTACCCGATTAGTCTGCCATGTTTTTGGAAAGCCTTCAGACAGAGCCATATTAAACATTCTCGTGACAGGCTCTACCAATTGATCCCCCGCCCATTTCAGCATTTCCGCCACAAAACCACCTGCATCTGCTGCCTTGCCATTGGCCAACCTGTTTATTCCTGTAGCCACATCATCAGCCGTAATAAAAGGTTCTCTTAAATCCTGTTCCATCGTGATCCTCGACTCAACCCCTTCTATCTGATACAATTTCCTGACATGTTGGAATAATTCCAAGGCATCAATGTTCGGGGCATCTGCAATTTTTCTTTTCATTCTATTCCAAAATGTTTTCGGTTCTTGTATCAGCGCCTTTATATGTTTGGTCTGGCTCTCCCATAGGAACAATCTTTTTTTTCTTCGAATAAGAGCAACATACTCCTTCTTTCTCAATTTCTTAGCATCTCCTTTTGCCTCTAGACATTCTCTGCGCTTAGATTTACATGTATCATCATACCAACTGTTACATGGTAGGCCTTTTGCTTTTCGTTTGTGGGTAAAACATCTTTCGGCTGCATCCAGAATGAGCTGCGTAATTTGTCTATCCAAGTCTGCTGCATGAATCAGAGCCCCCAATTCTGATATCCCTTCCTCGCACGCTTTCTGATACAAATCCGCCTTTTTCCTGTCTATCTTTATGTAATGCCCCTGCTGTTCTTCTTTGACAGATCTGGATATGCTCCCTATTCCTAGATGAAATGAGATTGGGTTATGATCTGACTCCGGCTGTTGCTCCCAAACTTTCAAATGTGTAACTCTCTGAATGGCCTCTTCTCCGCCAATAACATAGTCTACAACACTTTTTCCCCTGCAGGTACACTTACCAGATCCTGGAAACCTGTGTAACCCATTGAGTATTCTTAGGTCCAATCCACTGCACATTTCCAGCAGCATCTTGCCCATCTGCGTCATGTATGCCTTGTCTTCTGAGTGCCTCGCCCAACCTGCTACCTGCAATGCCTCCTCGTCCATCTCTTCCATCCACAAAGGATCCCCATCGTGATTGAGGACCGACGCTTGTCTATTAGCAGTTCTTCCATTAAAATCCCCTACGAGTACAACATCACCTTTGTCTGCGAGTTTAACAATATCCTGCTCCAATTGAAAGAGGGGATCTGCTCTGTCAATTTCGCCCTTATCATACGCTTTCTTATGTATCGGCGCATAATAGCAGCCTGCTAGATACACCTTTCTATGTCCCAATATCTCTACCCAGATGTATTGTTTTGTGTTGCTAGTCTGCATCTCCCTCACCAAATGGGCAAATAGAGTGAGAATGATTTTTTATCGTCCACTGAGGCCAATCGGCCTATGGGACCCATTAAGGAGCGTGACAAACTTATTCTTGTCCCAGCAAGGGTTAAAACCCCCTACCAAGGGTTTTCGAGGGAAAAACGCGGGCGCATAATAAGAATGTCGGCCACAAAACCGCATAAGATACATCAATGTCAAAGATCTAAGTATACATCAATGTATATACACATGTCAAGTGTGTGCCCGAGGACACACACTTGACACTTGAGAGAGAGAGAGAGAGAGAGAGAGAGAGAGAGAGAGAGAGAGAGAACAGAGAGAGAGAGAGAGAGAGGGAGGGAGGGAGGGAGGGAGGGAGGAGAGGGAGGGAGAGGGAGGGAGGAGAGAGAGAGAGAGAGAGAGATAGTATTATTTTTACGTCCAGGGGGGCCCCTACATTGTTTGAGAAAGAAGCTGCTAAATAAGGACCTCCAAGCAATTGAAGTTATTGTCACGGTAGAAGAAAATGTTGAAAATAATATCTATAAACGACTTTCCTTAAAAAATTAATCTTACTTACACATGTGCTTTACGAATATAGCTATTATAAAATAGAATAGAATGTATCTTTATCATTCACGAAGACCAGCTGGTCTATACCCCAAAGAGTTTCGGGAGGGGCCTTGGCAGTAATAGGCATGCTGGCAAATTGTACTAAGGTGTACAATGATGTATTAAGGTACAATTCAGTGCTATACTGGAGGACATAGCTGAGTTTGTGTATCCATGTTCTCTTGAGGATATGATCCCAGTAAGCCCGCCACAGAGGTTGTGTCGAGCAGCACATGTAGTGGCTGATCAGACGGGACTAAATGAATATAGCATGCCCAAATATGCTCGTGTGTTGGGCAATTCTAAAGGGTGTGGCATTCATCTTCAATGACTCCTTGATGGCAACATTGACAGATCCTGTCCTCATCTGCCAGTCTCAATGCGGAGGTGATGTGCACGTCCAATTAATTTCTGTCTATATACGAGGGAAACAAAAATTACAAATGTGGTTAGATTGAAATATCAAAATCCAAATTCGTTGCATTATGTGTATACATTAGCTCATGAATAAAATCTCTTGGGCAATGACATTCTGTTATTCTTGCATTGTGCTTGATCATGAAGATCTATTTATAAGTAAAGAACTTATGTTACCACCTTCGGGTCATTAGTCACACATGTCCAGGGACGAGCCTGTCCTCCTATATGGGGCAGAGGTGTGGGGTTTGGTGACATAAGGCCTTCTTAGCAGGAGCACTTGGGGTATTGTCCACATTACCATATCAGATCTTACTGCAAGAGACAAGTTTCTTGCCCCTAAAGAGGGTTGCACTGGATCGCCACATCATTTACTTTTAGAAGGTGGTTGGTATGGGTGATGCTCATCTACCCAATCTTGCTTTAGCTATTCCACTAGGCCTGCAGTGCCTTAAAGCTTGCTGAAAGGACAAGCAAACCCAGTGGTTCTCCGATGGAATATACATCCACACAGGTGTGTGGAAATACAAACAGAGACGAACGACAATCATTTGAGGCATTACCTCGATGTTAGTAAACTCTGGGATACAGATGCTCTGGCACATGTCAAGATGGCACACTATCGGCATCAACTCATATCCCACGCTCACCTGAGGGTCCCACCACTACCTGCGTATTCATTTGCCCATGAAGGAAAGCAGACTGATAGCTTCCATTCGCACGGGTGCGTATCATCTCCGCATTGAGACAGACCGATGGACTTGGGAGGCACGCGAGGTCAGGATCTGTCAATGTTGCCAACAGGGCGCCATTGAGGATGAACCCCATGCCTTTCAGATCTGTCCAACATTCGATCATATTTGGGCACGGTATGTCCAATTAGTCTTGCCAGACTGGCCGTTGCATGTGCTATTGAACACCTCATCTGTAGGTTTGCTAGGTTCATATCTTCAAGAGGTCATGGATATGCGGACTCAGCTGTGTCCTCCAATATGGTACTGACTTCTGTTGTATCATATCATTGTCCAGTCTGCCAACATACTTATTATTATCAAGGTTTTCCCCCCGAAAACCCTTCATGGCGGGGGTTTTTAATCTTCACAATAATATGCCCGCTGCTTTATTTGTTTGAGTCCCATAGACCAATTGGTCTCTATAGAGGATAAAAATACATTTTACATTCTACATTTTACATTCTATTGGTTCATTCCTTGGTTAAATATTAATGCATACAAATGCGCTATTGAATAAACTTTATGTACAACTCAAAAAGATAGCAACAAAACCAAAATCAATCACCTTAATCTATTCAAGTACAAATCTTGCACATATAGGTTGTGCTCATCGTAAACTTTTAAACATACACAAGGACACGTACACAACATTATAAATGATGATAAGCACATGTATGCATCATCAAATGACACAACACATAGACAAGCACATATAATGCCCACCGGAGATGGGCAATTTTCTAGTATAATGTTTTTTTACTTTGACACACACGCACACACACAAGAAGAATAAAGATAGAAAGAGAGAGAAAATTATGTCTTATCCATGAGTAACATTTTACTATCCTTCCCCATAAAATACATTTTGTCTGTCTTTAAATTACTGGACTTGTATGATTTGATAGGACTTGTAGAGCTACATATAATACCATTACATTTAGTTGCCATCACATTTTTATGACACTTGAAATATTCTCGCATACAAAGAATATGTTGTCAATAAAGTTTTCATGCTGGAATAGTATGCACTAAACTTCTCATAAACGTTAGACTAGTTTGAGTCAACACGATCAAGGATGCCTAGTCAAATCATAACTTTATTGCAAGTTGTATTGTTGGTCTAAGAAAAGAAGCAAGAGTTGCCATTTCTTATTATTTCATTGCACATGCAACTAGCATAAACTATTATTACTATGCTTATTTTTCGTTATATTATAGAGTATACAACAAAATGCTTGTTTACTACTCATTCAAAACCAAAGACATGTATACGAAAGCATGCACGTGCAATTAGGTTTGCCTGTATGATTTTACATTTAAAGTAGCATGTGTATGCTCACAAGTTGTTACTTGGATTCCAATTCACGTATATTAAACACTTGGAAAATGAAGCCTATACACATGTTTGTTTGATTTCTCTAGAGATAGTTACATATCTGACAATAACAATTATGCTATATATATAGATCATACAACTTGATGATCATGTCTATTCTTTTTGAACAAGAAGACTTAACTATAATATATATTACATATAAGGTTAGTCATTAACTTTATTAAGAAAATATATGTTTTATTTTATTAAATTTGTCTCCTACGGAGGAGACATGTCAGTGTAAGCCATAAACATATTATTTTTTTATTCAATAAATGTGTTGTCATCTCACTTGATTTTTAGCAATAAAACATTGATTCTAGTCTTCAATAATATAAATATTACTATCCACATCAACATTATTGAATGGTATCAAACTATACCACTAATTCCAAAACTTTTAATTAGTCTAATGATTGATGTGTCATATCTAAGATTTGATTAACAAACAATGATGAGAATATGCATATGGTAAGCACAATAGCTAAGTAATATACGCATGTGCATATGTTCCCTTTATTTTCTAGGCTAAAGGGGCAAACAAACGCCAATATAAATGTGAACAACAATCTGGAGCCAAATATGAGATGGATCCCAATAAGCTTAAAAGTACGGGAATAATCATTTAAATGTGTGAGACCAACTGTATAAACATAAATAGAAATAAGTGGGCTTCAAATACACAACTAATGATGCCACTAGATTTTGGCCAGATTGACATCCACGGCCCATGAAATTACACATAATAGTGATAAGACTAGGATTGCCTTATAGTTCACTCCCCATTCACTGCCATTCTGTGAATAAGCTTCACATACATTTATAACTAAAGTAGCAGCTAAATGCACATCAAGACGGAGCCATGACAAAGATAAATTCCAAATATAAACTGACGAATCAAACAATTACTAGATCCAAAGAAACACCAAGTTGAACACAATGTATGCATTTATATATATGTGATTTGCACCTATTTTGGATTTGAAGAATACCACACTATTTATTTCTCGTTACAAAGAAGACATTCACATACATCAGCATAAGCAATTGGATAGTGTCATGCTCCTTAGAGACTTCAATGCATGCACGGGGGTGGAACAACCCATAAAATTTGACCCCGTAACTGACGATGTGTTGTAGCTGTGCCTTGCAGAAGGGGTTTGGCCACGGGCATCAGATGACAATCAAGTCATGTGCTATGGCAGGTAGTTGCTTTTGCTTTGCGGTACCTTGGTTTGGTAATTCGCAATGGACTGGCATAGTGGCCTGCCTCCTGCAAGTGCACTTGTAGGCAGGAGAACCAGGGGGTGGATCCAGTGTGGTGGACTATGTGTTGGTGGCTGAGCAAGACATGCATCTGGTCAAACACATCTGGGTGGGCACATACAATAGAGATGAAGAGGCCGACTCAGACCACCTGCCATTTACCTGCAGCTGGCCTGGCATGCCGTTCGAACCCCATGTAAGGCAGTGCCTCGCAGGTCTTAGCTGCGATTGGATTATGAACATGCAGCTGCTTACGTCTGGATGCTCAAAGATGGCCTGGTAAAAGTTCTGCAGTATCCCATGATAGAGCAATAGACGACCCAACTGATTGACGTGCTCGGGATAGCTGCCGAAAGGTGATTTGGGAGAAGCCACCCTCGATAGACATCGGGTACCATCCCACGTGACCAGTGGTTTGATGCTGAGTGCAAGGAACTTAAATGTTGGCTCCGCCAGGTCATAGATCCCGCTCTATGCCCGCATGCGGCTAGGCAGTACCACGCTTTTCTCAAGGCTAAGAAAGCCAGGTACATCGCAGGGCATCAAACAAAAATGTTCTACCTTCTGGACTGTCATCCCAGGACCTTCTGGCGAAGGGTGCTCAGAAAGTCAGTACAACCTGTAGGGAACATTACCCCTGAATAGTGGGGGCAATACTTGCAACAATGCCACAATCCTTAAGGTGAACGAGCAGCAATAACCCCGCAGGAAGGACCGACATAGGAAATAACAGAGGCAGATGTTGACTAGGGCTTACATTGTCTTGCCAATGGAAAAGCGATAGACTTGGACAATATGCAGGTAGAGTTGCTCAAGTGGCAGGGTTGTCCATAGTACTGATCCTAATTGTCTTGCTCAATAGGCACTAGGTAGCTAATATATGATGATGATGTAGATCTCCTAGCTCACACTCCGTGACATACAGTGCCATATCGATGCCCTGGACACATTTTGGCAGGCCACTGATATGCGCGTCAACCTGGTCAAGGCTAAAGTGGTCCTCATATCATCGTCCTCAGTTCCTGGAGGCAGAATGTGGAAGTGATACCCACCTTCAAGTATTTGAGTGTGGAGTTTCCTTCTACAATGTACTGGGACACTTCCATCTAGTTAAGAGCAACGACGAGCTGGAAGACGCTGTATGCAATGCAAAACAATAGTCACAGAGCAGACTGCATGATTGGCCCATCAGTCCCATCTGTTTAAAGTCTTGGTGAAGCCCATCCTTCTATATAGAGTTGGAGTCTGGGCCCAGTAGTATCCCTTACTACCTGAAATGACTTGGTACAGAAAGCTTTCTTGGCATGGGCACTGGGAGTGAAGCCCACGGTCCTGTATCAAATCTTGTTGCAGGAGACGGGTTTCTTGCCTCTTTAGAGGGCAATCCTTGATCATTACATCGTCTACGTCCAAAGGGTGATTTTATAGATGATGCTCATCTTCCCAACTTGGCTTACACTATAGCAATGTGGCCGCAACACCTCAAGGCTTGCTAGGGAAAAAAGAGAGCTCAGTGGCTGGCCAGGTGGAATGTGCAGGAGCACATGTGTGTACATGTGCAAACAGAAGCAAATCACTATAGCCTGAGGCAGTACCCTGTTGCTTACTTCATCAGCAAGTTTTGGGATGCTAGTGCTCTTGAATAGGTCAACACATTATCAGCACCACATAAATCTCACACTGGAATAGGAACCGCAATGCTATCTGCATATCCATCTGCCTATGAAGAACCACAGACCAATTGTCATGATTCACACAGGTGCACACCGTCTCAGAATCGAGACAAGCGGATGGATTAAAGAACCACACTAGAATAAGATTTTCTAGGGGAAGCTATTCAAGATGAGTGCCACACTCTGTAAAGTTGTCCATCATATAAGCAGATTCTAACACGTTATGCTGAGTTGGTCAGGTCCGACCAGCATTGCATGTGCTATACGACTTCGGTACGGATGTTGGAATGCGGGCTCAGCTATATGGCCTCGGACACTCACATGTCATGTATATAAGTTTCATGGAGACATTTGCATTCCCACCTCAAGATAATATTTTTCTTGTGACCTTGAATTTGGTTCTGAGATTTGCATTGAGACATCAGCTATCCCTACAGATAGATAGATAGATAGGTAGGTAGGTAGGTAGGTAGGTAGGTAGGTAGATAGACATGATCATGGAGGTGCCAATCATACAACCCTCCGACTAAACAATATGTATCTGGTCAGGCAATGAGGTAGCAAATGTTGGACTTGTATATCTAAAACATGTATGAGATATTGTGTACTAGCACATTCTTCTGTTTGGATTTCTTTGTCACTGAGCATCTCTGACGAATGATGTTATGGCAAAACCTGATCATGGCAATGAAGTTGGGCAATGAAGTTGTGTTGAGAAAGACCTCTGACACTGACTTGTGAGAATGAAATGGTCTACTTAATGACCTTCCATTATCAACAATGAAAGGTTGTTGGGGACCAAAGAGAGAAAAATGGCAAAATTGTTTAAACACTGGTAACCCTGTGATATTTAGCAAGCACTGGGGAGTGGTCCACGTTGAATGGATTAGCAAAAATATGGCAAATACTGAGTAAAAGTTAACCCTGAATTCTCCAGTAATTCAATAAAATAACGTGGCATGTATTATACCATTGTCAAATCTATTTCCAAAGGGCCAAGGATAACTTGTGGAAGGGGTCGAGAAATTAAAGGGATATCATTGCTTATAAATAAGGGGAGCCTTATATTAAGGAGGGATCTTCAATCCATTGATATAAAAGGTGACAGAAGATTCTATAAAAGGAGGACCTCGATCCAACATAAGAAAATGGGCATCGACCTTTGATAAAGGCAAATCTGTAAGGACAGATAGCGAGACCAGATGGGTGACCAAACTGGCTGGGCGACCAAGTTTGATCATATATGTTTGACAACAAATCACAGTAGCAATCCAAATACTCAAGGGAATTAACTGCGACATATTTCGAACATCGAACATGTGGCAGCACAAACTTGTAGCAGCACAGATCAACTCAGTTTCAGTCCAAACCACCCCAAAACCAAGAATTTGCCATTGGCTTACATGCATCCGTTCCAATCTTTGAATTGCAGGAATCCAGCGATTTCATTAGAGAAGACTATTCTTATTTCAAAAGCAAACCAGTGCTTAGTATAAGAAGAGCCATTATGTGGTACATTATCCAGAATTCATTCCACATCCAAATCCCTTCCAGCTCCATTTTTTAGCATTGTAATTACTTTATGATCGGATGCTATGAACTAGCAAGATAAATAAGAAAAGCCAATAAGCCAGAACCAATTATTGTATTTGCCATAATCAGTGGATCTAGTTGGGTGGTTAATAATATTGCCATATCTATCTTGCTTGAATAAGGTCTAATGTGTTCCGAGTTCCGTTACTTTCTTATGTAACTACTAAATTAAAAAAATTAAGTGACCTGAACTCACATGTATAACGCCAAAGTTGGAGATAGAAAGCAAGTAGAGAAAAAGTGATCTCTTTTGGCAAGGCATTGGACTAGTTATGAGTGGCAATTGTGATTGCAACACAATGGGCCTGATAAAAGTTGCATTTGTAATGTGGAGATACACTTGTCTTGTAGAGATAATCAAGTAGGACCGTGGAGGTACAAGGGATATTGGTACTATGAGAGTAATATCCATAACTATTTCTTGAGTTTGCAGGTTTATAAAACTTCTAGGTTACTGATGATCGCAAATAATCTATATTGAGAAGGGACGGATTGATAAGGAGCAAGTACCGAGGAGTGGTCCACATTAAGGCAAATACTGAGTAAAAGTTATCCCTATATGAATTCCCCAGCAATTCAATATAATAATGGGGCATAGTATAACATGGACATCATTGTCAAATCTATTTCCAAAAAGGCAAGGACAACTATTGAAAAGGGTTGAGAAATTAAAGGGAAGGAGGACCTCGACCCAAAATAAGAAAATGGGCAACGGCCTTTTAAAAAGACAAATTTATGACTATTTAAGGACATATAGCGAGATGAGATGGGCGAGCAAACTGGCTGGGTGACCAAGTTTGACCAGATGTTCGACCACAAATCATTGTACCAGTCCAAATAGCCCAGCGAATTACCAGCAACATATTGCAGACATTGAACAGGCAACAAGTACAAACTTGTAGCCGCATAGCTAAACTTAGTTCTGGTCCAAAACATCCGGGTAAAAGCATGCTAGGGTGTACCATCTAAAGTACTTTTTAGGGAGTGCGAAACTACCCAGAAAAGTACCCAGCACTGGGTACTGGGAACTTGCATAAATGCCGCAATAAACAATAAGTTTAAGAGTTAATTTATTTATTTTAGCCTCTAATAGTATTGTTATACTTTAGTACTATAGATTGTCATGTTATTGACCCTCAATTCAAAAAATTTTGATTGATTTTAATGGAAAGAATAAACAAAAAGTACCAGTTTTAAAAGTACCCAGTGTAGGTACTTTTGAGGGTTCCAAAAGTGGTACACCGTAGCATGCTTTTACCCATCCCAGAATCAAGAATCTGCTATCAAATTACATGCATCGATTCCAATCTCTAAATTGTTCAGGAATCAATCGATTTCATTAGGGAAGACTATTGTTACTTTAAAAGCAATCCAGTGACTGCTTACTACAAGAAGAGCCACGAACAAGCTCAGAGTCACCAAATATAACAATGCCAGTAATGCCAAAATGTTTGGCCTCTTAAATGCCAGCTATGAGAGCTTTGTATTCAGCCATATTTGAGGTGGTGTTGGGGTAGATCCTGCCAACCTTAACCAGCAATGTGTTGTTCTAATCTTTCACAATGGCAGCACCATAAGCTACATTAACCTTTTGGAAACTCCACCATCAAATCATAAGTAAGCAAAACGTTTTTCTTGAGATGCACTTACCTCTGTTGGCAGCTTTGACACAGATTTTGGGACTGTGGTAGCAAGTTCATATTCATCAAAGTAATTTGGAACCAAAAGATCTTCTTTAATGAAGTTGAGAGCCTCAGGTTCTCCAAGCTTGTGGTATAAAGTTATGGTCTTCTTCCCATCAGATATGGTACACTCATCCTTTGAGCATATAGGCCTTGCATCCACTGTAGACAACTATCTTACGTCCAAAGGTAGGTCATATATATCTGATCTACTATCCATACCTTCAAATGCGACCACAACAAAGTTTAGAGCCACCATAATGCCCTCAATATCAATCAAAACATTGCTTAACATGCCTATGGGATTGATTTAAATTAAAGGACTTGAGTACCATAGGTGCTTTTTTTATCAACTTCCAAGCCATCACATTAAGAGGTTCGTATCCAGAATTCATTCTACATCCAAAGTCCTTCCAGCTCCATTCTTTAGCCTTTTGTAATTACTTTATGATCGGATGCTACATGGAGTAGCGAGATAAATCCAAAAAGCTAATAAGCCAGAACCCAAGTGTTGTATTTGCATAACCCAGTGGATCCAGTTAAGTGGCTAATGGTGTTGCCATATGTATCTTGCTTGAATAATATCTACTTTGTTCCGAGTTCCATTATTTTTTTACATAACTGTTGAATTCTTGTTGTTTTAGGCAAATTCCTAAAATCATATCATCCTGACCTTGAAGATAGACTCCTGAACAACCATTTAATCTGCAGGAGACTTCCTCCGTACAATTTGTATCAAATCTTTCCTTATTGATGTTTCTTCTTGCATAAAGAAACATGAATATGGAAGCGCACCATATCCATTGAAACAATTTGTCAATACCTAATGCAAACCAATATGGGTAAACTATATAAAGCAAATCACAAAACAATATTTAATAATGCAAAAGTTTAAAAAAACTAACTAGTAGGATTCAAAATCCTAACAAAGCTAACCAAAGAACTACTGTTTTGACAGAGATAATTTACTCAAACATAGTAAAACTATACATGTCAAAAAGATCTTAGAGATAGCTTTTCAATGTAATAAATCTCACATGAAGTGGAGTTCTAGATGCAAAGTTATGGCCCAAAACTGTGATGTTGGCAAGGAAACTACACTTCAAAATTAAGACTCGCGATTAATTCGTTATTTCCTCCAAACATGGCAAATCAGATATTACTAGAAAGATCTTCGAGGATGCTTTCCAATGGCACAAATTGCTTTTTGATTTTAACTTCAGAGTCATGAGTTATGATAAGAATTGTGCAAGAGTCATGCATGATTCCGCCGTCTAGGAGGAGATTTGCCTATGTATTTTATGATCCCTTTTTTCTTCAGAGTTTTCTCAGGGCTAACAGGTCTCTATTGCTCATGGTGCCCTCTAAGCAGGTAGAGCCCCTTACCTCTCATCCATTTCTGAAAATATGCTTTCGACAAGGCTTTAAGTTTGTTTCCATCGCCAAATTCTGTACAATTTTTGTCCCATGTAACAGCTTCTAGTCATGCTCTCGCCATGGCTCCACCTTGATATTGGGATTCCTTTGGGAGGATTGGCTTTGCTCCCATTGTTTCAACATTCTTATATATGTAATTCCTTTGCAAGTTACCTTCAATGAGAGGATTGGTGATGTTCTTCAAACCTATGGGTATGACAATTATTAGATTGAGTCCTCCTTATTTCCCTTGTTTCTGCCAGATTTTCCACATGTTGATGTATTTTATTCCTATACACTTAGTCTGTGTGTACGTCAGCTTAATTGGGAAGCCCATATTTATCATCTGAGATGTGGTTAATCCACGCCAATGTGGTTAATCTGGCCATCCAGTATCCGCCACAAAGAAGGAGAAGAACTACACGGTTTGAAGCACGGTTTGAAGCCCAAAAGCCAAATATTTTTGCCCACTTTTGATAGATCCAACTCTGTTTTTCCTCAAAGCTCTTTCTCTCTTCATCAACCTGGCATAAAAAGGATGGGCAAAGCGATTGGCATTCTTTTAAAAGCATATCAAATGGAACGAGAAGAACCATCCGATCAAAATGTCTGCCTTGCTACATAGTTTCACACCTAGTTTTTTGGCCCAATTAACCAATAATTCGCTGGATTAGATATCTGACGGCCGGGATAACCATCCTGGCTAATACTAGATGGCCGGGTTAACCACCTTTGCTGATACCAAATGGCCAAATTAACCATTCTGGATGATACTAGGTGCTGGAATAACCACCCATTGATTGTCGGATTAACCACATCTCGGATGATTCATGAGTTTTGACTAATTGGGCCTTTTTTTTGGGGGCTTTCAGTTATTTGCCTTCCATTTCTTTGCCCTTGTAATAAGTAAGTGCAACTTTTTCTTGTTTCTTAGATCTATAGCATGGTCTAGATGACGTCTTTGTGAAGCCATCTTGCATCATCCTGGCTTTTGCTCTATATTGTTGCTATATCAATCTTGTAGGATGTTTGACCTTGCAATATCCATTTGTGCATATTTTATGGATTATTTGAATGTTAGCATTCCATTTTCATCTCTACCTGCTCCATGAGTCTCTACTCTTGAATTTCGTAATGTCTGTCAATCTCTGTATTCCATTCGCCCCACCTATAACTGCTTTGATTATGATGTCCATAGTAGTCACAACTCAACTTTAGATCTTATTTCGAATTTATTCAATTGATACAATCTGTTTAGTTTGTGAATTCTACTACAAATAAGAAGTAGAATATATGTAGCGTGAAAGAGAGGGCTAGGCATGAAACATGCAACAAAAAATTGCATAGGGCTTAAGAGTGAACTACTTGGAAATATGTTTAATACGTTGCGCATGTATTAAGACTCCTAGATTGATGACATCAATCAGGACCATCGGATACACATTCTTGGGAGAACGAGCATGCATATATTGAATGCATGGATTGCATACATAGTTGGATCATTGTTTTCCTATTTATTGCACGAGTCTTTAACAACTACGCATAATTTAATTCGCCTTAAAACCCCCTTTTATTGCGTGCAAATTCCCTCAACCATTAAAGAAAGCAGAGGAAAAGAGTTGCCTGATGGGGGTGGAAATATGTCGAGCATTCTGCATTAGCACCTTATTACATTAACCTAAAAGAAGAAGAGCATTGTCAACATGCACAGTCACAACACATCGCCCACTGCTTTGTTCTCAGCCTTGCACTGCAACTCTTCACGAGGGATCATCGTACTCAGTAGAGTGAACCAACCAGCTGACCCTTATAATCATTGCTCCCTGATGCCTTAACTATTCTGAAATGCAGTGCTTGTAGGATATATATAAATCTTTGGAGAGGTTAGGACCCATAATAATCTGCCCTTTTGGTGTGTTATGTTAGCACTAGAGCATTAGTGCATATCATTCACCATAATTCCATGCCATATCTGCCCTTTTGGTGTGTTATGTTAGCACTAGAGCATTAGTGCATATCATTCACCATAGTTCCATGCCATCATACGAAGAGATCTTGATGGAGGATCCTACTGTAATCACCTTTGCAAAGGTTTTTCCCTTGAAAACCTTTCGAGGCAAGGGTTTTTTAATCCTAGTAGTAATGATTGTACTAGCCCATTGTATGGGTCCCATGACCTATTGGTCTTCGTGGACGTTAAAAAATTTATTCTATTCTATTCTTTGCTAGTGGCATGCACGAAGAGGTTGAATTGACCCATTAGTTTGCATAACATTGCAGTTTTATTTCCAGGACATAATCGCCCCGGGGGATTCGTTGTAAAGGCCATATAAACCTTGTGCATGACTGGAATAGGTTTTAACCCATTTCCATACATATACGTAGAAGTTAAAATAGGGTTTAGCTAGTATTTGAGGTAATATTTATATGGAAGAGTTTAATTTACTTTCAAGGATGTGTACACATACGTTTTTTGGCCACCCTCTGCACACATGGCATATCCCCTTTATCGCTTGTGCCAATTAGTAATCATAAAATTAATCCACTTCAATTCAAATTGGTGCTTACACTTTTTGATTCTATGCCTAGAAAATGAGCACTAACAAAGGATTTATAGGAGTGTATACTCTTCAACCTTGCTGTGGCTTATACATTTAACAAAAGAGTGGATTTTATGGGAAAATTGACAAGTAAAAGATAAACATTGATGGTTAGATGTAAAGCTTTTTTATTCTTTGAGGAGCTTTTTTTTTTTTTGCACATAATATTCTTTTGGTTTGACATCTTCCATGCAGAAGCATAAAATATTAAAAATTATCTATCATGCATATTGGAGGAGGATGAACATTAAATATGATCTAGAACTTGTATGTTTGTTCTTTATGCCCAGTATAACATATGATCCATTATAATGAGTAGACAAAAACTAGTCCTTCGAGATGGAAGCATGTGGCCACCTTTAAGTATATGTGGCAACTTTGGTGGTTTTCTATCCACTTGGAAACAATTTAAGTTGTTGGTTGCTTCTCCCTCTGCTTTCCACGTGATAATCAATAAAGCGTGGGCAAGTAACCATGTGGCCACTTGTACTGAAAGGGCATACGTGATACGGAGGCCAGGATTTCTAATCCACTAATTACTCTTTGACTTACTGAGGCAAATTTGACGAGGAAACATGATCCAACCATTTGGAACATGGTGGAACACGAGGAGGGATATGGGAGGAAGAAGAAGAAGGGATTAGGAGGAATACTAGCATGACTTGCAACAACTATTGAATATGATCAAGAGAAGTAAAAAGCATAGGAAGAAAGAAGAAAGAAGTGAAGGAGAAGGCAAGAAAGGAGAGCATTGGGGTACGGAAAGCGGGCCGAGATATTAAATCACGTATGGGGACATGTGTAGGTATGAGTGAGGAGATTGTACTGTGCGAAGGAAGCAACGTTCATGTGAGAAATGGGGGGCTAATAATATGGGGAGAAGGGGGCCGACATCATGGTGGCTGGTGCAAAATTTGACAAATCTATGGGGTGCAATAAAGAAATGCAACATGGATGGGGAGATAATATTCGATTGAAAGGTGGAGGATGACTAGTATGATGGGTGGGGTGATACTATACTGTTGTGATGAGAGTGGGCGAGGGGGGTGATGGTGTGTTGATGAGTGTGGTTCCAATGGGTATGATTTGGACATGGAGTTCCATAAGAGAGATCGGAGCCTATGGATGTCCTAGAATCCGAATAGGAATATGGAATCTAGATCTATACACGCTATAGGGGTGATATTGATCACAGGCAATGCAACTAGATGAAACTAAGTGATAAAAACACACACACACATAGAAAAAGGCATACCACAAGACATAACACAATAACACAGAGACATAGTTTATGATTCTCTCATGCAGAGAGAGGAGAGAGAAAAACGAAAAAAAAAAGGAGAGGGATAAAGAAATAGTGATGATGATGAATAATAATGAGTGGGGGCAGGAGGCAGGAAGCAGGCCCAATTCAACGTTTCCAATGATTGCCCGGGTTTGCCCCCATCTGGGGGGGACAAGATGACGTGGCTCGAGGAACAGGGCAGGCAGGCAGGCAGGGCAGACCCCACTTTCCCACACACATGGCCCGCCCGGCCCGATCTTTAATTGCTCCCCCTTCCCTTCACATGATTGGCTCCCCTGGCCCAACCGAACACGCCCACGTGGCACGCCCATTTCTCCCTTGGCCATGGCCATTTTCCTCATGGCCACCTCCTTTCTTATACCCCCCTCCGCTTCCTTTCTTCCTTGGCTATGGTGGCTTCTCCTTCTCCGGCGCCTCCCTTCTCCTCTTAAAGACCTTTCTAAACCATCTTCCCTCCCGATCTTCCGAACCCATTCCTTATCACCCAGTTCCGGTTCATCGCCGGAACGAGCTTGCCCTTTCTTCCTTCAAAATTGACGCTGATTTGCCCAGATTGATCTTCGGACTCCTACACCATGTTGTCCCTCGAGGTCGACAGCGCTGCTTCTCTTAGAAATCGTGATTCCGGCGAAAAGATTCATCCTGTTTCCGCTTATGGTAGAGCCCTAAGTTTGGGGATGGATTTTGGTATGGTGGCTCGAAATGCAGAGGATATGTATGTGAGACGACCTTACCCTGTTCAGCTCGATCTGCTTCCGCTTGGTCCTGCTTGTGCCCAACAACAAGCGGGCGCGATGTCGCAGAGTTCCATCAATCCATTGGGATCTTCTGTTTCTCAGATTACTCGCCAGTCTTTGTTTGGCGCTTCGCGAATGAACTCTGAAAATGGTATGCAGTTTGGATTAATCCCGAAAATTTTCCGTTATTTCTTGTTCTTTTTATTTATGTCATTCCTCCAATTTTTATTCTTTTTTTTCATGGATCTGGGGAGTTTTAGCTAATTCGGCTGTTCGGTTTCTTGCAGATCATGAAGAAATTGTGATCACTGATACTAGATCATCTAGTTTAGGGGCATCTCCTAGTCCGAGAGGGTTGGATATGAATGAAATGCCCCCTTCCGAGTATACTGATGCTGATGTTTCATCGCCCAACAGCATTTTGTCTCCCTTTAACTTAGATACTGGTCGCAAAGGCGAAAACAGTGTGAATATGAAGAGGGAAAGAGAGAAAATGCTGGATTTTGACGCCGATAGGGCTTGCGAGGCCACATCTAGAGCCAGCGATGAAGAAGATGGCATGCCTCGCAAGAAGCTCCGTCTTACTAAAGAACAATCCGCTCTTCTCGAAGAAAGCTTTAAAGAGCACAGCACTCTCAATCCGGTAGGTCCTCATCCTGTTTCCGATTTGGGATTTTTTCTGGTATGAAAATTGTCCGTTCAGTTTCTCACCCTATCTCCGAATTCTTCTTCTTAGCAGAAGCAAAAGAATGCACTGGCTAAACAGCTCAATTTGAAACCCAGACAAGTAGAAGTGTGGTTCCAAAACCGTAGAGCAAGGTGAGATACGAATCTGAACTAAGTTTTTTGCGAAGTTTTTAGAAGAAAAGTTATTGTTTAAGTATCTGAGAAGGTTTCTAAAGATTTGTGGGTTTTTTTTTTTTATCAGGACCAAGCTGAAACAGACTGAAATTGACTGTGAGCTGCTGAAGAGATGCTGTGAAAGCTTGACAGAAGAAAACAGGAGGTTGCAGAAGGAACTGCAGGAGTTGAGGGCCATAAAAGTGCCTCCTCCATGTGTAATTGCACAGGATTTTTTCATGCCCTTGCCTGCTGCAACACTTACCATGTGTCCCTCTTGTGAAAGACTAGCAACTGTAGACAACAGAACCCTTGCATTTTCCAAACAAGGCTTCGCCCACTATCCTCAACAACCTCCAGCAACATGCCAGAGCTGAAGATCCCTCTCAGCTCCACCTTTTTCTGTGCAAATTATCCCCTGCCAGATCTGACCAAGTTTCTGGCTCTATCCCATACAAAATTTTGATAAAACCTTTAAACAAACAGCTTAGGATCGTTAACCAGCCTTTGCTTTGGCTGGTTCATATTGTACATACTCTAATTCTTCTTCTGTCACAATGAGTAGGTAGAAGGATGATTAACATACTCTACCACTTCTGATTTCCTGGAGATCTCCGGCGAAACTTTTGTAACAAGAATGATTCGTCAATCTTAAAGGAAAAGAGGAATATTGACTTGAAACATTGGTGGTGGGTCATATGCTGAAATGTTTGAATGACAAAATGTATTGGTAATTGGTGGTTATTATTGATGAAATAGTGGTTGAATGTTGAATGAATGATAGAATCAGGTAAGATTGAATGGGGACCAGGCGAGAATATGATTAGCTGGTATGGTCCACTTCTCGGGATCCTTAAGCAACAAATCATTGAAAAATCTAATGGTTGAATGGTCGAACAAAGGAAAAAAAAAGTGAGAT
The DNA here is from genome assembly GCA_021234155.1 of Isoetes taiwanensis. NCBI lineage: Eukaryota > Viridiplantae > Streptophyta > Lycopodiopsida > Isoetales > Isoetaceae > Isoetes > Isoetes taiwanensis. The sequence continues at coordinate 25,179,224 of JAJEKV010000002.1, read as the reverse complement.
AAGTCTTTGAAAGGATGCATGATCAACCTGTAGAAAGAAACTGAAGAAATATTGTTAGTGATGCAGGTTATGTTATGTTATGCATGATTGAAGGACTGATCAAGCAGGGGTTTGAATGTTCTGCAAGGGAATCATGGAAAAATCTGAGGGGAATCTTGGAGGGAAGGAGTGGGTGGTTAGACAAGAACGTGGAGGTGGTTAAGGGAGAAGAATGATTGAAGGGGAGGCATGCTATAATGCAGATAATGCAGGGAGTGAAGGTGGAGGGATTATGATGGGAGGAGGAAAAAATAGCCAGAGTGAAGGTGGTATGTTTATGCCATGGTATGGTATGGAGGAAAAAATAGCCAGAGTGAAGGTGGTATGTTTATGCCATGGTATGGTATGGAGGAAAAAATAAGTTAAGGTGGTTTGGTTTGGTCTGTCTGGTATGGTACTAGGCTAGTATGTTATGAAGGAAAAACAAGTCAAGAGTGAAGATGGTACTATGTTTATGGCAGGAAAAATCAAGCCAAGATGGTCTGGTCTGGTAGGCTGCTAGTATATTATGAAGGAAAAACAAGTCAAGATGGTATGGTATGGTATGGTATGGTATGTTTATGCTATGCCATGGAGGAAAAGAAAAAGGGCCAAGATGGTTTGGTTTGGTCTGGCCTGGTATGGTAGGCTGGTATGCTGTGAAAGAAAAATAAGTCAAGATGGTATGGTATGGTATGGTATGGTGGGCTGGTAAGTTCAAGGTCTCAATCCTTGGAAGGAGCACAGTGCTTGCAATTCCTGACGTATGCGGATACTGGGGACCCACGAATCATGGTCTGCCCACGTGAATGGATTGGAGTTCCAAGCTCAGGTGCATGGAATAGAAGGCAACTGCCCAGATTTTGGCCAGATTTGGTCTCTCTCCATTTTTTCCACGCCTCCTTTTTCCTTACCCTTCACTTCTTCTTTTTCTGCCTATTCTTTGCCTATTATTTTTATCCTAGCCTTTGGGATGATACAGGGTCCCCCTTCTCCTCAGATTTATTCAGGCCCCCTGTCATGTTTCTAGAGCTATGTTTTTGGTTCTCTGATAATGACCCCCCTCCTGTTTCCCTGCTTGTACCTTACTTTCCTGGCTGCACCTTCTGATGCTGGTTCTTTCTTGTTCTGTGCCTTTGCTTGTTCTTCTTCCTCTCCTCTCCTTTGCTTGCTTCTGTGGTTCATTGCCTGTTTTTGTTTGCAGGCTTTTTATTGTTTTTTTTGCCACCCTAAAGGGCCCCCCTCCCTGCCATCCTCCCTGTTGCTCTGTACCCAAGGCTTCCAAGCAAGCAACATACCATTACCACAGTTGTGCTTGTTTTTTAAAGAATTCCTTTTCTTGCAGCTGTATACTCATAAGCCTGTTTGAATTCTCATATAATAGTCTTCTCCCAACACCATTGTACCTGCACGCCCGTTTGGATTTACCTGTTCAAAGCATCATCCGCCACTACCCAATTGGGGTTTCAGTAAGCAAAACCTATTAGAACGCTAACACAGCCATAAATTTACTTGGGTCCTCTATCATATCCCAAATTCCTCAGTGACACAGCAGGAAACTCCTTGTTTTATGTGCAGAGGTAGCAAGGGAAGAGTAGCACAGTAAAAAAAAAACCAGAACCCATTAACCAAGGTGAAACCTCTGTACAAAATTCCTTGTCAAACAGCAGGAAATTGGCAATAAATACCATGGCCATAGGATACCCAGATACCCAGGCAGAGATTTGAAGGCCAAAATTCCTTTTCAAAGTCATAAATGAATGGTGTAAGCCTGTGGTGGGGGACTGTAATACTCTAGCTAGGCCTAGCATGCAGTGGCAGGAAGCAGGATGGGGGAGGCATTTGCAAGCATTATTCAGGAGGGACTTTTTTTTGGGAGAGCATGCTGGGCTGGTGTGGTTCTGGAGAGCTTGTCTGCCGGTTGGTGGGGTCTTGGGGTTGAAGAAATGATGCCTGTATATGCGCTGCCAAGCTCGTCATGAGTCATCATTTATTTGGATGTGGAGTGGGTGGGCAAGTGCACGACAATTGCAGATTTTTGCAGTGGCATATGAGGGCAGTTGCAGGTGGTGCCTCTGTGCACTATTAATTTCCTCTGCCTCGCCTAATCATGATCCATTCTGTGTCTCTGTTGCCTGTCTCTCTTGCCCTTTCCTCGAAGTCGGTCTATCTATTATTATTTGTGCTTTTGTTTCTATTATTCTTGGTTGATATCCGTTCCCTGTATCCTTTTCCTGGCCTGGCCCCTTTACTTTGGCATGCCTATCACTCAATCATTTACTCCTCCATAAAGAGCAATCTCCATAAAAGATACAGCACTTTTAACGCCTTCTGTCGGTTGGAAGCTTTCTGGTCAATATATATTGGAGACTAGCTCGTCTATTAACGCATACTTGTGGAAGTTGTGGCTCTTGTTTCCTTCCATTATATGTAGCTTTTATCTACACAATGCATACAATAGATTGGACCTGCCTATTATATTATACGCCTTGTATCATATAAGGTACATATAATGGACGAAAATGTCACCTTCCGTCCATTGTATGTCCAATTGTATCTAAACAAGGCATATAATAGATTGGACCCTCTATTATATTCCTCGTATAGATAAAAGGTATGTATAATGGACGAGAACGTCACGTTTCATCCATTATATGTAACTTGTATCTACACAAGTTACGTGGACAGAAATGTCACGTTGCTCAATGTCTATTGAGACAGACTAACTACATGATATACATACTTAGCATTGATACTGCCTACGGCTTTATCATATATTATTGTGTATCTTGTATTCTCGCGAACTCGTCCATGAGACACTTTGTCATAAGGATTTGAGTCTACGTAGCTTATAGTACTCCGATATGCAAACTACATAGAATTAACACATTCATTTATGCAAACTACATAGGCCCAACACATTCATTTACATCATATTTATCGTGTAAGGAATAGAAAGGAGCATGGGAACAATCTTTCAATATCTTCCTTACATTTGTCTTAAAGGCTAACAACAGCTTCACAGTTGGCACCCAATGCACCCTCATACGCCACAGGCTGATGTTTGTGGATGACGCGATCAAACATATATTAAATTCCTAAACAGGCTCTGTGGCATTCATTACAATGCATGTGTTAAATTGTACATAGCTCCTTAAATATCATGCTAACATACTAAGAAAAATTAAACTAGAAATTCCATATAACTTGATCATTAGCTCCCCCAGCTTATAGATGTAATTACCTATCTACATGAAATGTTTGTTATGTACAAAACATTAACTCCCCAGTTATTTTTACTTTCATAACTATGGCCCCGCTTGTAGTTATTTCCTTGAGCTTCAATAAATTAGTTTAACATTATTTGCTTAACTTCTCTTAAGGCACAAATGCTAAGCTCCATTATATAATATTTTAGGACATTTACAATATATATATTACAGAGTAATAACCATGTTGGGAACCAATGGTCACAATGCTTAGGAGGAGCAGGAGAAGGAAACTTATTAAGGTACCTCTTCATCCTTAGTTAATCCTCAACTAGTATATGGATAAGTTAGAAGCACAATTTGAATCTAATAAGGATACTCTTACCTCTAGTGGATATACAAATCCTTCTCAACAGAGCTTGTTATGTTGCTTGTCCGATGCTATATCGTGCACTTTTCAATTTTGGAAAGAACAGGAGTACCACTAACTGAGCGACCAATTTACTTTGCTTTAGAAAAATGGGCTCCTTTATGATAATTTGCTACTTCATTGTCAATGTCACCAATTGACATGGTCATATAAATGATTTTCAACACAATAACAGGGTTTCCCTAAAATAGAGCTTTCAAAATTTTTGTTACTAAAGCATCCCAAACACAACGAGAATGCAAAAATAAGTTAAGATCCAATAGAGCATGTAGAACCTTATGATTTTCACGTGCCTGGTGGCACAATATGGACCACAATAAGGCATTATGAGAGTCAACAACATATGATTGCCAAGACATGAAAGCTCTCTAGTTTTTATCATGTATATATATTTGCAAAAACTTATGCATACATTTTCATGTTCGCCAAGTTGTATAAATTTAAGACAATATATTTCCTGACAATTGACATCCACCATGCTCCGTGCTCAATTAAAAGCTACACTGACATTCTTATCTCGTAATGGTTCACAACGCTATACCTATTAAGTTTTGTAAGGGATGTGTAAAAGGACAAAGGAGAAGGGGTTCACACTCCTATAATTTGGTGCTTTCACCCAAGGTTTATTTTGTAAGATTGATTTGTAGATGTATGACTCATTTTCCACTTCTTTTACAATACATGGCTTTTAGATGAAATGATAGATTGCGTGAACAAATAATCTATGGACAATGACTTAATAAAAACTTGACAAACACACAATGACTATTTGAATGCAATACATTTAGCATTCAAATTCGTCCTTGTGCACTTGTTCCAAAGTCTCACCATTGAGGAGTCCGAGTAGTATTATAAATTGCTTGACTTGATTATAGATTCACCACACGAGCATCTCTTCCTATAAAAAGAAAGGAGAAACTATAAATTTTTTTGATGGCCTTACAAGACAAAATGTAGATCTATGCATGCGTGCAAGAATATATGGTTATCTTTCACACACATTGTAGATTAGATTTTACTCATGATCTTCACATTATAGCATGCCCCAGACCAGATAAAACATGATATGACATTTCTAGAACTCAACATAACAAATCATTGGCTTTAAATTTCTTTTATAGTGGTTTGAGGTCTTTGTCATAGTAATGCAAATGTGCTATATGCGTGTGTTACAACTTTTGAATATGCTGGTGCATTGACATCGATGTTCACATTAATATTACTTACATACAACAAGGTATAAGTATATGACTTGTTGGAGGAATAAATGAACGTATAATAGTAAATGCACATAAAGATGTTAGAATCCGGTTATAAATGCATAGCGTAACATCTGGTTTTATGTCATAATTAAGTTCAAGAATTTGTTGTGCTGCTGCATGTTTGGTCAAGAACTTAAGATCAAACTTCAAGTTGGGTGTTGGAAAGATATATTGAATTTTGTTGATTGAGTAAATATATACTTGTAAACATGGATAACATTATGGAGTCTTCTATTGCTTCATAACACATTACATTAAGTAAGGGAAGATAAGTTCGTTTGAGGAGCCTTACCTCATATATGGTACCTAATCACTATGTTGATTGAACCAAAGAATAAAGAGTTCCCTTGTGTGTGGCATAATTTATAGATGCATGTGCCATTCTATCGTATTTCACTAATTAATGTATATTTAAGTAGGTGGTAAATGACACAGAACATGTTGCTCTACGTATGCTAACATCGTGAATTTTAAATAGCCAATCATGTCGGCTACCTACATGTGTGCTAATTTATATACTCTAGCCCATGTTGGAGGGCACCCGAACTAGATCCAATGCCATTGAGAGATTAGGTGAGTATCTTGGCAGATGCCATTATGGCTAATCTACAATGTTTAGATGCAGATGAGATGACAATGGGTGGACATAAGTTGGGGTAATGTTTTGAAGCTGCATACAGAGGATGCAACATGGTAGAGTACAAGTTAGACAGAGATGAACTCTCATGGTGATTGTGTAAAGACTTGGATTGAGAATATGTAACGTTCCTAACAGACATGCCCTTAACCAAATGGGCAAAATCGTCTAAACGTTTACGAGTAGTCGTTTCTACCTATTTATGCCGGTGTCTCGGGAATGCTCAACAGGCACATTCAATGATCGAATACTCGAGCAGTCTACCATGGGCCCGTTACAGAATAGGATAATGTTTAAATAGAATACTTTAAGATAAAATAAAATAAAATAATTTTTTTTTATGGGAGACCAAATAGTTTATAGACTCAATACAAGAAACAAAGACATGCGATGAAGGAAACCGAGATAAGATTCAAACTTACCAAACTTCGGAGGTGACAGAGTTAGGCCTAAATAATGAAGGGGCAAGTTCACCTAACAAACCGGAAAAATAATTGGGCAAAAGATTGACAATGGGAAGCGATGTACAGGGGACACGTGGGGAGGCTAAAGGCGTGTAAAAAAAAAAGAGGGGGGTGTGGTACAGGGATGGCGGAGGGGGGACCGCGATGCCGGCGTGTCCGCTTATGGTCCTGCGCTACCTAATCCGCCATGATGCGGCCCACCTTCCTTTGCCTCCTCTTTGGGGACCAAATCTGACACGGCAATCTGCCCCCTTGGCCCCACCTTGCCCCCCTACCCCCCAATTATTGCCTTCATGCTTTTGTTCCTCCCCCCTCCTTTTTCCCGAATCCAATCAAGCGCATCCCTTAAAATATGCCCCCCCTTGGCCCATTTGCCCCCCCACCTATATCATACCACCAGGGGCCCATTTTAGACCCAGCATTGATACCCCCTTATCATGCCTAATTTCCTCCCTTATCATACCCCCCATCCTTCCCTCTCCATCTTGCCCCTTGGACCCTTCCTCCTCTTCATACCCATGCCCTTACCACGCCCCCCTGTACACCTCACACCACGCCACCCCCTTCCTTGCCCTCACCCTCTGCCCCCCCTTGCCTCCCCTCCTGCCCCTCCAGCCCAGCCTTCCCATCCCTACCTTGACCCTCTGTCATTGTCTTTGTCTCCACTCAACCTCTCATTCGCATTCATTGTCACCTTTTGTCCATCCCTTGCCTTCACGCAACCAGTCTCTCGAGTAATTGGCTTTCTTTGCCTCGTACATGCACTTTGGCTATCCTAATGCAGCTCGCTTTATCTTGCAAGTCTTGCCTAATAGCAGCTTTACAAGTGACACATTTGTTAGTGTTGATCCCTGTATCCATCAGAAGTCATTTTCGAGCATTTATTCGTCGATTGTCTCATGGGTGGAGCGCAATATTATCAATATTATGGTTTAACTACATCTTTCCCGTGACTTCAGAGTACCTTGCATGTCTAGGTTATTGTTATATTTAATCTTAACCAGGACCAGAAGATAATCACGTGTCATACTAGTCAACTTCCATGTAGCCAAACACGCATAAGGACACAATAATAATATAGAAATTACAAGACTAATTCATGACTGGATAGAAATTACAAACCAAAGGACTTGGATAACATCTATATGCGTGAGATTGTTACGGTGTGATAGATAGTTGTAAATCAAAGATATCAGGTAAAATCTATGTGTTTTTGTTACTTGACTCACAGTGTTCAATGCATGTGTGCACATCTCAAATTTTGGCACATATATCTAAACTATATAATCGCTATAGGCAAGATTCTTCGAGTATCATTCTTTATTCCCTTTCTATCTTGCTGCCACGTCCTTATTTTGTCCTTGGATAGAAATCGAGGAAAAAAAAAAAAAGTTTAAATTTTGGGACGGCCGTTGACACATATAGCGATCGTAGATTTGTTATCAGCGACCTACTTGCCACAAGCAACACATTCTATCTAGAATAGTGAAGGCAAATGTCCCCCTATAAATGAGAGTTGAATCTTGATAGCCTAATTCTGCATGCAAAAGATAAAAAAGTTTGGATTGTATCCCAGATAATTGGCCGTTGCAACAAATATTTGCTAATTGCGCCTTAACCTTGTGAAAACAGAAAACGACGATGTGCTTGAGTCGTGAGAGAGAAATTTTGGATCTAGAATAGTTAACTGTGATGTTCCATATTCCTATACCCATTGCCCCGCATGTATAGAACGGTTCATCCCTCCCCGAGGTCAATGCAAACTGCTTGACATGAATTGGATTTGGCTAAGAACTATATCCATTCCTTGGTGGTGAGCAAGAATCTGATAGGGAAGAATAGATGTGACATTCGTCCCGTCTCCTTCGGGATCTACCTAGTTGCGGAAGCGCATAAAAATATAAGCACATAGCATTACATAAAATACATATCCACCTCGAAGGGTAGTTCACCATAACATACATCTGAATAACAAATATCAGTAACATCAATAAAGAAGGGAAATTATACCCAAGGCTCAGACTCATGGGGATCGACTGATGGCTTGGGTCTCTAGAGGTCAATGCAGGCAGAATTCATGGCAATTGGATTTGGCTGGCATAAGATAATGGCTTTGATAGTCCACTTCCATCAGTGGCCCCTATGCACAGGTGCATATTTTGCGGGTTATAGGGAAAAGTATTTACAAGGCTGGATCTCTACTCCCTTCCCATAGTCGTGGGGACTATTCCCGGGTTGCATCTTCCCAAAATGGATGAGGCGGAGAATAGATCACTCCCCGTATCTCCATGCCAACCACATGGTTAGATTCATTCATTAGCTCATTTACGGGATTGAATCCCATAGGGTTAACAAGATCCAAACTCGCCATTGTCAATCGTAAAGCCCGGCATTGCAAGTCAGATCTTTCATATACCAGATCCTTGGCTTGCTCCCAGTCCTCGGGCGGCGTCCATGCTGTTGGGATGGTTCAGAATGATCGAGTTTTGGTGATCTGCTTCGGAAAGCAAGCCCTACAGTTGGTTAGGTCGAATTGGACCTGTCGCAGGTGCAGTGCGAGCTCTGGAGTACACTTTTAGGGTTCCAGGCTTTAGGGTTTGGAATCTAAAAGGTCACTTAGGGCTATTGCCACGTGGCAATGGTTATATGCACATGTTAATGGTTCCAATGGTCATATTCCAGGGTATAACCCTATACACTTGCCATGTACATGTCGATGGGTTGACATGTACTAGTGATGTGGCAGTATAATATATGTATTCACACCATATATTATGGTGGAATGTCACATTCTCCCCACCTTGAGTTGATGATGTCTGCAGCATCACGTGTCTCCCCACCTTGAAAACCTACATGATCCCTATCGAACTTGTTTGATGCATGCAATTACAAGAATTACCTTATGGTAACTATTATATTTTTATCATTTTAATATCAAAGTTTTACAAAATTATAGCAAGACGATTGATTAGTTTTTTTTTTTGAAGGACGACAACCTCTTATTCAATATTCTAGAAGAAGTACAGACATAGATGCAGGGACAGGAATAAAATCTCTGCAGACAAAGATAATCCATTGAGTGCAGCTGTCAATGCATAAGATAAGATACCTAAAAATTCCTCAAAAATCAAACGTTTTTTCTCAGGAGCAAGCTGAGAACATAGGTATGCCTTCACCAATCTGTCTTGCGCCTCGTGAAGAAGTTGATCAACACTAGTTGATAAGCCTTTGAAGATACACAACCGCCTTCTTTTCCAAATAGACCACAACAACCAGCCTGAAGCTAAGTGGAAAGCTTGTTGCTGCAAGTTGTTCCAAGTGGAAGGATAAATGGCGAGAAGCACCTGCTGGGTAGTCAAGGCCACATGGAAGAGAGATAGTAACCATGATCAAACTGGTTGAACTTGGTTACATAGAAAGAAACAGTGCTCGAGACTCTCAACTTGCCGCTTACACAGTGCGGGGATAAAACCTATGAACCAGCATATTAACCCACAGACATCTGTGAAGGAGTTGCCACCATAAGGTAGAAACTTTGGGACGAAGCAATTTATTCCAGACCCAGGACCACATACGCTTCCACTGAGGAGGGTGAATGCGGAGCTGCCAACCAGCCCGAGGGGGGACAATGTCGACATCAACCAGCTTTTGATATAATAAATGCACCAGACGTTGTGCATTACCAATTTGGGGACCAGTCCAAATAGGCACATCAACTGATTGTGAAGAAGCGTCAGAATGTCAGCCAGCTTTTGCCACAGAGCCTTGTCCCATCGAGATAGCATAAATTTAGTCTGAAAAACATCCCAAGTCAACAAGTGTCCAGCCTCATACCAGGCACCAACTGTGAGAATACCAGCAAGCCTCCAATGCCACTGAGTCAATGGATGTACAGTAGCACACAGAGGCATGTGATTATCCAGAGGAATCACAAACACAGAGAACCTACCCGTGGACTTTCATTTACAGAGTAAAATTATGATATCTAAGTTCATTTGTCGCTATTTGGCGGGCATGGTACATTCGCCTGGAATGAGATTGGCTGCGCAGGCACTTGGGCAGTATATTCCTTTTGGGAAACTGGCATTTAGGGCAGTTCTTCCTTGGTGTCTCTTTTATCAGCTTCGTCCATATCCAAATGCTCCCCCCTTCTTGAAGGGACTGCTTGGTTATTGGAAGACAGTTCGTGTGCTATTTAAGATTAAAGAGTCTGTTGTCAGTTCATCAAAGGATATCTCTGATTCAATCGATCTATTAGTAGGAAATAGTTCGAGGATGAAGCAAGAACACATCCACGGGAAAGGGTGAGCTTTACAAACTGCAATAGGAGCATTTTTTGGCGATAAGCACATAGGTATAAGCAAGGGCATTAAGGCAGAAGAAAGCTCCGCACAATTAGATTAAGTTATGAGCGTATTGAATAGGATCATATAAGATATTCTATTCAAGATATCTTGAGCTGACTTATTTATTTCTTGCTCAAACATTAACAGTCAAATAAGGGACTTGTGAAAACTTTCTAGCTGGAGTAGTTTATTAAATGTACAAAAGCTCGTTGGACCTTCATGCAACATCTCTTGCCTATATTTTTGGTATCAAAACCGTGTCAGCATTCCATGCAATATTAGGTGGAAACGTAGCTTGATCTCAAAGAATCCAGAAAGGAAAAAGAAAAAGTGACTTGATTTGCATATACTAGAATGACATGTTTATTTATTTAACCATTGGATTTAATATAGGATCAACCAAGGAGTTTGAGTCTCAGAATTGTGAGATGCCCAATTTTAGGAAGGGTGTTGCTTGATCTCATAAAGGACGGCTGGGTCCAATCCAATCGTCTTATCTAATCTGAGCGCGACAAGTGTCGTTGTTTTAAACACCGAAATGCATGCAAGAAGTTTACCCATCTTTATGGAGTGAGATAATCTTACTCTGGATTGGATCCGGTCCTTCAGGATCCCCACATAGATCCCCTCCTCCAAGATCTCGCAATCAACAAGATCCCCTCCTCCTCCTCCTCGAAATCTCACAGTCAACAGGATTCCCTCCTCTAAGATCCCGCCTTAACTGCACAATTAATGTGTGAGACTGCATAGTTTAGGGACAATTTTTGGCCCCATGATTGATCTCTAATAGCAGTGGCACTCATTGTGATTTCTCCTTGGCTTCTACCTCATGTTCTTCTCTAGCCCATTTCGACCATGCCCCCATCCGATTCGCTAGAGAATCGAGGGAGAAAAATGAACTGCAAAAAAGCTCTGATTTCCTTTTAACAAGGGGCCATAGTTTTGCACAGATTTCGTCCTCCGGGATCATACCTCCTAGGGATCCTGTCCTTCGGGATCACACCTCTGTGATCCCCCAATCCAAGGTAAATTGATCCTACATTTAACTTTTCGTCTTTCTTACCTATCGTTTTGCCACTTTTACTATCATTCCATTTTTTTACCTGCATTTTATTTGTTGCAGAACACATGGCACGGTTGGATTAGGACCAGTCGTCCTCTACATTGAGAGAAAGCCCATGTGGGCTTCTTTCCCAGGGGATTCACCTTCTTTTTGGAACGTCAAGCAGACCTCCGCACTTCACGCATCGGCCAGCTTTCCCTTCCAGAAAGAAGCATGTCCAGAGTAGTAATGACCTGGAACCAAGACTATAAGATCAATCTATAACAGAAAAATGAATGTTGGAATTATAAGAAAATAGCCCTAGCTTCCATAACATTTGCCATGGCCATCTAAGCAAAAGAAACATCAAAGCACATTACCATTACAAGGAAAAGAATGTGAAGAAGGATGAATTCATATTTGTTTAAAATAACATGTGAATAATGACAACACATTAACCTTGTAATGCACCACCGAGACAAATAATTAACTCTGAATATAGAGTGTATAACAACTCTAATAAATTCATATATTATGTATTTGCCAAATATATCTCGAAAACCACTGCAAATAGAGGTGACACGATTATCTACATAAGTTAGTATGATTGGCATACCTAAATACTTGCAGTCTTAATAGATTTGAGAATTAATCCCTTTGCACCTTGTTTGCAGATAATATTGATGCAGCATATAGGCCTTATGTAGATATGTAAAAAACCTTAAGTCCCCCAGAAATAAGGGTGTAGACCTAGATAAATGCTTTCATATCTTTGAGCACATTCTTCTTGTATAATAACAAAAAGGTGCAACAACAAGCGCTTCATTCAAGTACTTCTATATTCTCCATACTGGATGCTTTATATCATTTAATAGCCATGCATAATTATCTGATTATGCATCATTCTACCACGTTCTATAGTTCATGTCATAGACCTTCAAAAATGCTCAAACCTGAAAATGCTCAAATGTTACAAACCTTCTGCTGGAAAACCTGAATACACAGAAGGAATTCCATAAAAGGAAAACAATAGATGGTTGACATGCTTAGATTTTTCATAGGAGCGGATAAGACATGGTTGCCCACCAATACTTGCAACAATGGCTCAATACAAGAGATGGTTTCAAAAATGTCTTAATACTCTGCTTATACTGAAGCATACTCTATTTCTTCAAAGTCTGGAAAGAATATGATGCAAGATGTTGCCATTGCAGAGAAATATAGAACCTGCTGCTAAAGCCAACTATTGTCTCCTCATACCTGGTTTTAAAAGAGTACTTGGGTTGTAAATGCTGTTCTTACAAATGCTCTTATGGCTTTTGGGATTTTCCACAAAGGACTTGGCCCTGGCAAGCATCTATGGCTGCATATCAAGAAGAAGCAGAAGGGAACCATTCTTGGCATTCAGCCTTTGCAGCAGAGTATAACAAGTTAAATCCTCAAATGAGAGACATCAGATGATCCCTGTTCATCATCAGCAGAATATGGAAAATGGGCAGCGAATTCTTCAGAACGCGACTATGGCTGGACTAGCTCCTATGGAAGCTCAAATGTTACAGATCTTCTGCTGTAAAACCTGAATACTCAGACCATGAAAGGGGAACAATAGATGGTTCACATGCTTAGTTTTTTCCATAGGAGTGGATAAGACATGGTTGCCCACCAATACTTGCAACAACGGCTCAATACAATAGATGCTTTCAAAAATGTCTCAAGACTCTGCTTATACTGAAGCATACTCTATTTCTTCAAAGTCTATAAGGAATATGATGCAAGATATTGCCCTTGCGGAGAAATATAGAACCTGCTGCTAATGCCAAGGATTATCTCCTCATACCTGGTTTTAAAAGAGTACTCGAGGCAGAGGAAAGCTTGGATTTTATGGATTCAACCCCGGAGAGACGCACAAAGCGACTCCACTGTAACAATGTTAAAGTACAGCTGATTTGCCAAAAATAGAACACTTCAACCATCTGAGCGGCCAATTTGCAAAGAATAAAACCTGTAACGGCACAAAAAACCATGAAAATGAAAAGCCAAGTATAGGCAGCAACAAGCCTGTGGCTCCAGAAAAATGGTGTAGGCCAGTTTGGAGCAGCCACAAATGAACCAGCTATAGAAACCTCCACAGTGAGATAAAATTGGATGCTCAATAGTGGTACGTTCTTAATGCATAAGATGTTCATATGTCAATTTAAATATGAAATGGAGATGCATTTAAGTGATCCTCAAGATGAGAAATACAGATATTTGTGGCTGTGCTAATCTGAGTTATTAAGAGTTTTAGTTGATTGCACTTGGGACACAGTCGAGAAGCTGCAGTTGAAAACCTGAAGCAAGAGGAACCTGACGGAATGGGGTTTAGATTTATCCTCCTCCCAGTGTGACAATTATAAGTCAAGAGCACCTTTTGCAGTAGCAAAATTGTTTGGGCTTATTCGGGATGGCCAATAGATCCAACCTCTGTTATTGCAGTTGTCATGGCTCCGCATGCATGTTTAGAAAATGTGCACCTAGTTATCCAAGAAAACAACCACGTTTTGGCCTCCGAAACATAAACCCTGTGTTTCTCTAGGTTATTGTAGGGTTTACGTTTCGGAGGCCAAAACATGGTCATTTTCTTGGATAACTAGGTCCACCTTTTCTAAGCATGCATGCAGAGCGGGGGCAACTGAAATAACAGAGTTGGATCTACTGGCCATCCCGAATGATCCCAAATAATTCTGCTACTGCAAAAGGTGCTCTTGACTTCATTAAAAGGAGGATGAATCTAAACCCCATTCCGTCAGTTCCTATTGCTTCGCGTTTTCAACTGCAGCTTCTCGACCATGTCCCAAGTGCAACCGATGAAAACTCGACCTCCATAACGTAAACCCTTCAATAACCTAGCAACACACAGGGTTTACGTTTCAGAGGCCATATCCTACTCAGATTCGACAAGGATCTTGCACAATGTAATCACGTAGAAGGAGGGTGTTGACGCCAGAACACAGACCCTTAAAACCTTGGAGAAGCAGTTTGCCCCAAAGGTCCTCTCCCAAAGAACCCTGGCCACGGACGGGCAACTCTCCCACTCCGAAAATGTGGATTGACTCTGCCAATGGATTCAAAACATCGACATTACACTGGAGATCAAGTTTCATGGGCAGAAGACCACCCCTTCTTCAAGAAGCGCCAAAGTAGCTCATGTTCAACATGTTCGTAGTCAATTGGTCTAAGAGGTGGCTGCGGAATACTGCCATGTAGGGGGTCCATGTTTCTTCGTTGCCAAAAATGACTATATAAATTGGTCCCTAGGGTAATTTCACCGTTCCAGACGACATGGCGAAGTCCAATCTCCATTCTGGAGACTTTGTATTGCCCGAACGACAAAACGCTTGGGTTTCTACACGGTCCACCTCAGGACGCTTCGCGGTTTGATAAGTTCTCCCAGACGGATCTTGGATTTTCGTGAACATGCTCGAAGCAGGTTACTTCAACGGAGGATTCAACGGTCGGATAAGGAAACCGAGCTCCAGGAGGGGGGGCATTGGCATTTTCCCTCTAGGAGGAGCGCTGGCAGGAAAGGCTGTCTCGGCAACCTTTCTGAGGTTCGTCTCCTGGGGTCTCGCATCTCCCCTCTGGTGAGGAAGCCGCGCAAAGTCCGGGCCTAGTTCGATTTGGGGAAGGGTGTGAGCGCTTTAAGTTCTTCAAGATCCCTCTATTCTATCCCTTGCCAAACTCCTCTACCAAAAATTCCAAAGGTTATCATATTTCTTGCATAAAGTCCTAATCATCATGTCCACGTCACACCATCTAGCCATACCACCCAAATTTTGCCAACATCACCTAATGAAAAGACCAAAGATGGACATCTTTTCATTTTTGGCCTAGTCAAGGCTTGGCCTTGCTTACTTGGCATGCCATGTCACCACTTAGAGTGCCTAGGTGGCATGCTTGAGCCTAGGTGGCATGTAAGAGCCACCTTGGCATGTTAGAGCCTAGGTGGCATGTTGGAGCCCACGTGGCATGTTGGAGCCACCTTGGCAATTGAGCCACCTTGGCATGTTGGAGCCCATGTGGCATGTTGGAGTCCACTTGGCATGTTTGAGCCACCTTGGCATGTCGGAGCCTAGGTGGCATGCTGGAGCCCATGTGGCATGTTTGAGCCACCTTGGCATGTTTGAGCCACCTATACTCAATCCTAGGCTCCAACATGCCACCTAAGCTCAAACATGCCACCTAGGCTCCAAGATGCCACCTAGGCTCAAGCATGCCAAGTTGGCTCAAACATGCCACCTAGGCTCAAGCATGCCATGTGGACTCCAACTTGCCACCTAGGCTCCAACATGCCACGTAACATGCCAAGGCGGCTCAAACATGCTACCTAGAATCCAACATGACACGTAGACTCCAATATGCTTCCAGAGATGAAAACATTGCACAAGCCTTGGCCAGCAAAAAGTAATTAAATACGGCAAGAAAACTTGAGCAGTTTGTGGACCGACATAGAGGCCACTTTAGAATATAGTTCAAAACGAGGTTTTTTTATTCTTCTCACAGATATTTGAATACATAAGATCAGAATAAAGAAATGTAACCCATGTAGGGTAGCGGGAGGTTCCAATAGTGAAAAAAAGACAAAACACTATTTTGTGACGATTACTACCTTTCATACCTTTGGCTGCAATATTTTTTCAATACATTAATAAGTTTATATCCACAGGGACTTTATGTTTGCCACTTTATACAAAAACATTTACTAGATCTGAAAACAAACAACTCAACAGTGGTGCTCAAAAGAAGCAACACTTAAATTGAACATTAATAATTCTCGCAGGAAGAATCCTATATTCATGGCAGGGCGTTCACTATTGGTTTAGCAGGTGCACTGAACACTTCTATTTAATTTTCATTCTTTATCAAAAAGGAAACAAAAAGCCATGATTACATACAGCTTCTACTTGGAGATCATTTTCCTTTCATGCCAATTCTGCTAGGCCAACATGCTCCATCAGTGCTCTAACATGCCACCTAGGCTCAAGCATGCCAAGGTGGCTCAAACATGCCACGTGGGCTCCAACATGCCACATAGGGTCTAACATGCCAAGGAGGCTAAAGCACAGCACCTAGTCTCCAACATGCCACCTAGGCTCTAACATGCCAAGGTGGCTCAAACATGCCATCTAGGCTTCAGCATGTCACTTAGGCTCAAGCATGCCACCTAGGCTCCAACATGCAAAGGTGGCTCAAACATGCCAAGATGGTTCAAACATGCCACCTAGGCTCCAACATGCCACCTAGGCTCAAACATGCCACGTGGGCTACAATATCCCACCTAGGCTCTAACATGCCACCTAGCCTCAAACATGCCAAGGTGGCTCAAACATGCCACCTAGGTTCCAACATACCACCTAGGCTCAATGCCATGTGCGCTACAACATGCCACCTAGGCTCCAACATCCCAAGGTAGCCTAAACAGCCACATGGGCTCCAACTTGCCACCTATGCTCAATCACGCCACCTAGGCTCAACCATGCCACGTGGGCTCCAACATGCTACCTAGGCTCCAACATGCCAAGGTGGCTCAAACATGCCACATGGGCTCCAACATGCCACCTAGGCTCAAACATGCCAAGGTGGCTCAAACATGCCAAGATGGCTCAAACATGCCACCTAGGCGCCAACATGCCAAGGTTGCTCCAACATTCTAGAAATGCCATTTCTAATGAAATATTTGTCAATCGTTTAAATGATTTCATGTGTTATTTTTTATGGTTCAAATGTCTGCCCCTAGGATCTACCATGCCACATAGTTGGCTCCAACATGCCACATGGGCTCAAGACATGCCATGCGGACTCCAACATGCCAAGGTGGCTCAAACGGGTCACGTTGGCTCCAATATGCCAACTAGACTCCAACATGCCAAGGTGGCTCAAGCATGCCACCTCAGTTCTAATATGTAAATCTCTCTCCCTCCCTCCCTCCCTCCCTCTCTCTCTACCTACCTACCTACCTACCAAGCAGTTTATATGGGTAGAAATACCGGGAAGGGATGGCAAAAGGGTCTTCATTGCAGGGTGCTACTTCCCACTATTACAAAAGCACACCTATCAAAGATATAGCTTGGATTTTGAAGATCCATTCCAGCAGCTGGAGCTAGACAGCTTAGAGCTAATGGAATTAGGGGAGGTTGTTTTGATAGGAGATTTCAATGGCCGAACCGCGGGGAAACAAGCATCATTAGCAAGTAGGAGTGGGGATCCTATCTGGATGAATCGAATGGATGAAGGTGAGTTAGAACTTGCAGGTTGGAATCGCATCAGATCAGATACAGATAAATGGCCTACCACAATGGGGAACCATTTATTAGGAATGTGCAGCGGTCTAAACCTCGTGATTTACAATGGGGTTAAACAGGCACTGATAAGTGCACATGTAAAGGAAAAAGCATTGTAGATTACTTTATCGCATCTGAGCTACTTGCGGAGTAAGTGACATACTTGCATGTATCAGACATTAGGAAAGAATCAGATCATGTCCCAATGATAGCACACATTGCTACAACGGGGGCAACTAAGCAAAAAAAGGAAACTAGCAAACGAGGTATACGGATAAATCAGAAAAAGACAGAGCAATACATGGCATACTGCGAGCAACGTGTGGGAGGCACAGCATGGCTCTAGGGTGCTGCAAAGATAAGCGAGGTTTTGACCTCTTTGGTGCTAGAGGCAGCAAACACATGCTTTAGCTCTGGAAGGCGGGAAAAAAGGCTACCCTGCAATGAGGGTCAGTCACCAAGTAGTAACCAGCTCCTCTTGCTTGAGTTGCAAGAATGCCCTTTTCTTACGTCTGACCAGCATTTTATAGCTTTTAATCAATCCCATTCGGTACTCCCCCTGTGCACTTTTATATTGTTCCCTCTTAAAATTGCATTCTTCATCGAACCACCAATAAGTTCTGGAAAAAGATGAAAGAAAGGAGGCAAAACACGCAGCACTTGCAATTGGGGGTGGATTCACGCTATAGTGGATCAGTTTTGGTGTCCCCCATGTCCCCCCCAAATAGCTTAAAAGTATAGCTTGTATTTGTGGTAAATGCATTTGTGGTTTGAGAATTTGTATAACATTGATTACGTTGATGCCTTTTCCAGTAACCGATGAGTAATTCTAATAATAACCAACCACTTCATTAATGCTGGAGGGAATTTTTTCAAATGCTCAAACGGTGGAAACGTGGGGGAGTTTGTTCCTCATTCTTTTGCTCAAGATTATTTTGGTAAGTCTACAGATTGAAGCACATTTCTACGAAAAATGGAGGAGAAAGATGTATTCTTAGATATGGCGGATGAAGAAATCCAGAACATCCAGAATGAAGATCCATTTGTTAGAGTGAGTTTGAGATCATTGTTGAAAGAAATTCAATCTGGGGAAGTTTTAGATTGTGGTTTAGAACATGCAACTATTTCTAGTGTCAATCTTGAGAATGCAGATGATATATCAATCGGTCATGATCCTAGTATTGTGGACAATACTATAAAGAATATCAAGAAGAGAAAAAAGAGAGATACAGAGCAAGAACGTCTGAAGAAACAAAGACAGAGAAAAAGACAAAAAGAAGCTAATGAGGCATTGGTGAAGATTGGAGGTCAAGATGGGTTGGATAAAAGTGGTGCAACAAAAAGGAGAGTAGTGTTAAACACCGTCAATTCATTCTTGAGGCAAACAAAAACAATGAATCTCCAGATTAAACGAGAAATATTGATTGATGTACTAGAACATAAAGCTATGGAAGAGATAGTTGGGGATCTCTTGAAGAATCTGGAAGCAAAAACAACCATAATAGATAATATCAGAGATTCAATCCATATCATGAAGCAATCAACTAGTCTAGATTGTATGGCTGCTAAAAAATCTTGTTTAGCAATGGCAATAGGCAATGAAATGAAAAGCGAACTGAGAAAAAATGGGAAAAGTTCTTGATGTTCATCCAAGAAATTTGATCTAAAAAGAGAGACAAATTTGAGATAAATTGCAATTCAGGAAAATGGGTGTACTATAGAAGGGGAAGAAGATGTGATTCCATTTAGGATTACGTCATTGCTCTTGTACAGGATTTTTGGATTTCTAATACTAGGGTCTCTCCAAACACAAAGGATGTGAAATCTAGGAGACTTGAAAGAAATATCAGAGAAGAGCATGCTACACATTACTTAGAGCAAAGCCAAGTTAGTTACTACTCTATTATCTATCTACTCTTTCAAGCTTGATTTGATCACGATTTTTCTCGGATCCTCTATAATGCATTATAGATTGTGTATTGTAGATAGTATATTATAGTTTTAGATCCAAGATAGATTGCATTATGGTTGGAATAGATTGTGGTTTTGGATTACATTGTGGTTAGATTAAACTGTGGTTCAAGTCATATTGTGATTCGTTGCATTGTGGTTTAAACTTGGTTGTGGTTGTAGATTACATTGTGGTTCTAGATTATGGTTTTGATTAGATTGTGGTTTTGGATTGGAATGTGGTTTTGGTTTCAATTTTCTTGTGATTGTGGTTGTGGATTATATTGTGGGTCTAGATTATGGTTTGATGGATTGTGGTTTTAGGTTAGATTGTGATTTTAAGGTTTCTAATGGATATTGTTTTATTTTGTGGTTTGGAATTTCATTATTATAGTTTGAGGTTCATGTTTGCGGTTTGGGGTTTGGGGTTTGAGATTGATAATCAACTATTGTTTTGTTCTTAGATGCAACTCTATAAAGCTTTCAAAGCAAAACATCCAAATGTCAAAGTTGGAGCTTCAGCTTTTCAAAATTTGAAGCCGTGGTTTGTAGTGAAGCTAGCAGAGTATAACACTTGTTGTTGCATACATCATGTCAGGTTACAAATGCTGCTGGATGGTTTAACTAAATTCAGGAAGAAGCACTCAAAGTCATGTACTTGTGAGTGCAAGATTTTTACGTTATCGCTGATCTTTGGAAATGTATTGTTTGCCGGAAGGGTGAGATTGATGAATTCTATAGTAAGGATTGTCTTGGCCGGTACTTGTAGTGAGTGTGGGATAAAGAAGTTTGAAATCTGCCCCAAGGAATTAGAGAGTGAGGAGGTTGTGAAATGGGAGTACATCGACTATGAACATGGAGGTGTGGATAAACGTGGAGAGCCTAAGAAAGTTTTGAAACACCAATACAAAGAGACCACACCAAAGAAAGCTAATAAGCAAACTCAAAGACAGGTTGGAAAAATTTCCCCTCCACAATTTCAAATACAAATGGCAAGATAAACAGGTTTAGTGAAATGCTCGATAATCTCCTTCGGATGTCATAGTGTCGTCGGTGGTAGATTTTGGGAAAATTACACATTGAAAGAGAGAACACAGTGCAATCTCAATCTTTTGGACAAGCGTCTGGTGACCATTCTTGTCCACATTACTTATCATGTGGCTAAGAATGGTGAAGTAGTAAAAGAAACACATTATTATATATCGATGACCGCAAAACATGATACCTTATTCGTGCAGCATTGCTTTAATATGCACTTCAATTATATGGAAGAGCAAGGACTGAAACCACGTAGGCACTGGGTTTTTTCTGATGGTGCTGCATCACAATTCAAAGCTGCAAGGCCATTTTATTTTATTGCTAGATACTCTTATCAGACTCTAATTCATATGATGTGGAATTACTTTGGTTCAAACCACGGAAAGGGAGAACATGATGGCAAGGCTGCTGAATTAAAGAGATGGATCAGAATGGTCCAACTCCTATATCCTGATACTAAGATAGAGAATGCACATGATATTGTGGAGGCTGCCAAGGAGTTATTTTTCGCATACAGTTTCTTCTAAAGAGGAACCAAAAACAAAAAAAAGAAAAGATATTAAAAAGATTTTTTTGGGAAGTTAAAGCGAAGGAGAAGTCGATAGGCGTAAGGAATGGGGAGCACATACGGTGAAGGATACTCAAAAAATTCATAGTGTCTGCCAAGATTCAAATTGGGATCAACAACTCAATTACAGTTCAAGATTCTCATGCTTTTGTAGTTTTTGTTTAGATGAACATTGGGATAGATGCGAGAATACGGCATATGTGAATAAGTGGGAACTGGTGGAAATTGAACCTGCTTCTTCATCTACTTGTGATGCAATTGAGGTTAGAAAGTCACAAAGGCCCTTATATTCAGTGTTAATATTCTTGGACCGGGTCAGATGTGGAGATTACTTTGCAGTGGCAGCACCAAAAAACAACCCTGAAGGGGATGACTTTTGGTTGCTTGCATGTACAAGGGAGAAGTATGTAGTGGAAAAAGACTTCAAAGATAATGGAACGTGGTTCTTAAAAGGTGAAAGTATATTAGAAGGAACTTACTTCAAAAAATTCCAAGTTCAAAGAGAGGTTATGAATTATGTTCTCAAGAAGGAGCTGCAAAGGTTTACTCTACACACAAGTATGTGGTGTTAGAATTCCACTAATGAAAGGAAATTATGCTATCAAAGGACATCCTCGTATTTCACCTTCTAGATCCTAAGGATGAAGAATGGATCGAGCCAACTTACCACCAGTTGTCGGGATGATGATGATGGTGATGGTGATGGTGATGGTGATGGTGATGGTGATGCCGATGGTGATCTTGATGGTGATGCTGATGGTGATGGTGATGGTGATGGTGATGGTGATGGTGAGTGAACACTTGTTGTTGTGAGCAGATGATGATGATGATGAACAGATCAAAGCCATCTGGGTTGTCGTGAAATGATTTTCATGTATTGATGTTTTAATAGATAATGATGATGATGATGAGTTGATATATCTTGTATTCTTCTACTTGTGTTTTCTGTGCTTGTATGATAATGTTATTGTTTAGACTTTATGTTATTAATGTTTCATTCATAACTAACATATGTTTAAAAGGTGTGTTGGTTTATTCATTTGATAGATATTGAATGAATAGGTGTTAGGTTCAAATCCAAGGATGTTAAGTTTGAATTTTGATAATTTTGGATCTATGTCTTACATGGTAGAGTAGTCCAATACAAAAACCCTAAACCTAATATCCCACACCAATATCCCACATGCCAAAGAAGCAAAAGTAGCATGTGTATATAAGATGCACCTAGAAGTGATTAAGTATCATGTGATTGGGCCTTGTTGACGAACCTTTGGAGACATCCAAGGGGGATGGACCTGTGGTGCGCGTAGGGGATGCCCTACAATTAGTCGAGCCACATTGGTCTGAGATCTAACGACCTCGAATCGGATATAATTCCCTACAATTAGTCGAGCCACATTGGTCTGAGATCTAACGACCTCGAATCGGATATAATTCGAGGGTTCTCTTTAAACGGAAATTTCCGTACGGAGATTTACGGAAGGCAGAGGCCGAGATAGGTCCCAATAAAAGTCGGAGTGGATATCCCACTATGATGGCTCACATGATCTAACCTCTAGGGTGGCCTCCTAGAGGGTGTAACCTCGAGGGTGTATAGTATAGTGTCTTAGAGGTCTTAGAGGCTCACATGATCTAACCTCTAGGGTGGCCTCCTAGAGGGTGTAACCTCGAGGGTGTATAGTATAGTGTCTTAGAGGTCTTAGAGGGTTGTTGTGAATGATATCTTTGTTGTGAATGATATGCTTGTGGGGTGTTGTGAATGATACATGTGTTGACAATTGAATTCTGAGGACAATGATGGTGAATACATCCGAATACATCCGAGACATGGAACATGGAGGCTTACAGTATGTATAAAGGTATGTATAATCTACATCCAAATGGTACCATGCATAAAATCCCAAACAACAACTAAAAAGAAAAAAAAGAAAGTGAGTGAGTGAGGTAGTAGTGAGATGGGGCGCTTCCCCGTGATGAGTGAGGTGAAAAAGAAAGTGAGTGAGTGAGGTAGTAGTGAGATGGGGGCGCCCGAAGTGATGAGTGAGGTGGGGCGCTTCCCCGAAAGGGATGAGTGAGGGTGAGGTGGGGCGCCCCCCCTCGAACGGTGAGGATGAGTGAGGTGGGGGCGCTTCCCCCATCGCCGTTGAGGGACTTTGCAGCATTAGACTAAGTCCTTAGAGAGGTCCTTAAAAAAGTGTCCTTAAGAAAATGAACTCCAGAACTCCAACTCCAAAAAAAAAACAAACTCCAGACTAACTATACTATACAACTCAAAACGTCAAAAAGAAAAACAAACAAACCACAAACTCAAAACTCCATTTCTCTTTGTGGCTTGTTACTACATAAACTCAAACTCCACAAACTCAAACTCCACAAACTCAAACTCAAATTCTCTCTTTTGAAAAAACAAACAAACCACAAACTCAAAACTCCATTTCTCAAAACTCCATTTCTCTTTGTGGCTTGTTACTACATAAACTCAAACTCCACAAACTCAAACTCAAATTCTCTCTTTTGTGACTTGTTACTACACAAACACAAACTCCACAAACTAAAACTCCAATTCTCTCTTTTGTGACTTGTTACTACACAAACACAAACTCCACAAACTAAAACTCCAATTCTCTCTGTGGGTTGTTACTACATAAACTCAAACTTCCAAACTCTAAACTCCACAAACTAAAACTCCAATTCTCTTTGTGGCTTGTTACTACATAAACTCAAACTCCACAAACTCAAACTCAAATTCTCTTTTTGTGACTTGTTACTACACAAACACAAACTCCACAAACTAAAACTCTAATTCTCTTTGTGGCTTGTTACTACATAAACTCAAACTTCCAAACTCTAAACTCCACAAACTAAAACTCCAATTCTCTTTGTGGCTTGTTACTACATAAATTCAAACTTCTGTGTTTACAATATATTCAAAATCTGAATAAGCAAGTCATGTCCATAATCTCTAAAAACTTGATTACATATACAAATAATCAAGTAATCCCTTATACTAGACACAACCTGTGGTGTAAAACATCGGTTTGAATAGTGTAACCAATTCTATGGGCACATCTTCCTCCATGATGATTTTAGCAAACATACAAATATACAATCCACATGAATAACCATTTGATTGGAGAGGATGAGGGGCTAAGATGGCACCACCGCAAATTCTCTTTTGAATTGGGCTGCTTTCGTGGGGAAAGCTTGGCCAAAGCTTCTATTAGCTTGTTATAAGAGAGGAAAGTCAATTCCTACATAATCAAAATAAGTTTACATTTGAATTCACAAATTGACCACTTACCTGCTTATAGGTGTCCAATCATACCTTTGACAACCAAGGCTATCAAAGTGCAATATAACTGGATAAGTGTAATTGCTAGGGGCTAAAAGACCCAATATCACAGCTCTGCTCCAATGATTCCTATGGCACATAGGAATAATCAAACATGCACAATGGTCCATATCCAATCCCAAAGAACAATTTGGATATAACAAGTTCTTTTT
Organism: Isoetes taiwanensis; assembly: GCA_021234155.1. NCBI lineage: Eukaryota > Viridiplantae > Streptophyta > Lycopodiopsida > Isoetales > Isoetaceae > Isoetes > Isoetes taiwanensis. The sequence continues at coordinate 25,154,436 of JAJEKV010000002.1, read as the reverse complement.
TTCATTTTATATATCCATATGTTAGTGCATGACATATGTATACTTGTTTTCTTAGTTCCTCATCCAAATGTAGCCACTCATTTCTAAGCAAAATACACCATTTCTAAGCAAAATACACCATGCTATAAAGAGGTCACAACGAAAAGTACAATCCTAGGTATACAACAATTTACCTCATGAAACGGATCAATGATCGTATTATTAAGCCATCGTGTCTCATTGTCCGAATGTCTACGTGCATACTTTTCGTTATAGTGATTGGGTTGGACTCATAATACACCATGGGTAGAAAGTTGTCGAGCAATTCTACTAGGGATCTGCTCCTCTTCCTCAATCATTATTAAGGTAAATAATACAATCCAAGGAAACAAATGCATTTTAACACATTTAGATTTCAAAGTAGATTTCAGATATCTTACACAATGTTTTGTAACAAATTAGATCTAAAATAGTTTATAGATTCTAGTAATAATCAAATCTTGTTCTTCTTCTTCATAGCCACAATAAATTTTTCAGAGATATCATCCAACCAATTTTCTATTGGATGATCTTGTACATATGTAGCAACACTATCAGCAGAAGAAAGGCCCAACAACCATGGCTTCAAAACTTTGGTAAAATAGTCTCGATCACCTTGCTCAGGATTGAAGGTGATAGGAGTGACTATAGTGTGTCGGGCATTTTTGTAACCTTTGTACATATGGTCATCAACCAAGAGTGTATTGACCACTTTATATGATCCTGCAAGAGGTTTGTGATTGTACACTTTCTCTAGAATCTTGAAGTTAATATTGATTTTATTAACTTTAGTGCATGCTCTAGTGAGTTCCTTTAGACCCCACTGGAATATTAATGCACTCCTTATATCTTCTGGAAAGAACTTTTTAGTTATCAGGTTCAAGATGGTACCATCAAAATCAGCCCATATTGCAATGTCAAACTGGTTTATACACCAGCCAAGAAACTCGAATAAATCTTTCCTGAATACCAACATCTTTGTTTTGGAAAGCAACAAAAGTTCTAGTGGTGGATCCATCCTTGGTATGACATTCCTACTAGTTTGCTCGTAGAATTTTCCAAGCACACCATTGAAATCAAAGATCAATAGTTTTTTAGACAACCTGATTCTCTTGATGGCTGGAGATGATGCACAATCACTTCCAGGTATAATAAGGTCCATTTTCTTCTCTTTGAACTCTCCATCAGAATTGTCAGGTACTAGTAAAAACAACAAGATACAACGGTCAAATATTGAGGAAGAACGAGACAAAAAAGAAGCTAGGAAAAAAATGAAACCTTTTAACTCAATCAATGCAGGTATCTTACTTGGTTGTTTTGTGGATGGTGGTTGAGGTAAAATGCTATTTGACATTACATTGTCATCATCAAATTGTATTTCTTGAGCCAAGAGAATTGCTATATATTTAGAGAATTAGTACACTAATTTACTAACTGTAATGGAACAAAAGTGAAGGAAGAATACCTTTGTTTTTTCTAGTAGATATCTCTTCGACATTTTCGGTTTCGATTTCCAATTTGCTACTTGTATCTATACCTAAAGAAATTATAGCTTCAGTATGAATAATATTAGAACTATCAAAGGAATAATAAAATTAGTATCTTAAACCAACCAGATATGAAATCTTTGACTTCTACTACAAAAAGTGGTTTTTTTAATGCAACGAACTTCTCCTCATTGTCGAAGCTAGAAAGCGGTTTTTCAGATGCGGTGGACTCCGCTTGCTTGGTAGAGCTAGAGGGTTTATTGAGCTTATCCTCCTTGTTGAAGCTAGAAAGTGGGTTTTCAGATGCGGTGGAAACTTCCTGCTTGGTAAAGCTAGAAGGGCTAGGAGCTCCAAATAGAGAAGGTTCATTGTAGCTTTTGGAGACATCTACTGCACTTGACGTAAATTTGGAAGCATCAGCATATGCTGCACTTGACTCTTCATTTAGATTTGACTGCAATTTGAAGCCTGCTGCACTTGACTCTTCATTTAGATTTGACTGCAATTTGAAGCCTGCATGCAGGAAGATACAAGAAGAATGAAAAATAACATAAGTTATTCTAATACAAACTATTAACTTTTACATTACCTTGTTTCTCACTTTCTGATTGTCCAGTGTGCTCTTCTTTCTCAATTTCAGGTTGTGTTGCATTCTCCACTTGGATCTTTTGCTCTTCTATCTGTGAGAATAGATATCCCTTATCTCTACTTGTGCTTGCATATGTGGGATTCATATGGACATCTAAAAGGACAACCAACAAAACCATCAACATTAAATGATGTTAAGAAGTTGATTGCTTAACCACTTATACATACCATATGAGTGTACAACTTTCTTCCACGCCAAATGCGAAGAATCCAAGTGGCGATATGATCTGGTTACAATCTGGGCTACAACACTTATCCCTATAACTGAAAACAAGAAATTATACACATCAATTTAAAGAGCTTAATGATCAAAATATAACTATTGTTAAGATCAAAATTTACTTTTGCTCATACCTTAATAATGAGGCCAAACATTGAATATGGTAAAGATGGTTACACTCTGTAGTAACAAAGGGCAGTGGCTTCCCATCATATTCCAAGAATCTTCTACAATAGGGACATACACGTTCAGGTGAGTCTGATAGGAAATTTGTTTCTATAGACTCGGGTAGATAAGGATCTAGTTTAATCCCGTTCTCAAGGACATTGCAGCCTTCAATAAGCCTTTCAAGACACGGTCTGAGTTTTGCAATCTCATCATTGTCCCCTTGCCTCCTCTTCTCAATAGCATCAAGATCTTCCTCTACAACAACCAATGATGCCACAACTTTAACTACCTCGGCTTCCTTCATATCTACCACCTGTTGCACACCTGCAGCTGCTTCCTTTGTCATTCCTTGCATCAAGCATTTGATGTCTACAATTTCTTGCATATAATGCTCCTTCTTCTCCCTCAATGATTTGAAGGTTTTCTTCAACTCTTTCCATTTGTTATATGACTGTTGTAGCCTACAATCAACCTCTTTCACCTTCAATTCAGTGGACTCCTTCCATTTTGTCATCACCGTAAGGAATGTAATGAAACAATTCAGTAAATTAGTTACAGGGATACAAGTATATTCCACAATCTAAAGAAACTTTATTAAAGGCTCAATCCACAATCTATATTCCACTCACTATAATTCAGGTCCAATCTATAAAATATAATCCACAAAGCACAAAGTATAAATCCTTAACCACAATTTAACCATCACAAATGCAAAACCACAAACCAGCACAAATGCAAAACCACAAACCACAAAACACAATATAAAATTCCCCAATCCACAAACCAAAACATGCAACCACAAACCACAAACTACAGAACACAATATAAAATTCACTCAATCCACAAACTAAGACACCCAACTCATAAACCAAATCCATTAACCCCAAACCACAAATCATAAACCACAAACAACAAATCCAAATATATAAACTACAATCTAAATTCACAAACTCTAAATCACAATTATATACTACAAATAATATAAATTCACAACTCCAATTTAAGAACTCCAAACCACAATTCTACTAAAGAACTACAATTTAAGAACTGCTGACAAAAACTATCACAACTATGACCACAATAACCAGAAAGGTTAGGCTATGAACAAACCAATGATTATTAAGACTCTACAATGTTTATCAAAAAGTACTTACTATCAGAATGTCCAAAGGTAAAATCTCCTTTTTGCATCTCCAACTTTGCTGAAACCACCCACATTGTGTTGCGTAAGCTCATTTGACAAAATGCAAATTAAACAAAATAAAAACTACAACTTGTATTACCATATTTCTGTCTCTTAGACTCCACGGTTTTAGAATATGATGAAGCCAATCGTGGTTCAGTGATGCCTGAATCTTGTATAGGTTTCAGTGCTTTTCTAGTCCCACTATCTTCTTGGATGGGTATATTATCTTCTTCTAGCATTGAAGACCTCTTTTTTGAAGCATGCTTATAAAAACTCAACCAATCTATATCCTTACCTTTAACATCATGCAAAAACCATGCTACAGCCATAACTTGACTAACCTGCCCATTTTGAACATGACTCCTTTCCTCATAGATTGCCCTATAAATGCTCAGAAAAGCCTCTTTCTTTTCTTTTTTCAGAGCCCTCAATCTATAGGATTGTTTATTCTCCACCTTTGGTCCCCAATACTTGCATCTCTAATGGATCCACAAACTTTTCCTCATGTTTTAACAAATCCTGTATGATAATCCACTATCATTCAAGACATTTTTTTTTTCATTTCTACAACCATGAAATTTAAGAGACCAAGGATTGAACCAACTCCACAAGGTCAAAAATCAATCAAAATTGGCACTACATACAACAAAAGCTTTGCCACAAGCTCTAGCTATGATCCAACAATCTTTATGCTATGATCCACAAGCTATGATCCACAAGATCCGGGTACAGTGCTTCCGCAATCTCTATTTAGGTCTTTTCACAAGGTCAAAAATCAATGGAAACAAAATCGGCACTGCATATAGCAAAGCTTTTCCCAAAAGCTTTTCCCATGATTTGGCAAGCTATGATCCGCCAATCTCTGTTTGGTGGCTATGATCCACAAGATTTGTTTGGCTATGATCCACAAGCTACGATCCACAAGATCCGCTATTCTTCTACGGTCTCTATTTAGGTCTTTTTGGTGTTTTGGTTATTTTTGGCGGTCCCACGTTATTTTGGTCTCCGTGGCATTTGGCTTGTGTGGCAAATTCAAAAAGTCCTATTCTCGAGAAAGATATCATGCCAAAGAGAGGGAATTTTATTTTTGCACTATCATAAATGCTAAATGATTTGAATTTTTGTGTGTACAAACCACAATCTTGAACTATGTTTTGGACTATTTTTGTGGTGCAAAAATGAGCAAAATTGAGACACCATACCATGAATCCACCCTTGGAGGATCTTGTGACACAAGTCCAAAATCTCTACCACATCAAGGATATACTGGAAACCCAACAGAAAATCAGGACCCATTTCTCATTTACCATCAATGATGCGTGTGAAGGATTGAATAAATTGGCTAATGGAAAGGCGACAGATACATTGGGCTTAGTGGCCGAAATGCTCAAATGGGCAGGAGAGGGTGTGGCAAGCAAAATAACACAGATGTCCAATGATGCAATGCAAGAAGGTTTCCCCACAGAATGGCAAATCAATAGGGTTGTACCCATACATAAAGCTGGTACTGAGCGCGACCCGAATAATTATCGCATGATTATGGTAAGTAATCTCTTTGCAAAGCTATTTGCCAATATTATTGAAAGTGAAATTAGTGTGTGGGCAAAAATGCACAATGTTCGAGCTAAGGGTCAAGCAGGCTTTGGGCCAAGAAAATGCACTATTGATCACCTTGTGACCTTCCGGGCCATGATAGACACCGTAAAAAAGACAAGAAAACCTATGTTTGCGGGATTTGTAGATTTCACTAAAGCGTTTGACATGGTTCACCAGGGGAATTTGTGGGAAAGCTTGGAACGAATTGCGGTGCCTGAACAACTAAGAAATGCAGTAAGGTTGATATATGAGAGGGTTATTGTAAAACTATCCTTCCCTTTTGATCATAATGATGTGCAAGTGGAGAGCAATTCTGGTGTCAAGGAAGGATGCCCCTTATCACCCACTTTGTTTGGCATTTTTATAGACGATTTAGAGAGATGGATAACTATGCAGGGAGGGAGATGGGGTAAGACTTGCAGGACATGTCATTCTCTTACTGCCATATGCGGATGACATTGTATTGCTATCACGCAGTAAAGAAGGGATGCAGAAACACTTAGACACACTATCAACCTTTTGTGATGTAACAGGTATGAAAGTCAATTTAGGGAAGACCAAGATTGTGATATTCGGAACTAACCTGGATAAGAACTATACATTCTCTAATAAAGGATTTCTAGCTCCTTCAAATATCTAGGACTCGATGTAGACAAGCACTTTAAGTTATTTGCTATGCAAAAGAAATGCTTAAAGGCAGATATCTGGAACTTTGAGCTAAAAAAGATATTGTTCAAAACACTAGTACAAACAGTAGTGTTATATGGATATGAAGTCTGGGGGCCCGGACTCTCACTTGAGCTACGACAAAAAAAAGAGCGAGTGCAGAAGAATTACACACTGAGCTTGGAGTTAATATGCAGACCCCGTATGACATGATGTTGCCAGAATGCGGTATGGTGCAGTTGGAATGTGAAGCTTTTATGCCGTTTCTTAACATATTTAAGTAGGATTTTTTTTTTTTTTTTGAAAGTTACCCGCTAGCACTAAATGCGACAATGGATAAGGGATGGTATGCAGATGGTATGAATTGGCTACGAAAATGGGGCATTCAGATTCAAGACTTGGCACGCAATAAGAACCGAATTCATGATTGGGTAAGAGACACTCTTCAAGCTAGAATTTGGCACACACCTGGTATCAAGTTGTTGCAGTATAGGGAGAAGATGAATCCAACACTACAGGCAATGAAGTACTTGGGTGAGAACCTCTCTTTAGCAAAAAGACATGCTAATTGCAGGATGAGGCTGAGTGCGCACCACTTAAGTGTAGAGGTCGGCAGGTGGTATAACATTCAGTGGGAATACCGAACGTGTCAGGCATGTGGGTCAGATGAAATAGAGGACGAGGAACATGCAATTTTACTTTATCCAGCATATCAAGCCCTGCGGGATAGGTTTGGGCTCGATATACTTAATTTACAACAATTCTTCGACATGCCAGCTACTATAGTAGGTAGTTTTTTAATTGGCATGTTGGCCCTGAGGGAGGCAACAATCAAACATGTTGTAGAATCCAGTGGAGACGAGGAAGAAGAGAGCGATGGCGAGCAACTCGATTATGAGTACTTGCCAAATGATATGATATTTTGTTTTGGATAAGTTTTATGATTGTACTCTGTCTTATAGACCTGATGGTCTGATAAGACGAAATAATACAATTCACTTCACCTCCCTCCCTCCCTCCCTCCCTCCCTCCCTCTCTGAGAAATAGATCACCTGACCAATACAACCAGATCCGGTAGAGGACTTCAAGCATTCTCAATTTCATAACCACAAATAGAAGCTCAGATGCAGTGAAACTTCCTAAAAAAGACCATGTCCACAAAGCCAAAATATTTAAAAAGAACCAACCTTTAAAAAAACATTGCAAATCGTCTATGCAAACCTTAATGGTTCAACAAGTTGAAAATAATTTGTAGCATATGTTTTTTTTAGTCAAAATGAACGGACCAGATTTGATGCAGATGGACGGTTAGGGTTGTGATCCTTATAGTATCATCCTATTTGTCCCCCGCCTTGGTCATGCGCTAACTTCTCCCGCTAGCTACGGTGATATCTTTTCCTTCTGGCATTCTTTTCCTTCAAGCTATAGCAACTTCTTTCTTTTCCTCCTTTCCCTTCCGCAAGCTCTGGCGACCTCTTCATTTCTTTTTTGCTATGGCGAGGGCTGGCGTTAGTGGCCTTGCTTGTTTTTGGATATGGCGAATCCAGCGTCCCTACAGAAGAAAGTCTTCTTCTGGCATGACCATTCAGAGGTTTGATTCTTTAGTTGCGGAATTCACGAAAGTTACAGAAATGGCATTAAGGTTTTTTTAAGCTCATATTCTAGCGGGAGGGGCTGGCAAGGGCAGGGGCTGGTTGGATTTACAAGCACCACCGCCAGCAACTGAAGATGGAGGCTTTGTCTGGTAGGGTTCTTATGTCTCTGCAGATTTGGGCCTATATTATATGCCGTAGATTAGTCACCATGATTTGAATCCATAGCCGAGGTTCTAAATCGTCCCTTTGCCACGTAACTGAACAAGACTTGAATTTGGAAATGTGATCCTCTTCTAGCTGTACTTTAGCAATTTTGAAATATTGTATGCTACTAGCTCAATTTGCATAGTCTGATTTCTGCAAATAATGTTATCTAGCAAGTTTGGAGAAAACCACATTGAAGATGCAGAAGCATCACATAAAGGAACTGAGTTCTGACAAAATGAAGTAGTTGCAAGCTCGTCCTCAAAATTGCATCCACAAAGCACTGCGGTTGTTTCTAACTTTGCTTCTGATATGATTTTGTACGAGTTCTTACTGTTTGCGGCTGTGGCACGCAAGTAATGCAGCTTCTTGTAGATGAAGCTTGGTCTTTCTTTTCTCCTCACCGATTTGTGTTTGTTGCCGCACAGTTCATCCTTTTTGCACGGTTCATCCTTTTTTATCAGGGCTACAACAGTCTTTATGTGGGAGATCTTGCTCTCAGGACTGCAACAATCTTTATGTGAGAGACCTTGCTCAAGCTTCAAGCCTACTGTTAGAGGAGTGGTTTGTTTTTTTTGTCTCTGATGAAGATCACACGCTGAAATTTCGATCCTAATGCTTCTCTCCCTTCAGCTGATTCTTCATCATACCCAGAGCCGCCTTAAACCTTATGAATTTCTTACCCACAAGTGCTGTTGTAAAGCCATCTGCAACTTGGTTCTCAAAGGAACAATGAAATAAAGAGCATGTGCCAAATTGAACCTGTTCACGAACAAAGCAAGGCAAAGCAAATTCTTTGTTTTAGGATGATACTTGAAGTCTTTTGTCAGCTCAATAGCACTTTAGCACTTTGGTTGTCACAATAGAGTACGACATGAGAGGACATGAGAGGAGGATACCTGCAAATCAGCTAATAAGTTCTTGAGCCAAAGCATTTCATGTACCCCTGTGCTCATAGCTTTGATTTCAGCTTCGGTGGTACTGTTAGATACGGTGGATTGTTTCTTGCGGAGCCAAGTGATCACATTGGACCCAAGTTTAGTGACCATCCCTGTTGTAGACTTTCGGGATGCTAAACAGTTACCATAATCTGCATCAGTATAGATGGTGGGATGGTGGGCTGTGTGTTGGATGATTGAGCATAAAAAGGGCCTTCATACGAAGTGCCTTTCAAATATGCCAAAACTCGCTTAGCACCTTGCCAATGAGATGTTCTAGGTGCGACATAAATTTGCTAAGAATTGCAGCAAAAAAAGAAATATCTGGCCTACTGACAGTAAGATAAATGAGTGCACCTACAAGACTTCGATATAGTGAAGAATCACAATCACAATCATCGGCATCAAAATCCAAATCAAGTTGAAGGCCTGGTTCAAAAGGGGAAGATGCTACCCTACAATCCTCCATTTGAAACTGCTGCAACAATTCCTTAATGTATCTTTGCTGTGAAATAAAAATGCCATCTTTGTGCTGCCATATTTCAAGGCCTAGATAATAGTGCATAAGCCCTAAATCTGTCATCTGAAAAGTCTCCACAAGAGCATGCTTCAAATCTTCTATCAATTTAGATGCATCCCCTGTGAGAACTAAATCATCAACGTACAAGACAACAATAGCCAATCTTGCTTCGACGCTATCCATGTGCTAAAAGGAATTGATTTACTTTGGAATGCCAACATCCTGGCGCCTGCTTCAAAGCATAAAGACTCTTTTTTAGCTTACAAACAAGAGACTCTTTACCTTTGACCTCAAATCCCAAAGATTGAGTCATATAGACTTCTTCTTGAAGATCACCATTTAAAAAAGCAGATTTGAAGTCATTGCTGCTGATGCTATTACAGCTCTTATAGTAGCTATCTGAGCTATAGGAGCAAACACTTCCTCATAATCTATTCTTGCTGATGCTATTGCTGCTGAGGAATAATCTTTTGCTACCAAGCGAGCCCTTATACTTGGAAACAGATCCATCAGAATGAAATTTGGTGCAGAAAACCTACTTATTTCCAATAGCTTTTATATGAACAGGTAAAGGAACAAGATCCCAAGTGTTTTACTGGACAAGCATCTCGTATTCTTCAGCCATGGTAGTTTGCCATTTCTGATCTGTAACAGCTTCTTCAAAAGAGGCTGGATCATGATGATCCATAATTTTAGCAAGCAAAGCCAAATTGCAAGGTTCAGCTCTCTGCAATTCTTCAGCAAGTCTTCTATTATATGCAAAAGCTTCTCTTCCAGCAAACTTAGGTGTTAAAAATGAATCAGAATCATTTGTGTCATGTTGATCCAAATTAGACACTAAAATTGGTTCAGAAAAAGCATCACCATGAGCAGAAGAGGAAGACACAGATGTAGACGTGGGAATAGCAGTAGATGCATCCAAAGGCTTTGTTGCAGCTATGAGTTCTCCATCTAACTCCATTCTATCAAATTGAGTTGCAGGTAAATCAGTCCAAATAGATGCATCATAAATGGCATCTTCCACGAACACAACACGTCTAGAGACCAACACTTGCTTGGTAACTGGATCATAAAGTTTACAACCTTTTTGTTCAAGGGAGTAACCAATGAAAATAGTTTTAACAGCCCTGCTATGCAGTTTATCCGATCGCTTTAACTTCTCCATGGGAAGAGAAGCATATGCAAGACTCCCAAAAACTAAAAAATTAGATGCATCAAGTTTTTCAGCATAAAAAACCTCAAATGGCGCCTTACCTTGCACAGCTTTGGTAGGCACTCTATTTGCCAATTTGCCAAGTAACAGGCCGTAAGAACTGCTTCACTCCAAAATTTATTTGGCAACATAGCATATGCAAGCATTGACCGAGGAAGATCCAACATGGATCTGTTTTTGCGCTCCGCAACGCCATTTTGCTGATGGGCAGATGGAATGATTAATTCCTGAATTCCGTGCTCCAGCAAAAATTCATTGAAAACATGGGAAACATATTCTCCACCATTGTCGCTTCGCAAAGCCTTAATGTGCAAACCAGTCTGATTTTCTATCAAATTTTTGAAATTTTTAAAGCCTTTGAACACCTCTCCTTTTGAATGCGAAATATAAACCCAAGCATATCTGCTATAGTCATCAATGAACGTCAAAAAATATTTGTTTCCGCCCACTCAAGAAAAACCTCATATGACATAGGTCACTATGCATTAACTCTAAAGGTTTCTTTGCTTGATGCACAGCTTGCAGAGGATATGGTAAATTTGGTTGCTTTCCAACAGCACAAGCATGACAATCCAATTTGTGAGACTTCAAATTTGGTAAGCCAGTTACCATCTTAAATTTGGAAAGATCCCCAAGTGCAAGCCCATCTACATGACCAAATCTTTGATGCCAAAGGTGCTCAACTTTGAAATTTTGAGCAACCATCCCACATTCAACCTTACTTGGGCAGCCTTTAAAATAATAAAGGCTATCTTTTAATTCAGCCTCACATCTTGAGCGACAAAAGGGTCTTTTCCAAGCAAATAAGCTTTCCCTTTAGAAAAGATGACATGCTTTCCAGCCTTATCAAATTCTGAAACACTTAAAAGACTCGTTTTTAAACCCGGTGCTAGCATAACATACACCTTCCTGCCAGGAACCTGGAAAGCCAACTCTCCCTTCAGAACAATTGGCAAAGTTTGACCATTTCCCATTCTGACTTGGCCTCCTTCATAGTGTTCAAGATTACTCAAATCTTGTTCCTCCCATCTCAAATGCTTAGTAGCACCAGAATCAAGCAAGAATCCACCACAAAACGCATCTTTACCAGCACATTAATGCATTCTGTGTTGTTGCATGCACAAATAACACCACCATTAATATATTCTATGTTGTTGGATGCACAAGCAACGACACTGATTTCCTCCTGATTAGATTTCCTCTCACTTGCTTTTACATGTGGGCATTCTTTTTGAAATGACCTTTCTCCCCACAATTATAGCATTTAAACTTGTTTGTTCCCTAATTTTCTTGGAGCACTTGAAGTATCCTTCTCATCAGATTTTTTTCTCCTATCTGACTTGGAACTTCCAGCATGAGAAAAGTGCAGTTGTAGAGCGTTTGCATCTTTGATTGATCACTACTTCCTCCTGCTGTAAGAGAGTGCAAGCAGTGTTTAAATCAATTGTATTATCGTACCAAATTTTCCCCAAATTTACCAATATTTCTTGTATAAGATCGTGCTCTCCCATACTGCCACCTGCTGCATTAAACTATTTTTTCCTGAACCATCAATCTAAGTGGCTTTGCCCTTTGTAGCCAAAGTCTTTTCTAGACAGACCCACAAATCCTGAAATTCTGAAAATGAATTTAGCTGATCTCCAAATGTCTCATCACATAGCATCTTTACTAAGGCAAGCGCAAGAGAATTTATTTCAGCAAATTTCTCATCCTTATTGTTCCTGAAATGAGTCTGCAATACAACTCCCATCTTGTTATAAGTCAAATAATTTGAGATGAAATTTTTCCATGACATATAATTTGATGAAGTGAGTTTAGCGGTGCTGGAGAACTTGAACGAATCCATCTTCAGAAAAGAGCCTGGGCCTTCGGTCAAGAAACGACTAGCTGGTTCCACCAACGCATTAGGGCAAGCAAAATTTGGACGATTAAATCAAAACGGGACACAAAAAGGACGATTAGGCAAAAAAGAGACGATTAGGGCCAAAAATTTGGCCAATATAAACAACAAAAATCTGTTTTGCTGAAATTTTGTCACAGAAGGAAGCTAACACTTTTCACTCCCAGCCAATTCTCCTTGAGCAGGCTCTGATACCATATTAGAATTGATGATCTCAGAGAAGATATCAGCACAAGAAGCAAAAACGTCAAAGAGGGCAACAGGACAAAACTTGGATTAAACTGAAGCGACTTGATTACATTTCTAAGAGATCCCATGCACACTTCTACGCTGACACATACATGTCTCTACTAAGATGACATGTGTCCTAAATAGTCATATGTTTCATACATTCTGACACATATAGCATATTAATTTGTCTGTTATATCTCCTTGGTGCTTACAACCCAAGACTTCCTGCCCTGCATAATGGCCAGTATCCCCATTAGGAAGGTATTTATATCTAGTCTAATGCAATAGGGCAGAACAATTCAACAAAACTGAAAATAGTAACATATTTCCCTGTAAAAATGCATACCATTTGAGCGGATAAACTAGTTGATTTTGTTGATTTCATTGTGAATAAATCACCAGGTGATTATAACATCTGATTTATGACAAAATTGAAGTGATTAGAAACATGGAAAATAATCTTGCCTTTTTAGTGAGCACTTATAATTTTGTTATAATCATTTGGTGATCCATGTGATGGTCTGAGAGAACTTACATTTGATGCATATGCGAAGACATTCTGGCATAAAATGGATGTTTGCAGCCTTTCCCCAAATCAGAAGGTTCAGAAGGTGGAAACCCATATAAAGCACCTTGTTTTGCCTAGCTAAATGGTGAAGTACTTGTTTTGCCCAGCTTCACATCCAAATTACCAGCAACACATGCCAAAAGGTTAAAACAGAGCTAAAGCGGAAGATAATAGAAGCAAAACATGCCTGCATCAGCCAGAGCTTCTGCAATCAAGCTCATACTCTGCTCATCGTAAGGAAAACGAAGATGGTTTTGGACTGGATCACAGGATGCCAGAATTGTGAAAAATATTTGAACCATTCGTAATGCTTTGCTTGAGAGAACATCCCTCCCTACTCTTGAACTCTTTGTTTTAGGCCGGATCCTCCATTCCTAGAAAAGCCCTTCAAAAAACACTTCTTTTTAGTTCCCTCCCTTCTTTTGCAAGGGGCTAGCCTAATAACAAATTAATTTTGCCGAAGAAAACAACCAAAATTGTCTCTAAAGTCAGTGCAAATTTAAGTTTTCTGATTAGAAAACAGAAAAAAGAAAGTCTGAACTGGGGCGAACAGATTTTCTTAAGGTTTATAATTTCCTTGCCATGGATGAAGAATAAGAAATCTAACGACGTACTTCAGATTTAGCTCAGGTGTCATGACACATGGATAGGCTAGGAATCAAGAAAACCTTCTACCTCAGAAAATGCGAGCCTGCAAACCAGATAAATAAATGTATCAGCCTACAAGGTCAAGAGCTATTTTAAATTATCAAACCATTAGATATAAATCATCCAATTCAGCTAACCAAAGACTCCCTTGTGCACCTCGCCATAGTTCTGGCAGGGACATTATGCAAAGTTTCTACAATTTCTACTGGTCAAATGAAATGAGGACAGAAGCAAGAAGTTAACTATGAACCTGTATCTAGCCTGGACTTATAATATACAAAGATCCAAGCCTCAAACCAGGTGCAATCAGTATTGCATACATCAAAGCGCCTAGCCAAGTATAACGTTGACTTAGCAAGCCTGCTGCTTTTTGATATGCATGTGGCATGTAACATAACTACTTATAAGATTGCTCGCACAATCTGAAAAAAGAAAAGTTTACCTTTTTCCTTGGAGGCAAATGATACAAGCCCAATCAGCTTACTTTCCTTAATTAGCACAGAGACAAGTACAAAAAAAAAAATTTACAGATGGTTAAAACCACCATAAGAGAGGGCACCAATAAATTAGCGTGGATGAGTGAAGCATTGTTCCATGAAGACGTTCAATAAGAAACCAAAGAACATTACCATTTCTATATTTCTATGTGCAGCCTAGAAAAATGACAACATTCAAAAACAGCATAAAAGGCATAAAGGTGACGTGATTATTACTAGGCTGCAAAGAAATAAAACAGGTTACAAAATGAACTCAAGTATATGCAAATTCCCTCCCTCATCATCCTTGTAAATTTGTCAAATTCAAGCAGAAAGAACTAATGCAGCCTCAAATACGTTCAAATATTTAGTTTATAAACAATATCTCCGAAAAAGACTGTTTTAAGCACTACCTCCCTTATATTCCTCTCTTGGCAAAGAAGAGCTAAACACGAAACTTATCAAGAAAGTGACTAAGTGGTATACAAACAGCAGAATCGCAAATTCTGAGAAGCAAAAGAAGAAAGATCAACAGGTTAGGTACTATGGTGAGGTTAAATGACAAACCTGGACGAAACTGGCCCGCGATCATAACTCGCAGCTCAGCATGCAGTTTCCGACAATTCTATCGATCTTCTGATAACTTTTGTTAAATATTCTAATAGAGAAAACCTTCCTTTGTGCAGATTCACATTAGGAAATATTTCGCTCTCGGGTGAGCGGAAATCCTACGGCTGTTGTATTCCCAGGTAGGTTAACTATGATGCCACGTACTGTAAAAGCAGGCTACCATATGAACATGAGTTGCCGACAAGTAAAATTAGATCCTTTTTCCATGAACCTGCTGTTTTATGAACTGCATCGTCATATAAGACACCACACCATGGCTTTTTCATGGTCATGTCTCATTTCAAGTCCGCACAAATATAGTGTCGCATTTTCCAATCCCAAGTCGTTTTGGCCGTAATTTTAGGATGTCTTAAAAAAGGTATGCCACGAGCTGTGTTGTGCTATTTGTCGTCGGATCTGTGCCACTGGCATCAAGAGATTGCACCCTAAAATTGCAGATGCCTCTGTTTCGGCACAAAGGGCAACTTTATCGCATCCCAAGAATGCAAACAAGATCATATATGGGCTGGCTCAGCCAGATTTGAGCGCGTCACAGATAATTACAAAGGGGCCCAAGTCTGGTGGCAACATATTATCATAGAACGGCCCACCCAGTTCAACCTCTGGGAGCAGAGCTCTGATGAGAGGAGACGCTACACTCTCAAAATAAAGAAAACAATATCGAGAAAGGATTCTTAATTTTTATCTTGATTATATTCTTGACCACGCCAAGGAATTGCAGCATGGAAATCAGGATAAGCTTTTGTATACCAATGCCTTGAAAATTTAATTCAAGTTTTGAGCTCTGCCGCACATAAAAAAGCTGAAGAAGATCTTATCCAAGTTGATGAAGATGACCAGTGTGTCGTTGATTCAAAAGACTATTGTTCTGCTTCAAAATCATAACCATAATCATTGTGTTCCATAACCATTGCTGACTTTTTCCTTATTTTATCCCTATAGTTTTAGAGAATGTTTAAAGAATATTACCATGTTATCCGTTTCCGTGTTTCATGCCGCTTCTGTTTCCTGAAACTTAAGAACCCGTTGTGTTTCGCATGGCCGTGTTTCGTAACTATGGTTTAGATCCATAGCCTCATTGACTAGCGGACATTTCTCTAGTGAATCAAAATTTATTAACGTAAAGAAATATCTAGATACTCTTTGCTAACTTGGTAAAGGTCAAAGCAATAAGCAATTGGAAGTCGGAATCATGTGCTGTCCCGTGGACATTGCTGGATAATTGATGCAAATTTAATTGTAGTCATAAAATTAAAGCAAGGTAGGACTTCACTTCATGATCGTTGATTAGTGGATGGAGGATTTTAGATTGCAGGAACACCATTCTCATGCAAACTCTTACCTAGGAGTTGAATCCTCTATGCTTAGAACGCTACAAAATGTAGATATGATTGCCAGTTATTTTATTGGTAAATATTCTATAGAAAGCAATATATTGGTAAATACTTTGCATTCTTTAATCTACATATTCCATGTTGACATCATATTCAATCATTTCACATGTTTATTTATTTAATTTTTCAGATTCATGGTGGAACACTAAAAGCATCTGCATGTTTTATGTCGGGTTTGGAGTTTCATGTTTAGTGCTATTTTGGAGAACTCCAAGGACCCCCAAAAATATATGAAATATACGCCGGAAGACCTTGACCAACTTTTTGGGAAGTTTTTCGAGTCGGAAAAGGTTGAGCAAAAACGATAGGAGATATTGATAAAAATATCATGATATATATGATATATATATATATATATATATATATATATATAAAAACTCTTTGGCTTTAAGCTTTATAGGGACTGATAAGTTCTCTTTGGCTTTAAGCTTTATGTTTAAGGCCAAGGGAATGGTCTGTACGTTCTGGGAACGGAAAGGCTTCGGATATATATATATATATATATATATATATATATATATATATATATATATATATATATATATATATATATATATATATATATATATATATATATATATATATATATATATAAACTTGGCCTTAGCCTTATCCACAAGACTAAGCCATTCCAGACCATGGGTCCTGGAACTTATCAGTCCCTAGACATAGTCTAGGGGAGCCTTGGAAGTCCTTTTACTAAACATTAAATGTCATTTGTTCAGCTTCATTATTGGCCAAAAAACACCACCTTATTTCCTTATTTGTTCAGTTTCCTTATTTGTTCAGTTTCCTTATTTCTTTTCTTTTTTATTGACATCCTTAGACATCCTATCTTAATTGAATCAGACCAATTTCGGCCTCCTATTCTAACTAATTACTTGATGCATTCCTTGTATTTATGTTTCTGCCTAGTTTAATATACGTTCTCTACTATCAGGTCAGAACGTCATTCTTATAGCCAAGTTTCCATAACATGATGCACAATATTGAGCAAAAAAAACTTACAGTATATGTTTCATCTGCTCCCTGATGCTAGAGGGATCTCATCCAATTACTAAGACATACGGAGCATATGCTATCCAAGTTGTATTTAGAACATAACATGTAATGGTAAAGATACCTCAGTTTTTGTAAAGTTTAACATAACAACGTCATTTAAGCTTGCTAGAAGTGTTGTTCGGTCCATTTTTTTCGGAGACATCGTGTTCCCAAGTTGCTTTTTCTTCCATAACATCCAAGAACATCAAACAAAATTCGATGAATCTGGAGATGCAGAACCGGTTACCTGCAGCCAACCAATCCAACATTAGCATATGACATGGTAAAGAGGAGAGGGCTGTCAGGTAAGCAAGAGTTCGGCATGGCTTATCGCCCTTCACCAGAGTTTTTACTTTTAAACATATATTTCTGAAATCCAATTTAATAACAGTCAACGAAACTCCAGGAATCCCATTATATAAAAGTCTTGTTAGATGAGCATGTTATGCAATATGCATGCCTTTTGACAGTATCAATCTGCTATAATGCTTATCAAACATAGTTTAGAATTATTTAGTTCTAAAACCTTTACCAAATATCGCAGACTTATATTACATTCCTGCATTGACCGATCAGTCCATCATGTTTGCCAACCGTGTTTTAGCTGAGGATTCATGTCCCTGGTTTAAATCCAGTCACAAACTATCCAAGATCTACATTATATTCACGTTTTAATAGATCAACACATCCTGCTTGCTATTTAACTTCCAGAAATCTATTGTAATATTTACGAAACCTGATTTAGTTGAGGCTCCAAATCCATTTCGTCTCCACTGGAGTTCGCCATTTGCTGTATTTCATATTGCTCCTCAGTCTTGTTAGTGCTAGATTGAATCTGCTCCACCTCACAGACCTCCTTTTGTGACAGATATTTGCTGATTTCGCCTTCTTTCTTTGCTGTAGTATCTCCTGTCAGCCTATACTTCTCCACAATGCTCAGTAAAAATTGTTTACTGGGTTGTGCAACATTTTCCCCTTCCCTTTTGCATAGAGTATTGAGATCAACTCCATCTCCACGGATGAGACTGAGCATTTCCGCCCTAGTTAGCTTGTTCTTGCCCATAAGGGATGCAAGAACCATGGCGCTTATGCCCAAACGTCTGCTGCTGAATGCTCCTGTTGTTGCCATAATGCCATTGTCTTACCATAGCCGTGTAGATGTTAGGCGGCCCTCTTCCTTGCATGATTTTCTTCTGCTAATTTAGTCTGCTGCTATTTTTATGAACAAGGGAGGGTTTTCAAGCAGACCTGTATTTTCTTTGTGGTGTTACCGCTAGCTGCGGCCGTTGCTTGCTAAAATTGGCTGCCTAACCACTCCTTGGCATGATGTAAACGACATCACAGTGTACTTGCCGCACTTCATCGTCATGAACAGATATGTGGAGATGCGCATCCGGGTTTGCAAACCCTATTCTTGTTTATAACTTCTGCTACAGTGTTTCCCGATGTCCAGCATACCCTTTTTTTTATTATTATTATTCAATTACATTTTAATCTAAAGCCACACTTACTCATACGTTGACAAGGTGTTCCAACGTTGCCTTATAGTATTGCCTTTGAGCTGTTATGAAATAAACAATTCAACATTCCTATTCTCTAGGAGATGTGAATTCCTTTAGAGAATATTCCATAGTATCTGCCAACTTTTTGTTTTCTTTATTTACCCTATAATACATACCAGTTGTTAGCGGTCCGTAATGCCCTTTCTCCATGGGTAGTTTTATATTTGATGCCACCATTAGATAAGCCATTCAACTTTCTTCCCCTATATGAGGTGAATCATATTAGGGAAAATGCCAACCGTCACCATTACCTGTTGCCTTTTTATGCATTATTCGCTTCATGCCATTGCTTTACTTGGTGTGCTTCCCATCACCATTACTTGTTGCCACTCTCTTGTTCCCATCTTACCTTATGGTTCTGTCATTAAGCCGCCATCCCATACGCAGCTCAATATTCTTATCCCCTAGGAGGTGTGAACCATCTTAGGGCATGTGTTACATTATCCAATGATTTTTATTTCTCTTTACCTCAATCCGTAAAGCTTTGTTGTCATAAACATCATTGCTGCTCACTTGAACTTGTCCTGTAGACTCATATGTGATCCATTTGCTGGTCATTTCCAGCGTTAATTTGATATATATATATATATGTGTATATATATATATATATATATATATATATATATATATATATATATATATATATATATATATATATATATATATATACAAGTGGTTCTACTATGAAGGACCGCATGAAGTCGACCCGGCATGAAGTGATATATCGAAGTGTGTGCAGTTCGTATAGTATCTAGTCTGAAATTCAAAAATTAAGATATGAAGTCCTAAAGTTGAGACTAAAATGTTTGGGACTAAATTCTTTAAAATTCCATCTAATCCTCATAGATTCTCAAAGATTCCATGAAGATTCCTTTAGATTCCCTAGGATTTTGCAAAGATTCCCCTGGAATCTAATATTCTACAGGGATTCACGCGAATTTTCTTAAGATTCCCATAGTTCTATAAGGGTTCCCCAAGATTATAATAAGATTTTCCTAGATTCTCAAAGATTATCCCAAGAATATAATAAGATTCCCTTAGATTTCATTAAGATTATCCAAAGATTCCTCTAGATTCTCCAAGGTCCTATGGACATTCTCTTGGAGTCCTTTAGATTCCATGAAGATTCCTCTAAATTCTCCAATCATCAAGATTCCCCTGGATTCTCAAATATTTTGTGAAGATTCCCTTAGATTCTCCTAGTTTTGCAAAGAATCTCTCGAGATTCTCTAGATTTTATAAGTTTCTTTGAAGATTCCACCAGATTCCTGCAGATGATTCGAAGATTTCACAAAAGTTAAGACATCAACTTCTAATGTTGAGACTAGCCAGTAAAATTAAGGTTTGAGATAAAATTTTCCACAATTGTCGTTAGATTCTCTCAGGACATCTGAACATTCCCTTAGATCATTCAAGTCTCTATAAAGATCCTTCAAGATTCCCATTCACCAACATTTTCATATAAATCTGCAGTTCCTATTGTGTGCAGTTCGGGCTTTAATAATATTAAGACATATGTAACATGCAGTGACATATCTATGATGAGAGGGGGGGCTATATGTGGCATGTGAGAGCGAGCTAATTAGTTTGAAATGCGAGGAGACATGATCTAGTTGTTTGGTAAGCTGTTTGCTTCATTATGAATTTCAAAGGCATTGCCATCTATTTCCCAACTAGTACATTTAATTCGTGGCATACTAACATTAGCTATCAAGTGAATCTGGATCACCATTTTAAGTCCCCCAAAGTTTGACTTACCAATGTAATTTAAGTAATGAATGGATCATCATTTTAAGTCCTCCAAGGTTTGACTTACCAATGTAATTTAAGTAATGAATGTATTGACGTCATGGAAAAGAAAATCATACAAAGAAACCCAGCGAGAAACAAATAGCGAGAATTCGAGCACTTGAGATTGCCAATTAACGCGAGAATTTGAGCACTTGAGAGAGCCGGTTGTTAAAGACCAACTCAAGCAAGTAGTCTATAACATGTTCCTCGTGAATTTGAGCACTTGAAACTCGGTTGTTAACGAAAATGTCAAGCAAGTAGTTTATAACATGTTCTTAGTACCCACACATCTTGGGGTGACTATCATTTGTTATATTTGTTGTACATATCCAAAAATCTTTCGCTAATATACTATTGCAGCATAAAAGTGCTAACCCGAGGCAAAGTGCAAAAGTGCGAGGTTGGAGCAAGTATGTTGGAAATGGATATATGTTGGAGATGGATAATCTTTCCCCTTTTTTCTTTTTGACATTGGCATGTTCCTAGACAATCTTGATAATAATGTGCGGGGAAGCCAACATTATCCAAAATCAGGTGCACTCATGTACTTCATTAACAAATTAGAGGAGGTTCACTTTAAATTACAACAAAGTTTCCATTGCACAAGTGAACGAAGGTACACAAAATCATATCACCAAGGTGTAAACTCAAACCAAGCAGAATTCAATGCGACCAAAGGGCAGCAGCAAATCTTTGCGTTTTTCTTGACCCACACATCATGAGAACCTGCATAACATAAGCGAAAAGTATTACAGTCAAATGACCTTGAAAAGCAGATTCATTCAATAGACGAACGGTTAAAATGACTAAGATTAATGACTAAAATTTTATCCGCTGAATGTCCCACGCCAAAATTAGAAGCCAAAAAATAGTACTGGAATGATGGAAGGCAATCTCTTCAGAGGCCCATTTTTGTTGGACAACCTCATAATTCAGGGAGAGCAAGCCATGCCAAACTTTTGAAGGCCCATATGCTATGTAGATTGGCCGGATGCTATATAAGATAAGATATTGGAAGCCGGATGCAAAATACAATGCTATTTGTTTCAGATAATTATGGAAAAAAACCAAAATAGCTTGTCTTATAAACAATTCCGTTAGAGAATAGATGTGAAACTGGCAAAACCTGTGCCAAGAATGGCAAAACCTGTGTTTTATCCTGAGCGAAAACTCGAAACCAGCCAGGCTGATATGCAACCAAACAGAATGATATAACAAAGGCAGAGCTTCAAATTGGAAGCGCCATCTTGTTGGTGAGACCTCATACGTTTGCAAAAGTCCAGCATTCTAGATATTAGTTGCTTTTCTCCATTCAAACTTGGACAATTTTTCTCTGAAACATGGAATGAAAAAGCTGGCCTGATTATATTTTGATCTGCACAGCATGCATTGTATTTTTGAATGTTTGCATATGCAGAGCGGCCCCATACTACAACCTGTTAAAAAGCCCATTAGTTCCTTCTCCAGGAGTTAAATGCAACTGAACGGATATGGAAATGGAAAAGGACCTTGACAACGGATACAAAATTATCATCCAAAATAATAACGCCTCAGCTTCCT
The DNA here is from genome assembly GCA_021234155.1 of Isoetes taiwanensis. NCBI lineage: Eukaryota > Viridiplantae > Streptophyta > Lycopodiopsida > Isoetales > Isoetaceae > Isoetes > Isoetes taiwanensis. The sequence continues at coordinate 25,132,176 of JAJEKV010000002.1, read as the reverse complement.
TTGGCAACCTCAGTTCCTGAAATACCCATTGAAACACCAATATCGGCATGCAAGACCAGGGCTGAAAATAAATTTTCATAAAATAACTCCGTGATTACAAATAAAATAAGAAGAAGGGTAAGGAAATGGTACATCAATCTTCAGCAGCTGTTGTTGTCTTCAAGCTTGCTCTAAACAAAATGAGGGGAGCGGCTTGAATGGCTTCTACATACGGCGACCATTTAAAGGCATAGAAGCCCTGGCTCCATATCTGAAACCTTCGAGTGATTGAAGACCTAAACTGAAGACCTTCGAGTGATGTGCGGCAAAAAGCAAATGGCTAAGCGGACTCAGAGATCCGGTGGGCAAAGATAGACGAGAAGCTTGCCTGCGCCGACTCCATATCTGCAACCTAAATCAACACATTCTGGAGATGATGGGCCTAAGCGGACTCAGAGATCCCGGTGGGGCGAGATAGAAGAGAAGCTTGCTGCGTACGCGGCACCACGCTTGCCTGCATTTACAAAAGGTTTCAGAATAAAATTTCAAAAGAAAAAGAATGATACGAGGTGGCGCTAACTAAATAAAATAAAAAATATTATGATATGACACATATTAAATGCGGTGCCACTTCAGCTCCATATTAAATGTGTGCAATTTCTTTGCACTTTCCTAAGCTTAAATCAATGGTCAAGATTTAACTTCCCCCATATCCGACGGTCCAGGCATGTGGTGCATGCCCCATGCATGCCCATGCATGCCCCTCATCATATCTGAGGGCCACAATTGCGCCACCTCTTATTCCTCAAGGGTGAACGGCCGAGATGACACCTTTATATAAAATGTCCACGATGCCCATAGCATGTGATATACGTGTATATATATTAATGATACAAAGCCTAGACTTGATCCAAGGACCAAGCCCAGACATCTAACCAGGCAAGGATATCCATTACCTGGCTAGACTTATCGGTCCCATACGTATAAAGGGCAACCTTATAGACAATACTGTGAACTGCGGATGTACAACAAATCAATTCATCACTCCACAAGTCTGATTTATACAATAATCTAGTCAAGTGTGCATTCATGTCCAAAAGGCCTAGATCAAACCTGTAAATCGCAGCACTTTACACTTTCAATGCATGTTTCGAATAGAAGAATGTTAGTATCAGTACTGTTTTGAACAGATCCAATAAGAGTAGTAAACCAGCACATATGTGTAAATAAACATGCTTAAAACGTTCAAAAAAGAAACATAGTGCTTAAGACACGCTTCGTTGTAAGAGTTTATTCTAAAAAACTGGAACAATGATAGTGCCAACAGAATCAACCAGATTAATATAAAAAAATCCACAAGAATTATCATTCACAAAATCTTTTCATTTAGAACATGAGGTAGAATTTCACCAGCACTAATGCCATGGAAAAAGTCAGCCAATGTAAGTCAAACTAGCACAGATATTATACTATTGCAGCCGATACATAGTGATGGGATGAAAAAACCAGCCATCTTCCATTGTAGAATATCAAGTTTTTCCTGCTTTAATAGCATTATATGCTTAATGTTGTATTTACAGCAGATGGCTTTGGTAAAATTACGTCCCTTGAACCTTTTAAAATACATGCCTATGCACAAGCAAGGATAGATCTTTCCTGATGGTGAACATGTCACTGAAATATTTTCATTTGTTGATTTGTCGTCTTCTGAATGCTCCCAGCATACATAAACATCAACTTATAGAGAGTTGGTAGATGAGATTCCGGTTACCTGCAGTAGAACCAAAGCAAATTAGCCTTTAAACAGGGTAAAATGCTAAGCTACTAGCAGGTAAGCAATAGAAACCCATGGCTTATAGCCCTTCAACCATATATACAAAAATAGAGAAAGTTTACATTCTAAAGTTGATAAAAGAGTGGGTAAAAGTTTCAGCGCTACTTCCCTGCTGATATTTGCACGCATTATCTTCAAATAATGCATGTAACCTTAATGTATAAAAGTTGAAACAATAGTTGTAAACAAGACTCCCTGTACACAGTCACTTTCAAACCTTTATATTCGCTGGAAGAGTGCTTCAAATGCATCAGCAGATCTGTCTGAAAACTTACAGAATATTAACCCTATTTTTCTTCAATATTTTTGAGTCCTGCTTTTAAAATTCAAGTGTACAGTAGCTAGTAATTGTGACAGACTAGTTCTAAAGCCAAATTCTATTGTATCGCTGTACTGTAAAGAACCATAGATCTTATATTTCTGCATTAGAGGTGTCAAAGATACAAACCAAAACAGGTCGGGTCTCAAGTTTTTACTTATTACAATAGTTCAGAATATATTCATATCTATGACTAGTGCAAACAAACTGATTGTATAAGAAAAACAGCAGAAGGAACCTTTTGTACATATAGAAACAAATTAAAGAACCTGATTGAGAAGGATGTCATATCATCGAATGCACCATGGTCCATGCTTGTATCCATATTGCTATTTGTAGCATCAGCATCAAATCCAAAAAACGATTTTGCATGAGCTTTCCCAACATCCCAGCATTTTTGCTATGTACTCCACTGATTTTTCATTGGATGCCCCATCGTTCTTACGCTCAATGCCTTTTTCAGCATTTGTTTGACATTGCCTTGTCCAAGGATTTGAAGGCAAGAGTTTTCCTCTGTTGCTTGAAGAAGATTTGCTCCAAGTGAGCTCAGCAAAAAGGCGCTCAGAAATGAGGCGCTCAGCCCTCTGTGGGCTCTCTATCAGATATCAAGATTTATCAATATCAATAGTCAACTTCTCCAGAAGAGGCATTGACTGGATCCTTTGCCACATTAGCTGTGTTTTTCATGTTCCAACAGAAGAAATGAAGAAACGGGGAATGCGAAATGGCTACATCCTCACCAACGTTTGAAGATATAAATAAAAGTAGTATGATTTCCAAGGACTTACCGGCAGGGCTCCAGATTGGGAGGGTTCCTCCCCAGAATTTCCGGTTGAAGTTGTTAAAATCCGGTTTCTTTAATAGATGCCGGAAAATTTCCGGTCAAAATTTTGTAAAATGCTTGTTAAATCCGGCAAATTGGAGGATATTTTCTGAAAAATCCGGTAAGTAGCAACAAAGCACGGCATTTTGCCGGTTTAAGCAAAATCTAATCTGGAGGCCTGCTTACCGGAGTACACAGTACTCTGCTTAAGCATGTGGTGGTTTTCATGAGAATCTGCCTGCCGTAATGCACCATCGCCTAAGCCTTTCTAAACCCTGAGAAAACTTTCGTAGTATATCTTGTACCATTTAGTTTACACATTCCCCTTTGTCAGGAAAAACGTGCCATGGGCCAACCAAGTTATGTAGGGTCAGAAAATTCGTGCCACACCAAATCAACGGATATAGATGCACCCAAAAAATTAGGTGGCAATAAATGTCATAAAGCTTTAGCCATGCTAAATATTCTAGAAAATGATGGGTCAAATTGACACTTGAAGCATGGAAGTGACATTTAAATAAGATAATATCTATGACGTCTCCAACCCCTTAGTGGTACAACACCTTTTTAGTACCAAATGTGCAAAGTGATTCCAAAGTCCAATATTGGAACCAAAGTTATTGTTCATGTGTACAAAAATGATTAATAACCCACCTTACGACTACAAAGGAAAAATATGTAATGAGTTGCAAAACTAGATTTTCATGGTTAAATTACTTAGCCAAGTGCCTTCCAACAATAAGAGTTTTAATGGAGTTTAATCAGGAAATTTGAGATGTAACCTATTGTATCAGGTTATCAGGTTAAACCATCAGTAGGAGACAGACGGAGAAAGCTCATGTCTAATGGAGAATGCTCATGTCTGAGTTCTAGGATAATTATAACGGCAATACACTTGAAAAATACTGACCTTGTTAGAATGCCATCATAGTCCACATAGTCCCTTCTCCAACAAAATGTCTTGTAGCATTGATCCTATGCTTGTGCCATATGTTAAATGTTAAATATGTCTAAAAATAAAAGGTAAATGTAAGTGGTCATATGCTTAAGTCATTTAAGTGGCTCCTTTGTGGAATAAATAAATGGTAAGGCCTTCCAAATAAAAAAATTGTGAAAAATTGTGCACACACGTACCTAGGTGTATAAATGCACCGAAATGGGCATGGCCATTTAGGTGAAATCATTAGAGTTAGATGATGACTTTGACAAATAAACACCATAGTTCCAAAAATTCCCCTTACCTAATTGTTTCGATACCATGCATGTACCAGATGTTAACACCATATGAAAAAATGTGGAAAGGCAAGTGGCCACATGCTTGATGACATACGAGTGGCATATTTGACGTAAATAAACACGAGGTATTAAAACTCAAGGTGTTGCATAATTGAATGATTAGTAGACAATTACATTACAATTAGAACTCTGGCGCAGTAGAATGCAGCCTAGGCCACCCTAGCACCTATACAAATTTTTCCGTCACTTGTCTTGAAATGTAGATACTTATATGCTGATGTACTCAACTTATGGGACTACTTGCTAGATGTAAGAGTTAAAAATCTAATGTATATAAGCGCATCAACCAGTATATGGATGTCAGTTCAAACTAGGTACTTTTAACAAAGCTTAAGCCAGCCATTGGATATATATAGATATATATTTATATATATATAAATTTTTGCCTACCTCCTTCCGGGAAGTGAGGTAGGGCCCCTGTTTCTGGTATATAGGGAACTGGAGGGGTCCCTATACACATAGGGACCCACTCCACCTCCTATGTTTTCCTATTGGAATATGTCCTCCATAAATAAGCATGGCAGTAAAATAGAAAAAGTAAAACTTGGAAAACAAGGCGCACCTGTATTTTTAGCTCATTCAAGAGAATGTCGGTATCTTACTACAGTCTAGGAAAATCAATATCCTTTGGTACCCAGATCACGGAACGTATCTTCTTTTAAAGCCATTACGAATGGAAACTTGTATAACTCGTGCAGAGCAGTAACTGCGCACATAAGAATATAAGTACTTCCAAGCTTTTGTGCCCAAAGAGGTCTTCAAGTTGTCTTTTGATGACACAACTAAACTTGATCATAATCATAGGCTGAGAGAAATAAGTGCAATTGATAAATTTATCTTTATTAGCCTAAGAGCCCAGTCCCCATCACCATATAGCACCACATGTTGTTACCAATCAGAGATGTCTATGTAGAGTATGATCAACCAGATCATTTAGTCATGTAATGCCATTGTAGGCATTGAATCAAATAGTTTATGACAAGCAATTTCGTGCATACCCTTATATGTAGACAATATAAGTGTAGTAAACCTCAAGTTGAATTATAATACAATAAAGTGATGTCACATGTAATTAAAAAGCTTAAATTCTCATACCTGTTTCTTTTACCATATCCAAGTGCAAGCTGGAATAGTATAGGACGTGCTTGGAGGACCATTACCTTCCGAGTTGAGAAGTTCAAGCACATGATTAGGGTCTGGCATGTCAGTTATGCCTGAACTGTGAGCTGGTATGTACCACATAATTGGATGCTGGTTTTCTAGTGCTGTTATATCCACAAGCAATCAGCTCATTACTCCACATACTTTGTATAACTGAAATGGTGTTGTCTGCGGTCACATTATATCCTGGAGCATTGCCTGCCTCTTACTCATCATTCCACACAGTTTGTGTAATTGATACGGTGTTGGTGTTGCCAGTGGCCACATGATTTACTGGAGCATTGCTTGCCCCTTCCTATAAGAAATAAATTCCAGAGTTAATATGCGTAATAAGAAACATAAATTATTAGTCTAGATTAAAAGAAGCCATAAACCCACAAATAATCACCCTATAAGGTTCATACTTGGTTAAAACCAAGAACACGAAATCACGTATATATACAAAGCCTAGACTTGATCCAAGGACCAAGCCCAGACATCTAACCAGGCAAGGATATCCATTACCTGGCTAGACTTATCGGTCCCATACGTATAAAGGGCAACCTTATAGACAATACTGTGAACTGCGGATGTACAACAAATCAATTCATCACTCCACAAGTCTGATTTATACAATAATCTAGTCAAGTGTGCATTCATGTCCAAAAGGCCTAGATCAAACCTGTAAATCGCAACACTTTACACTTTCAATGCATGTTTCAATAGAAGAATGTTAGTATCGATGATTGTTTTGAAATGATCCAATAAGAGTAGTAAACCAAAGACATATGTGTAAATAAACATGCTTAAAACGTTCAAAAAGAAACATAGTGCTTAAGACACGCCGTTGTAAGAGTTTATTCTAAAAAGCTGGAACAATGATAGTGCCAACCTGAATCAACCGTTAATATAAAAAAAATCCACAAGAATTATCATTCACAAAATCTTTTCATTTAGAACATGAGGTAGAATTTCACCAAAGACTAATGCCATGGAAAAAGTCACCAATGTAAGTCAAACTAACACAGATATTATACTATTGCGTACCATACATAGTGATGGGATGAAAAAACCAGCCATCTTCCATTGTAGAATATCAAGTTTTTCCTGCTTTAATAGCATTATATGCTTAATGTTGTATTTACAGCAGATGGCTTTGGTAAAATAGGTATAATGGTCTTGTTACTGGTTATCTTTTTTTTCTCAAGAATGCGGATTAAAGTCCATTTTCTTATCTTTTTTTCTCTGGACAGATGTTTCTTTAAAAAATCTTGGATTGATTTGATAGCAACTTTCTTGAATAATCTGAATATTTTCGATGTTTTAGCCGGAAGAATCTTAGCTTTGCCTATTCCTTGGTTTTTGTAGTGCTGCAACCATGTCTAGATATTGGTGCCCTACTAGCTTAGTTTTATCTTTAGTATATTCACAATGTGAGATGCAGATTGGTTTGGGGATCAGACGCGTCAAATATTTTTCGGCATCAAGGTTGGCAATTTCTTAGGGCGAAATCACACTAGTGGACGCCCAAGAAAGGTTTTTTTCTGTCTTGGGCAGGGGCTATGGAAGCCCAAGATTTTCATATCACACCTGCGTCCAAAATCTCTTCGTCCTATCATAATGAAGAAAGCAAAAAATCGGCAATATACCTCTAGATTAAGGTACTTTTGCTTCAAATTTGTCAGGATTAGGCCCAAACTGCTTCTAATGGCACCAGATTCCCCTAAGTATTTCTGAAATCATGTTTCTAAATCGCCCTCAATCCAAATTAGTTACAAATCATCCTCATTTTCTTCAATTTCAGTTCAATTTGCTCTCCTCCAACATGGTTGCAGGTATTTTTCCTGTTTCGGCATCACAAAAAACAAATCCGGTCTTGAAATTATGTAGAAAGATCAATTCGGATTTCCTTCTAATTTCTGCTGAACGATGATTTTGTGCAACGTAACAATGAGCTGGCAGTGGCCAAGAACTTCGGCAGGGGGTACCCCCTCCCCCCCAAGGATGTTGGGGCATGCCCAGGAATTAATGCATTTTGAGCACTACCAGTGTGATAAGGGGTGCACCCAAGAAACATAATTCTTGAAATTTGATTAGTTGAGATATTTTATAAAACTTGGGTGTCCACTAGTGTGATTTCACCCTTAGATGCTATTGTGTTTTGAGAGCACATTACTGTTAGAATTTTGAAGGTTCAGCACATAATTACAGGGCATGAAAGCTTGATCCTGCAATGCACAGATTGCTAGAATTCAAGCTGTACATTAGAGTACATTGATGTACATTAGATACATTGAAGTACATTAGAGTACATTAGATACATTGATGTACATTGAAGTACATTAGATACATTGAAGTACATCTCTGGCCGTTGGCCTTCTGTTTCTGGTTGTTGGCCTTTCAGTGCCATTTGTTCCATGTATTTATAGATTACATGTAATACAGAGAGATGGGTGGGGAGATTGTTCCCATTCTATTCATATTGTGTCTCCTCCATTATTGTTTTCATTTTGGCTTACTCTGTGCTGCAGATTTGCATCAGTCCATAGCTGATACATTTTTCCAACAATTGGTATCAGAGTAGGAATATCATCTTGTCTTGTACAATGACTATCAGATTTGGAGCTACTCTTTTGAGCACTGTAGAAGTCTACAATGGTGGACCAGGATTCCAAGTCTGGAAAGGCGCTGTAAAGCACATCTTGGAAGTAGAGGATCTCTGGGATCTGGTTGATCCAGATGGTGGTACAAATGTGAATATAAACACAATGACAAGGTCAGTATCTGAAGGATCTGTTAACATGAGAATTAATGATGGTACAGGTCAGGCAAATGCTGGAGGCAGCAATCTGGGACGAGGAAGATCATTGTACTCAAAGGTCAAAGAAGCCCAGGGGATAATCTCTTGTAAGGTCAGTCCTAGTATCAGGCTTAAACTAAGAAATTTAAGTCCAAGGCAGATGTGGTCTTTTTGCTGAAACATTTTTGAATTAAGAGAGCTAAAATTAAAAAAGGATGGAGATGTAGCATAATTTCTTAACAAATTTGATAACATTATTGCTGACCTATCTGGGGCTAAATGTGTCAAAATGAAGTCAAGTGTTACAGATCTCTAGGGCTATTAGTGAAAACGAAAATCTTGCCCTATTTATTAGAAATATGATCAAGACAAGGGAAGAAGCCAAGGGAAAATAATGAGAGAAGGAGATGAGCCCAATGAAATTTTGTTTGCTGGAAAAAGACACAAAATCACATTCTATAACTATCATCAGATTGGATACTTTAAAAATGAGTGCCCTAAGCTTCAAAAGGAGTTTAACTGCTACACTTATGGAGGAAAAGGGCATGTGGCAGCAAAATGCCCCACTTCAATAGATTATGGACGTGGCAAAAATAAAGGGCCTGCAATTTGAGGGGGAAGAGTAAACTCAAGCAGGGGACGAGGCAGAAAACCAACTGGAGCTTATGTTGCTAAGGAAAAGCACGAGAAAGATACATCCGAGGATGAAGATGATGATGAGGTAATGCATGTTTTTGCAGTTATTGACAAAAAAAATAGATGCTAATAAATGTGATCCTCTTGTAGTTGATAGCGGAGCTGAAAGATCAATAGTTCAATCTACTGGTCTGTTCAAGAACTTAACAACCACAAATGCTATAAGAATTCAAGTGAGAAATGGAAATCTTCAAGAAATCGAAGGGAAGGGGTTGCTGCAACTAGTAGATCTTGATGGAAATATTGTTGATATTGAGAATGTTCTATGTGTTCCTACAATCTTAAAAAATCTGATTTCAGTCAGCCAGTTTGTAGATTTGGGTTATAGAGTTACCTTTGACTCAAAAGCTTGTTACATTTATCTTGGAAATGAATTGAAGTTTCTTGCAAAACGTTGTGGAAATTTGTTCCAAATGAATGACTCAATTTGCAATAGCTTGAATCTTTTAAATTCAGCTCAATTTGAGCTCTGGCACAACAGGTTGGCATACACACACTGTAACAATATGAAATTACCTTGCAAACAAGGGACGGATCAAGTGCAATGATGTAAAGGCTGATAAATTCATGTGTGAAGGATGCATTCTAGGAAAATTCAATAGATTACCATTCAAGCGGTAAAAAACAAGATCTAAAGAAATTCTGGAACTAGTGCACAGCGATTTGTGTGGCCCCTTGAATGTGAGAGGGAGAACAAATAAAAGGTATTTTATCTCCTTCACTGACGATCATAGCAGAAAAACCAAATGCTATTGTCTAGAAAAAAAATCCCAAGCATTGGCAGCATTCAAACAATATATTATAGAAATGGAAAGAGAAACTGGGAAAAAGCTAAGGTATATCCGATCTGATCGAGGAGGAGAGTACCTGTCTGCCAAATTTAAGCTTTTTTGTATTACTAATGGCATCAAAAGGCAATTAACTTGCGGTGTACAGCCAACACAAATGGAGTAGCGTAAAAGAAAGAACAGGACCATTATGGATGCAGTAAGATTAATGATCAAACACAGTGGGCTGCCAAACAACTTATGAGAGGAGGCCTTGAAAATTGCAATTCTTGTTCAAAACAAATTTCCATCATCAAGCTTAAGAGGTAAAGATCTGATATGGTCAAAGGGAAATGAACAGATAAATTATAACATGTTTAAGACATATGGAAGTCTGGTATATGCTCATGTTCCAAATGAATTGAGAAAGAAACTTGACAATAAAGCTGAGATAGGGTTCCTTGTTGGATATGATGAGGAAACAAAGGGGTATAGAATCTATATCCTAAAAAGCAAGAAAGTAATAATGTTTTATTTGATGAAGACACTCTATACAAGGACAGATTTGGAAAAAGCGAAAAGGAAAAAGTTAATACAGTGGACAAAGTTAAGCCAAATATAGACATTGACTCTAACCATGAAGCAGATGACGAATTAAACAACAATAACAATAGGGCTATGATAGCAAATGATGAATCAGATGTGGAAAGTGATGGTATGCAACACAAAATACAGAAAGTGCCTATCAAAAGAAAGACACAAGCAGAGAAGTTGCTGGAAGAAGCTGGAATAAAAACTGAAATGTATGGCAGAAATATATTTGGTAAAAGCAGACTAATTGAAAAATAAAATATTGAATCATATCAAATTATGGCAATTCTAGAGGATGTGATGATCCCCAAGTCCTTTTAGGAAGCAATGGAAAGTAATGATAAGGAAACATGGCTGAAGGCCATGCATGATGAGCTAGATTCCTTCAAAGAAACCAAGACTTATGAACTGACAAAATATCCAGCAGAACACAATGTAATAGGAAGCAGGTGGCTTTATAAAGTTAAAGTAAATTCAGATGGAAGCAGGAGATACAAGGCATGCCTTGTGGCACAAGGGTATACTCAGAAAAAAGGAACAGATTATGATGAAACATATTCTCCAATTATTAAACTAACAAGCATAAGAATTCTATTGGCACTTGCAAATGCCTCAGATCTTGAACTACAATGCAAAACTAGAAGAAAAAGTTTTTATGAATCAGGCCCCAGGCTTTGAACAAGGAAAAGATATGGCCTGGAAACTTAATAGGGCAGTATATGGGTTGAAACAATCCCCTCGAGAATGGTATCTTTGTATGGACAAATTCCTCGTGGATCAATGTCTTGAGAAGCTCAAAAATGATGGAAACGTTTATAGGTACAATTCTAGAAAGAATGTTTGCATCATAGCCCTGTATGTTGATGATTGCATTATTGTAGCAAACACTGGTGTTGAATAAATGCAAAGAACTTCTGAAATCTAGATTCCAAATGTCGGATCTTGGAGAGTTAAAACAGTTTTTAGGAATACAAGTGATCAGAAATAGGAAAAGAAGGATTCTGCAACTGAAACAGACTATACATATTGAGAACATGCTCAAAAGGTTTAATTTGACTGAAGCATATCCTGTTAAAACTCCAATAGTACCAGGGCACAGATTCACAACAGAAACACCCATTTCAGAAAGAGATATTAGAGAGGTGGAGAATATCCCTTATCGGAGCTTTAATTAGGTGTCTACTATTTTTAGCTAATAATACAAGGCCAGACATCTTTTGGTTAACATTTTTAGCAGAAGGTGTCACAATCCAACAAAAGAGCATTGGATGGCAGGGAAGCGTGTCCTAAAGTATTTAAAAGGGATCAAACATCATGAAATTATATATGACTCAGAAGATCTAACATTATATGCTTACAGTGATGCTGATTGGGGAGGAGATTTGTCTTGCAGAAAATCCACATCAGATTATGCAATATTTCTAAGTGGTGTTGTAATTGCTTGGAGAAGCAAGAAACAAAGTGCAATAGCTATGAGCTCAGCAGAAGCTGAATATGCAGCTTCATCCTTAGTGGCAAAAGAAATATCATGGTTGAGAAGACTACTTGATGAACTAAAAGCAAACAGGACCAACACAAATATTAACAGACAATTAGAGCTGTATTGCCATTGTAAAAAATCCTATAGATCATGAATGTACCAAACACATTGAATTAAATATTTATTTCATTAGAGATCTGGTAGCTAAGAACTATGTGCAAATGCAATATGTTAATACAGCACAACATATTACAGACTTATTCACGAAAGCCTTACCAAAAAGCAAATTTCATCAATTCAAGGCTGGTTTCAAAGTAGCAGAATTATGTGCTGAAGGAGGAGTGTTAGAATTTTGAAGGTTCAGCACATAATTACAGGGCATGAAAGCTTGATCCTGCAATGCACAGATTGCTAGAATTCAAGTTGTACATTAGAGTACATTGATGTACATTAGATACATTGAAGTACATTACAGTACATTAGATACATTGATGTACATTGAAGTACAATAGATACATTGAAGTACATTATATACATCTCTGGACTTTGGCCTTCTGTTTCCAGCTGTTGGCCTTTCAGTGCCATTTATTCCATGTATTTATAGATTACATGTAATACAGAGAAGTGGATGGAGAGATTGTTCCCATTCTATTCCTATTGTGCCTCCTCCATTATTGTTTTCGTTTTGGCTCACTCTGTGCTACAGGTTTGCATCAGTCCATAGTTGATACATTTTTCCAACAATTACAACAGGAAAAGAGAGAGCTTTTATGATGAGAAGGGTATAGTGAAAAATGCAATGCAGAATGGAAACACTAGCCATATTTATTTTGATTGCCAGTTTGAAGACAACATGCATATAAAGGGAAACAAGGTGCTGCGCACGGAGGGTTGCCCTCAATGGCCGGAGGGTGAAGTGGCTTAAATCATTGTTCAAAGTCATGTTTTGATAATCAATTAAGATTGCTACTTTGACACCCAACCTCGACCTTGGATTTGGCGCACGATGGACTTCTAATTTGGTTTCGACTATGCTTCAAACTAGTTTTACCTATATCCTTTTCACACATATTGTATTGTTTTGGATGTTGTTTTAACATTTTCTTAGGATATTGTTCCTAGAAATTTCTTCTCTTGTTTTTAGAACATCCTTATCCATTTTGATTTTTCGCATAACCATAGGATATAGCTTCTATGTGTTGGGGATTGTTTTCGATATCTTTTTCTTGGTCTACGTTACTTTACTATATCATATTACTTTCTTCTATGAAGTGCAATTTTCAGGGAATGAGCTTCTATGAATTGCAAGCTTCAGGGAATGAGTGGAGTTATTATGTTTCTATCTGGCATTTATTAGAAGGCTTGTCTAACCTTCTTGGAATTATAGCCTATATATCAAGCCACCTCAGCTAAAATCAATTTGTACCATTAGATCTAAGAATTTCTGCATCTACGGTGGAGAAAATTAGAAAAGCCATAGAAATTCCTTGCTTACCATCACTTAAGAGCCTGGATTCCTTGGAAATTTCTACTTATAGTCATGAATTTGATTGTTTAAAAGTAGTTCATTCTTTGTCTGCTTACTTACGTCGGTTTCATCGGGCTTCAACTAGTCGGCTAGTAGGCGTCATCAGTCATCAGCTTGAAGGAGACATAAGTGATTTTCTTTGTAGTGACAGTGAAATATTTTCAAGGGTTTATTGTTCTTCCGTTTAGTTCTTTTACTGCAAAGCATAATGGGCTCTACTTACATTAGCCTAGCCATAGCCGAGAATGGGTTCTTCATAGCGTAGATAAAGATGCCTTATCCTCATGTGTTTTCGTCCTACAACAGGGATGTAATTTTATGGAATGCAATAATTGGACCTTATATGCACACAACCATGGAGGCTTTTGAGATCTTCAAATAGATTTCAAATTTTAGCCTGCCTTTGACAAGTTTGAATCCTGGTACTTTGTACTTTAAATGCATGTATAAGCTTGTCTTTGCCTGTAACAGTCATACATTTGCTTTTAATAGGTATGGGTTTGAGAATGGTACTGTACTGACCATTCTCGTATCATATAAGAGCAGCATTCGAGAAGTGCAATAAAAATGTGGTCTTTTGGATTATAAAAGCAGTATATAGAATTACAGTGATTGAAGAAGTGATCTTGTGACGCTCCCTGAATATATACGACACCCGGCTGTATACATACGGGGACTTTCCCCTCCCATGGCAACCAACTTGCCATGAGCAGGGCCCTTCGTCTATTCCGGGCCATCTATAAAATGATGCCCGAAAGAAGGACACGAAGGGGTCATTCGGCCCACGCCTTCAATGGGACTCCTACGTCGCGGAAGTATGAATACAATGTTAGCACACAGCATAAATCATATAAAATCAACCACCACGAAGGGTGGCGCATCCATCCAAGTACCATCGGCAAAGAATATGCATCTAATCCTACGAAAACACCCCAAACCCCAGGTACTACCCCGGCTCAGACTCCTGTGAGGATGGACTGACGGCTCGGCCTCAAGAGATCAGCAGACAGAGGCATAACCCCGGCGCTGGCGGCATAGAACATCGGGCTAGGGTTGTCCACTCCATCCGCCCCTCCTGTGCACACACTTTGCGGATGGGTCGATTCACGCTTATGGCTTCGCTATAGCCTTCCTGGAGACGCAGGCTCGAGGCATCACCCTTCAGCCTACTCCGGGGTTCATGACTCCCGGTCCGATGAGGCGTGTGTCGTGGGAAGCGTCCCTTCCGGGGATCCGCAAGTGGTTCCATGGGTGAGCTAGAGAATACGTGCGCATCACACCCCCATCCGTATCCCACTTACTCACCCTAAATCTACTCAAAGTGCAAGATGCTCCATAACGGATCACACCTCTACACCCGTGGAGTGTCGGACCCATACCCGCCCCTCTCCGCGGACCCGCCATCGCCTAGCCCACTATAGGAGTCTCGGGAGCCTTTTATGTTCGTGCAAGACCCCACCCCCACTTCACCACTGTGTCCCTTCTCTGGTGCTAAGCCAGACCATAGCGTCTACGACCCGGTGGTCTCTTGTACACAGGCCGCAACTAATGGGAAATACAGGGATCCTACCTAGGAGCATACTAATAAACATGGCTCAGAGGTCTCTACCCCCCTTAATTCCCCCATTTCAAGGGTAATACTATGCAAAGAACTATCAATCCATCATTTAAGAGCAAGTACAGAATCAGAGATAAGGAGAACTCACCTTTGCAATCAAGGGTTAGTTCCTACAGGTAAAGCATAGAGAACACGGAGAAACAGAAGAAATACACACAACAAGTGCCCAACAGGCTACCCTACGATAACACAAATAAGCTCTGGACTAACCGGCCGAATCGGGCTTGGGATGGCTCCATCTCGATTTGTGAAGGGTGCACTCGGTACCGCTCCTCCTCCTCCATCTCCAATTGCTCCTAATTCGAATTGGGGCACAAAAGCCCTAATTTGGGTCTCCAAAATGGAAACCCTACCTTGCCCAATCGATTTGGGCCAGGTGGCATGCTCTAGATTGGTTAATATTAGCTAATTTGGTATTTTAGCCCTTTTTAATATTAGGATAAGCCCTAAATTCGAATTAGGGTTTTGGGTTAGGTTTCCACCTTTATAATTTAATTATTAACATAGCTAACCTTAGCTTATGAATAATTAATGGCACATTAATTATTCATGGTGACGTGTCATGTATTTATACTTAAATAAGCGTATAAATATGTGTCTCCCCACCTTAAAAATGATGCTGTCCTCAGCATCAAGACTACTCTTGTTGCAGGGCAACACATCATACATTGGAAGGAAGTCTCCCCTCCTTAAAGAGATAGCGTGAGATTATAAGTGACACAGACGTCGTCATGTTCAAAGTTGTGCAATTTATAACTCTGGGATATAAGAGTAGAGGTATAGATTAGACATGATCATGGGTTAGGACTGTCAAAAGTCAACAGTCAAGGTTTGTGGAAGTCTCACCGTTTCATTCGTGGTGACGAGTTCAGAGTTTATCTAATTTAGAAATCATTCTTTCTACACCTACAGGTAACTGATTATATATTAAAGACAGGTATAGATATAAAGAACTTCTATTTGTTGTTATATTATAATACAGAGTGATTAACCTCGCACTGTTTAGTAGAAAGTCATTCTAATGATATTAACTTCTGTGTATATATCTATTATATTCTCCCTTCACTTTGCAAGTGATTTTATTACAGCTAGGCTTAATGTAATTTTGCATCTAAATTTTGTTTTCCTATTTTGTTACAGTTTTAACAACTCCTGCCCCTCACATTTATACTTACCCTTTAATAGAAGTATATATTGTACTGTGTTTGCCATTTTTACCTATATACGTTAATGTTAATTTCAAACAAACGTTCTTGATCATTTATTATTCATAACCTTGTGATAACATTTTCTAAGCCTGGTTATTCCCTTAGGAGTTTGTGTAAGACGTACATAATTATCTCCTATTATAGTTGACTGTATAGCTAAATAGCGTTCTCCGTTTGAGTATCTTTAATGTTTCCACACTCACACTCTCGACCCATAGTTTAGACTTAGCTGTGGCTGATAGCCAGACCCTGATATGCAAGGGGTAAAGACCCTTAGAAAGTGAGAGTACATTGTTGATTTAAATGTTGGTTTAATTTCAAATAAAATGCTAAGGTGTAAAACTCCAATTGGTATATTGTTGGCTTTAAGTAACCATGGGTAAAACCTTTGTGGAGCTAAATCTAAAATCATGGATCTAAGGCTTGGATTTGATAATGCTACGAAATAGAATAATAGATTATTCCTTAGGTTAATTGACCAACGGAATTTGAAGGCGAACTAATACTAAAACGAGCTTTACCTCACATGAGCACACATATTAATTCCTTAGTTATATCTATACGTTTATTAGATATCTAGACATTCGTACATTGCCATGGCACAGGTACGACGGAAAGATAGAAAGCATGCCTGGTGCTGAATGATGGGAATAAGGAGTGGTAAGGTATCCTTATTTTGGATGGATACTGGAGAAAATTGATATGACGATGGTTATTATGCGATTGAAACACTGGACGTAATAATTACGAGGATGAATTTACCATGCGGCATATATGTTGCCATTCAACGTAGAAGGAGACTGGATATAGCATCATATATCCGATGGAGAAGTGGTTTATGATTATCTACCGTAGACCATGTTAAAGAGGTACTTTAGTAAGGTGGAAAACTGGATTATAAATACCCAACTCATGAAAGGGAGCTCACTTTAGAAGTGTAGGTTTCGACAATGGTGGTGAAGGTATAGAATGTCGACCTACTTGAGTTGAGGTATGATTCGCAGAACGGTAGAGAATAATGTCGTATGAGGATGTTGATCCATTACACATATATTGTGTTTGGTAAAGAGATTGATGTTCCTGAGGCGTGTAATAAAGACGCAAGATTATAGACGACTAAGAAGACCACATAGCCTCGTGGATATGGTTAATGACATTGGGGAAATGCGTGACCATTATGCATGGTATAAATTAAGGAAATGGACACATGTTATGTCTGCTGGAAGCATCGAGATGCCGTATAACAGACTGGAGAATAGTGTGGAACGTAGTTTCCACAAAAGGTCAAGAGAAGACGACAATTGGTAGGAATAGGCGCAACCATCGAGAAGCTGCAAGGTATGTTGGATTTTTGGTGAAGCCAGACTATGAAGGAAAGTTGACCTTCAACTAATGATACATTAGGAAGGCAAGTAATGTACCCACATGACAAGTGGGAGACAAGAGGTGCTTGAAAGTTGTTGTGAACAACGTTTCAAATATAGAGAGTTTGGAATGACACGTTGAATGTACCAAAGTCTGGAGTATGAAGAAGGTAGGCGCCCAATGAACATCTCACCAAGGAGGATGTGTTCTGGACTTGTATCGTGTGTGTATTCCGAGGAGTAACTCCGCGTTGGTATATGTGTACTAGGACCATTTAATAGTAAAACATAACTAAAAGAAGATAGGATATATACTAGAACTTTTAGTTCACATTCCATATGAATACGGAAGTAATGAAGATAAGAGTTCTTATAATAGAGACGAAACATGTCCACAAGGAACTTAGGTTGGCATTTGCCCCTGTGGAAGTGATGACTGGAGCTTGAAGATGAAGGCAAAGTAAGGTTAGTGGTATCGAAACCACAACATGTGTACGGTACTCGATAACCAAGTTGGGGAATTAAGTTGGCCGCAAGTCTGAATATAGTTAGATGCCTATGTCAACAAGTTACATAGGAGTCTAGACTTAGGGTTGGTGGACACATGTTACTATAACAACGTAGCGGTCTTAGATGTAGGATGGATTTAGTAGTATCAAATACTATAGTGGTGATCATATCCAGGATGTCAATTGTGATATTCAGATGTATATCATATTAAAAGATACTAGAATATTCGCACAAGGCGAGTGAAATCTTACTTGACAAGTTTAAAGAATGAGCGTAATGATATGCTTATATACGAAGATATTGGGTTAGGTATGC
The DNA here is from genome assembly GCA_021234155.1 of Isoetes taiwanensis. Lineage (NCBI taxonomy): Eukaryota > Viridiplantae > Streptophyta > Lycopodiopsida > Isoetales > Isoetaceae > Isoetes > Isoetes taiwanensis. The sequence goes on along the minus strand of JAJEKV010000002.1, from coordinate 25,113,908 downwards.
TTTACCAGAGATAAGCATTCATGTTATCCCAATGGTTGGAGTTGACTATCTTAGATACGTCGTACTAAAGAAGATGAGAAAAGTTTAAATCAGTGAGAATAGCTAGAGTAAGTCTAGCATATACTGTGATGTTACATTCAATACATCCGGAGGATGGTTGGAACGGTATTGGAATAACCGATAATGAGAGCTTAACTACTCAAAGGTTCTAGATACCAATGAATTACTTAATTGTTATAAGCTGAGAGCATTTATTTGGTTTTGGGACTGAAAAGATGTATAAAAATATCACGTCCCCCTGATGGAAGAAAAGAAGGAGTACGATGACTTTGGCGATTATACTTTTACGGTTAACTGAGAAGAGGCGATACATAGGAACTCTAAGTCCCGATAAAAAAAATCAAGACGAGGTGTATAGATTACAAGGAGTGAGATTATATAGACCAGTAGTCCATATGTCCTAAGAGTTACCCTACTCGCGGGGGAACAATTATAGGTACGGAAGTAGAAGGTGGAGGATCCGTTGCCTTGAGGCATAGACCTCTTAGAGGTTATGACTTTGAAACTCTTAAGAGGGTAAGGAATCGGAAAACATTGTTTTCCTATTAGAAGACCAGGAGGGTTTGGTGCCTCGACTTCATTATGAGGGAGCCAAAGACGACAGCATTTGAAGCTGATCAAAAGCTGAAGTCCACATGATAACTTAAGGAAAAATAGGTTAAGTGTAACTAAGCATGGGTAATATGGAGGACACAAAGGATCCTTAGTGAAAGAAGCCTTTAGAAAAGCTCTGCATGTGAGGTAATAGCCTTCGAAATTATGGCATAATCCCCTGGGGGAAACCATAGGTTATGTACGGGGTTAAAGTACCATCAGGCACTAAAGGAATGGTTGAAATACGTAGAGACCCTATCAAATTATAGGCAGCATATAAAAGTCCAACATAAAGTCGGCCCCGGTCCATTTGGAAAAATAGGTGGCAAAGCCACATCGTAAAGGTACATAGGCAATGGGTTTGTTTGGAGGAGCTACCACGGTTATAGTTTAGCTAAGTTAGAGCAGAGCTCTAGCATTGTGGGATGTGGAGATATGTTTATTATGTACATACCAAGTACACATACGATAAACATCTTAGGGAGGTAATCTAGGTGGCGACACAAGGAGAGAAAGACGAGCGTATCCTAAAGTTACTGATGAAGGGTCTGGAGATACGTTCGAAATGTGCAAAGGACCGTCAATCCGTTGCATGCTAGGGTATGATGTGGTAGTTGGCACTTGAAATAAATGTCAATGGCCAATAGAATAAAGCTTAAGGTAGTGGGGTTGAGTAGTACAATAGTACAATTCCAGGATAAGTAGCGAATAGCAGTTACCTGCTAAATGTTCGAATGTGTCTTGCATAGACACCTAAGACTAGCTTTCCCATATGATCCATACCTGGATCAGGCAGAGGTGACGCCATGGGTTACATGGGGGTGCAAGTCAACATATACAGGTCTGAAACATTGATACAAGCCCGGGTTATATTAAACGTAGGTAATTGTAGAAAGGCTCACAAAATACAAGGCAAGCACCTTGATGACTCCAGGTAATTCACGATTTATACGAAGGCTCACCCGCTCTTAAGTCATGACTATGGCTTAAATGAGGATGCCAAGTTATTTGGAATGCCAGAACAACGTTATAGCATCATGACAGAGAAATGTAATGACTAACATTTCGAGGATGTAGGACAATTGTTGGATCATAACCCCCAATGATAGGTGGGTTAACAATATAGGGAGCATATAATAGCGGCTTAAAAGCCACAAGACGGTTAATGAATACATACAGGAGTAATTGGATTAGTGACTCTACTGAATATAGATCACAACTAAAGGGTGATTTGTATACGCTGTGGCAGACGTAAGGGTTGGAATACTGAAAATTGATCATAGACTTAGAAAACATATTGAAGAAGAGAAGGAATAAAGGACCCTGATGCGTGATATTTAGCAATCTGGATAGGAAGGTTATTTCCTAACATGAAGGTTAGTCTTTGCTAACATGCAAAGATATACCTGCAGGTTGAAAGGCAGCAAGAGCCGAAAAACTCTTTAAAGATTTGGTGTATGGCTTAGGGAAGAAGACGTCCATGTCTTAGGACAACATGGTGAATTGAGTTCACCAAGGACCTTTTTTATAAATAGATAGATAGGTAGATAGCATTTATACGTCATGGCATATTGGCAACGTCCATGAGGACATATGACGGACCCCCAGAGACTTGAACACAAGATCTCTGAATAGAGGAGGCCTAATTTGAGGGGTCTGTGGGTGGTGCTGTCTTTTGGGATATTGACATAATCCCTTGGAATACGTAAGTTCATTTGTGGAACTTAAAGACGTTTAGGCATTAAAATAATGGTTGGAAACATTTTGCTACCCATGGTCTAGAGGGGTCTTTGCGGGGCAGATCCCCCTAGTTGGTTGGGCGAAAAGAGATCCTTTCTCCGGGAAATAAGACGAGTTAAGGTTTAGACGTCGAGTAAGGTCTAATATAAAGCATAGGAATATAGTATGGATTGAATCATGGCAAGGCCCAAAGAAATTGTGTTATCACGGCATCTACCAAAGGAAAAAAATAATTAAAGTTATAGGTCGAGGAACGAATAACTCGGACATTATTATCGCCGCCAAAGAATATCCATGGATATAACAGATCTTTGCTATTCTAGAGAGTTACCCCAATCATTAATTAAATTAGAATTAGTCCCACCAAGTGAGTTGATGTTATCATAACAAGTTGGCCCGGACTTGCGAGATTACGCCGTTTCATTTGGTCGGTTTATTCCTAGGGGATACTAGCTTTATATATGGTTAACGATTATCCCACGACTATGGCGTAGAGAGGTCGACTCCCGTGGCTATGGCAAGACTGCTTACTCCAGCGGCTATGGCGAGAGAGCTTGCTCCGGCGGCTATGGCGAGAGAGCTTGCTCCGGTGGCTATGGCGAGAGAGCTTGCTCCGGCGGAGTTGTTGCCTCCACAACGTGGGTTTACCAAAGGCATGCCTCTAATTTAAATATGTAATAGATGCGCTACAAATACTAGAAAAAGGATTATATCCATTCAAGAAAGAAGTTGGCTCATTGGTAAAGGTGTTGGCTTGGGTGCAGAAGATCAGGGGTTCAATCCCATGATGTACCTTTTGCTGAAAAGAATGTTTAACCAGACAAAACAGAATATTAGATGTGTATAACAAAGCAGTAGAACATATATATGCTATATAAAGATAGTTGGCAAGATGGAAAGAGTGTTGGGTTGGAAGTAGGAGGTCACGGGTTCAAAAAGCGAGTGGAAAAGGAAAAACTTTTTTTTTTTTTTTTTTTTTTTTTTTTTATATATAAACGGACGCGTATTTTTATAATGGCCGGACCGTGGGAAGCCGATCCTCCTTATACGGCTTCAGTTCGTCGAGAAAAACACCTCCAAAGACAGCAGCGCCCCTTTTGATTTTTCGGCGGCCTGTTGTCTTTTCGACCTCGGGAGACGTGCCCCTTAGGGTATTTGGGAGGTGCCCGATCCATTGGAGCCGTTTTCGCCTTCATCCGAACTGCCTACAAAAAGTTATAGCCCTTCCAAACTTGGGTCCTCCAGTCACAACTTTTTCCCTCCAAAATCGCCCTAAACTTCCTAAAACTCACAATTTATTACATCCACCTAACACAAAACTAAATCACCAAAACGTTAAGCAGTCCAACTAGCCTAAACTCCCACTCAACTACCGAACTAACGGGTTAAAGATTTGGTCAGTGCTATGATTCCGGTCAACCAAAATCATGGCTCTGATACCACTGTGACGCTCCCTGAATATATACGACACCCGGCCGTATACATACGGGGACTTTCCCCTCCCATGGCAACCAACTTGCCATGAGCAGGGCCCTCCGTTTATTCTGGGCCATCTATAAAATGATGCCCGAAAAGGAGGACGAAGGGGTCATTCGCCCACGCCTTCAATGGGACTCCTACGCCGCGGAAGTATGAATACAATGTTAGCACACAGCATAAATCATATAAAATCAACCACCACGAAGGGTGGCGCATCCATTCAAGTACCATCGGCAAAGAATATGCATCTAATCCTATGAAAACACCCCAAACACCAGGTACTACCCCTACCGGACTCACAGAGGATGGGATGGCAGGCTCGGCCTCAAGAGATCGGCAGACAGAGGCATAACCCGGCGTTAGGGGCATAGAACATCGGCTAGGGTTGTCCACTCCATCCGCCCCCTCGTGCACACACTTTGCGGATGGGTGATTCACGCTATGGCCGCTATAGCCTTCCTGGAGATGCGTTTCGGGCATCACCCTTCGAGCCTACTCCGGGGTTCATGACTCCCCTGGTCCGATGAGGCGGTCGGGGAAGCGTCCCCTTCCAGGATCACGGTGGTTCCATGGGTGAGCTAGAGAATACGTGCCGCATCAGCGACCCCGCATCCGCACCGGACTTACTCACCCTAAATCTACTCAAAGTGCAAGGTGCTCCATACGGATCACACCTCTCTACACCCGAGAGTGTCAGACCCATACCCGCCCTCTCCTGGTGGACCACCGGCTATCGTGCCTAGCCCACTATAGGAGTCTCGGGGAGCCTTTTATGTTAGTGCAAGACCCCACCCCCACTTCACCAGCTGTGTCCCTTCTCTCGTGCTAAGCGGACCATAGCGTCTGACGGTGGTCTCTTTGTACACGGCCGCAAAACTAATGGGAAATACTGAGGATCCTACCTAGGAGCATACTAATAAACATGGCTCGAGAGGTCTCTACCCCTTAATTCCCCATTTCAAGGGTAATACTATGCAAAGAACTATCAATCCATCATTTAAGAGCAAGTACAGAATCAGAGATAAGGAGAACTCACCTTTACAATCAAGGGTTAGTTCCTACAGGTAAAGCATAGAGAACACGGAGAAACAGAAGAAATACACACAACAAGTGCCCAACAGGGGCGCTACCCTACAGATAACACAGCTAAGCTACAGACTAACCGTCGAATCGGGCTTGGGATGGCTCCATCTCGATTTGCTGAAGGTGCCTGGCGGCTGCTCCTCCTCCTCCATCTCCAATTGCTCCTAATTCGAATTGGGGCACAAAAGCCCTAATTTGGGTGTCCAAAATGGAAACCCTACCTTGCCCAATCGATTTGGGCCAGGTGGCATGCTCTAGATTGGTTAATATTAGCTAATTTGGTATTTTAGCCCTTTTTAATATTAGGATAAGCCCTAAATTCGAATTAGGGTTTTGGGTTAGGTTTCCACCTTTATAATTTAATTATCAACATAGCTAACCTTAGCTTATGAATAATTAATGGCACATTAATTATTCATGGTGACGTGTCATGTATTTATACTTAAATAAGCGTATAAATATGTGGAACGTCACAGATCTTGTGCTGCTATCAATCTTATACCATTGATTAATGCTGCTTGTAAGATGTTGAAGCTCATAATGCTTCAGTTTCTAATCTATACATTTTGCAGCAGGCAACTACGGAACAAATTTTGTCTGTTATAAGCCAGAGGATATAAATGTTCTTGCAATATATCCAAAAGAAAGAAAGGAGTTACATGGAGCTGCATTAAATGCTACTTGTAACATCCATCAAGTCAATATATTGACAGCAACATGATTTTCATGTGACGTGCAATGCTAGTACATTGTTAGGACAGCCACAAATGTTCCTCTTAGTTGTTTCTTAACCACATTGTGGGATGAGTACAAAATCGAAGTTATCACCATAAGCATAAGCAGTGACATTAGTGCTCGCATGAGCTTGGTCGCTATCTTTGCAATGTCTGTGTGTTCCGTCTTGGGCTATCGTCAACAATGAAGATCTTCAGCAAGTTAGGCAGCTCATACTTGTTTCGTAATCCAATTGGGAACTCAAATCGCTTGCATAATCTTACTTCCTCACAATATTGTCTGATACAGCTTTCTAAAGCTTATAAAAAGTTGTTTATTTATAGGAAAACTGACATCATAAATATGGAATGGGATAGCATTGGCTGGCATCTGGTGGCTTCTGCAGTGGTAGTTCTAAAGTTAATGCATGATTAATCACATCTACAAAACTCAAATGGGCATTTTAAAGAAGATATTGTCATTCTATTTCTACACCTCTGCCCATCTTCCCCGGCCGCCATAGATCAAAATTCTTCCTCCAGCAACCATAGTAGCAGAATGCTCAGCTCTGCCAGAAGGCCGATTGGAGTCAAAACGATCAAATTCATGGGGGATTTGGGTATAATCTTTTTGCAGATTCATCCACACAGCGGATTCTTCCTGCAGATTCAAGATCCAGATATCATTTAGAACTTGGGATTTAGATCTGCGGCCTCCAAGAGAATCAATTTGTTGGCGCCAATCCAGGTGAGGGTATGGCCGGATCTTGGAGCAGGGGAATTGGGGATTTTTAATTGGGTCCAAGATGGGCAAGGTGTGGAGAGATCCAGCAGCCAGGTATCATCTAATCTCTGCCTATTTGATCCGATTCCACCGAAAAAACAAAATTTTTCTGTTGCCCATACGATCTCTGGCATGGGCACTTCATTTCGGTGGTGGATTTTCTGCATCCAGAGGCTTCCAAGCCATTTTTTCATCCGTTATCCACACATCGTTCTGCCTAACTCCGGCATCGTTTATTCCTCCAAAGAGTAGCAGATTCCCTTCAATTTCTACACAGCTATAGCTGAACCTTCCCGACAACAATCTGTTCTTCAAGCTATTCCACATCTTGGATTCATTGCCAAACTAGTGAATTTAACTTATGAATCACAAACTTTTTTATGGGCATGTATATGGGATCGATTCAGCTGTGGTTCTGTAAGTAGGACAAGATTTTTCAATAAAATTACTGTAATCTACTACGCTAAAAACTCTTCAAATCATGTCCTATTTTCTGAAGACAGCGGAATGAATCCCTGATAATTTATATAATGTAAAAGATTGAAACAGGGCTTACCGCCATCGCAGCCTCCTCCGAAGATAGCAATAGAGCCTCCTACGGAATTCATAGAATGGGAAGCCCAGTAATGTCGAGCAAAATCATCTTTGCAAAACATGGCGCCATTCAGCTGTGTTCAAGATTCGAGGGTAAAATTGCTTCCATGCCATGCCATGCCGGAATCTGGAGGCCATAAATCCACTGCTCTGCTTCCCCATTCTCTCCGGCGGACCATCCTCCATACCAAATCCGACTCTGCAATGCACACGGATTCAACAGGCAGATGCTGCAGAATTACGAAGATTTGTTGCCAGTTATCCTGTTCAAACGTCAGCGGCCCACAATGCAAGTGACCGCCAATTTACAGGGAATAAGAGGTTTTTAGCAGTCATCGGCATATCTTAAGCATATTCTAGCATATACTTAGGATATGCCACAAACCCACATAAACAAGGGTTTGCCCCCCTAGGGGCAACCCAAAAAAACTCCATGCTTGGGTCACTTAAAATATCTATGTGGCAAACAATCTCATTGTTATGTATGGTGAGTTTGGAGCATGGTTTATGCCCGCTGCATATTTGACAGGATGCCATATCATAATGTAGTGTTATGGATTGAAAGCATATATGTAAACTGAAGGTTGTACACCAAATGCTAGAACTTTTGTTACTGCACTCATGGCCTGTATCCTAGCAGCAAAGAAAGCTTGTAAAGGTTAATGCTCTGAAGAAGGGCATGGCTATCCATTCTCAAGCTGTAAAAGAAGGCTCTAAATCAGACATTACTATGGCAAACACCCTGGTTGACATGTACTTTAAGTGTGGTAACATGTCGTATGCTCATGATGTGTTTGACAGGATGATGTACCATGCATGATACATGTAGTATCTAATGCAAGCAAGATTTATGTTAGCAAATAGCGATACCGAATCTGGAAATAACACAGAGTAACAACTGCATACAACTCTCTACTAAAAAAATTGATGGTAAGCTTCAGGTGTGTTTTCATGTTTTTTTTAATGTATAAGCATGAAAATATGACGCTTTACTATTCTAACTTTTACAAGCCTGTTTGAAATAAATACTTGTCTGGTTAAAAGCATGTAATATTCAAATAAAAAAATATGTGGGTACATTTTATTTAAGAGAAAGGCAAGAATGTGTGTTCTGTAACAAAACAATGGTGCTGTAGTAGAACAAAGACATGTCATCGGAGCGTGGATAATGTGACGAATTTCTTTATTGTTTATATTCATTCGTCTGAATTCATAAGTTGTTGGGAACTTATTTTTACGATTGTGCTGGAAAACGTATAGTTAGGTTGTTATTACATGCATTTCACATATTTTTGAGTAAAACTAATGTTGGGAATCAATCTTTCTCAATTGCGCTTAAACCATGCCATGTTTATTCTTGTTTACATGGAACATATGCAGGAAGTTGTTCGAGACCTGTATTACAAGTGCTTAACAGCGAACGAACATGGTTTCTCACAAGCAAGTCCCGAATATATTATTGTGTGGCCATATGAACTTGATTCACTAAAAAATGGTATTGTTGGGGCTAACAATTTGTCCATGTAACAGATGCTTAGCTCATGGGGATAATATTTCTAGTTTTTTATGGATTTCTGAAGCCATGTTGGAACAAGGGTGTGAGTAACTCACACTAGCAGTTGTATAGTGATTAATTATGATATTTTATATACCTTTAATGGGTTACTATTCTCTTATTAATATTATAGGAGCCCCAAGCCCCTATGGTTGATGGGGTAGTTGGCACAACTTTATGTCCCTTGTATAATAGATTTTGGGATTGTACCATATCAATACTTTTTTTTTTTTGAGGGATAAAAAATTGACTTTTTTTACTTTAAAGGAATGGTACAAAGCCACGTGGCAGGGGTGTATCCATCTGCAAATCTGAGATGGAGATAGCTACATGGATCCTTCTTGCACTATTCCCTTGTTCGTCCTAGTGTAATCTTAGGTAGGTGCCCCAAATTTCAACCTTTACTTCTTCTTCATTCTCGAAGACTAGCCTGAATTTTTTCAGCCTTTCAAGTACTATATGTAGAAGCTGATATGGTGATATGTCTGCTTGATTCTCATCAAAGACCAAGGCATTTCTCCTTTTCCATATTGACCAGATTGTCCAGGCCCTAGCTATATGAAAGGCCACCTTCTTCGTGGTGCACCATTCTAGGGGGAGGATACCCAACAACAGTTCCTTGGTTCCTAGCGGGTATTCGAAGCTATCCAGACTCCATGCCCATACTACTTGCAGCTTCTCACACTCCACCAGACAATGTTCTATGTATTCCTGTTCGGCCTCGCACAAGGGGCATACTGGGCTGACGTTGTTATCCCATTTTGCGACTAGTTGATTGACCCTTGGAACCCTGTGTATCACTTGCCAGAGGAAAACATTTATCCGTGGGGGTAGATATTTCTGCCACGCATCTCTCCATATGTTTTTAAGGTTTTCCTCCGTGACTACTATATCCCATTTGGTAGGTATTGGAAGTAAACCCTTAGGCCTCAGACTTCTGTAACTTGATTTCACAAACTTATTTGGCAAAATCGCGGGGTGCAAAACCGATGGATTTTGATCTCCTGTAGTTATAGTGTTTGGGAGTACTGTGGCCACACATTCCCATATTATTTTATCTGCGTCCTTTAAGGCAAATCGTACCTGAAATTCTGCCCAACTGGGCTAATTGTTCTCCCTTGTACCATTGAGCACAAGAATCTATTCCACAGTTTTTCCACCTCTTTACGATCCTTGCATCAGCCACCATACCTAAGGGGCCTTGTTTATTGTGCAGTACCACCAGTACCCACCATGGAGGGGAAGTCTCTGCTTCGAATTTGTTGATGTCAAGCGTAAATAGCTTTTTTATGATTTGCCAAGCCGAAATTAAACCCTTCAGGAATGGAGAAGCTTCTCTACATGGCTTAAGATAAAAAAAGAGTAACCATGGGAGTGAGACTTTGGTGGAGGGCTTACTATGCTTACATGACGCTAACAGAGCCTGGTTGATGAGGTGCATACCTGGAGACTTCACCTCTTTCTGTATGATCATCCATATGATATGTCGACCATTCCAATTCCTCCTTCTGCCTTATCTCTCTTGCACTTCCACCAAGCGATTTTGACCACTGTCCCTTCTTCATTCCCTCCCCAGACAAAGTTGCGGATTAGCCCTTCTAATTCCTGTGCCTTCTCCTTTGGGGCTAGTAAAATTGATGACGTGTAGACATTGTTAGTCCTGTGCCTCCTGGTACAGGACTATTCATGCATACGACGGACCAGGTCAAGAACAAGGATCCACAGTCAGCCACGGGTCATCCATCAAAGACTCAGCAGAAGACCAAGCAGCAGACTACGCAGTCAAAGCCTGCGTCCGTCAACAAGAGGCGCCGCTCAGACAAGTGACGGCCCGTCACCGCCCGCGTCAGCGTCAGCGTGATTCTAGGCACTTCAAGAGGCACCGCCAGCATTCCTGCAAATCAGGCCTTCTTCGAGAGTCGACACAGAGATCGGTCAGAGTGTCTATATTGGGCCAAAGGCCATTGTACTATATATATGAGTAGAGCTAGCACATGAGTTTTAGATGAGTTTTGAGTCTTGTCTCTTTTCAGTCTTCTCTCTATTGCGAGAGCTCATGTATGTTCATCATTGATATCAAGGAAGCTTATCATTTTCCTCTCATTGTTCTCTTTTGTTCTGTTTTCTTCTTCTTGTTTTCTTCTTGCAAATCCCGCGTGACATAGTCCCCCGGATTCTCCTGTTCGATCCACTGGTCCTCACAGAGGGCTGTCTTGCAGGACTTCCCGAACCCAGACCCCAAACAGACATGAGTATTGCTTAACATATGTTTTGCCACAGTAATTCGACCTGCAAGTGATAGCTTTGCCACCTTCCACCAATTTAAGTGTTTCTGAAGGCCTAGAAGTATTTCATCCCATATTTGTGCGTTAGCGATATTAATGCCCACTGGAACTCCTAATAGGTTGGAATGCTCACCCTCTGGGATTATTTTCCATGGTAGGATTGTCAAGCATGTGGGATGCGGTTCTTTCAATGGCCATTGTACTGCGCATTTTTTCCAGTTTATAAGACATCCTGAAGCTATTGAGAAGGGGGCTAGTAATTTGCCTGCACTTGACAGGTTATCTTTCTCTGCCTCTATGAATAGAAATGTGTCGTCTGCCATTCCTCATGAAGAAGAAAAAAAGGTTCACTTTGCACCTGACTTGGAGAAACTTATGCCGCATGTCATGCCTAAAGTTCGCCAAAGCATTTTGAACCTCATGCAAGCTGCTGAAGGCCGCACGTTGGCTAATGTTCATGCCACCACTAGAGCTCAACAAAGACAAGAAGCACCTTCCACGTCTCAACCTCCACGCTCTCAGACATATCCAAATATAGCTGCAGAGGTTGACCTACTCAAAGAAGTTCTTTGCTTCATTACCACGCACTCCGGCGACACGTGGATCCAGCCGAGATCCTTTTTCTCATGTGCCTACGAACTCCAAGAGGAGCTGGCAAAAATCAAAATTCCTTTAAGTTTGGCAACAATTTTGAAACTCATCCCGCTCTCAAGGACCGGTTACCACTCCCGACTTTTTTTGGTTGGGGCTGTTGCTACCTCTACACCCACGGTCCATACCACGGTGGGCAATCAACAAGTCAATCATGTTCAAATTGGCCGGTAGCGGTCAATCTCATCACGAGATAAACTCCGCAAACAAATGGGCATCAAACAACTCTATCGTGCCCCATATGACATCAAATTAGCTAATGTCCATATCACGCGACCTCAAGGTGTCACGCCTCTTCTTCACATCAACATTGGTGATCTCCGCTTCCCCTTGGAATTTGGTGTTTGGAAGGCTGGAGAAGATCCAGGTGATTATGAAATGTTGGTCGGCGACCTTTTCTCCGCCAAGCCAAGAGTATCCATTACTGGGCCACGGATCAATTAGTCATCACAGGATGGTCACCTCAATGCCACCATGGACTTGGAAACAGGCAAAATCATTTCCGTCGACAATGCGGAACCATCTCTCTCCGACACCGATTCTGAGGACGCCTAGAATATCTATCAAGTTCGAGGGCCACCTGCGGAGTGCGCCTCCGTCATCCTACCTGGAATATGCTGATCCTTGGGGAGAAATGACTCTTGATCGGGACCAGGCTGTGGGTCTGCCTTTGCTTGACCCTTACGGCTCCTTGCAATCGAATCCAACGTGTTGATCACTTTTCGGATCTTTGAACCTCCCACTGCGGCTCCTGTGATGTACACGTCATGAAGCAACCTACGCTTGATGAAACTTCGGCAACCTCTCTTCTTCACCACGCAGAGTGCCACGATCCTCGTCATGCTTCAACCTCCTCCCGCTCATATTGTCCAGGACACGGAAGTTATCCCACATATTGAGACTCCACGAAGTCGAGATTGTGGACGTAGGCAACAATCAGCCCCGTCAAGATTGCTGCAAATCTTCCGAGCACCCTATCGTAACAGGCCGTCACGCTCTTCAAAAGTTCAAACACATTTTTGCTGAGCTCTGAGACCCTTAGGGAATCAACAAAACCTTGGGGAACTCACCATTCCTACCAAATCGATGCACGTCCCGTATAGCAACGACAAGCATGTGCCGGCTCAACCCCAATTACAGTGATCGATCGCGTCAAGGCGAGAAATTGACAAACTCCTTGTCGCGGTTTGATCTATGAGGTCAAACATTCTGAATGGGTGAGCCCCATCGTCATTGCCCTCAAACACAATGGTAAGATTCGCGTTTGCGTGGACTACCGAAAACTCAATCAGGCCACGGAGCGTGACCATTTTCCACTTCCACACTCACCCCGGTTTTTGGTCCACTGTTGAAAACATCAGTTTTGGTAGGTCTACATGTCCTGTTTTCAAAGAATCCTACATGTGGATTTGTGAAGGTATGGTTTTGTTCGATAATGGTGTTCTTTTTTTGTGAAAGGACTAAAACATCCAATTGTTGTTTTGTAGTTTCTTCTATTGTGACATGTCATTTTATAATACAATCCACTGTAGGAAAGAGTACTTGAATTTCTACATGTCTAATAATTCTATTGTCACATGTCTTTATAGATGTAGGAAAGAATATTTGATTCTCTACATGTCCTATACTTCCATTCACATGTCTTTATAGTAGTACGGCCAGTACTTTATTTGCTAAGGCATTGTAGGAAAGAATACATGAATTACGCATTGTAATACGTGTAATACTTCTATTGTCACATGTCTTTATAGTAGTAGGACAGAGTACTTTATTTGCTAAGGCATTGTAGGAAAGAATACATGAATTACGACATGTGTAATACTTCTATTCTCACATGTCTTTATAGAAGTAGGAAAGAGTACTTGATTCTCTACATGTCCTATCCTTCCATATCACGGGGTCTTTATAGTGGTAGGACGTAGTACTTGATTTGCTACATGTGATGCACGTGCGATCACATGTTCTTATACTAGTATTCCATGTAACACAAGTTACTTCAACTACTTCAATTACTTAACACCTATTTTTGCATAACGTGGGCACCAACATGCCAAGGTGGCTCTAACATGCCAAGGTGGCTCCAACATGCCACCTAGGCTCCAACATGACAAAATGGCTCAAACATGCCACCTAGGCTCCAACGTGCTCAAACATGCCAACGCAGTTCCAACATGCCACCTATGCTCCAACTTGCCAAGGTGGCTCCAAATATGCCACGTGGGCTCCAACATGCCACCTAGGTCTCCAACATTCCTAGGTGGCTCAAACATGCCACATAGGCTCAAACATGCCATCTGCAGGGCTCACTTAGGCTCCAACATGCCAAGGTGGCTCCAACATGCCACCTAGGCTCCAAACATGCCAAGGTGGCTCAAACATGCCACCTAGGCTCCCAACATGCCACCTAGGCTCAAACATGCCGGTGGGCTCAAACATGCCACCTAGGCTCCAACATGCCACCTAGGCTCAAACATGCCAAGGTGGCTCAAACATGCCACGTGGGCTCCACCATGCCACCTAGCCTCCAACATGCCAAAGTGGCTCACAACATGCCACCTAGGCTTAAATATGCCAAGTTGGCTCAAACATGCCACCTAGGCTCCAACATGCCACCGTGGCTCTAACCCCGCCACCTAGGCTCAAACATGCCAATGGGCTCCAACATGCCACGTGCCAAGGTGGCTCCAACATGCCACCCAGGCTCCAACATGCTCAAACATGCCACGCTGGCCTCCAACATGCCACCTATGCTCCAACTTGCCAAGGTGGCTCAAATATGCCACGTGGGCTCCAACATGCCAAGGTGGCTCAAGCATGCCACCTACAGGCTCCAACATGCCACCTAGGCTCCTAACATGGCAAGGTGGCTCAAACATGCCACGTGGTCTCCAACATGCCACCTAGGCTCCAACATGCCAAGGTGGCTCCAACATGCCAAGGTGGCTCAAACATGCCACCTAGGCTCCAACGTGCTCAAACATGCCAAGGTGGCTCAAACATGCCACGGGGCTCCAACATGCCAAGGTGGCTCAAACATGCCACCTAGGCTCAAACATGCCAAGGTGGTTCCCACATGCCAAGGTGGCTCCAACATGCCACCTAGGCTCGAACATGAAAAGGTGGCTCCAAACATGCCACCCAGGTCGCAACATGACAAAATGGCTCAAACATGCCACCCTAGGCTCCAACGTGCTCAAACATGCCACGCGGGCTCAAACATTCCACGTATGCTCTAACTTGTCAAGGTGGCTCAAATATGCCACGTTGGCTCCAACATGCCACCTAGGCTCCAACATTCCTAGGTGTCTCAAACATGCCATCTAGGTTCCAACATGCCACCCAGCTCAAACATGCCGATTGGCTCAAACATGCCAAGGTGGGCTCAAAACATGCCACCTAGGCTCCAACATGCCAAGGTGGCTCAAACATGCCACGTGGACTCCATAATGCCACGTGGGCTCCAACATGCCAAGGTGGCTCCAACATGCCATGCGTCTCCAACATGCCAAGGTGGCTCTGCATGCCACCTAGTCTCAAGCATGCCACCCAGGGCACCCCAAGTGGTGACATGGCATGCCAAGTAAGCAAGGTCAAGTTTTGACTAGGTTAAAAAACAAAGATGTCCATCTTTGGTCTTTTTTCATTGGGTGATGTTGGCAAATTTTAGGTGACACGGCTAGATGATGGTGACATGGACCTTGGATGTCTTTGCAAACACCTACGGGCACCTCGACGACCGCCCCTTTCTTGTGAAGGGGAGTCTCCGAAAGGTAGGTATATATGCTTGGTCACATATCCCGCATTTTTCTCTTGCATTATCTTGCATCGTCATCTTTGCACATCCCGCCAAGATTTCACCTTTTTGAGACCAGATTTTTATCGTGCTTTTCTTTGTGTTTATGCTCCGGAAATTCATAATTAATGCATGGGGACAAGGGGAAAAATCCTGGTTTTCAGCCACCTGGCTTGCCAAGTGGCCCCGAGAGTATAGGAAAATCCCCCCTAGTATTTCCGGATGATTTTTAGCCCCAGCTTGGACTAGCCTGCGAGAACAAGATACTTGGGGTTCACCCCGAGGCCCCTGGTAGAAGATTGAAGTGAGAATAGCAAGACTAGGACTGCTAGGTGGTATACATGTGACCCGCGGAGAAGCAAAGCTAGCTCCACTACCTAGTAGGACCGACCCGTGGTCTCCTGGAAGGGGGTTGGCTCGGGCTTCGTCTCATGCCTGCGCTTGTGCTTCCATTGCCGGTGCATTTTCTCTTTGCGTGTGGCAGTCATGTCGCACATTATCCCCGCCAAGATTTCACCTTTTTCGAGATCCGAATTTTTTCCCGTGCTTTTCTTTGTGTTTATGCTCCGGAATTCATAATTAATGCATGGGGCAGGGAAAAATCCTGGTTTTCAGCCAGCTGGCTTGCCAAGTGGCCCCGAGAGTATAGGAAAATCCCGGTATTTCGGATGAGTTTTAGACCCTCGATTTTTGATTGGGATGGCCACCGCTGGCCTTGACAGGTTTTAGACCACGCTTTTCGATTTTGGAGCATGGAGGAGGCCCCATTGGCGATCCGACCTGCGCCAGCGTCCTCCGGAGCAGCGAAAATTACCCTAGGGGACAAGTTCCACGGCGAGTTTTCCTGGGGGATCAATCACTTACCCCTCACTAGGAGGTATTCAAAGATCCACCTCCATGCCAATTGACTACAAGTGGTAGTAAACGACCTACTTTGGCGTTTCTTGGAGAGGGGGTGGTCTTACGCCTGAAACTTGGTCCCCTAGGTAATGGGGATGTTCCTGGGTCCATTGGCGAGCCAGCCTCTTGGGTTGAGTGGGGGTCCAGCCCAGATCCTCTCGGCCCGGCTTGGATTAGCCAGCAAGAACAAGATACTTGGGGTTCACCACAGGGCCCTGGTAGAAGATTGAAGTGACAATAGGAGCACTAGGACTGCTAGGTGGTATACATGTGACCACGGAGAAGAAAAGCTAGCTCCACCGCCCGGTGGGGCGTTACCGCCGGTGGCCTCCGGGAAAGGGGTTGGCTTTCGAAGCTTCGTCTCATGCCTGCTCGCTTGTGCTTCTCTTGCTCGGTGCATTTTTCTCTTAGCGTGTGCAGCGTCATGTTGCATATCCCGCCAAGATTTCACCTTTTTCGAGACCCGGATTTTTATCTCGTGTTTTTGTGTTTATGCTCCGAAATTCATAATTAATGCATTGGGCGGGGAAAAATCCTGATTTTCAGCCAGCTGGCTTACCAAGTGGTCATGGCGTCTGAAAAATCCCGGTATTTTCAGGCAGCTTTAGACCATCAATTTTTGATTGGGATGGCCACCGCTGGCCTCCGATGGTTTAGACCACGTTTTCGATTTTGGGGCATGGAGGAGGCCCGGATTGGCGATCCGACCTTCCACATCGTCCCGAACGCCTAAATTACCCTAGAGGACAAGTTCCACTACCGCTTTTCCTGGGGATCAATCACTTACCCCCACTAGGAGGTATTCAAAGATCCACCTCCATGCCAATTGACTACAAGTGTGTGTAAACGACCCACTTTGGCGTTTCTTGGAGAGGGGTGGTCTTCCGCCTGAAAACTTGGTCTCCTAGGTAATGGGGATGTTCCGGGTCCATTGGCAGAGCCGCCTAAGTTCCCGAGTGGGGGGTCCAGGCCCCCCCGGCTTGGACTAGCCTCATGAGAACAAGATACCCAGGGGTCACCCCGAGGCCCCGGTAGAAGATCGAGTGAGAATAGCAAAGACTAGGACCCGCTAGGTGGTATACATGTGACCACGGAGAAGCAAAGCTAGCTCCACCGCCCAAGGGGACGCCATCGACCGGTGGCCTCCTAAGGGGGTTGGCTCGGAAGCTTCGCCTCATGCCTCCGCTTGGCTTCCATTGCGGTGCATTTTCTTTCGCATGTGCAGCAAAGGCATGCTGCACATCCCGCCAAGATTTCACCTTTTTTCGAGACCCAGATTTTTATCTCGTGCTTTTTTGTGTTTATGATCCGGAATTCATGATTAATGCATGGGGCGGAAAAATCATGGTTTTCAGCCGGTTGGTTTGCCAAGTGGCCCCGAGCATCTGAGGAAAATCCCTGGTGATTTCGGGTGAGCTTTTAGACCCTTTGATTTTTATTGGGATGGCCACCGCTTGGCCCCGACAGGGTTTAGACCACGTTTTTATTTTAGGGCATGGAGGAGGCCCCGGATTGGTGATCCGACCTCTCCATGTCATCCGAACGCCGAAATTACCCTAGGGGACAAGTTCCACGGCCCTCTTGATCGAGGATCATCCCCAGTATCAAATCCTACCAAACCCTAGGGTTTTGGTAGGGGTTTATCTCGAAAGGCCAAGACGAGACTAACACATCCGAAAACTTGCATGGAGTTCTGCGTGTGCTCGGGGACCATGCCCGAGAGATGGGGTCAAATCCCCCACAAAGATGCTTTTCCGGCACTCCCCTTCACTTTGGAAAGGGGCTTGTGAAGGGAGTCTCCGGAAGGTATGTTTACTGCGGAAATTTGGCTCGCCTCCCAAACCATGAGGGGTAATCCAAAGCGGGTATTCCACGCCGATCCTCGGGCCCTCACGGGTCATCGAGCATCCCCAGAATGTAAACCCTATCAAACCCTAGGGTTTGCTAGGGTTTACATCTCGAAAGGCCAAGACGGAGACTCACATCCTAAACTTTGCATGGAGTTCTCCTTGGTATGCTCTGGGGACCATGCTCCGGAGATGGGGTCGAAATCCCCCTGCGAACATGCTGATCCGCACTCCCCTTCCTTTGGAAAGGGGCTTGTGAGTTCTCCAAGATCCTTCTATTCTATCCCTTGCCAAACTCCTCTACAAAAATTTCAAAGGTTATCATATTTTTGCATAAAGTCCTAGTCACGTCACCACCATCTAGCCATGTCACCCAAAATTTGCCAACATCACCCAATGAAAAGACCAAAGATGGACATCTTTTCATTTTTGGCCTAGTCAAAACTTGGCCTTGCTTACTTGACATGCCATGTCACCACTTGGAGTGCCTAGGTGGCATGCTTGAGCCTAGGTGGCATGCCCCGAGCCACCTTGCATGTTGGAACCTAGGTGGCATGTTGGAGCCCTACGTGGCATATGGAGCCACATTGACATGTTTGAGCCTAGGGTGGCATGTTAGAGCTTAGGTGGCATGTTTGAGCCACCTTGGCATGTTAGAGCCCACGTGGCATGTTAGAGCCCACGTGGCATGTTGGAGTCCACGTGGCATGTTTGAGCCACCTTGGCATGTTGGAACCTAGGTGGCATGTTGGAACCTTTGGGACGAATCCGCTAAGGCCAATTCACTACGAATGTGTTGGACATGAGCTACTTTGGCGGGCTCAAGAAAATTCGGGCTGTCCGGGTGGTCTATCTCCCCCGAAACTTGGTCTCCCGTGGTAATGTCAATGTTTCAGTCCGCTGGCAGTCGAATCATCAAGGCCCGGGTGGGAGAGAGTTGCCCGTCCCACGACCCTCCGCAGAGGACCTTTGGGACAAACTTCTTCTAGAAGGTTTAGGGCTCCATCTTTCCGCATCAATGCCCTCCCACTACCTCATGACATTGTGCAAGATCCCGGTCCAATCGGCTGGGTATGGCCTCCTAAACGTAAACCCCAGTAATTGCTAGGTTATTGTAGGGTTGACGTTATGGAGGTCGAAGTTTTATTCAGCTTGCACTTGAGACATGGTCGGTCGAAGTCAGCAGCTTGAAAACAAAAGCAATAGAAACTGGCGAAATGGGGTTTGGATTTACCGGTATGTGCTTTCCTACCGATTGCTCCTCCCGGGCAAATGCCAATGCCTCCCTTCCGGAACCCTAGTTTCCTATCCGGCCGTTGAATTCTCCATTCAAGTAACTTGCTTCGGCGAGGCTCAAGAAAATTCAAGATCCGTCCCCGGAGAACATATCCCTCATAAAGTGTCACCGCGGCCCCCCGTAGAAACCCAAGTGTTTTGTCGTTCGGCAAAGTACAAAGGCTCGAATGGAGATTTGACTTCGCCATGTCGTCTTAAAAGCGAAATTACCCTAGGGACCAAGTTACACGGTCATTTTTGCAGCAAAGAAACACGAACCCTCTACATGGCGAGATTCCGCACCTCCGCTAAGGCCAATTCACTCTGACGTGTTGGACATGAGCTACTTTGGCGCTTAAGGGAGCGAGGGTGGTCTTACGCCCGCGAAACTTGGTCTCCGTGGTAATGCCGATGTTTCGAGTCCGCTGGCGTAGTCGATCACACGCCCGGGGGTGGGAGAATTGCTCCCGTCTCGTGGCCAAGGACCCTCTAGAGAGGACCTTTGGGACGAACTTCTTCCGAAGGTTTTAGGGCTCCCTCTTAAGGCCAATGCCCTCCACTACCTCATGACATTGTGCAAGATCCCGTCCAATCTGGATAGGTATGAGGCCTCCAAACGTAAACCCCTGCGTTGCTAGGTTATTGTAGGGTTTACGTTATGGAGGTCGAAGTTTTATTCGGCTTGCACTTGAGACATGGTCGAGAAGTCAGCTTGAAAACAAGAAGCAATAGAAACCGGCCGAAATGGGGTTTTTGATTTACCGAGGCAAGCTTTCCTACGGTTTTCTTCCCGAGGGCAAATGCCAATGCCTCCCTTGTTGGGACCGGTTTCCCTATCCAAATCGTTTAGATTCTCCATTCAAGTAACTTGCTTCGAGCAGGCTCAAGAAAATTCAAGATCTGTCCGGGAGAACATATCCCTCCGCAAAGTGTCCTGCAGTCGACCGTGTAGAAACCCAAGTTCGGGCAGTACAAAGGCTCCGGAATGGACTTCTTTGATACGTGGTCGACTTCTTTGATAACTAGGTGGACCATTTCTAAACATGCATGGGGAGCTATGAGAACTGAAATAATAGAGTTTCGATCTAGTCGCCAATTCGAGTGACCCCAAACAATTTTGCTACTGCATAAGGCGCTCTACACTTTTAATTGCAAAACTAGGAGGAGAATAAGCCATTCTTGCAATTTCTACTGCCTTGTGTTTTCAACAGCAGCTGCTCGACCATGTCCCAAGTGCAACGGACCAAAGCCCGACCTCCATAACGTAAACCCTACAATAACCTAGCAAGGCACAGGGTTTACGTGCCATATCCCCACTCGGAGTGCCTAGATGGCATGCTTGAGCCTAGGTGCCATGCCTGACCCACATTGGCATGTTAGAGAACTTGACATGTTGGAGCGTATTTGGCATGTTGGAGCCGATGTGGCATGCTTGACCCTAGGTGGCATGTTAGAGCCTAGGTGGCATGGTGGAGCCACGCTATTATTATTAGAGCCTACGTGGCATGTTGTTACATAGGTGTAATTTAGAATGGTAGGCGAATCTTAGGTATTCGAGATTAGTTATGTTGGCGAATTTTAATTTCTAGTTATAGAAAGCTAGGCGAGTCTTGATCATTGTTATTTAGCCTTGCAAGTGGAAACCGCTTGTATCTCCCGAAAGTGAAATTTAACTTTCGAGAATAATGACTACATACTTAAATGTAGACCATACATCATGTACCCCTAACCTTGTCGATGATTTTATTTTTCCCATATCAAGATTAGTGCAAGAACCGAGTCCGGATGAAACTTATAAGGAAGATATGGATCTAGGGTAGTTGGTACTTCGGTTGGCAATGACATCCCAAGGTAGAAACTAGGCCTCGATTATATCAATGCATGGGCTACTACCTAGGCTCCAACATGCTCAAACATGCCATGCGGGCTCTAACATGCCACCTATGCTCCAACTTGCCAAGGTGGCTCAAACATGCCACGTGGGCTCCAACATGCCAATTTGGCTCAAGCATGCCATGCAGGCTCTAACATGCCAAGGTGGCTCAAACATGCCACGTGGGCTCCAACATGCCAATTTGGCTCAAGCATGCCAAGCAAGCTCTAACATGCCAAGGTGGCTCAAACATGCCACGTGGTCTCCAAACATGCCACCTAGGGCTCCAACATGCCAAGGTGGCTCCAACATGCCAAGGTGGCTCAAACATGCCACCTAGGTGAACGGTTAACGTGGTTCAAACATGCCAAGGTGGCTCCAACATGCCACCTAGGCTCAAACATTCCAAGGTGGCTCAAACATGCCACCTAGGCTCCAACATGCCACGTACGCTCAAACATGCCAAGGTGGCTCAAACATGCCACCTATGCTCAAACATGTTGGAGCCTAGATGCCATGTCACCCAAAATTTGCCAACGTCACCCCATGAAAAACCAAAGATGTACATCTTTTCATTAATGGCCTAGTCAAAACTTGACATTGCTTACTTGGCATGCCATGTCACCAACTGGAGGGCCACATCATTTTTTTTCCATGCCCTTTGTCGGTGTCACATGTGGAACGACATCAAGATTCCATTATAAACATTTATTACCTATGGATTTGTAGACCTAACTTTGTAAAGAATGTTTCTATGGTTATCCAAAGAATCATTCTAGAAGTACAAAGGACCAAGGATTGATCATATCATGGCCCACAAGTTTACCTTATGATATATGGCGCCAAGTAAAAAATGCTAGAAATGCATATGTAGCATTTCCAAACTCTAGGCACCTAAAAGAAAATGCATTGATATTACCCATGAAAACTTGTCATAAGATTTTGATGTCTTGACTTACCCATAGGAAAACACCGACTTTGATAACGGGCTTTTGACGAGAGATTTTCAATTTCAACCCCAAAATCCCAACACTCATTGAGAATGAACAATATGTTCCAGCCATATTATTGGCTATGGCCATATGGCTTGTTGAAGATTGGCAGGAAGTAGATGGAAGTAGTTAGGTTGAAAACTAAAATTGAGAATTAAAATGTGTGGTGGAAAAATGCCCCATCAAATATCAAATGTGAGAATAACGGTTCAGATTTGATGAAGATAAACGGCCCAGATGGTGATCTTGGTACTGTCATCTTATTGGCTCTGTTTTTAACGCTTGATTCATGACGACAATAGAGATGGACGTCAAGATCGCGATCCTAGCCCTATGATTTTATTGGCTACAAAATAAAGGGCTGAGATTAATGGATAAGATTCTTATCCAACCATTGCTTTCTTTCTCCCGCTTTGAAAGATCTTTCTCCAGTATGGCTATGGTTCCAACTATGGGCGATCCGGATGGCTATGGTTCCAAATATGGCAATTTCACGCGAGCATTTCCGTAAGCATTTTACTTCTCAAGCCTTTGAAGTTTCTTCATGGCCGGCTCTGCTGACTCTGTGCGCCATCGCCTTCATTTTTCTACAACTTCTTCAAATCCGGTTGCCTCGTCTTTCCGCGAGGTGTAGAATGCTCAAAACTTGACAAATCTGCGGAGCTTTTCTTGCCTGGATGGGGCAAAGCGGAGGCCTTCTTGGGAGCTCCATTTGAGAAATCAGGAGAAAATTTGATCCCAGCTACTCTTTTGCGCTTAGGGTTTCAAGCACCTAGGGCATCTTGACATCGCCGCTTTCTTACCAGAAACAAAGATCTAGAGGTTCTTTTTTTCGCTTATTTTCTATGCACAAAGACGGATCTAAGAAGTTTTTGCATGATAGGTTTGGTCGGGCCATCCTGGCATTAGGTGGGTCTGGTTAGGTACAGAAAGTGATTGAAGGAACTATGGCTGGTTAGGTATAGAGCCGAGTTGAAAAATATAGCGGCAATTATGGCGAGGCGGCGATGGCGTAGATTTTTGAATCTTACGTATCGGTTAATTATTATTGTATTTAATTTCTGGGTAAAAGCTCAAAATCTCAAGCAATAGGCCTCTTAATGGAGCTTGGAGCTTGCCACTCGACCCTTGGTTTCAAATCCCATAACAATGGCAGTCTGCAGGCGAGTACATCATACCTTGAACCTTTCAACGTTTCATGTCTTTTTGCTTGGATAATGCGGCCCGAATAAAATGGATCCGAATATTTGTTACAAGATGATTTTGTTGGCTCTGTGCTGGTGAGTTTACAAAGCAGTCCGATATTGATTTAATGTTGGTTTCTTCTTGAGGCGGGATAGCCATCGCTTTGAACTTGGCTTTTAACATGAGAAGCCGATCTGGTGCTTGAAGTGTAAAATGGAATGTAAACATCATTTGGAATTGGAATGTAATCTCGGTTTCAATTGTTAAATATTAAAGATATGAAGTTCTTGTATTGTAAATATAAAAGTAATTTTAATTGATTGTTTACTATAGTTTTAGTTTTATAAGTGTCCACTCTTGTACCATTGGAACTTAACACAAGAACTTATGATAAAAAATTTGCCAACCTTAGATATGTGGCATAAAATAAAGAACGTTTGTGGAATCAAGCACTTAGAAATAATGGTCAAAAACAATACTCGATTCCCAAAAAAAATTCATACCGAAAAAAATAAAATATGATTATATTGGCTTTAAATTGTGATTTGTATTAATTTTTATTTGAGTGTGCCAAAATGTCAATGTTTGATTGGTTATTAGATATTAAAAACAATGCATTGTTTTACTTGTGACATTGTTTCTCAGAAAACAACACATTGTTTTACTTGTAATATTGTTTCTCTGGCGTGTAGTATTGCTTTATCTACATGTCAATTTTTTTTCTAATTATGTGGTTTTTAAAATTTTGATCCAAAAACAACGCTAGAAATGAAAGGCCATGTGTGGTTTTTTTTTTTCCCGCAAAAACAACATTTGAAAACAACTATTTTAAAAAATGATGCGTCTACTTTCTACTTTCTACATGTCACATTGAGGAAAACAACATTTGAAAACAAATTGTTTTTTTATACAAAACATGTGGATTTCTTGAAAATTATGTATATTTTTTTGGGAAAACAATGTCAACTTAAAAAAACTACAAATAGAGAAAAAAAAACACACAAATGGAAAAGAGAAAAACAACTCCCGGGGGATGCACTTATACAAAAGGGGGTATGCCATGTGCGTGCAGAGGGTGACCAAAAACACCCCTGTATACGGTTTTTTGAAAGGCAAATTTGACCCCTTCCATACAAAACTTACTCCAAGTAGTGGTCAAAAACCCCCCTAACTCCGCCGTATACGTGTGGAAATGGGTCGAAAAAACCCCCCTCCAAGTCACTCAGGCACATTGTATGGCACCCAAAAGTTAATCCCCCTTGAAACAACTGTCCTTTTTAGTTTTCCACGTGTACTAATATTCGAACCTACATGTGCTATTTACAAGACAAACAACGCGTGGCTACTCCAAAACAATAAATCAGAAGGAAAAAAATACACGTTGACAAAAAAATCACAAAAACTACGTCAATTTTTTCTATGCGTGGTTTTTTTCTGCCAAAAGACCACCGTGGGATTTTTTGCCAAAAAACCACTGTCTCTTTGTGCAAATCGGGATAAACAGGCCCACGTGGACTTTTGGGGGCCATTTTGGTGTTGTTTTTGGCATAAAACAACACTTCATTGCAACTAAAACCACTTTGTGGACCAAAATTCGGGGTCGGTGTTCCTTCACCACCGGGTTCGGAAGAGGTTCTTTGGACATGAGATGTACTCCTTCATGGATGGTTTTTTCGCTACAATCGGATCTCAATCAAAGAATCCGATCAACTCAAGACTACTTTCACCACCCCTGTGAAGCACTTTTGCCTACAAGGTGGTTCCTTTTGGATTATCAAACTCTCCATCAACGTTTCAACGCATCATGCTCTCGGTTTTCATGATTTTATGAAGGAAAATCCCTTTTGCAAATTTTTCAAGATGACTTCTCACGCCCTCTGATTCCATGGTCGACCATTTGGATAAATTGGAACTTCGTCTTTTCGAAATGTGATGAGTCCCATTAGTCTCAATCGAAAAATGCACCTTTTCGTCATTTCGGTGTTGTTGGGACCACGTTGTCGTATCGGTATCACCACGGATCTGCCAAAATCGGTTGTTGTGCTCAAGGCTCAAGCACCGGCCAATATCAGGAGACACGCTCTTTCACGGGTAAGGTCAATTATTACTCTACCTTCATTCACGGACTGCGACCATTCGCGGATCCCATTCATAAACTCACGGGTGATGAATCCACAGGGCTTGGAATTCCCAGCGGATCTTTTACTTTCCAACAGTTGAAGCTCTTGCTTACTTTCGGGCCCGGTTCTTGTTCCTCCTCAATGGGACAAGCCTTTCACCGTCCATGTAGATGTCTCCGGCGTTTGCTATTGGAGCTGTTCTTTCTCAAAGCATATGATGCGCTGCGACAAACCAAACATATACACCGGCCGGAACTCAATTACTGGCTGAAGAACTACTTCTACCAGGCGAGAAGCCTTGGGTTTAATTTTTTCAGTCCAACGCTTAGTCACTATCTTTTGGTGTCGGATCAAATTCTTTGTTGACCACCGGGCACTTCTTTATTTGATCAACAAATCCACGCCCATGGGCGCATTGCTTTCGTTGGGTCCTCCTTACGCAGAATTTGCACCTTTGAAATTGTTCACAAAGGCGAGCCAAATCTCATGTTGTCGGATTATCTTTCCGCATCCACCGAGGATGATCCCTCCACTTTGGAGTCTCGGGCGCGCTTTTCGGCGCTCAACTCTTTCGGTCACGGCAACACCTCATTGGTTCCATGACTTTTTAGCGGTATCTCCTCCGCGGGCTCTTCCACGAGGGGGCCACGCTCTCTCGATAAAGCCAATCCGTCGACATCAATTTCTCCGCGGTCCGTGACTACACCATGGTTGCGGGGCCATCTTTACAAAAGGGTAAAGGATACCATCCTTCGACGGCGTGTTCTCCCTCATGAGGTCCCGGATATTGTTAGAAGCCCATGAAGGGGGCTCGGTGGTGGTCATTTTCATGGTGACACCACGGCGCACAAAATCCTTCTTCTTTGGTTATTTTTGGCCACAGCTTTTCAAAGGCAGCTCCATGCGCCCGCGTGTGATGCTTGTCGGTGTGGGAAAATATGACCGTCAGCTCTTCCATTGGCCTTGGTCGCCGGCCCTCCCAGCCGACAAATGGGGGATGGATTTTGTGGACCCATTGATCGCTGCGCGGCACACCGTGCCAGCTACATTCTGGTTCTCAGCGACTCACGGCTGCAAATGGGAAGAAGCTGCGCTTCCGGACAACGGCGGCCAGCCGGTAAGGTCATCTATCAACAAATCATCCGCGTTTTGGGCTTGCGGGCCGATTGATTAGCGGTGTCCATTTATCAATCATACCATCAAAGGCTGGGATTATCTCGCATACATCATCATCGAGCACACCTTACTATCCTCGGGGAAGCGGTTTGGCTAAGAAAAACACCAACAAAACTTCGGTCACCAGTTCTCAAAAAAATTGTGGCGGCTTCTCCACCGGTAGGCAAACCAAGCTTCCCTCTTTGTTCTTTGGGCTTACAATACTTGTTTCAAAATAGCTACGGTCACACTCCTTTCAAATTGGTTTATGGTCAAGAAGCTCTCATGCCTTTTGAGTTCATTCTCCCAACTCTCCGTTTTCAATCAAGCACGCCCATAATCCCATAGCGCACTCCAAGAAAGGGTTTATCAATTGGAGCAGTTGGATGAACTTAGGCATGATGCTTATGTTCGTGTTCTTCATGGACAACGGTTCGCGAAAATCATTGCATGACAAAAGACTTAAGACACAAAAACATTCAAAGAAGGAGATTTGGTTCTTCTTTATGATTCTCGGTACAAAAATTTTTCGGGTAAGCTAAAGTTTGATGGCGGCCCTTATCAAATTGTTCAAGTGGTGCAACCCAGTACGTTTTCCAGTGGTGGCCGAGTTAGATGGAACTCCATTACCTACAACTGGTTAATGGCTTTCGCCTCAAAACCTTTCATACCACGTAGTGAAAATCAACAAACAGATCTTTGTTCCGGACACAAACACAAATGAGGATAGTGATTAAATGTTGGATATTTATATTATAGGTGGAATTTTTTTTACAAAATGTGGGCACTGACCAAATTCTTTCGCTATGGGCACCGCCTATATACAAAAAACGGACTCGAGCTCTATCTACTAAGTCCTAAAAGAAAAACCCTCTACTCGGGTTGGAGCGGAGGTGATCTGCAGGATGTGGTACCGGTTATTGCTCGGGGTCCCGCGGCGTGCGAATCACCTCCATCCCGTTGGTGTGGGGATCGGCGATGCTCAGCCATGTCGGCACACCACCGTCCATAGCAATGCCACGATTGTGGCACCGAAGGTCCGAACCAGTCCATTTTGCACGTAATCCACTCCAAACGGTTGGAAGGCATAGTGCATTTGTCATGCTAAACCAAATAGGCATATTTCGCGGCGCCATGGGGTGTCTCCGCTTCAACCTCTGCTTCTCTTATATAGCCGGGAACTCCACATTCGGCGTGGACCAATCAAAAATTTTGCAAGCGTGGATTTTGCAATGCAAAATTTTGTTACCCAAATGGGGAATCTTTTCTCCTTGCATATCTAGCCATGGTACCTTCCACACATTCGTTTTAATGATATCCCACTTCGAGTTGCCAGCATTAAATGCCATTCCTTCTTTTCACGCCTGGTGAACATTAATGTGTGTCCTTTGGCCACACCGTCACATCCATCATTCTCTCATGCCTCATCTCCACCGTTCATTGCTTCTCCACTTTGTTGTTTGGGGACTTAGCCAAATTTTTGCCTCTCAATCGCCTCCTTGGCATCTTTCGACACTGGCACCATCCACGGTTTGCAATAGCCCTCATCATGCCCGCTTGCCATTTGCCCGCGCCCTAAACCTTTTCGTCTCTGCTTAGCCGTCTTATCTCCGCTCGCCCTTTGCATCACCGGATTTCTTTTCAGCAGCTCTTTGCCATGGCTGCACCAAAATTTCCTACCCTTCAAGCTCTCTCCCGGGGAACCTCTTTTTTAATGGGTCTCTTTCTTGGCGCCCACTTTCCGTGAAGCCCTTGTTGGCCCGAAGTCGGAAGTCGTGAGAAACGCCGAAGCTTTATGAATTTTCACAAATGGAACTTCCTCGACTCCAAATCCGTACCAGTTGAAGCGGTTCACTCACATCGTCAACAGCCGCATGGATACACTACAGTGGTCGATGGCACCACCATTTTCGCTGACCCGCACCTAATTTCTGAGGTATTCCATATCCCTTTGCAAACCCTTGTTTATCTTGATCTGCCATCCCCGGATCTAGATGTCACTGAGTTTGGTGCTCCTGCTTATCAAGCAAACGTGCATCGCGACAAATATTGACAAGCCCCATGAAACTTTGTTAAGTTTACGTAGGCGTAAGTTCATGAATATTCTATTAAGAACACCCATATCAATAAGCCTTTCTATAATATGGTGATCAACGCTACTCGCTCAACCACCACATTGATTGGCCCCAATTGTTGTTCTCACCGTCTTCTCCAAAGTTGATCGTCTTGGACTGCCACTTCTATCGTGAAGTTTCCGTGGGAGGCCATCTTCAAGCCCTCATCTGTCATTACTTTCCTCCCTCACCTCCTCATTCTCATGCTTCTACTCAGCGGTCCTTTCATTTCCCTTCCTCAAAATCAACCGGTTGGCACTTCAGCCCTTCTTCTTACGGTCATGTCGGCATAACACCACATGTCCCTTTGTCTCCTCTTCCTCTCTGACCGAGGCCCCTCCGGTTCTCCTCATGTCTCACAAGCGTCACAAAACCGCGGCAACGGCGGGGCCCCTCGCCTCGCACCCTCGCCGACTTTTGTATCAATATCGGGATGGATGCTCAAGGCTGCTTTGCTCTCAAGTTACAAGAGTCCCGGGAAGCTCTCATGGTGGGGGTTCAAGCGACCTGGAGGCCTCGGGCCAGTTCGGCCGAGACCCAACAATGCTACCCGCCAAGTTCATACTCACGGAGACCAGCTTCAAGCTAAACCGCGAGGTTTTTCAGGGCCATTGAGGGATCTTAAAGCTGCCCAAACTTCGAGAATAGATGCAGCGCCGATCCGGTGGGCTCAATTCTGTTGACCACCATTCGGGAATTGCTCCGGACGAGTCAAGGCAAGAGAGACTCTCTTGGTTGACAAGGATAAAAACATTACCAAAAGCCCGGACCTGGCCTCTGAGCTCTCGGCATTACAACACTCAAGCTCAAGACCTTCACGGTGTGGCGCTCAAATTGCCTCTTTGGGCTTTCGGTTTTCCCGCTTGAGACCTCTCGGCTCACATCTCTCAAGATGCATTGCGCAGGCTCCGAAAAAAAGTTCTTGATGGCGCGAGATTGCGGACTCAGACTCCATGTTCACGGGCAATCCTCCTCCCATGTCACAACTTCACCGGTCGGGTTTGACCAGTCCATGCCGATCGAAGGAGAACCGGATCGTGACCTCGAACAACGACTACTGACAAGCTATTCGATCTGGCGATGAGGCTCGGACCAAACTTGAAGGCTATGTTACCATTGCTCTCAACCCGCACTTTGTTGATTTCCCTATTCCTTCCGGTTATCCGGATTATGTGGTTGCTCACCGCCACCTCTTTCTTCGAAGTGGCATCACGGTGATGGTCCGGGTTTGATGTTCCCCTGCGCTTCGCCAATTTTCTTGGGATCTGGCCGGACAACTACGTTTGAAGACAAAGGTTTATTACGTGCCCTTTTAGTCTTTGATCTCATTCCTTTGTGGACGATCCTGGATATGATCACCTTTCGAGTTGTTCATAATGGCGTACATTTTTTCATGATTTCTATCATTTACGGGACAAATTTCGAGATGGGCCACATCGGAACTTTCGGGGTGATCCCACACTTCAATGGTTGCTTTTGGATAACAACCCCTATGCCGTACGATCATGATCGACACATGCTCTTCATCAAGGTACATGCTGAGCTTGCTCATCATTTGCCTCTCGGGCAAGGCTATGCAAAGATAAGGAAGTATCTGGGACATCCAGGATCTTCCCTTTGCACAAGTTTATATGCGACACCTGGCTGGTTACAATCAGCTACGTGCTCTTCTGGATAGCAAGGCAGTCCCCCCGGGTTGGGATAGCCCTCCCTGTAAACTCTCGGCTCCCGCTTCGTTTGGGACCATTGGTGCAAAACTCTTGATCCGCCCTTGTCCGTGAATTCAGGGGCTTGAGGCTCGGCAATACCAGCCGGGGCATGGTCCCCTCCCTATGCTTCCACGGTGTCCCTCCACCCCGGGTTCCTCACCTCGATTGGCGTCTTCCCTTTTGGACCAAGGTCATGGATGGCCATCTTTGGATGGACTCCGCCTCGGATCTCGGCCGGATCTCGGGTGGGATCCCGTTTTGTTCGCCGCTCCAATTGGGAGGATGGTGCCACCCTTGATAACACTACAAATTGGATCTATATTGCCAATGAGCATGGTTGGCAGCCCACTGCGGGATGCTTTCTTCATGGTCTTGACACCTTCTTGCGAATCTTTGCCACCTCACCCGGTCGCCCGATCCGCAGGCAAAGTGGTTTTACGTCTTTGCTCTCAAATGCATCTGGCCAGCTCTTTAAATCGGCGGCGTCCCATCTTTCCACTTTGCAATCCGAATGCCGGCATCGGTGCTTCGTCTCGGTTCCTACCTCCTCATGGAGTGCGGTTTGTTTCTTAAAAGCCCATCTTTGCCCTTGAAGACATGGTGTAAATCTCATTTTCTCGTGATCTTTGATCACGCCCTTGGGCTCAACACTCCTCTGCTCTTCAAATCGCCCGGGATCTCATTGGCACTTACCATAATGGTGCGTGCTCACTCAGTGAGGATCACTTTTCGGTGATGGCTTCAGCCCTCGAAACACTTCCTCCCTTTCTTCACCACGAGTGTCGTTTGGTGGGGGTGTTAGTCTGTGCCTCACAGTACGGGGACTATTCATCATCTGACGGACCCGGGTCAAGAACAAGGATCCCGATCGATTCGACCCGCGGGTCAGCCACCAAAGACTTCGGCGAAGACCAAGCGAACCCTTGATCAAAGCTGCGTCCCGATCAACAAAAGGCCCTTCAGGACAAGTGGCGGACCGTCACGCCAGCGTCGGCGTCCGTGATTCTAGGCACTTCAAGAGGCACCGCCGGCATTCACCTGCAAATCGGGCCTTCTTCGGGAGTCGACGCAGAGATCGGTCGAGTGTCTATATTGGGCCAAAGGCCATTTGTACTATATATATGAGTAGAGCTAGCACATGAGTTTTAGATGAGTTTTGAGTCTTGTCTCTTTTTAGGTCTTCTCTCTATTGAGAGCTCATGTATGTTCATCATTGATATCAAGGAAGCTTATCATTTTCCTCTCATTGTTCTCTTTTGTTCTGTTTTCTTCTTCTTGTTTTCTTCTTGCAAATCCCGCGTGACATAGTCCCCCGATTCTCCTGTTCGATCCACTGGTCCTCACAGAGGGCTGTCTTGCGAGAGTTCGAACCTGACCCCAAAGCGGACATGAGTATTGCTTAACATATGTTTTGCCCGCGGTAATTACCCTGCAAGTGATAGCTTTGCCACCTTCCACCAATTTAAGTGTTTCTGAAGGCCTAGAAGTATTTCATCCCATATTTGTGCGTTAGCGATATTAATGCCCACTGGAACTCCTAATAGGTTGGAATGCTCACCCTCTGGGATTATTTTCCATGGTAGGATTGTCAAGCATGTGGGATGCGGTTCTTTCAATGGCCATTGTACTGCGCATTTTTTCCAGTTTATAAGACATCCTGAAGCTATTGAGAAGGGGGCTAGTAATTTGCCTGCACTTGACGGTTATCTTCCTCTGCCTCTATGAATAGAAATGTGTTAGCCGATGCATATTGGTTACATATTTGTTGAGAGCCATCCAAAGATTTCAGTCCACGAATCATATCGTCTGCAGAGGCTTGCCGCGAATATTTGTGAAAGTGCTTACTGGCTGCGATATTGAAGAGGAATGGGGCTAAGGGGCACCCTTGCGATGCCCTCTTTTATTTCAAATATTGGAGAGGGTTCACCTTGGAATAGGGGGTGAGGCTCCAGCCCCGATCGCAGAAGTTTCATGACCCCTTCGTAAAAATATTTCCACAACCCGGCTTTTGAGCATCATTTTATCACGAGAAAACTCCATCGATCTTCATAAGCTTTGGTAAAGTCTAGCTTTAGATAGGCCACCTTTTTGTCTTGTTTTTCTAGCCCGGTCTGGTAAACCTTCAAATCTTTAGCTTACGACATTGCTCAAGATACTCTGCTGTGCGAAGGGATTGTGAGATGCCTTGACTAGAATTGGCTTAATCTTCTCGCCATAGCCTTAGCTATGATTTTATATAAAGCGGATAAAAGTGTGATGGGCCTCAATGGATTTGATTGTGCTTGGCTCCTTACTCTTGGGAACGGGGCAATGCATCCCGTGTTCAATCTTGGATTTAGATTTTCAGCTTGCATAAAGTGCATTGTATGTAGAGAAGATATCATCCTTGACCCATTCCCAATTGCATTGATAGAATTCTATGGGAATTCCATTTATACAGGACATTTATTTTTAGCCATAAAAAAGGTGGCCTTTTGAAGGTCCTCAACAGAGAGGGGAAGATTTAATATGTCTTCTTTGGCTAGAATTCATTATAGGTGAGACTTTTGAAACCACCAGCTCTTGAAGGTCTCTTGAAATGGTAAAAGTTGTGTTCTCCAAAGAAAGCATTGAAATGGTTATATAGATACCTTTTGAGATCTTAAGGGGATTTGAGAATCGGTAGTCGTTTTGAGTGATGGATGATAGTGTGGAAGATCTCTTCTTCTCTTTGGCTGTCTTGAAGAAGAACTTTGTGCAT
Organism: Isoetes taiwanensis; assembly: GCA_021234155.1. Lineage (NCBI taxonomy): Eukaryota > Viridiplantae > Streptophyta > Lycopodiopsida > Isoetales > Isoetaceae > Isoetes > Isoetes taiwanensis. The sequence continues at coordinate 25,080,667 of JAJEKV010000002.1, read as the reverse complement.
TTATCAGCTTCTTTTAGCCACGTCAATCCTGCTTTACATCTGTTTTCAGCTATCTTGACCTCTTCTAGTGTCTTTATCTGTTCTATTATCCTATTCTCCTCCATCCCATCATTGGGGCCCAATGCTCTAAGTGAGAGGAGTTGGCCATAAAGAAAATCCAGTTCTTCCCTTTCTTTTTGCACTTTAGCTCTACCCCAACTTTTGGCATAATTTTTGATATTTGAAAGAGTTGTTATCATAGTTTCCATACCAGATCCCGTTCTAAAAGCCGATTGCCATATACTTTTGCAGGTCTCCATAAAATTTGGGTCTTTCAAGTATCTGGTATTTAATTTGAATACTGTTTTAGAAGTTCTAAACTGATACTTCTTAGTAGATATCACTTGTGAATTATGATCGGATATAGCATTTTTTAATTGGTTGGACCTTTGGAGGTTTGGGAGGATGGAGAAAGCCACGTCATTCATATGGCATCTATCGTGTCTTGCATACGTCCTCCCTGTTCCCAGCCATCCATTACACCATGTAAATCCCTTATCTCCGTCCAGCTCCATAAAGCCCATATCCTCTAACAATTTACACCACTGAGGTTTCTCAAATCCGTGTACAATTTCTGAAGACATCCCTTGTCTATCCTCAGCTGCCTCCACCATATTGAAATCCCCTGCCATAAGCCACGCTACCTGACTTCCAAAGCTTTTCAATCTATGTCTGAGAGTAGCCCATAAAGCACCTCTATCCCTGGGGTTGTTATGGGCATAAATATTCACCAATCCCCATATTCTACATTCGTGTTGCCATAGAATTATAGCCCATCTACCAAACCTGTCTACCTGAGAATCACATACTTTTACGTCCTTCTTCCAGGCGATCAGAGTGCCTGCACTAGAGGTATCTTTTACTGCAGCAATACCCATTAGAGGAAAAATGAGATCACATTTTGTCCCATTAAGGGATGCTTAAAATGCCATGTCAGCTTTTTAAACTGTCCAATAAGAGAAGAGCTCAGTATATCTCATTCCAGTATTATGTGGCAGCCTGTAATTAATGCAGCTGCAACTAACTTCTGTAGTATCATTTTTTCATTGTAACTTTTGATACAGAACTCCGATTCAAAAACTTTTTGTAGCAATGAGTTCGTCTTCACAAGATCTATCTAGTGATAACCCATTCATATAGCTTTTACGATATAAATATATAAGAAATAAGCAAAAAATCATATTTTTTTAAGGTTAATGCATATGAACATATTGAAATACATCATAACCATGTATCATTGGAAAGATCTTTTCATTCCGCATCTAATGCAACAAACGCCGCAACATTTTGACAAGCGGATCAAAAGTTATAGGGGAAAAACGACAGCAATGAAGTTGTTGGTGCTGCATTAATTGCAGTTAATAGAGGGTAGCCATTCCATTGGAGGGTTCTTATGGGGATAAAATGAGATCTCAAATTTCCTCTAATGCACGTATTCTTTACCTATTGTGTTGAACAATGCATGTATCTCCCCCTGTTTACACTTATGCTCCTGCAGGCATATTATGTCTGGATTTATCTCCTTGATTGCATTTGATAATCTGCTTTTCTTGTATTCCGAGGATTTTACTCCCCTGATATTCCAGCTAAGGATCTTATAATTCATGGGACAATGTTTGGAGACCCTTTCTTCCTTTTCATGTTGCCCATCCCATCTGTATCGATTACTTCTGCCTTTTTATTTTTTTTTCCCTATTACACTAGGCGAGTCCTCATGCACCCCATGGGAGGGCACTCTCTATAGCAGCCAACTCACCACATACTACCATTTCTCCTCGATTTCCTTTCACCTTATCTGGCGATGCCTCCTCTGAAATCAATACTTCTTTAATGTATTGAGAGAAAGGATTGTTTACCTCAGAGACAAAATGAGTGCTGAGAGACATCTGAGGAGGGGACTTTGGGCGAGGCCCTCCACTCTTTCGAGCGATATTTCTGGTTCTCCCTTTTTGCCTGGCGCCTCCCACTTCCCAAGTTTGGCCTTCTGTTTTTGGCGAGCCCTCTACAATTGTAGAGATGATGGGCAAAAAAAATTCACACAGCCTTGCAGATCTGTTTCACCAATGGAAGTTTTACATATGGAAGAAGCATCCATGGAAGAGTCACATATGGAAGAAGCAGTAACAGAAGCAAAAGAGAAAGAGCTGGAAGAAAATGAAAAACTAGCAGAAACGAAGCACAAATCCGTAGGATTGGGAGGCGCTATAATGAAAGAGAAACGGAGTACAGAGAGCATCACAAAAGGGGGGATATATCTCACCAAAGCATAGAGGCTAAAAAACTGTCTCCACAAACTACCGATACTACAAAAACTTCAACTGAAGAAGGGCATAACAATACTGCAAATCTAGACTCAGCGAGCGGCGCTGCAAGGAGTAATGCAAGGGAGGCTTGGAAAAACAACGACACTATAGCAAGGATTAACAAGCCTAGATTTTCAGAGTGGATAAAGAATAATGTACCAACAGAGACAGCCAGGAGTTTGAGAGTAGATGCAGCACTTAAACTAGTAGAAGCAAGTTTTGCCCAAGATCCTGGGCAAACTAAATAAAGGCCATCCTGAAAAAAATGGAACGGAAAGTGTTGGGAACATGGAAGTAGATGTGGAGGATAACTTTCCAATAGCAGAGATAGATCATGGTACGCATGTAAAAGTGGTGGAGAACTTGGTATCACGAGCAGTTATTGGATCTGGGAAAAAATTAAGCATGCTATTTATTTTTTCATAAAAAATAGTTTGGCTATTTTTCAACATCTTGCAGTATTTTATGAAACATATTTGGCTAAAGTTATTATTATCACTACATTTATATGTATTTGGACTTGGCGAAACTTTTAAATTAAATATTGCTTAAAATTTCAATTTGTTTTTTTTTTCCGAACTAGAAAAAGCAAAAAATGTAAATTCAGTAGCTTTAGACATATTGCACTAGAATTACAAATAATAATCAACAATCATGGAACATAAGCTCATATAAAAAAACTTAACAGAAACTCACAACATAGTTTATAACATCCAAATACAACGACACCCTTCTATATATGGTGATCAAATTGCACTTATCTCTAACCTTTAAAGGAAGATGTTATTTCAGGCATCTAGATGGGTATTGGCCATCTTTTACAAAAAAAATAAAATTGAAGATGCATATGTGATATATGTAATAGAACCTTTTAGTCCGAAAAACTATCAGTGATGATGGTAGGTGGGGATGTGTAAAAATCTTTAAATATTTGGCTATTAATAATTTAATATATAAATATTGTAATATAAAGAAAGGCTAATCCCTTTTTCTTTAAGAAAAAGGGGAAAAATAGTTTGGCTAATCCTAAAAAAATAATAGAATACTTATTTTAAATATGGCTATTTTTTAATTTTTTAAAGAAAATCTTCCTTCATAAAATTCGCCACAAAAATTACCTAGACCCCCTAAAAAATTGCCATTTGGCTATTAATAGCCACTAATTTTTTCTATGTATTGGATTCTTTACAGGAGGATTCCTGGACTTCCGAAAACTAGAATTTTGGTTGTCATCTCACTTGAAAAGGTTAGGTTTGCCTCAGCATGAATCTTTAAAGGCACTAGGGGGCAACTTCTTCCTCATATATTCCAAAGTGAAGACGCAGTAGATAAGATGGTTGCTCGCGCAGCGGACACTTTTATGGGGGAATACATCTTATATCAATACTATTCTCCTGGATTCTCCCCCCATCAAATATCAGCAATCAAAATCCATGCTGGCTGGAGATTGAACACCTACCTCCAGACATGCTGATACCCCAGTTTTTAAAGGTCATTGCTAACACAATAGGTGCTTATATCTCACACTCTATAGCCAGAAGGCCAAGGATTTGTGTAGCCATTCCAGCAAAGGCGAGCATACCCAAAGGCGTGATAGTTAAGAGTGGCAATTGCTCTTTCAAATAGTTAAGAGTGGCAATTGCTCTTTCAAATTTCCTTTGAAATTGACCAACAAGTGGGAAATATACAGAATGTTCCCAGATCTAAAAATTGAAGGGCTGGAAGAGAACCCTCAGGCAAGCTCTAAGGAAGAGATAAGTCCTCAACATCAAGCACAGAGCGATAATCCCAAACATCCCCCCACAAGTGCTGGGACCCCAAAGAGCTACCCCATTACTCCTGCAACATCCACCCCAGGTGCTCCAAGTTGGGGTGCAGAAACACCTAACACTAGCAACGTGGCATCTCCAACCATGAGACCTACTTTGTACCATATCAATACTTGTACCATAGCTCCAATTATTTGAAATTGATTGTTTAATAAGTTGATATACCATGTTTGGCGTGTTACCCAGAAGCTCTGGCTATCTATGTGAATGTAGATGAATTTCGGACACTTTCGGTTGGCATGAACAAGCTATCAAGGATTACAGAAGGCATGGTTATGGTTGTCTATGTTATAGGGATCTATAATAAAAATACTGTAGATTGTGAAGATTACTAACTTGTTTGTAGGATTTGAGGCACATGCCAAAATTTCAGTTTGACTGTGTTGGGGAATACCTATAGATAACAGATGGATACAAAGCTATTTCAGATGCTAGTTTATTACTTAGCCCACATGTTTTTGCAGGTTGCATGGATGTAATGGTCTATAATCTTTTCTTAACGGTTTCGAATGACGTTCTAGTGGAATGGCTTTTGCGTCTTGTCCATAAAGTATTATCTATAGCTTTGGACAAGGGCACTTTATAAGAAAAAGTGATTGTTGTTTTTTACTAGAAGACCTTGCCATTCCCAACTTGCACTTTTAATTTTGTTCCATGTACCCCTTTTAGTCATTGCTCAAATTTGAGGGTGTGCCCATAATGTTGTAGGGAATTGCAAAAATATTTTATGTCTTTTGCATGATATGATATTGTAACGAACCTAGTGGCCTTGTGGGCATGACGTTCGTAACTTACCTGAAAGTGGCTTACTTTGTCTCAGTATAAGATGGTAAGGATCATCTAACGACCTTATTGATATGCGTCCATGGGTTATGCTAGTAGTGGCATTTAAAACTATAGAAATATATTAGCAAAGGTTATATAAGCAGAAGATTGGACTTGTAAAATATGATAAGCATGCATTAGATTGCATGCATGTACATGCACATGCGCATGCATGCATGTGATTGCATGCACAACACTTGTCTATCATGCATATGCATTGAGATTTACTCATTGTATATATATATTGGATGTGAACAAAGGAGAGGGTGTCTTGGTTTGGTGAAGGATCTTGTTTATTGTTCTCCTCTACCTATTCTCTAGAAAAGGAGAGGCTGGCCGAATTGTAGAACAGTAGCAGAAACCGGAAGGAGTTTGCAGATGGGAAGGTGATGAGGAAATAGAAGCAAGGAAGGCAGACCCAGTCGATAAGAAGCAGAATCAATCCGAGAAACTGAGGTGGGGATCTTATGCATGCTTGGGGATTTGATGAGTGCTTGGTTTGTTGTATTGCTTGATGGTGCTTGCAGTAGAACCGACAGCTATGGCGAACCCAATCGGCTGTTTCAGCTAGAATAGATCTTCAATTTGATTCTATGTCACACCCAAAGTCTTCCTTATGAATTCTGGCCTGTTCTGCCTCCATCCCAGCCAGTTTTGATCTTGTTTGCCAATCTGGCAGTATCTCTGTGCGAAAGAGAGCCTCTAATATGTCTTTTTGGTTTCCAAGTCACGTTCTTTATAATTATTTTGCCCCTTAAATTCATTGAAAGCCTAGTAGATTAGTTGGTTAGCAGTTGAGCCTTTCAGGCTATAGACCTATGTTCAAATCTAGCATATGTTTTGCACAAGTATTTCTTTTTGAACTTAGGTATATAAGGGTCAGGTAAATCATCCTTTTATATTAGTTGTTATCCTAAGGTTTAGACCATACCATAATATACCTTTATGTTTTAGAATATTGACCATGCATTAATGGAGCAATAGGGTCCATTCTTTAGAGTTGTAGTCTTGCAAGACTTATTAGGCATAGGAATGGGAATCTTACGTGAATAATTATTGATAGGTTCTAAGTTATTGAATCTAGTTTGTATTACTATCCTAGGGTCTTGAAGCCCTACTTGTCTCCCAGCTACGTTGTTATATCTTGGAACGTTGTGATAGCCGTTGCGTCAAGTGTCCCCTAGGTAACCTTTTAAATATTGTGATTATAATTTGGGACCCTAGAGTTTCCTTGGTAGAGTTATAATCTTGTATATGGGATATTCCATGCAACCTTTATGAATAGGGGCCCGCTTGATACCGTACCATAGAAGGATATATCGCCAGTACTTTTGATAGAGTAATGGGTGGGTTCTATGATGCTAGATGGATGGAGTATGAGCGTTGCATTATATTTGCTAGGAATATGCTATGGCCTATCTAGTAGAGATTCTGAGTGGTAGTCCATCTCATGAGTTTAGACCTCGGGATGAAGTAGAATATGTGAATTGTCTCTAGGACATTAGTGTAATTATAGTATTACCTGGAAGTTATGGTTGCTTATATGTTAAGGAAGTCATGTTCTTGCTTTGAGATGTGGCGATGAGATGTTGTCATTGGGTTATGAAATATCTTGGTATGAACCTCATTCTATTGTATTGCATTGTTTTGTGGTTGTTCTTGGAAGTAAGATGCATGAGGATTCTATGATATCTCATATTGGATCAACCTGTAAGGTTATTGGTGATATTGCATCTTGCATTGCAAACGGACCATCTTCGGAGGGGTGGAATGGTCGTGAGACTCCGCATCCGTTCTAGATGGCTAGACGGATGGCATGTTGCATTTACGGCCCACCTTCGGAGGGGTGGGGTGGCCGTGTAACTCCGCATCCGAGCCAGATGGCCTGACGGATGAGTTAAACCCTGTACGTATAGATGGAGAGAGTGGTCTCCTTGGGGTCGCAACCCAAGGATTACGCTTGGCATATGTGCATACATACATACGATTGATGAGAATGTAGACATGCTTGTAGCCTGAGTTGTAACTAATGCAGGGGCATAGTGGAGCAGGTAAAATTGTTGTTGTTCTTATCTTTGATGGGTATGTTAGATTACTTTGTGAATGATGTTATACGCTAGATTTCTTTGTGGTTGATGTTGTGGATGCTCCCGAAATGTTTCCTCCCCACTTAGTCCTTGTGGACTAACCCCCTTGTATTGTTTGTGTATGTTTAAGATGGTACGTCCTGAGCTGAGAATGCAGTATTCGGATGGAGAGTCTAGGGATGAGGGTGCGACAGCAGGAGCGTTTTCCAGAGTCACTCTCGGTGACTTATAAGGAGGACTTGTTGAGCTAGTAGGAGTTGTTAGCATGCCAAACTCAGATGACCTTGGTCTTGTATGTAATTATCTGATCAATAGGACTTATATGAGTATCTTGGATGTTTAACTTGGATGTTAAACGTGTCGGTGCAACGGCCTAGGCCAAGGGGCTAGGTCCGTTTCAGTTGGTATCAGAGCGGAAAGTTCCGACACTTTCGGGCCATGGGAATTAGGGGCTAAGAGTTCAAGAGGTTCTACTATAAAGTAGAATGGTTTGGTGATTGGTAAATGCACTAGCCAAGATGAGTTAAGAGGAACAAGAAACGAGCATAGATCTAAGGGATTGATAGTATCTTAAGTTTTGATTATTATTCTGTGCTATGTAAGCTAGAAAAGCTAATGGAATGCAGTTCATCAAGGAGCTTGGTCGAAAGTTACCAAAAATAGGGTGAAATGTTAAGACGGATGTTTTCATGCAAAGCATGAACAGTGGGCCATGATAATTGTGAAGGTATGTTCCTACAAGTTTCGAATACTTATAGATTGTCTAATGGTGGACCACGTTGCCACGTTACTTTAAAGTAGACCATGTGTAGGAAGTTGTAGTGTTTCCGCAAAATCAGTGCTAGGGTTGTGAGGGCCCATGAACAGTGCTTAAAGAAGTAAACTCAAAGGTTTAGGAAGTTGTTAACTATGTTGAATAGGTTCTTTTTGTGAGAAGTCACAGTAAACTATGTTCATAATCTTTTAGGTTCCCTTGAATTTACTTGTGCGGGTTGTATAGCCATAAGATACACAGATGGGGGATGTGATTATATTTTTATTTGTCACTCTTGGATTTGGCCACCCAAGATGTGTCATATGATCATGAATACATATCTAGTCCGAGCTGAGTATCTCTCTTTCCATAGTGGGCTTAGTATTTCATAGTGCGCTATTTTATCCTTAGTAGAAAAAAGTAGATTAACCCTATGCAGATGTTTGCTACGTTAGCTTGGACATGTATAGTAAATAATTTATACGAATTTCATTATAAGTTTAGTTCCAAACTTTATACATGCTAGTGGCAAGGTTGATGCACTTAGTTGTATTTTGAGTATGTGGTAGATTAAGTTGCGACTGCACCAATTTAGACGGAAATAGTAGAGCTTAAGCCTATATAGGTTAATGAGGAAGTTGTTGTATAATGTGGAAGGGTATTGGGAATACCCATGTTCTATTGCTATTGTGGCAGAAATGTGCAATTGAGGAGACTGCACCAGAACATAGCAGTGGCTTAGCATCGCAAAAAACCATATGTGGATAAGAGACGTAAAACCCTAGAGTTGGCTAAAGGTTAGTCTTTTGCATTGAAAAGTAATAGAAGAAGTGTTAGAATGCCTTACTGAGTAGAGTTACGCCACATATTAAGGTTCTCAAGTAACTCATGAGGACATGAGTTGAATTTTACAAGGGGAGAATGTAACGAACCTAGTGGCCTTGTGGGCATGACGTTCGTAAATTACCTGAACGTGGCTTACTTTGTCTCAGTATAAGATGGTACGGATCATCTAACGACCTTGTTGATATGCGTCCATGGGTTATGCTAGTATTGGCATTTAAAACTATAGAAATATATTAGCAAAGGTTATATAAGCAGAAGGTGTTAGATTAATGTGTATTGGACTTGTAAAATATGATAAGCTCGCATTAGATTGCATGCATGTACATGCACATGCACATGCGCATGCATGCATGTGATTGCATGCACAACACTTGTCTAGCATGCATATGCATTGAGATTTACTCATTGTATATATATATTGGATGTGAACAAAGGAGAGGGTGTCTTGGTTTGGTGAAGGATCTTGTTTATTGTTCTCCTCTACCTATTCTCTAGAAAAGGAGAGGCTGGCCGAATTGTTGAAGAGTAGCAGAAACCGGAAGGAGTTTGCAGATGGGAAGGTGATGAGGATATAGAAGCAAGGAAGGCAAACCCAGTCGATAGGAAGTAGAATCAATCCGAGAAGCTGAGGTGGGGATCTGATGCATGCTTGGGAATTTGATGAGTGCTTGGTTTGTTGTATTGCTTGATGGTGCTTGCAGTAGAACCGGCAGCTATGGCAAACCCAATCGGCTGTTTCAGCTAGAATAGATCTTCATTTGGTTCTATGTCACACCAAAGTCTTTCTTATGAATTCTGGCCTGTTCGGCCTCCATCCCAGCCTCTAATATGTCTTTTTGGTTTCCAAGTCTCGTTCTTTATAATTATTTGTCCCTTAAGTTCATTGAAAGCCTTGTAGATTAGTTGGTTAGCAGTTGAGCCTTTCAGGCTATAGATCTAGGTTCGAATCTAGCATATGTTTTGCACAAGTATTCCTTTTTGAACTTAGGGATATAAGGGTCAGGTAAATCATCCTTTTATATTAGTTGTTATCCTAAGGTTTTAGACCATACCATAATATACCTTTATGTTTTAGAATATTGACCATGCATTAATGGAGCAATAGGATCCATTCTTTAGAGTTGTAGTCTTGCAAGACTTATTAGGCATAGGAATGGGAATCTTACGTGAATAATTATTGATAGGTTCTAAGTTATTGAATCTAGTTTGTATTACTATCCTAGGGTCTTGAAGCCCTACTTGATTCTCTATTCTAACTATCGAACTTGCTTTAGGTTATAGTTAGATGGTCGCCCAGCTACGTTGTTATATCTTGGAACGTTGTGATAGCCGTTGCGTCAAGTGTCCCCTAGGTAACCTTTTAAATATTGTGATTATAATTTGGGACCCTAGAGTTTCCTTGGTAGAGTTATAATCTTGTATGTGGGATATTCCATGCAACCTTTATGAATAGGGGCCAGCTTGATACCGTACCATAGAAGGATATATTGCCAGTACTTTGGATGGAGTATGAGCGTTGCATTATATTTGCTAGGAATATGCTATGGCCTATCTAGTAGAGATTCTGAGTGGTAGTCCATCTCATGAGTTTAGACCTCAGGATGAAGTAGAATATGTGAATTGTCTCTAGGACATTAGTGTAATTATGGTATTACCTGGAAGTTATGGTTGCTTATATGTTAAGGAAGTCATGTTCTTGCTTTGAGATGTGGCGATGAGATGTTGTCACTGGGTTATGAAATATCTTGGTATGAACCTCATTCTATTGTATTGCATTGTTTTGTGGTTGTTCTTGGAAGTAAGATGCATGAGGATTCTATGATATCTCATCATATTGGATCAACCCAGAAGGTTATTGGTGATATTGCATCTTGCATTGCAAACGGACCATCTTCGGAGGGGTGGAATGGCCGTGAGACTCCGCATCCGTTCTAGATGGCTAGACTCCGCATCCGTTCTAGATGGCTAGACGGATGGCATGTTGCGCTTCACGGCCCACCTTCTGGAGGGGTGGAATGGCCGAGATAACTCCTCATCCGGCGGATGGCTGGCCGGATGAGTTAAACCCCTAATGCATGAGGATGGAGAGAGTGGTCTCCTTGGGGTCGCAAACCCAAGGATTACGCAGCATATGTACATACATACATCCGATTGATGAGAATGTAAACATGCTTGTAGCCCGAGTTGTAACTAATGCGAGGGCGTAGTGGAGGAGGAGTAAAATTGTTGCTGTTCTTATCTTTGATGGGTATGTTAGATTACTTTGTGGATGATGTTATACGCTAGATTGCTTTGTGGTTGATGTTGTGGATGCTCCCGAAATGTTTCCTCCCCACTTAGTCCTTGTGGACTAACCCCCTTGTGTTGTTTGTGTATGTTTAAGATGGTACGTCCCCGAAATGAGAATCGCGATTGATTCTATGGAGAGTCTAGGGATGAGGGTGCGACAGCAGGAGCGTTTTCCAGAGTCATCCTCGGTGACTTATAAGGAGGACTTGTTGAGCTAGTAGGAGTTGTTAGTATACCAAACTCAGATGAGCGTGGTCTTGTATGTAATTATCTGATCAATGGGACTATACTTTATTGAGCAAATACGAGTATCTTGGATGTTTAACTTAGATGTTAAACGTGTTGGTGCAACGGCCTAGGCCAAGAGGCTAGGTCCGTTTCAGATATCCATAAATTTGAACTTTTTAAATGCCATTTTTTTCATTAAAAAAATGTCTGAACATATAAATTATAACATGGAATGCTATTTACGTAAAGTGTTAGTTGTAATCTCCTCTATTCGATGTAACTACACCCCAACTATGTATTACGCCTGGTAACTCATGGAAGGGGGGTTATATGCCAGGCGTAATGCATAGTTGGGGTATGCCTAGTAATTGTTGTACTGGGTAATTGCCTGCGTAATTGAGGGGGTAACAAAAGTTTGCACTGGCTACTTTCAAAAGTAGCCAGTGCAAACTTTTGTAAGTTTGGATTTAATTCAATAAAAAATGTTTTCAAAACAATTAAATTCCTATGCAAAGTAATCAAAAGTGCTATGATCTAGTTATTTCTTTTGTTACAAAAAAGCAAATAGAGTTGAAAGTCAAAACAAGGAAGGAATTAATTACGATTTTATTTTTCTACTGCATAATGAAATTAGATAACCTTTCGAAATGACTAGATATCAAATAGTTTGTGATTTATCTTCCAATAACTTGTTGTTCCATGTTGATATTGTGTACACTTCTCTTAGTCATAGTCACCACTCACCTCTATCAGGGGGAACCATGGAACAATATTGATACTATAGTCAGATGACGTTGCTAGGATTTTGTATCGAGCAGAGACAAATGGCCAAATAATTCTAAGGTCCATCATCTCCATTTCCAATAAGGTTACAGATAGCACTACACTCCACTAAGCTGCAAACCACAACAAAATTTCTTACTGATGGACAATTGAGAAATGGCTCGCTCTGTTTCTGGCAAAGTTTCAGCTCAAGGTTTTTGGAAGATAGACTTTGGAAGATTTAAGACTAACCAGTAACGTCGGCTCCGAAAGGTATCCTTGAACACAACAAGCGGCCTGCATCAATAGGTTGAAATGAAAATTTCAGAAAATAAAAGCATTTTCGACACTTATCTGCATTTTCAACACGAGAAAAAGGGCATTTTTAGGCATGCAGTTACCTTCTTACATTAAGCGGGCCCTCGCCAGGAGCCCCTGCACCGCCATTGATGCATGTTGGAACGCATTTTCGTGTGCAATTCTCTGCCTTTGCTGAATTAGGCCTTTCAATCCGGCGCCCCTGTTGTGCACCTATTCAAAATGCCGTGATTTACATGGTCTGTAAGAACCCTAAATTCCAACATTGGCTACCTGACAGAATTTGAGGAACATTTTCGAACGTATCCGATGGTGAAGGCGCAGGAACTCCTATTCCCAGTGATGCCGCTAGAACTAACGAAACCACGCTGCTGCTTAAGTGGCTAATCATGGCCTTGAAGCTTGGCCGGCCATAGCCACCGCCAGTTTATCGCCTTCGTGCTTTTTAACTTAAGAATACAATAGAATAGATTTTTTAGGGTCCACGTAGAAATGTTTTTTTTTTTTAGAAGAAAATTTAAATCATAGCTAGCTCCACGTAGGATATCCAAACCTGTGGGACTGGTAATGCATCGAATCGTTTTTAAATAAAATTTCCCCTTAGCCTAAAATAATCATTCCTTTCATGAACGGGGTATAAAAGATTGTTACCTACAAGAAATTTATTGCGGCGGCCTTGGCATTATACATTTCCCTATGCCGACGCACAATACGAAGTTTGAATATTGTGAAAGCTAGCAAGTGATAGCTAATGCTGAAACCACTATCAACATGGAAGTCACAAAGACTTCATGGCACATTGACCTCAATGGGATACATATTCCTATGTGACTAAAGTGCCTTTTAGCTTGAAAACTTAACTTTGATGAAAAGAGAAGAGAAAAGAGATGTAAGATTTTTTTTTTTTTTTTTTTTTTTGTTAAAGTTGGGCCTAGAATCAAGAAGTGCTCTTGTGTTCTAATATTGATTTGTTTCATGGCCATCTTCAACAACAAAGAAGGCGGTACTGCAAATTTCTTCGCAAAATTCTTCCACCCAAAAGACCAAAACTTGGGAAGACATATCCTTCAATCCAAATCTGCCATATCTTCATAATCACAGTAGTATTCTTCGTTGTTTCTACGATCTAGAAAAAGTAATCTAATACATCCGATTTTTGGGCCAGGTAGGGTTTGAAAAGACACCCTCTTTCCAAAAATGGGGTCGACTAATTCTTCTGCCTTGGGCTAGGCTAGATACATAGTCTACAAAATTCCAAATTAAAAAAAGCGGTGATTGTACCCAAAACAAAGAACCCATCGCATTTTTTTTCCCGGATGCAATGTTGAGCCGGTAAAAAGCACCACCATTGTTAAATTTAACAATTAAGTTAGAGAAGCAAATCAAAGAAACTGTTTCACGGACCAAAAACACCCAATTCTTCTTTTTGCTTCACCGGGTTTTTTTTTACCATAATGGGGATCTTGCGTGGGATGCCTTTCCGGTTGTTAGTATGTACAAATGCCACAGGTTTTGTATTGCTAGTAGTAACTGCAGGTGGTCGAACACTTCTACTTAAATTTCTTTTGGGGAGGTAACCCCCTGCCCATCATTTGCTGTCGATCCAGAAGAAGTCTGAGATGGTGGATCGTCTAAAAAGCAGTTTTGGGGACATCCCATCTTCGTTTTCGATTTTATAGCATGTTTAGCGGGCATTTCAACGCCCTTTTGAAGGCCTTGGTGGGGTCTCGATTAGAAATACTACTCTTATGCTATTGATGATGTGCGTGCCCACAAAATCAATGGATAAAGCTTAGATTCTTTGCAACAAACGTGAGGAACAATTGATTTGAGTTTAGGGCTGCAAAAAACTCTAATCTCCAGATATGTCCTTGGGATTTCATCCAAGCAAATGGAACAAAAATGCAGAGTTGCACCTTAAATTCGTGAATCTGTGGCCATTCTTCATCGTTACTAATATCAAAGTAGATCAGAGCAGAGGAAGCCTGGCGACTTAAGTAACCGCCCTTTAGAGGCTGGCGAACCCTAGCTCAAAAATTGCAGTGAAAAACACAGATCAGAGGGGAAACACCCAATTCTTACTGCATGCTCAAGCTTGTTGAAGCCAATAGCACAAAATAGAGCTGTATTTCCGGCCATAGCCATTTTTTCACAATCGTGCGAGGAGATAGGCTCCGTACAACTGGGCGGCGGCCGCAAAAAATTGGAAGAGCAAAAAATTCGAAGAGTAAGCAAGCAATGCTATGGCAAGAAGGAAGAGCAAGCAAGCAAAAATCTGGACGGAGGAGAAACAAAGGTTACTTACCTCTGTTCTGCTGGATCTTTGAAAAAGAAAAATCGCCGGAATCAAGCAATGCCGGAGTAATCAACACCCAGATGCTCGTTGAAGAGGCAGAAGGCGGATGTTGTGCTGTGCCCAAAGCTATGCCTTATGAAGAGGCAGAATAGCTGGCCGTAGTTGTCCCAAGCTCCGGGCGAAGTTCTGTCTTACCTTACAAAACGTGTCACGGCAAAAATGCATAGGACCAAAAACGCGTCAATTTTGCATGAATTTAGATGACTGCGCGGAAAAAATCGGGTGGGACAAAAACAATGAAAAATAACAAACTGCATTATATATGTCTAGATAATAAGGGCGCATATTGGTATAAAATAGTAAAATACATAGAAATAATTGCCGTGGCAGAGCGAGCTCCTAAGTTTTGGTCGCGATGGCATTTATGGGGTCAAGAAGCCGGATCTGAAGGTCTGATACAAGAGGCCTAACTTAGAAGGTATTTTTGTTGTTCTTATCTTCATTTCATGGCTATTCCAAAACAAATATCCTGTGCTAAAAATTCTTTGCTTGAGGTTATGGTCTCGCGGTCAGTTAAGATTTTGCTCTTTCCTTCCTTTGTTTTGTCTTCTATTTGCTTCTTCAATTATGAGAGGGGATGCTAGAAGGGCAGGTCAGGCATGCAGAAGTGCTCAGGCAGAGTTAGGGTCTCGAAAATTGGCAATGAAGGATGAAGGCGCCGGGCTGTTAGATGTTAGTGTTACATGGACATGGCATGCATGGATGCTCCTACAGAGTTATACGAATTGCTAGAAAGTTTTTTTGAGCAAGATTGTGTTGCAGGTGCAGTTAAACTGAAAGGGGAAGTGATTTAGATCACTTGCATTACCACTGTGTGTTCAGACTTGCTGTTAGTCTCCTAGGCTTGTGAATGTGAGGAGGTTTGGTGGGGAGTGAAGAAACATGTAGGTGTTGTCCCACTTTTGGATGCATACTAAAAACATATCTAAGCAGCAGTTAAAGATGAGTAAGGATCTCTATCTCATGTATAGTGCTGGTGACATTAAGGATATTGTATAGGGGAAGGGAAGCAGAGGCTCCCCTTCCACAAAAGGGGCCCCGCGACCGGCGGCAGCCGAAAGCAGATCTGCCAATTTTTGCGAAAGAGGAGCCCGTGCTTCCCTTCCCCCACAAAATAGAACTAGGGGAGCTAGTTTTTGGATCTTTTCTTGCTTTTCACACTGATTTCAATAGATTTGAAGATGACTTGAATAGACTAGGAAGAGATTCGGCAAAAATCAGACGTTCTAGAGGTTCTTTGATAGATTCGACGCAAAAATCTAACTGATCTGCAAAGATCTTGCCCTACAAAGTCTTTGCACTCTAAGATCTAACCCCCTGCGAAGCCTTTTCGGCGAAGAACAACTGAAGAACAACACAGAACAGGAAGATCTTGTGAAAAATGGTGTGAAGTTCTTGTTGAGTAACAAGTACAGCCAGTCAGGTAGAATTGAGCAACCCAACTTCTATTCCGGAATATTGGGCTATACCACGATTCGTCTTACGATTGGGTGCCAAGGAATAAAAGCGATCCTACTTCTATTTTGTGGTTCTTGACAATAGGAATCTCATGAGAAGAACGCTTCACTTTGTAAACTATTGTGATGGTAGGCAATCGAGTGCCAGTCTCGTTTATACTATAACTATAATGCTTAGAGCCAGTAAGTTTGTACTATAACAAGCTGGATCCTGCCATCCAATACCTCTTTCATATTGAAGTATAGAGTTAAGGCTGCCTAGCATATCACATTGAATCCTAGAATCATTTTGTTGCACGATATGAGATGTGTGCTTCATGGCATTCCAATTGGGTGGAACCCGATTCGGGGGGATAGGAAAGGCTAGGAAGCTATATTGGGACGAGGCTAGCACTCCACAGGGACTTGAATGAGAACTTTGTGGTGGGGAAGGATGTGGAGTACAGACCTGAGGCCATGCAGGACAAGTCAGGCACTGATTTCATACGGATTGATACCGTGGATTACATCATGGCAGTGGGATGACTTGGGAATGTTTGGGTTGGGGTTGTGGGTCTTGTAGATACTTTTTTCATTTGGTTTTGATGTTGCTTGCATTGTTTATAGTTTCTAGATGCCTAGAATGGAGATAGAGAATGGTCATGGGAGTTTGAGAATGGAAAATGGGGTTGTTGTGGGTGGGCAAACTAGAGCTCCCATAGCCGCATTTATGGGTGTGAGGCAAGTGGGGAATGGCATTATTGACATAGGCAATGGTGATGAGCCCTTTGTGTCCCCTTCGCACAGGCCTGCTGCACCTGGTCCTAACATACACAATATAATTCGCAATGCCATGCCTTCTCTATGGTCTTCTCTCCAAATGGGGAGCGAATGCAGGTTGCACTAGAAGTTGTCTCAAGCATTACAAACATAAACACGCTTTGTTGAATCATTGGTTGTTTTAGTACCACTGCTTTAGGATGCAAATTTTGCCATTGGTTGCGATTGGAGGAGGTCGATCTCATATGGAATGTGAAGAGGTGGAGGTCGGCAGTAGTGAGATCCAGCACATGCGGGTGCACATAAATTTGACCCAAGCTCTTCTTTTGTGGGAATCGAGGAGAATAAATCATATGGCGAGGTGCCACAATGTTGCAATTAACACCTAATTAGGTAATCGGATGTTTTTTTGCTTTATATTGCTTTGCTTGTTTCTTTCTTGATTTATGTGTTAAGGATGATGCATTGGTGGTAAAATGATAAAAATAAAAAGTTGCAAAAATGCAATTTGGATTGGCAAGGAAAAAAAAAGATATATATATTCATGTTAAAAACAAAAGTACTAACTACTTGGTATGGAGGCATTGGCTTGACTTGTGGAAAAAAGTAGTAGAAAATTAAGAAAATAAATGGGAAAGAATCTTTGGTTGCATTTCCATATGCATAGTAATTGTGTTGAATATCAGCCTCTGCATGTCCACATATACATTCCATGTCATCGATCCAAATCCTCGAGTCGTGTCTTTTAAGCCTGGTCGTGCCTCTTCATAGAGTACATATTGTATGGCACGGTGAGGGCTCTTCTCATCCATTCAATCTATTATTCTTTGTGCAACTTTCAGATTTCATCATGGTATCGAGTGTTAGGGCTAATCTTGGAAGCGATCCGGCCGAGACCCGTCGCAAATGAATTCCACAACCAAGCTTTAAGGTTTTAGTGGAAGCATCGATTTGGGTTTTCTCTTCAAAGCAACCAATTTCTGAGAGAATCGTGATGGATTACGAATAGATCAAGCATGGTTGCTCTGCTCCACTCTGGAAGATCATCAACCAATGGGATTAAGGTAACCTTTGAGAATTCCGTTGAGTAATCTCTGTGAAGAAAATTCATTGCTTTATCTGCACCGTACCAAGTGCTATCTCCATTTGATGGTGAAAGGTTTTATATTTGGAAAATCAGAGTTAGTTCTTTATTGTTAGAAAGGGATCTTCTTAATCTTGTAGATGGAACTGAATCAAGACCAGCTGATGCAAATGCTGCATCTAAGTGGCAGCAGCGAGATGCCAGAGCACAAGCTTTTATTCAGCAATGTCTTAGTGATAATTTGGCGCCCACTATTCTATCATATCATACTAAGGCTCATTGGAATAACTGTTGTGCAATATATAAGCGAATATAATGCATTACAACAGCAGCTAGCCGCAATTGGGTCTCCAGTAGGACATGATGGAGTAGCCATACTTATGAAGGAGTTGCGAAAACTCTACGATACTTTGTCTTTCAATCTATTAAGCAAAAAGGATTTAAAGCCTCAAGATGTTATTGAAGCCGGATTTAAATGTTATTGAAGCTCTTCTTAAGGAGGATGCCAGACAGAAAACAAAAGATGGGTCATCTGAATATGCATTCATTGCTCGAAATCAGCCCAGAAGAGAAAGAACTTGTTATTATAACCATCATTCTGTTCCAAAAGCACGCCACTTTTGCATACCCTTTTTTCAATATAGTGTTGTGGTGTGTGACATGCTGTTTTGCAAGGGTGCAAATTTTTACATTATAGTATTGGGTGGTTTAACATTTTCTTGTTTTAGTGAGAAGAATGTGTTGTTTGATTAGCATTTGTAGATAACAACACATCAATATGCACAGAACACTTTTTATATTGTATTCACTTGATATGAAGGTTACATCATGGAGGGACTAGTCCTTTCTTTGTCAAATAACTCTCAAGATAGGGATCCATCTCCTTAGTCCGATCTAGTTCTGGATGCGTTTTGACAACATCTGATACTGTTTTACCAGCAGCCAACCCACTCATAATGGACATGAATAGTACTAGAAACTCATCTGTTGAGTAATCTCGTGGAGTATAACTTGGTGGATTTAAAGCTTGACCTTGATTATAAAAGCACTTAAGAGCATCATCATCTACTATTATAATGTCCTCTTTCTTATGAATGCCAAGCTGATCCATCATAGTACCGAGATGTTTAACGAAGACCGGTTTGCCATCCGGATCTCTTGGATGTGGAAACTTTATTCACTTAGTTTGGTCCCAAATCGTTATAAAGTCTCTATTCATTCTTGGTAACACCCTAAGAACTTCTTCAATATTTCTGCGCTCCATTGAGAACCAGATTGCAACTCGAAACAATTTGAACACCTCATTCATCATATCTTCTAAGTGTGAGCGATGATAGATCCACTTAGTATAGAGTTAAGGCTGCCTAGCATATCACATTGAATCCTAGAATCATTTTGTTGCACGATATGAGATGTGTGCTTCATGGCATTCCAATTGGGTGGAACTGATTCAGGGGATAGGAAAGGCTAGGAAGCTATATTGGGACGAGGCTAGCACTCCTGGGGACTTGAATGAGAACTTTGTGGTGGGGAAGGATGTGGAGTACAGACCTGAGGCCATGCAGGACAAGTCAGGCACTGATTTCATACGGATTGATACCGTGGATTACATCATGGCAGTGGGATGACTTGGGAATGTTTGGGTTGGGGTTGTGGGTCTTGTAGATACTTTTTTCATTTGGTTTTGATGTTGCTTGCATTGTTTATAGTTTCTAGATGCCTAGAATGGAGATAGAGAATGGTCATGGGAGTTTGAGAATGGAAAATGGGGTTGTTGTGGGTGGGCAAACTAGAGCTCCTGCTAGCCGCAGATTTATGGGTGTGAGGCAGCAAGTGGGGAATGGCATTATTGACATAGGCAATGGTGATGAGCCCTTTGTGTCCCCTTCGCACAGGCCTGCTGCACCTGGTCCTAACATACACAATATAATTCGCAATGCCATGCCTTCTCTATGGTCTTCTCTCCAAATGGGGAGCGAATGCAGGTTGCACTAGAAGTTGTCTCAAGCATTACAAACATAAACACGCTTGTTGAATCATTGGTTGTTTTAGTACCCTGTTTAGGATGCAGCTTTGCCAGTTGGTTGCAGCATTGGAGGAGGTCGTATCTCATATGGAATGTGAAGAGGTGGAGGTCGGCAGTAGTGAGATCCAGCACATGCGGGTGCACATAAATTTGACCCAAGCTCTTCTTTTGTGGGAATCGAGGAGAATAAATCATATGGCGAGGTGCCACAATGTTGCAATTAACACGAATTAGGTACTGTGATGTTTTTTTGCTTTATATTGCTTTGCTTGTTTCTTTCTTGATTTATGTGTTAAGGATGATGCATTGGTGGTAAAATGATAAAAAATAAAAAGTTGCAAAAATGCAATTTGGATTGGCAAGGAAAAAAAGATATATATATTCATGTTAAAAAACAAAAGTACTAACTACTTGGTATGGAGGCATTGGCTTGACTTGTGGAAAAAAGTAGTAGAAAATTAAGAAAATAAATGGGAAAGAATCTTTGGTTGCATTTCCATATGCATAGTAATTGTGTTGAATATCAGCCTCTGCATGTCCACATATACATTCCATGTCATCGATCCAGTCCTGGAGTCGTGTCTTTTGGCACAGTCGTGCCTCTTCATAGAGTACATATTGTATGGCACGGTGAGGGCTCTTCTCATCCATTCAATCTATTATTCTTTGTGCAACTCAGATTTCATCATGGTATCAGAGTGTTCGGGCTAATCTTGGAAGCGATCCAGCCAGAGACATGTGCAGCGAATTCCACAACCAAGCTTTAAGGTTTTAGTGGGAGCATCGATTTGGGTTTTCTCTTCAAAGCAACCAATTTCTGAGAGAATCGTGATGGATTACGAATAGATCAAGCATGGTTGCTCTGCTCCACTCTGGAAGATCATCAACCAATGGGATTAAGGTAACCTTTGAGAATTCCGTTGAGTAATCTCTGTGAAGAAAATTCATTGCTTTATCTGCACCGTACCAAGTGCTATCTCCATTTGATGGTGAAAGGTTTTATATTTGGAAAATCAGAGTTAGTTCTTTATTGTTAGAAAGGGATCTTCTTAATCTTGTAGATGGAACTGAATCAAGACCAGCTGATGCAAATGCTGCATCTAAGTGGCAGCAGCGAGATGCCAGAGCACAAGCTTTTATTCAGCAATGTCTTAGTGATAATTTGGCGCCCACTATTCTATCATATCATACTAAGGCTCATTGAATAACCACAGCAATATATAAGCGAATATAATGCATTACAACAAAGACTAGCCGCAGAATTGGGTCTCCAAAGGGACATGATGGAGTAGCCATACTTATGAAGGAGTTCTTGAAAACTCTACGATACTTTGTCTTTCAATCTATTAAGCAAAAGGATTTAAAGCCTCAAGATGTTATTGAAGCCGGATTTAAATGTTATTGAAGCTCTTCTTAAGGAGGATGCGGGACGAAAAACAAAAGATGGGTCATCTCAATATGCATTCATTGCTTTCGAAATCAGCCCTGAAGAGAAAGAACTTGTTATTATAACCATCATTCTGTTCCAAAAGCACGCCACTTTTGCATACCCTTTTTTCAATATAGTGTTGTGGTGTGTGACATGCTGTTTTGCAAGGGTGCAAATTTTTACATTATAGTATTGGGTGGTTTAACATTTTCTTGTTTTAGTGAGAAGAATGTGTTGTTTGATTAGCATTTGTAGATAACAACACATCAATATGCACAGAACACTTTTTATATTGTATTCACTTGATATGAAGGTTACATCATGGAGGGACTAGTCCTTTCTTTGTCAAATAACTCTCAAGATAGGGATCCATCTCCTTAGTCCGATCTAGTTCTGGATGCGTTTTGACAACATCGATCTTTGTTTTTACCGTGACCAACCCACTCATAATGGACATGAATAGTACTAGAAACTCATCCTGTATTGAGTAATCTCGTGGAGTATAACTTGGTGGATTTAAAGCTTGACCTTGATTATAAAAGCACTTAAGAGCATCATCATCTACTATTATAATGTCCTCTTTCTTATGAATGCCAAGCTGATCCATCATAGTACCGAGATGTTTAACGAAGACCGGTTTGCCATCCGGATCTCTTGAATGTGGAAACTTTATTCACTTAGTTTGGTCCCAAATCGTTATAAAGTCTCTATTCATTCTTGGTAACACCCTAAGAACTTCTTCAATATTTCTGCGCTCCATTGAGAACCAGATTGCAACTCGAAACAATTTGAACACCTCATTCATCATATCTTCTAAGTGTGAGCGATGATAGATCCACTTAGTATTCGATTCTAGATGGACTTATTCGAAGTCACCCCTCTTAATAAGCTTCTTAGGAAACGTTTTACATAGGACACCATTCAGATCGAAGACAATGATTTTGTCACAAGCAGGTGGAGCCCTGAACCATGGAAAACAAAGAGTTAGCCATACAAAAATTGTCTGCAATACACACCAAGCGCGTTTTGTCCGTCATAAGTATTTTACAAATTGCGCCTGACATGAATTACCTTTCATCATCAGAGCCTTTGTGGTCATCCCCAGCAGTGGTAGCGTCTACCTCACTCCCCGAATGCTTCCTGCCAGAAGCATCAACTCCATGGTTTAGTTCGGACACGTTCTCTTCATGAAAGCTACCTCAGGATTTTGATTCCTAACCTCAGTGGTTGAATCTGAGCTTGCATGATCATCCTGGCTTGTATCAGGAACTACCATACTCATACCCCCAAGTGTAACATTACCAGTTGGAATATTACCAAGCATGGACTCCATATTTTGCTCCATGTTCTCACGTTCCCGCGCTAACATTGCGGCTTTCTCCTCGGGGGTTGCATTGCTTTTTGAACATTTTGGAGTTGTTCTTGGAAGCGATTGTGAAATAGTAGTCTTCTTTTTCCCTTCGTAAGGTACCAAAGCAAACGGGTTTTTATCTTTGACAAGACTCCAATCAGCCATGGCTAGTACCTTTTCGAAAAACACTTCAAAGAAATCCCTGGACTGGTCATCGTTGACAAAACTTAGACATCTTCTTGATGTCTTCAGGGCTTCTCTACCAATGTACCCTCCAATATGATGTTCACAGCAAGTGGTATCAAGTGGTGCAAAGGCCTCAACAAGATAGCTAGCCAGATTGATTGCAAACCCATGTTTATTCAAGGGCCCCTTTTCTTTTGTCAGCAATTCTAGAGTGATGTCTTTCCGGTAAAGGTCAGGAACATCAAATTCCTGGCATTCATTCGCTTCATCCTCATCATCTGCTTTGTAAAACACATTTTTCAAGCTGGGTTCATCCAAAAGAAAACACTGCCATGCACCTTTATCTGATGCTCTTTGTTCTTAGCTACCTCGTAGTCATCATCTGGCACAAGGGATATCATTATGAAGATTATACAGACGCTTTTAAACTGCATCTTCAAATCAGTATCTTTTGTCTCAAAGAGAAGAGAACCTTCCCTAATGACCTTTAGGCATTCCAAGTCATATGAAGCCACCAAAGCATGCATATGAGACTCTCCTGGAGGGCATATGATGAGAATAGTAAAGACCTTCTCTGTTAAGCTTATGCAGCTAGTAAAAAAACTGATGTACTCTTTTTGAGTCATCCCCTTCTCTCCTTTTGCAGTCCTGTTATCCAATACAAACAGAGAAATATTACGAGCACCTATAGCCAGTAGAGACCAAGTATTGGAGTGCAGGTAAGTCACCACTAGCATCTTTTAGGATGGCAACCTTTCTTCTCAGTTCAGCCATCACCTTATCTGATAGTTTTGTAGTATGCGGTTGGTTCTTTGATTTCCTGTTTTTTCAGAAAGTCCTTGGACCAGAAGACATATTCCTTGATGTCATCAACAGACACGCCGTACTTGTCTAGCAGGCCGAGTTCAAACAATGTTACATCATCAGATAGCTTCTGAAGTTCTTGCCCAACTGCTACCTTCATAACTCGCATGTCCTTTATATGAGTGCAACAATCAACGAAGGACATTTTATCCTTAACTGAAGAAGCCTTCTTTGTATAGAACTTCTTTGTTTATGCATTGATCTACTAGCCAAATGACTTCATCATCCTGAAGGCCCTATACTTTTCTCATCTCTGTGATCTTCAAATTAAATATGGAAGTATCTTAAGGAGGCACTCTTCCCATTGCATCTGGTAGTTGTTTCTGAGCATAAGCATCTTAGAACTCATTCCACTTCACCCAGACTTCGTCCTTAGAGAAGATGATCATATAGGCATTTGTAGGGCCCGAAAAGATGCTTCAGAAGCCTCCCCGGCTTTCTTCCCACTTTTTTTTCCTTGTCTTTTTGGACCTTGGTTTCTTATATTGGATGAGTCTGTGCCAAGGTCTTTTCCAATGCCGTATACTCAGACTTCATGCCTCCCTGTTTTGTTTGCAGCGGTCTTCCATATTCTATCCATTGCTGGCGGGCATGACGGAGTTGTTCCACGTAACGGCTGCACGAATAAGAAAATCATATCAGCTAAAACACGCAGGGCAGACAAAAATATACCGCTTTTAGATCAAGCCAACAGGATAATCAAGAAAGGACAAAGCCAGGCGTGCCCAATTTTCTTCTGGCGTGTACTCATGCTAACAATTCGCGCCAGGCACGAATTGATAGCATGAATATACGTCAGAAGCGAATTGGGCACGCAGAAGATTGCGAATTCGTGCCAGGCGTGTTGGCAGCATGAATACACGCCTGGTGCGAATTGGCAATCTTATATTGGCAGCATGAATACATGCCTGGCGTAAATTGACAGTCTTCTGCATGCCCAATTCGCTTCTGGCATGCGCCTGGCGCGAACTGACAGTATGAATACACGCTTGATCTAGTCTATTGCTGTTATTCCTACTTGATATATCTAAATGCCACCTAATATACTAACCTTTTATAAAGGAAGACTTCGCCCATTTCTTTTAATGTTGCACTAACGTCTACGAGGTCCTCTGCAGACGTATGGGGGCTTAGAAACGGATACCTCCTGTGGTTGTAATGAAGCAGATACATAGTTTGTCCTGTTTGCTTAGCCTGATTGGATAGGGATCGTTGTGCTTCAATAGAATGCTGTCCGTCAATAATAAGAAAGCATACATTTGGGTTCTCCACTGTAAGCTTTTCCAGTGTTGTCCACTAGAGTGAAGCATCCTTTTTCCTATCCCAAGGAAGCACGTCTGCTGGCATGGGGACTTGGCCTGGATTCCTCACCATCGCCCTCAAGATTTCTCTTGGATGCTCATGGACATACCTTTTGCTAACAATTGTTGACTTATGTGATCTCACCAGGCAGTCATCATGGATGGGATGTGTAAAAGATTGGCCAAGTGGGTAGTTGTCTGCATAGTGCATACTTGACTAACCTACTCATTGCCTCCAGCTAAGAATTTTTTTCAGACTCATTTTCTGCCAGCATGCCATCAACTGTTGCAGCTGGGATGTCATTTCCTAAGTCCAACAACCTTCTTACATCCCTGATATCATTTTGATGTTTCAAGTCTTCCAGGTAGTAGTTTGGAGAAGGTCCTTGCAAAGCTCTACTCACTGCAGACACCCTTTCACTTATAGATACTGGAGTGAGAGTAGTATTTTGAGGCCATCCATACTTGAAACATGGCTCAACACTCACATCCTTCTTCATCAGACCATCTTCAAAAGTTGTTGCCCTGGCATGTGTAAATCTGACGAGATCTTTCTTGTGGTTCTTCACAACCTCCACTAGGAGTTGACAATATATATCATCCTGCTCCTCACAAGTGATAAGAATACCTTGGTTCTTCATGAGATCGGTCTCTTTCTTCCTGGAGTGTAACATAAGATCCACCTTACGTCAACATAGCACTCCACACTGTCATCCATCTTCTCCTCGGGGCATCGAGGATCTGTGTCTGCTCTAATAATGGATCCGCTATCATCCATCAATAATGCATAGGGTACTGCATCCTCGTTAGGCTTTCCCTTCTTCTGTGAGCTTGAGGTCGCAGGAGTATCATCCGAGCCTCTTGCTTTCGTAGGAGGAGGTGTAGCAACTACCAATTGGTTTTGCCTCTTCTTCCCTGCAAACGAGGGTGCAATACACGCTTAGCGCGATTTCGAATGGTCTACCATTCCAGCCAGACTAAATTGTAAAGAATGGCATATAGCTGCCAATTACAGACAGACTAATCATAGGTAGGACAAAAAAGCAAAGGCTGAACAATCACTCACAGGCAGGCCAATTAAACACAGGCAGAATAATTTACTCATTGCTAGACAAATTATAAACAGAACAGTTAATCACGGGCAGGACAATTAAACACGGGAAGGACAATTATGCAAAGGCAGATTTAACTCACTGCAAGAGAAATGATAGACATAGTATGAGCGGTAGGCGGAAGATTTATTGACGTAAAATAAAAACAAACACCATCTGATAAGAAAATGACCAATGAACAGAACCCTAAACACTGAACAAAGAATCGAAAAAGAACAAATGACATACAGAATAATGAAGAATACTGAACTGAGTTCGGAGCAGCACGACCTTTGGGCGGCATTTTCGCGAGGACCTTGAGCGCCTCAGAGTTCTTGAGTTCTTGAGCGCCTCGACGATCTTGAGTTCTTGAGCGCCTCGGAGCAAATATGCAATCAAAAAGTAAGAAATAAAATTCAAAAACTTATATAGATTTCTATAAGTAGTCGATGGTCGGGTTTGGTTAGCCGATTCGACTTTAGATCGACGGGTTTCATTCGGATGGACTTTAGATCGACGGCCCGATAGATGCGAGAGGTTATTTAGATTTCGCGGATCGATTTCAAATCGAAGGTCAGAAATCTTACGATTGCGCCTAATGGATGGCACGCAATTGGACCGGCAGTTAATGGTTCAATAACCGCCGTATTATAAAATCCAAAATTAGATTTCACTCAGCCGCTAAAAAAGCAGTATAATTAACGGATAATTTGAAACTGCCACATAATCTTGCCGTCAGCCTTTCTTGCCATTCGAAGAACTCGGAAGAACTGGAAAGTCTTTTGCGCCTGAACGATGCCTTTATGTAAGTTCATCTACTCTTTTAGATCGCCCGCTGCAATTTAATCCCATAATCTTACGAGATTGAACAGCGTTGGAGAGGAATGTTACATGTTGACGACGAATTTGAAGAGTAGGGGTGGGGAATTGCAAGATAGAATCAATCGATCCGGAAGCAGCATGCCATGGAGTTCCTCTAGGAAGTGATCATGTGAAGATCCTAGTTACCAATTGCCATTTCAATGATGAAGCATTACCCAGAAGGCATCCTGATGGAGACATCGTCGGAGAAAGCATCGAAACCTTTGTTGCATGGCCAGTAATTCGCTTAAAAAATGTAAGAAGTTTATTTTTTCAAAAAAAATAGAGGAAGATGCATCAGACGAAGTAGATTGAGTACATATACTAAGATGCTCAAGCTAATTCTGTCATATGTAATAGGCTTGCAGACCAGACCATTCATTCAAACTTTCAAAATTATAAGGCCTGCAAACCATACCATTCAGGAGTTTACAAAACACTAGACACTCTTTACATTTTTTTAAATAAACAAGGTGACCTAGCAAATGCACTAATGACCTGCAATTGCATTAATAAAAAAAGATTCCCAAATATTCTCTAAAATTCTCTAAAGCCTTCTTTTCTAAGAGTATGTTATCATTTTAGGGGTGTCAAAACAAAAAAAAGGACACATTTTAACAATGAACCTTCGTTTTAAGGCTTTTCTTACTACAAGTTTTTGTAAAAAAAATTGTCCCCTCTAGAAAAGCACATAAATATAATACAGTGTATAGTTCAAAACATAATAAGGAGGATTTTACTAATGCGTGACGATATAACTCAATGTACATCATCAATTAAAGCAAAAATAAGGTTCTCAAACACAGCATTTGCAAAGCAAAAATGAGATGAGGCTATGACGACATCAGGCTTTGAGACGTTGGGGACCCATCGCCATGGCCAAAGCAAGGTTGGGCAAACGTGTATCACCCATAGCGACCAAGGAAATTCAGAAATCTCTTTGAGAGCACTAATTCATAAATGATATTTTGATGGTCAGGGATTGATAAAGTAATCCCACTTGATGAGGACTTAAATGTGTGCAATTTAACTTCCAAGTTTTTTTTTTTTTAATTCAATCTATTTAATCCATTCAATGTTTGTGGATCTATTCAAGCTGTATTCACTTAATTAGTTGTTTGAATGGTAGGTCTACTGAATTGCAAAGTACAATTGTACCTGACTTGCAACTCCGCAATATAACTTCGAGGTCAAGACTTCTATATTTCAATTGTCCTCTTCTCTTGATTTATTTACTGGATTGCATGTTATTTCACTTATTAAGTGTAGTAAGCAAGTTGTATTTGTAAACAAGAAGTTATGGATACTAGAGCTCAATGGCGTATTGGTAAAGAGTTATAGAAGAACCAATCAATTAAGAGAAGATTTTAGAAGGATTAGCTCTCACTTATTGAGATCATCTACCAGTATAACAAAATGGTTGTGCTGAGGCTAGGTTTGCATACATTCTTGCAGGAAGCCTCCAAATTGTTCGGCCTTGCAATTTGGTCCTCTATGAATGCATTCAATGTTCATGAAGTTCTTGATATTGTCTCTCCTGTGAACAACGGTAATTTTGCCTTTGTTTGGGATTAGAAATATTGTAATGAGATGCCTTTTAAATGGCCTTTGGAATCTGCAAACCCAATATTCATGAAGCCACTTCATAAGATGTATGAAACTTTCCCAAAAACAATGTAGTTCTTGCAGATGATGAAGTATACAAGACTTATATATTCCCACCATTCACATCCATCATGGTGCCTACTTTTATGAGTGATCCCCTTGATGATATTCTGAATGCTTCCTTGCTTCCAATGATTAGATAAGTTGCAAAGGTTGAAGACATTTCTGATATATTGAAGAGAAATACTAGGGCAGAAGCCTATATAAGAACATCCTTAGGTGTTCTTGATGCACTTTTTCAGCAGAAAATTGGCGAGGAGCAGAAACTACTAGTGAAAGCTAGTTGTATCATTCAGATTCAATGGTTGGTGGATGCTTTTGGTAAACTTTTCAGTGGTGATTAGTTGGAGCAGATGAAAAAATATATAACTATTCCCCAAAAGAATACTTCTTGTTTATTCATATTTTCCATGCGGGCTCCAACATGCCACCTAGGCTTCAACATGTCAAGGTGGCTGAAACATGTCACGCGGGCTCCAACATGCCACCTCGGCTGCAAAATGCCAAAGTGGCTCAAACATGCCACCAAGACTCCGAAATGCCACGCGCGCTCCAACATGCCAAGATGGCTCAAACATGCCACGTGGGCTACAACATGCCACCTAGGCTCAAACATGTCACCTAGGCTCAAACATGCCAAGGTGGCTTATACATGCCACGTAGACTTTGAAATGCCACGCGGGCTCCAACATGCCAAGATGGCTCAAACATGCCACCCAGGCTCCAATGTGCCAAGGTCGCTCAAACATGCCACGTGGGCTCCAACGTGCCACACGGGCTGCAACATGCCAAGGTGGCTCAAACATGCCACGTGGCTTCAACATGCCAAGATGGCTCAAACATGCCACCTAGGCTCCAATGTGCCAAGGTGGCTCAAACATGCCACCTAGGCTCCAACATGCCTAGGCTCAAACATGCCAAGGTGGCTCAAACATGCCACCTAGGCTCGAAATAAATGCCACTGGGCTCCAACATGCCACCTAGGCTCCAATGTTCCAAGATGGATCAAACATGCCACCCGGGCTCCAACATGCCACCCAGGCTCCAACATGCCTAGGCTCAAACATGCTAAGGTGGCTCAAATATGCCAGCTAGGCTCCGAAAAGCCACGCGGGCTCCAACATGCCACCTAGGCTCCAATATGTCAAGGTGGCGCAAACATGACACATGGGCTCCAACATGCCACCTAGGCTCCAATATGCCAAGGTGGCTCAAACATGCCACATGGGCTCCAACATGCCACCTCGGCTCCAACATGCCAAGGTGGCTCAAACATGCCACCTAGGCTCCAAAATGCCACCTAGACTCCGAAACGCCATCTCGAATGATCCCAAACAATCTTGCTATTGCAAAAGGCACTCTGAATTCTAATTGCCACGGCGGAGGAGAATAGATCCAAACCCCTGTCCGCCAGTTCTTATTGCTTCGCATCTTCAACTGCAACTTCTCGACCACGTCCCAAGGGCAAATGACTAAAACTCGACCTCCATAATGTAAACCCTTCAATAACCTAGCAACACATAGGGTTTACGTTTCGGAGGTCGAAACATGATCGTTTTCTTGGATAACTAGATGCACCATTTCTAAACATGCATGTGGAGCCATGGCAACTAAAATAATAGAGTTTGGATCTATCGTCCATCCCGAATGATCTCATGCAATCTTGCTTGAAAAAAAAAAAAAGGAAAGAAATTACCACGCTTGGAGGAGGATAGAATCAAATCCTTGTCCGCTAGTTCATCATGCACATGTCAACTTTTCCCTAGATGGTGGCTGTCTTTTGGAGACCGCAAGCCACAGGAAGGATCAGGAGGCAAGTCAATTAATTTTCTCCTAGACAGTATCCCAAAGGAGAAAAGACAGGAATGCATAGAGAAGAAATTGTGTTTCTGGTGCTTCCAGCCAGGGCACCGAACGCACAATTGTCCCTTCGTCATCAAAGCGGCTCTAAATTTGAACTTCGTAGATTGGGAATCACCCGGTAGAGGGAGCTGAAGAAGAAGATGACCAACAGGAACCCCAAGACTTCATAGAAGGTGAGTGTAAAATTTGTGCAGCTATTGAGTCAGGGGAGGTTAAGAATCAGTCTATAGTAATCTCGGCGGAAGGAGTTATAGATAGCAAGCTATAAACATGCTTGTAGTTAGCTGGCACTAAATTTGGAAAAAAAAGCTAAATAGAAAAACATAAACATGCTCATGCAAAACGAACAGAAGATTCTCATGATTTTCATGCAAGAGTGAGGCATTGTATGTGATTGTTCAATGTATTAACTTCATGTAATCATGCCGTATCTAACATAACACGAAAGGAGTCTAGTTGTCTTTTGCATTAATGCCCTATGGCCTTTACTCTTTCTTCTTGGTAAATAACCATAGCTGAAAGCCCACAACAAAAACTGGCTCATATATTCTGAAAATAAATACATGCAAGCAACTTGTCATTTAGTTCTTGTACCTCCATAACTACAATATCTCCCGACTTAACAACTATATCAAAGGAGCACCTCATATTTATGTCAGTGAACTCAACTCTGCATTCTTATTCAATGAGCTCCACAACAATCAATATAAATACCAGCTCCAATAACATCTTCACTTGAGTGCATCTAAACACGAAATGAACAAACTAAGCTAGCTGATGATTCATCCCATCCTCGTAGACACGCAAAGTTTCTCTATAAAGGAGAGAAGATACATGCTTATAAAATTGCAGATCATAACAACTATTTCCATGCCTAGTTCTATGTATCTATTTCTATGATCTATAAGATATACATGTGATTCAATATGTTACAAAAGATCATGACTAAAATATCCCTACAATTAGCTCTAAGGCCACCAAACTTATAATCTTATGCACATGCAACACTACTTGAAAAGCTAAATCGCATATGACATATGACACTTTGTCATTAATTTTGTCCACTACCCAAAAAAACAAAATACTTGAATGAGATTCTAAACCTATAATCATAATCATATATCAATCCAAGAGTACAATAGTTTTGGAAGATGTTTAACCTCAATGGCTTGCACTCGAATGCCCCGACAATTACAATTTGTATATCTTTCTCGTGGATGCGTGCAACCTGTAGCATTTTTAATGGCTAGCACTCGAATGCCCCAAAAATTACAATTTATATGCTCATGGATGCGTGCAATCTGTAGCATTTTTAATGCATAAATGAAATTGCTAAATAAAACATAGCATACTTACATGTATAGCTAAAAAAACATGCAACTTAAGGCATCAAAAAAAGAAAATAAAAGTACTTTATTCCACAAACCATAAAATTTGGTGTAAAGCCCATGTAATAGTTACCACGGGCAAGTGTGCAGACCATAAACATATTAGGAATGCTTCAAAGTGGCATTTGAAAGATCATTAAACACTTTATGACAAAATGAACAAAGTTTAAAAGTTTTCACATGAACATGATAACCCTTGTTAACATTTTAAAACCCCATGAAGGTGAAAAATATATGTACAAAGTACCTCTTGGAAAGCGCAAAATTTTCTTACTGCAAACCGTTCATTGGAGGGAAACTTCCCAATTTATGTATCAACACTATAACCAAGGCAGGCCTGAAGTAGTAGAAAAAAAAGCGCCCCGGATCCCTCATCTAAGGGGCGGAAAAGAAATAAGCATCTTTGCCTTCATGATCATGCTCAAAATGCATGAAGAGTCTCACCTTTGACATTATTGCCGATCACATTTATTCTCAAGACTTAGGCCTTACGCTTACAGCTCTTTAAACTGGAGTAAAACCACAATAGGTCAAAATAAGACTCAAAGATAATCCTAATATGCCACTATAAATTTAGCTTCTTTAAAATGCCACATCTTTGTAATTACAATTGTGCATACCAGGAGAATTCACCATATAGGTAGAATAGAGCAATGCAAAACATAGTGGCCATCATGGGCAAGTTTACAGACACATAGTAGATTAGGGATGCTTCAAAGTGGCATTTGAAAGATCATTAAATACTTTATACATGGAACTTAAAAAACAAAGCTTACCTACATAGTACCTCTTGGAAAGCGCAAAATTTTCTTACTGCAAACCGTTCATTGGAGGGAAACTTCCCAATTTATATATCAACACTATAACCAAGGCAGGCCTGAAGTAGTAGAAAAAGCGCCCCAGTCCCTCATCTAAGGGGCCAGAAGAAATAAGCATGCTGCCTTCATGATCATGCTCAAAATGCATGAAGAGTCTCACCTTTGCCAGATTATTGCCGATCACGTTTATTCTCAAGACTTAGGCCTTCTGCCCTGGCTCTTTAAACTGGAGTAAAACCACAATAGGTCAAAATAAGACTCAAAGATAATCCTAATATGCCACTATAAATTTAGCTTCTTTAAAATGCCACATCTTTGTAATTACAATTGTGCATACCAGGAGAATTCACCATATAGGTAGAATAGAGCAATGCAAAACATAGTGGCCATCATGGGCAAGTTTACAGACACATAGTAGATTAGGGATGCTTCAAAGTGGCATTTGAAAGATCATTAAATACTTTATACATGGAACTTAAAAAACAAAGCTTACCTACATAGTACCTCTTGGAAAGCCCGTACTAACTTCGTTGTAGGCCATTCATTGGAGAGAAAATCCATAAAGCCCAATTTATATTCCAAGGCTGATGTTGCAGATAAAATGCCGTAGTTCTCATCTAAGGGCACAGAAAAAAGTACGTATGCTGCCTTCATGATTATGTTTGAGATGCATGAAAGAGTAGTGGCCTTTGACATCCTATTGCCAATCGCATTTGTTCTCAGGACTTAAGCCCTATACTCTGGCTCTTTAACACTAGAGTTGTCCACTGAACCATCGGTAGTGGACTAGAATTGGTCCATCGTACGTCTGCCACTTGAACCCATATATCTAGAGAGGAACTTCTCTATTTTGCAATCTACCACCACCATTTGAATCTTCACTTGATTCTTCATGATCTACAAAAATCTCATGACCAATGGATTCGTTCATATCTTATGGTGATATAATTTAGCAGTTTTTGTACTAGTCCAGAACTACATTATTCTTCATGTTTTCTAGCACAAAGGGATCCAAACCTTGCTAAAATCAAAAGCAAATGATTTTTTATGATAAAATGTATTGATTTACATGTTTCCAAATTTTTTCACTATTATATGACCTTAGATGAAGTCGCCATATCTAATTTTGCTCAAAAGAGTTGTTTAGGGGTATGAATTATTTATCTCTTATCACTACAAGTTTTGAGCCAGCAAGAAGCAAGAAACAGGGCCATCAGCCCTACCCACTAGAAAATAGGTCGAAAGCCTTCCCTAGATGTTCTGCAATATTTAAAATTTTGCCTTGCCACCGAATCGAAAGATTCGAAATTCCAAACCCTGAAGGATTCAAGAAGGAAACTCAAGATATATTTAAAACCCAACCGGCCAGAAATTCCCTAAAATGAAGAAACAAGAAAAAAATCGTCCGAAAGAAAGAAGAAAAAATCGTGAGAGCTAGCAAAAACAGAACCAGATGCCTGCCCTTGCCACGCTGAATCCACTTTTTGCTACATAAATCCCCTGCCTCAACTATGGCTCCTTCCCTAAGCCTTAAACAAATCACATGGCGAAGGCATCGAACCTCCCGGCTCATTGACCTCACCAGAGCTCCCGTTGTTGTAAACCAGGAGCAAATACACAATCAAGGAAACAAAGCCAAGGAACACAGAATTGGGTCTACCGACCACAAAAGTCCCGCTCTTACTCTTCCAATCGGGATGAAGATAAAGCAAGTGCATCATGTCTGGAACCCCACACTAGACCAAGCAAAACACAAGGCTTGAGATGCAACAGTAAAAGTAAAGTCAGATGATTTACTCTGGTTGTACTTGAGATTAACTAAGAAATTTCATGCAACAAGATGCTTCAAATTTCTCCTCGGCATTTCATTAAATGCCACGTTTTTAACTCTATGAGCTTATGTATTTACTTGTGCTATTATTCTAATTGTAAAGTAGAAACCCAACCTTAAATTAGAAGCCCACAAAAACTCTTCTATTTCCTGCCCGTTGAATACCTAATATACCTGGGATATCCATAGTATATCTATGGTATATATACTCCCATCCAACAAGCTTGATGAATGCATAATAATATGTTGAAGTCAAAGTGCAATAGACAACCACCTATTGCCTTCAAACACTTTTTTAGGCAGTTTGCAGAACATGCATTTCTTATTTCTTAGCATTTTTCTATACCATGTAGGTTTGCAAATGCAATTTGTTGGTAGACTTCTTCTTGCTGTCTCACACTCTGAATCCCACCAAGCATTATATGGTTTTCCTTGCAAGTGCCTCTTAGAAACTCCAAAGACTTCTTTCCCAGCATCTAGAAACAGTTTTGCAAATTTGTGCACATCTTCAACTATCAGATCTGACCATGTGATATTTGCTAGCGACCCTTCAATTTTCTTCTTATATGAGCCACTCAAAATACTTCTCCCTTTAATTGATATGTTATGATATCATACGAGCATTAAAATCTCCCAGTACAAATACTTCTCCCTTTAATTGATATGTTATGATATCTGAGCAAAGAATACTGAATGGGTCCTCCCTGCATAAATTCTGTTTGTCATATATCTTGGCGTTGTTTGGTGCAAAATAACCAATTGCAAAGTATAGGTCCCTCCCTTTAGTTTTGATTTGTAACCAAATATACTGGTTATTGTCATCTTGCTGCACAACTTGGCATTCCTGTGTGAATTGAGATTTGCTGAAGATAGCAATCCCACCAAAACCATGCCCTGCCCCTGGCATTTTTCTATTCCAAACCTGCCCAACCAACTCAAATCCTGATATATCTAGAAGTAACTGGTGAAATTAATATGCCCATGTCGCCTGAAAAATACCAAGTCCTGCTCCTGTCATATATCGGATGTAGCATTCATCTTTGCTTGGTTTAAGCCATGTGCATTCCATAGGCTTATTCTCAAGACCCTATTTTCCTATTGCCACTTCCTGTTTGTAATAATTGCTTTCCCTCCTCGGTCCAGATAAGCAGCAAAGCCTGATGCCCTTGCCTCCTTGACTCTGGTCCATTCCTTCTTCATGATTTCCAACTGCGTTGGAGTTAGATCGACATCAAGCCAAATCTTTTCCCCTTTAAGTGTGTTTTTTTTATAGAGGATTATATCTCTTGCTTCCTTGTTTTTCAATTTAACCAAAATTGAACGAGTATATTTGGTTCATGCAGATACATGGTGTCTGCAAAGAATTTATTCACTGTGGCCATTATATCTTCATCAATTTCTGTGATACCCGAGATCTTGAGGTTATTAGCCCTAGCTTCTTGGTCAGCCTATTCTGCCGAGATATACTGCTGGTGGTGCAGTTTCATTTGCTCCTGTGTGGTTTGAGCAACCAATGTATTATTTTCCCTCTGGCCACTATTTTCCTTATTATTCTCATAATCAAACTTACTTTCATTATCAGATGAGAACACCACCAGGTATGAATTCAAAAAACTCATTAATTGAAGGGCTTATCTAAGAGTCATTATTAATGGAATCCAAACCAGCAATCATATTAGAATTAAGTTTATCATTTATAAGATTGAAGACTTGCCTGGTTGGGAGACCCTTAATTTTTTTTGAAAATTGAGAGATCTTCATCATTGAATCCTTTGGAGTTTCTGGCACATAATCAGTGTCAACCATTTGCTGAGTGTCCTTTACAGAATTTGTATCTTCCCTTGCATTTTTATCTGTATGAAAATCATCTGCCAAACTGTCTTTTTCCTGATTAAACTTATCCTCTGGCACAACGAAATCAATTTCAGTTTTTGCCTTTTGATCCTTTTTTCTCAGCTTGCATTTCTTGTACGTCTGAACCCGGCGCCAAATGAAGCCCAATTTATCTTATGACCTTCGGGATCAAGCAATCCTTCAGGGCAATTTTCCCAAGCAAAGGCATAAGCAACCTACTTTCTTACTTCATTATTACAAATGCCATCTGGGATGTTGAACAAAATGAACCTTGATTTTAGACTTTGAGTTGAAAGGTTCTTGCCAAACGGATTCCCATTGTTCCTTTGTAACTTGAGTTGCTAGTCAATTGTACTTCAAATGAGGCTGCAGAACCTCGTTTGACAAACCATGTATTTGAACAAAATCCTCCGCTGTTACTGCCTCTTCTACTATCTTGCTTGATTGACGAAGATCTGTTCCGGATAAACGATCTATGTTTTGGGCGGGCAAAGGATTTGCGAATTGGGATACTTTGCTATGGAAAAGCAGATCAAATTTGGGATGTCGAATGATTGAGGAGAAGCTTTATGTGCGAGAACCAAGGTCGTTACGAGGTATTTATTACGGGCGGTCATGTTTTCTCTTGACTACAAGTGCTTTAAGTGCTGAGTGCTTTCTCCTTTTTTTGGGTAGAGGTTACCTGCAACCACATCAAATGACTAGCAATAAGCTCAATAATCAATGAACGGTCAAAATGTACAAGTGGAGCCTCTCGATTTATAGCCGATCAGCCTTTAGAACCTTTTGCCATGTTAGCTACAAAACATGGCAAATGAACTAGTCAGATATGTTTAAAGGCCAACTGTAAAAAAAATATTATCAAGATGAGCATCCAACCATGATTCAAAATAGAATAGAATAGATTTTGTAATGTCCACAAAGACCAAGAGGCCATGAATGGGACCTCTTGGTCCCATGGCCTCTACCATGATTCAAAATAGAATAGAATAGATTTTGTAATGTCCACAACAAAGACCAAGAGGCCATGAATGGGACCTCTTGAAGAGGCCATGACAAAAGACCATTTTAAGAGTGGGAACCGGCTATCCATGACAAAAGTAATCTAGCTTCAGGGGATACATCCCTTGCTTATTCGAGAAAGCAAAACGAATATAAACTTAATGCCCAGTTTTACTTGATTGATCAGCTCATTAAACCCTGGTTTTACCTGATCAGCTCATTAAACCCCGGATTATTATGGATAGCTTATTTTTAAAAAAATACACACGTGACTAATAGCTGGTGATATTAGGTATAATAGAAAGTGCATTTCTTGCACAAGACAGAAAGTTGGTTCAGCTTGTTGTCCTCCTGGAAGAAGCCAACTTTTGAGCATGCTCTAAAGCAATAATTTATCATTGGATTGTGACTGCCTTGTTAAATCTCTTACCTATAACCTTGAGCTTCTTTGTAATGTTGAAACTGTGCTTTTAGCAACATGCCGCTTCAATGAAATTTTAATCATCACATCATCTTGGCCTTGGGCAGTTTCAAAAGGCACGCAGCTTGTTCTAGCCAACTTTGGCAAATCCTAACAAAACCATTAATTTGTCAACTTGTATACTTCCTGAATAAAAGAAGCTATTCTCTAAAGCAGATAAGTCCATATAATATAAAGATTATCAAAAGCAGCTAAAGAATGAAATAAAGTGACCGATCAGAAAACCATGGACTGTAAGACTCAGCCATCATACCTTACATTCAATCCAGCAACCTAAATAACCTGTAAACATGTGACTTTATCATTCCAAACCCATATCTAGCTAATTCTCCCAACATTTTTACATGCTGTTTTTGATGACTTTATTATAATTAGTTTTGTTTCAGCTTAATATATTGGATGCACATACCTGGCTAAGGATCTTATGATGGCAAGACATATAGTCAATGTAACTTGCATCACATCCTAGCCAATTTCTGGATATATAATATCTTTTGGCTGTTGTTTCTCTCAAAATCAGAAAATTGCTGATAAAATAGGCTCTCGACAACATAGGCAAGTTTGCACAGCAGCAGTTCTCTAGACTTTTTAACGTAATGTTAATGTTCAAAGGAAACTTGGTACTTACCCCAGGTAGAAGAATCCCCTGCTTTCCACAACCATGTTACACAAGGCTCATGCCTGCAGAATTGAATAACCAGAGAAATCATGCTTTTGACTACAATATGACACTATAAAATTTGCCAAAAAATCAAAGGTTAGCGAAAGTCTGCACCTGATTGAGAGCGCTTGCACATTTGGAATGTTATTACAAATAGCGAGAATGGAAACTGCATTTATGAACAGTTGTCTACGGTCAGGAAAGGCTTGATTGCAAAAAAACAATTATCTTTCAGAAGATATCATAGCGTAATGGATGTTGGATGATTATATATAAGGTGAACTTCCCCGCTATCTGGCTCCAAGGAATATTGCGCTCCTTGTTTCTCACCATGAACTTTCAAGGCACTCAGAAAAGCTGTTGCAGACATCGGAGATGTATTAATGGACATACTTTTTACAAAATCATATACTTCATCTAATTTTCCGGATCGACCAAGAATACTAATGATACAATTGTAATGTTCCTCAACTTGCGCAATATAAATATCTTTACTCATGGAAACAAACCAATGGCATCCTTCATTCAATAAGCCGGCACGGCTACACGCAGAAAGAAAACTGGTAATTGTAACTTTGTCAAGAACTATGCCTCCTGCATGCATTCTTTGAAATACATTGATAGCTTCCATTTCATGCCCATTGTTGGCATAAGCTGCTACCATAGAGCACAATAAAGTTGCATCTTGGTTACGGAGCTTGTTGAACATTGCAAAGGCATCCTCAATGCTTCCACACCTAGCATACATGTTCAAGAGAGAAGTTCCAATAGCAACATCAAGCTCAATGCCACAGGTTACTATAGCTTTATGGATCAGCTTGCCCTCCACTATATGTGCTGAGCTGCGGGCAAGTGCATCAAGAATGGTAATAAATATAGCTTTATCTGGCATAAACCCTTCATTTTGCATTTGCCTGAACAGTCTAATAGCCCCCTTAACATAGCCATTTTGGGTGTACATAGCCACCATAATAGTCCAGGATGGGACTGTCCATTTTTCCATGATTTGAAACTCTCTTGATGCTCCCTCAAATGATCCGCACATGCCATACATATGAACAAGAGTATTCCCTAGACTTACATCCTCTTCCATGTAATTACACAAAATATAACAATGTATGTACTTACCAACCGCTAGAGATTTCATGCAGCCACAAGCATATAACATACTGATTAAGTTTTGCATATCCGGTAGCTGATGGATTAGCTGCATTTTCTGGAATAGACCAACGGGAATATCAGGATACCCATATTGGACATATCCAGTGATCATGGTGGTCCAAGAAATAATATCTTGTTCAAACATGGCATTAAAAATCATGCATGCAGAAAAAATACTTCCACATTTTAAATACATAGCCAGTAGAGAATTTCCTACAGTAACATCTAAGATGAAGTCACGAGCCATAAAAAAGGCATGAATCCTTTTGCCTTCAGCCAAGTGGTGAAAGCTGGAGCATGCATATAGGACATTTATAACTGTTACCCTGTCCATCTCCAAGCCTTCTAACTGCATTTTTTGGGCAAGCTGTATAGCATCTTTGCTCAACCCACTCTGAGCCAAAGCTCCAACCATCAAAGTCCAGAGAATTCTGTCTTCCACACCTATC
This sequence comes from Isoetes taiwanensis, assembly GCA_021234155.1. Taxonomy (NCBI): domain Eukaryota; kingdom Viridiplantae; phylum Streptophyta; class Lycopodiopsida; order Isoetales; family Isoetaceae; genus Isoetes; species Isoetes taiwanensis. Next base: position 25,040,449 of record JAJEKV010000002.1, on the reverse strand, counting down.
CTCTCAAATGTCTTCCACGCATCCTCCAGACTTCCAGACTTACTATACATATTAATGATTGCAGTTCTAGTCACAACACTTGATTCCATTGTGTTGCATATAACATAGCTATGTATCCTTTTACCTTCAGGTAGTGATGTATCATTAGAACATGAACCAAGAATCGTGACTAAGGTGGCTTCGTTTGGAAAATAACCTTCAAGCTGCATTTGGATAAAACATTCGGTGGCACTCTTTCTAAACCCATTCTGAAAATAGGATCCTATTATAGCATTCCAAGAAATGATATCCCGTACTAGAATTGTATTGAAGACTCTATGTGCTTCTTCCACTCTACTGAAATTGCCATACAAATTGATAAGAGCAGTCCCCACAACAGTATGACATTCAATTTCTTTGCCTGCAATGAAAGCGTGGAGCAACTTACCCTCTTCAAAATAACCATAACTAGAACAAGCACTAATAATGGTGGAGATCATAACCTTATCTGGCATCTCAACTTCCGGCTGCATCTGTCTAAAATGGTAAAGAGCCCTTTTGAGTTGTCCATGTACCATATATGCATTCATCATAAGAGTCCATGAATATAAATTCTTTTTACATGTTCCATCAAACACATGCTTTGCCTCATCTATATTTCCACATTTCCCATACATATCTATTAAAAGGTTTCTTATGAATGTGCGTGTGTCATACCTGTATTTGATAATGTGAGCATGCACGAATTTGCCGTCTGAAGAATTCATGGCCTGGCTATGGCAACGCAGTAAGGAGACATAGACATCAAAGTTGGGTCTGATCTCAGAAGGATCTACCAGCTGTCCGTTGTTTTCGCAACATGGCGGAGGCGTAATTTTCCCACCATGCTCTACCATAACGGGAGAGCTGCATCCAGGAAGAGTTGGGAGATATGATGTTCGCACGTAGAGTCCATGGGCCATCAATTCTATCAGAAATCCCCGTATTTGTCTACTCTGCTAGAGACCATAAATTGACTACAGATGATGAGCCTCTGAATGCATTTGTTGACCTTCTAACACGAGCACCCGAACTAGATGAGACGCCTGATTTCATTCTAAATATGTCTGTTTTTCCAATCCATTGGAACATCCTGGTCAAAACTATTGTCTAGATGTAGAACTCGTTTTGACATTTGTTAAAGGGTCTATGTGGCCCTTCCGGCCAGCACCAAACTGGCATATTCCTCCTGAAACCAAATCCCAGCCATTAACCTGAAAACCTGAAATCCAAAATGCCAACAATATAAAAATACGCACTGCTATAAATACACAATGGTTCAACTAAATTAATACACGAATACATGATGGATATGCTCACGTAGTACACTTGCATGTACCTTCTTCATACAATACACTCTAAACTTTAAATGCAAACACAAACACACTAGCACGTTCCTAAGACATCAATTGCTACCTAACATCTTGTTCTACACAATTGCAATCAGTTGCTATTTAACACTTTCTTTGAACTTGAATCTTACTTTGCACAAAGGAATGGAGTTGAATAAGCTCATTGGGAATCGAACCCAAGTGTTGCCAGCAAGCTTTTACATACCTGGCATCTTAGCTTGATGCTCTAAAGTTTGATTCCATCGTGATCCAGTGCCACCTGCATATAACCAGCAAAACCACAAACCCTACATCTTTTATAGGTCATTAATCTTACATTAACGGTGTCATAAAACATAAAAATTCTTCATGACACAGAACACAGCACATCAACCACAAGTGTGGTGGCGTCGTCATCTCGCCATCACACATCCAAAGAATAATCATACTAGGTGACGCCATCACCTCGCCACCACAAGTTCCAACCAAAAAACCAGCAAATGGAAAACATAAATCAAAACACATCATCAATAGATCAACCAAAGCCAGCAGTTCAGTTCAAGTGTCCATTCATACGAGAGTGCCAAAGCATATCATATCTTCTCATGTTCCTGTGCATCAGCCCTAGCTCTACTAAGAGTTGCTTTCATGATTATCGCCTAACTGACAGTTGGATGCCCCCCACCCACATCCATCCAAGTGAGCCATAGATCTATACAGCAATTTATATTTCCCATGGTATCACAAAGCTGACCAACAAATGCAGATAGCCTGCCACAGAGACCATCCACATTCAGAAACTCTTCAATCTCCAAGATCCGCACATCGGGCTCCAAAGTCACGTAGAGGAAATGCAGGGCTTTCATTAAGGCGATTGGGGGCTTCATTAGGACCAGAGGAGGGCACGCCGAAACCAGGAACTACTCTGGAAGGAATGGGGTTATCAGACCTTGCAATTTCCACTAGTTCAGGCCTTTCTTCCTCTAGATACCAATCTGCAAACAAAAATTGTATAGACAAGGAATATACCTAGATAGAACCAAATCTTTTTAGCCCAATATAGGGCTTCCACTACAAGCCATATCGCTGCAAGTGGCCTTACTAGGTAGAGGCATCGGCATCTTCACAAAAGACCAGAACTACAAGGGACAAAAGTAGGTCGGAGGCGTAGGCTTGGGCAGACTCCACAGCCAAAACAAACACAAAACACCACCGACACCAGACCAAATAGATAGGATTTAGAAGTACCTTACCAGAATAGAAGTTTCTGACAATTCAAGCCTACTTGATACGGTTGGCCCAAGCCTGTGCCTCGCGTGCAAAGAGAAAATCCCTTGCGCATCCATAACTACAGTGCAGGCTTGGGGCAAAGGCCAGAAAGATTGGACATGTATAATGAAGTACTCAGTTAAAGAAAACTAGTGCTGAAGCACATCAAGAGGCATTATGAATATGGTTGAATAGATTGAGGCAAAGTTTACCCTCAATGTATTGTTGAATTGTATCTGAAGCCCTTGCTTTCTTTGTAGTGTCCATGATCTATATCATATGCAATCTAAGTATCAAACACAACAGAAACAAGGTATGTCCCACTAGGGGTTTCCCTTAGAAGGAATTCGTTTATGCATGTGTTGTAAGAGAAGAGAGATGGATGGATGAACAAGGATAACATGCATCTTTAAGAAAAGGGAAAGATTCGGAAAGTGGGCAGATATTTTTGAGGGATTTTAGGTTCAATGTTGGATAAATCACCACAAAAATGGTGTTCTCGTCTAGTTGTCGAAGGAGAGCAAGCTGCAGTATGTCCCCTCTTGTGCAGTAAGTAGTGTCTATTGATCCAAAAATTGATGATTGAGTTGTGGTACATCCAATGCAATGTAATGGATTATGAAAAATTAAAATGTAGTTCTTTTAGAAAAGCTTATTATTATTATTCCAAGTGAGATTAAGAACGATGTTATCAAAACATATATAACTCTCTTAGAAAGATGCCTTTGGAATAGCTTATTTCTGAAAACGTCACGTAGGTTTCTGAGGAAAAAATAGAGCTTAAAAAAATATGAGGAAAAAGAGGGGGGAGGGGGGTGGGGAGGGGACGGATTTGGCTAGGCGCATCCTGTTCTCGCCATTCTGCCAGATTAAAACAGACGCTTGCTATGGAACTCCGGCACGGTAAACAAAGTAACAGGGTTAGAGCTGCTTGAAAATGGAAACCTGGTGCTTGAATCTGGCTAAGCTGTGATTCTTCATCGCATTTATAGTTTACCTTAGCGCCATGTGACCACTGTTGTCGCTGGAAGGCTAACAACAGCAAATACTTTTCGGATCTATCTCAGAACATATCGGATCTACCTCTTCTGACTAGCACAAGGAGGTTTGAACCCGATGTAGTCGCATTTTGTGCCTTGGCCAAAAATAGGTAGGCCTCTATATTTCATTTTGAATTTATTCAAGCATAAATCTGTGCAAAGAATTGCCGGTTTGTTGCCTGGTTTACAGATGTGTAGCTCTGAATCCAATGAAGCAAGGCTTTTAAATTTAGGCCGTAGATCAGCTGGCAGTAGCAGCGGATGCAGAAGTGCAAGAAAGGTGCTCTTGGAACATTATTTATAAACATGTCAACAAATATTTGCGACTCAAATAAGCTGTTGGCCAATCTATAACTGAGGTATTTCTATACAGCAAGAATAGCCATTTATTGTTTTCAATAAATTCATAATCTTGCCAGAACTACCATAAAGATGGAAGGATTAACTTTAAGATAACACATTTGTAGGATGTATCTCGACCATCGTAAAGAACGGCTATGGCGTTCTTTCTTTGGCTTTTTTGTTCTGGTAGGGCAATACATGAACGTCACCGGAACGCAGCATGGAGCAAGAATGCCGATATGGAATCCTTTGCGCAGAGTTACAGCATAAGGCATGCTATTATGAGAGTCTCTGTTACAACAGATATAGTGCGCTGATGCTAGTGGACTAAGAATTGAGAAGCGAGTGTAGTTCTGTCGCCAAATACGTCTCTGCATCTTCATGTAGGATTTTCTAGATGGATTCCAGCCTCTGATCAAGCTCAAGATTTGTAGAAATTTGCTTACTCCTCATTGAAACCCAAGGCTCTGCAGCTTTTGAATAGGAAATTCCAGTTTATTGTGTCGAAGGCTTTTGTAATATCCAATTTGAGAAGGGCTACTTCTTGCTTGGAGTCTTTAGCCCATTGTAAGCTCAGTATTGCAATCATTACATTGTCGAGGATGAATCTGTCCTTGAGATAAGCTGATTGTGTACTGCTGATAGTGGAGTCCAAAACTTTCTTGAGTCTAGCAGCTAAAGCATCTGCAATAATCTTATAAATAACATTAGTTAGCAAAATAGGTCTGTAGTCAGCAAAAGAAATGGGAGAGTCAATTTTCGGGATGAGGGCAATAAGGCTGGTGTTAATTTTGGCATCCAAACGCTTACAGATTCTGAATCCATTGGCCAGCTTGGTTACACCATCACCTAAAATACACCAGGCTTTCTTAAAAAATTCAGCAGGCAGTCCATCTGGTCCCGGGGTCTTCCCATTGTCCATACCTAAGATCACTTCCTTGAGCTCATCATAGGTAAATGGGGAAGTAATCATGTCATTCTGATTACTGCTAACTTTGCTATTCATATTAATGAAAGCGTCCATCACATCTTCTAAGCAATCTGTATTAGTTCCCAGCCTTTTTAAGGTTGTGATCCCCAGAAATTTGATCATCCCCAATCTTGATTTCATAAATCTGATTCCTCTTAATTCTAGTTTTGGCCTTGATGAAGAAGTACTTGGAGTTGCATCCTTCGTCTTCCTTGAGCTCCTTAATTTTGGCTTTCACCTTACATCCTTTGGCTATATTGATCTCCTCTTTCTCAATCTGAATTTTGATCTCATCCTGCTGATCAGTAGGAGCAGTACTGAGTCTGTGCCTCAACTATGACAAATTGGCTTGATTTTGATAATAGATTTCCTTTTCCCATTCTTTAAGCCAATTCTTGATATGCTTTGCTAAGCTGATCCACCACCACATCCATCCATGATCTCCAGCAGGCTTGGGGTGGCAATTAATAATATCCTGAAGCCTTGTTTAGAATTCTTCATGGGCCAAGAGGCTGACATTCATCTTGAAGTAGGACTTCTTTCTGTTTTGGTTACCTTTATCTGTTACAGTGATCAGCTCAGGGTAATGATCCGATAAAGTATAACCTGTCAGATTGTCAACCCTGCTGCAGTTGGTCTAGAGATTCTCACTAAGATAGAATCTGTCATGAAGGCAGCAAATGGGATCAGCTCTGTGATCTGACCAGCTGAAAGAGTTGGGTTTAGTTCTGGCTAGAATAAGATTATGATCAGTAAGGAGGTTGGACCAAGCACACTTCTTCTGAGGCAAAAGGGCCTTGAAGTTTCTGTTCTTCATAAAGCTATCAGTAACCATATTGAAATCCCCACCAAGGATCAAATCATCAATATCGAGATTAGCCAAACTATGATTGACCTTGTTCCAAATCATTATTCTGTCAGAAGGATTGTGATAGGATAAACATTTGCCAAAGCAATTTTACCAAAAACCAAAATTGCCAACAAGGATCTGCCATCTCCCATTGTTATCATGAATCATGTGCTCTACTTCAAATTGATTCTCTGATTCCAAGCAATAGCAATTCCTGCAGACGAGTCATTAGCAGTAATAGACCAAGTTTTGAAATTAGGAGGAAGAGCCCTAGAAATAATGTTACCATGATCGGATCATGGATTTTGTGCTCCTGGATAAATAAAATGTCAGGGTTAAGGGTGAAGAGACAAACCTTTAGACGATCCCTTTTGACAAGATTGTTGATACCCTGGAGATTCCAGGTAATAATCTTTATGGGGTTAGACATTAATATTTATACAAACCTTTGGCCATCCTAGATTGGATGGCAAAATTCCTAAGATTAATTCTCACAGGTCCAACATAAGATTTTTTCTGACCTCTTCCTCTTCTCTTTGAGGTAATCTGCTTCCAACCTTGCTCATCACAAGATTGTATGAAATCATTCTCAGAATTATAACCCTCTGATTCAACCTCAGTTTGACTTTGACTATCATTTTTTAGAGGGAAAGAAAGAGTCATCATACCTGTTTAACTTAACCTCAAAATTGACACTTCTAAATAAGAGATTCCAATTATTATCCATAAATAGAGAATTGGGTTCAGTGTTTAGAAAATAATCCATGTTACCTTCTGTACTGTTATTTTTTGGAACCTCATTCTTGATAATTTCGTGGATGCCATTACCTGACCCATTATCAGTATCTTTCTTCTTAGGGCGCCATTCCTGCCTGATGATGGCTTAGAGATACAGATGCATGGAGGGAAAATTAGTTTGAGGGATATTAATGCAGATGATTTTCCCAAGATTACCTGATATGGCCTTGAGATGAGAAAGGGTCCAGAAGGCAGGCGGCAGATTAGGGAGGGTAATCCATGTAGAGGTCAATATATGCTTGGGATTACCAGGGTTAAAAAGGGGGCTCCATCTCATAATATAGAAATCATTATTGCTAATTTTACCCAACTTCTTTTTTAGCATGTAGGTCACACTAAAATTATCCCTGCACAAGATTTGAAAGGTCTTGTCATCAATCTTGAGCAAGGATTGAATGGGAACTCTGTGCGTTTTGGTAATCCAGAATTTAATTTCACCAATAGAAGGGCTTTTGATGGGAAAATGAATGAGAAGACCCTTTTCAGAGTATAGGTTAATGGCTGTGGAATCTTTGATATCCGAGAGATCAATATAATCCGAATTAGCAGAGGGATGTTTATCAAGCGGGTTATCACAAGAAACAATATTAAGCAAAGCATTTTTATAAGAAGGAAGAATTTGACCTTTAGCTTTGTCACTTTTCCCAATGATTGGGATCCGGTTGCTGATGCTCTGATCTCCAACTTTGGTACTTGTCTTGTTCATCCCTGAGCCATTGATTCCTTCACAATTCTTGCAGTCGCACTGCTCGGTCTCAAGCGGATTGAAGTAGCCGTTAGAATCCCTGATCTTGCATGCATTGGTGTCTTTCTTGAGCCTAGTCTGATAGGTTTCATATTTCTGAGATACCTCCCCCAAGATCAAATCCGCACCCGATGGGAGCTTGCTCACAGCCTGTTTTTGGTGCCATTCAATAACATGATCTTCTGCTTCCTCCCATCTTTTAATCAACTTTATGGAGGCTCTGGAGTTCCATTGCAGGTTTTCGAGGTCAACCAGAGTAGTCTTTGCCAGATTGAGCAGTTCATTCATAGATTTCTGGAAGATGTTGTTTTTAAAGCTGCAACAGTCTGATTCAGAGTGACCCTGCTTGGCCATAATTCTGTTGTAGATTTGTGCATCAATTCAGGATTTGTTTATCCACGAGGGATAAATATTTCCTGACTGTTCCTCTATACAAATGCTTTGGGTATCTAAGATATGTTCTTTTTGTTATTGCAGCATTTATTAGTAGATGCTTCATTAAATAAATTTTACAGGCCCTTCCACCAGCATTCTCACCATCTACAGTAAGTATTTTATGTCTTGGTTTCATTGTTTGGAAGTTCAAATCGCAAAAAAAATTCAGTTCCTCTGCATTCGTCCATTTCTCTGCTGGATTTGACCTCCAACTTGCCTTTTGCTTTGATGCTTTCCTTTTACTACTCTGTAAGCAAGAAATGGAACCGATTGAGAAGCTTAGCTAACATTTGCAAGCATATAGCTCTATGCAGCAAGCAAATGTGCAGCTATAAGTTTTAACACCCATCTGTCTATTGCAGCAAAAATTTCATATATGTATTCACTATTCTTATATTATGCCGCCTATTTGCATCATGTCTCTTTTGTCTCCAATCAAATGCAGCATATGTTTCTTTAATGGTCCCCAAATTTGTAAACGCATATGCTTCTCTAATGGTTCCAAAATTAGATGCCTATATATGGAAGGCAAGAAAGCCTCAAATGAAGAAAACAGGTTCACAATTTAGAATGGGTTCATCAGCAACATTATGTTGTGCTTACTATGATTGGAGAATTGAGTTTATTATAATATGTAGCATAATAACAGGGGGCACCTCCTCAGTTTACTTCTCTCGGCGTTTTCCCCCGAGCCTTTCCTGGCGCCCTAGACTTCGGGCGCTTGGGCTTATTGATGCGTTGGTTTTCAACCAGCGGTGCCCTCACAGTCCACCGCCTTTCTGCAGAATCGTTGCTATGGGGGTTTTGGGACTCTACCGTTTTACGGGCAGCTCTTATGGTCTAGTGGTTTGATCGAGTTACTCGAGGGTCGGCACGGGGATCTCTCGACATCGATCTATTTGCCCCCGGTTTGAGAGAGGATGGAGGTTTAAGCGCGTGCATGAGTCCGCACCATTACTTTCGGCACCTAGGCTGTGAAGAGGTTACGGTTCGGGCGTTTGTTGAAGTTACGTTTGTTGGAGGTATGCTTGTTGCTTTTGCAGCAAAGATAGCTTTTGGATCTGTGGTCATCATGGCAACGGTTTTCCCCAAAGGGGGGTTTTAATCCCCGCCATGGTGCTCCGCGAGCTTCGCCCATGCAATGTATTTTTGTTTTCTTTGTACTTGTGGTCGCATGTCGTCCTTCGTGATTTGCTTTGTGGTGCGGCGAAAAATATACTTCCTTCCTTCCTTCCTTCCTTTGTGTTTTTATATGCTTTTCACTAAGATTTTCCTATGATTTCGTGATGTATTCAAATGGGTGTACTAATGCGTACATCTAGAGTGCACCATATCTGAGCCATTGATTTTAGCCTTTTTTTTTTCAATGGTCAACAACCAATGGCTCACAACAAAAGCCCTTTTTTGGTGCATAATGGTATAATGGGTCAACAACCAATGGCTCACAACAAAAGCCCTCTTTTTGTGTGTGTGGTGCATAATGGGCACATGAAGGGCTTGAAGGGCGCATGTAGTGCAGTTTCCCCACTGGCAACACATTTCTTATCATAACTTTTGATCCAGAGCTCTGTTTGAGATGATTTGTATTGCGTTGGAAAGCTCTCTCCAAGATCTTTTTGATAGTGTATGATATGGATATATTTGGTTAAGTTATCTATGCTAAAACAGCAATTTTTCGGCGGGTTTGGTAGGCTTTCACATCCTACCAAATTGATTAATACAGTTTGCTATTGGATATTGTTTTATGGCTCATTCCGAATGAAGCTTGCAAAAAATTACCATGCATTTTTAGATTTTGAGGCGCTTATTAAGCAAATTCCAAGGCTTCTAGATCCTTGTGCTAACAAGCGTAAAAGTTTCCCACTTTGGTTTCTCACCACAAGAATCCATGGAGGCCAAATCTTTGTTGTTAAATTCCAGGTTGAAAAATGTTTGTGTATGGGTGTTGCAAACTTTATGACTTTCAGAATAATGGGATCAATCTGCTCTATCTTTATGGTAACTTTTACTTATGTTCTATTTGTTTTATTGTGATCAAATTCAAAAGCTACAGGTGATAAAGCCTCAAATGAATTCTAGTTTTTTTCTAGTTTGAATTCTAAAAATTTTGTCACACGACGGGGGGGGCGTCCCTAAGGCCCCGAAGGCCAAAATTTTTTTTTTGCAACACAAACCATTAACATTCAACATATAAAAATTAAATCCCCCAACACATAACAACCAACACATAATAACCATTGACATTAACAACCAGCACATAACTACCATTGACATTAATTAATACAACCATTGGGTCCAACACATTTAAATTAAAATCCCCCTTAAACCCCCTTTGGTTTGGGTGCACATTCACACGGGGGGTGACGTAGGGCAGCGAGAGCCCTCATAATTGTATTTTGCACGTACGAAATCAACACCATATAGTATTCCGCATGAAATCTTATAGTATTTTGCGAATCTTGTTATACAGTGTGAATATGCAAAGTTTCCCTCGTGTGAATATGCAAAGCTTCTCCTAACAGGGAGCACTTTAGAGAGTTTAACATGGTCTATTTATCGGATTTCATGTTTCTTTAACCAAAGATGCAAGTGCAAATAGACATTTTATGGACATCTGATGCTACATCGTTAATGAAAATTAAACAAAGGAGTAAGTTAATAAGGATATCCTTGAGATTGTATTTGATGAAATGGTTGTGCATTTTCAGACAACAAAATTATATAATGTTGGCTTTCACGCTGTTATGTCCCATAATGATTTGAGGTTACTATTTTGCTTTCACCAACGGATCTTAATAAGCCTCGATTTAGCAACATGTATTTTAAAGATAGAGGAAAGGATTTTTGGACATGCAAACAAATTGGCTAAGAAATATATCTTTGCAAGAAGAATGCACATAGTGGTAGTTCCTACTATAGTTGTAGGAACTGGTAGTACTATTGCAACATTAGGCATGTGGCCTTTTCTCTTATTCATGAAAGAGAGTCAAAAGGTTCTTCCATCTCTAAGTTCACGGTAATACGACAAAGACACTTTCACAATGTCCAATGCAATGGCACAAATTGATAATGCAATTAGGGAAAAAGTTTTTGGTTGCCTCCCTTTATTTCTGTCTAAGAAAGCCATTCAACACCACGTGTTGTACTCCATCTCGACAATCAAGCTTAAAGGACGAGTTTACAATGGGCATAAATGGCATGTGATTAGTCAGTAATTCGATTTGTATTAAATCGTTGGCATGAAACGTTTAAAAGCAATTAAGATGCAAGCCCTACAGTCGACCAATTTAAATTCTGCTCAAAATAACTAACTAATAGCTAAGTAACCTAGGCATTGGTTTACTATATCAAATCTTAATACCTTTATTTCTAAGAAAATATCATCAAAATGTTAGCAGCAACAATAACAACAAGCCCCTTGGATGCACATATGGAAAAATAAAAGAGTATGATGAATTAACTTGCAACTATTCCACTTTACCGACTCATTTTTCTGAGCATAGGGATGTTGAAAATAGAAATGTTCACGGCGGCCTTGGCCGCCGCGATAAATTTCTTGTTTTGTTAAAGTAACTAGCAAAGAGGACTACAAAGACACTAGCCACAATTGTACTCATGCATTCCACCAACGTAAGCGAACACTACACTATAATATACCATAACCCAATGCCTTGTAATTCATATCAAAGACATGAATATGCGATCTTGCAAAATGTAGAAATGAAGAGACTTGTAATTTTTATAATGATTTAGTCTTTCTAACTTCAGATTGAAGCATAGTTAGTACTTCTTTTAGTCAATATACCTTTAAAATGATCAATGATTTGTGCTAGTATAGTCTGCTAGATGCTTTTAAGTACCTAATGGCAAATAAAAGGCCCATATAATGTCAATTAAATATGGATATCAATCTTATTATCTTGCTTAACTTGTTTTGAGACTTCAACTTAGAACATGAAGAGCATAAGAAGCATACACTTATTTTTATATGGACTGCGCACATGATAGGTTCAAGTCAATTTATTTGTCGCCAAGGGTCATACTTAGAATTATGGCAGGAACTAAACAACATAGTTGGTAGAATGGAAATGCAATGAGATGTACAATGAAAATAGTTTTTATGAAGTTGCTTCTACCTGTGTTGTCCTTCCAAGAAGGCTAAAAGCGATCTGCTTGGAATGTTCTCGTGATGACATCTGCATAAAAATTAGGATGCCTTGTCTGGCAATACGAGGTTGAAGCCTATTTGTCTATTTTTCATTGGAATGGCAATAAGACCAGCTTGCATAAAATGTGATAGATACCAAAATCTAGGCCATAAATTTCAATCTTTAAACTGCTTTCTGCATGTAGCTTTAAATGGAAAAACTGAGGTGTAGAGCAATGGCAAAACTGAGGTGTAGAGCAATGAAACTCCCCAATAGTTGATAATTATGACATGTTTTCGAAAGGAGTGCTTGTTCTTGTGGTTTCTTCCTATACCCTTTCCTATCATCTGAACTTGATGTAATCATCCTAATCCAATTGTCTCTGTAAAATTAGAAGGTATGCATTCAGAATGCCATATAACAATGGACTTGAATGAAAAGCAGGTTATTCCCTAGTATAAAGTCCATAACATCCTATCAACTTCTATTTCATATAAGATATTAGCGATTTCTAAAGCTTTAAAATTTAAATCATCCCAATAGCCTTTATCATCTGCTTCCAATTCTCCCTTTTTTCTTTTTTTGCCTTTTTATTCTCGGTTGAGGTTCAGACAATGGCGGTACTCTTTTTTATGCTTGTAACTTTTTCCATTCATATCTAAGATTGCATCAAAATTGTCTAACCGGAACTAAAACCTTCCTTCTGAACCTTTTATCCCTTTGTTGTTAAACACATCATTCATCATTGTCACCAACATTTCCATCATTCTCTACAGTCTGATTATGTATATATATCAGTTGTCCCTTGAGTTTGCAGCTCCTTCTGGTTCAAGCTTTTTTTGCTAGTGTTCTGTGAAGAGATCACTCTGATCCTTCTTTATTGGTTCTACAGTGATATCTTTATTACTTCTACAGTGATACCTTGCAAATCTTCTAGAGCATCCTCTTTCAAATCCTGCACATCTTTTATTCCCTTCAAACAAATATGTCTCTTCACTTCCTTCTCCACCTTCCTGCATTCTCTCTTAATTGGCCTTCTCAATCTCATGAAATAATAATATTAATGCAAATGTCACATGAACATATTACACCACCACGTCCTATCCTTTCATGTAATTTATTGTCAATATTTTCATACACTTATTATTGTGAGATTAATACTTTTGCCTACTAAGCAAGCAACCATCTGGTTCTATGTTATTGCACAGCACACTTGCATAACATTTCAGATCCGTGACGATCTTCCATGCTTGATCAATATCATGATAAAGCACACAATATGATTGCACATATCAATTTTACTGACACGCGGGAGTTGTGATACATTGCCAAATGAAGTATAAATTCTACATCTAACTCTTCATAAGCAAATGCATTTAAATCAGTGATCAAAACCATTGCACGGACTGAAAACTCTATCTTTTTGCAGGTGAATGCACAAAGAATGTCTGCATGTTCTTTTGACATTTAAGGATGGCCACATTGATGGATCAGCTCGATAGTTCTCATGTCTCGCCTTCCAATCATGAGTATTAATTGTGGGAATGCATGAATGCATATTTAGGAACAAAACGTTAATCAACAACTTAGCGCAGACCAAAATACTAGCAAATCAGCAATTACAAGCAGATCGGTTACCAGCATGTTCTATCTGCATCCTTCAAATGTTATGCCATAATCTGCCATATCAGATGGGTCCAGATTGTTTTCTAGTTTCTACTTTTAAGTCATTTTCTTGCCCTTGAAAGCTGGGGCATTCGTCTGCTCAAATCTTGATCTAAATCAACTGCTGCACCTGTAGACAGCCACTGCCAACAACTCTTTCATGATGTTGTATGAGATGGTTTAGTGATGCTTGCAACTATATCCTCGTAGACATTCACATCCTTTGTTATGTCAAGGTAGACATAGGTGTTTCGACCAATGCTGGCATCATTATGCTATAACAGGTCATCATTTTTGCTGCAACCTAAACTCAAGCAGATTATTTGGACTCACATAGGGATCTTTTAACTCTAAACCATCCAAAGGAAATTTGCCAATCCATCCACCACTGCTCAAACTGCTTCCAAGGTAGCCATCTTGTCAGTTTTAAGTTCCAATTCAGCAATCAATGGTGACTTCCTTTGAGTCATAAAATTCGGTGAAAGTCATAGATAGTTCACATCGTTGCTTGTTTCCAAGGTACGACAAAACAATATTGCGAGCATCACTACCTAGTACAGTAGAAGCAAAACCCATTCAGCATCAGTAAAGAGCTTCTGCATCAACCTCTTAGGGATGTCCGCATTCCCTTCACTGGCTTGATTATTTCCTCTTAACAAATTTTCTCAATTTATATGTCTTTCTACTTCATCTTTTTGGTCATCCATAGGTCTAAGTTTTGCAATATCTTCTCTTGCTTTTGGATGCACTAGAAATACAAGCCTCTTGTTATTTTGCAACCCATTTATAAGGCCCTGGCATGTAAGTGTCTCTTGAAACTCTGGCAACTTGACAACTTTTTTATGGGCTATTGTCTTCATCAGAGAGTAAAAACGTCTTTAAGTCTCTGGCAACAATAGCGGTAGAATCAATACTCTCAGACACGCATGAGTACCAAAGAAAATCATAACTCTTCTTCTTTTCTGCACCACAACTGGCAAGTTAAAAAGCTTATAGGATGCATAATCACCGACAGCAAGAGCAACACAGCTAAGAAGAAAATTTCAGCGATGTCGAGATATAGAAAACTCCATGTATGTTAAACATGAAGACTTGATCTCCCCATCAAACTTGATATTTTGTAAGGCCTTGCTTGACCAAAAGCATTTATGGGATATAACTGCAAACAAGAAACAAGAAACTTCACAAACAGGCAATGATGCTATTCGTGAATCCATATAATACTAGTTAGCAATAGAGAGAAGACTTAGTAAACTAGTGAGTTTTTAGGTTACTAATCTAGAAACTTCTTTGTAGCAGGGAAATGTCCGAGACTTACCTCGATTGAGACTCGAGTGTACCCGTTGGAAATTTAGCAGATGCTCCCTTTTTTGAATGATAAGGGTGCATCCCCATTAGGCCGAAAACTGGCCGGTACCTGTGACACCTTGCAAGTTACAGGCACCGAAGTAGCGTTCCCATTCATCGTCTGGACTTTGATTTTACTGATATGGCACAGGCTTGGAACTCCAATTCAGATGGTGTCCTATAGCAAGATTTAGTTTGTCATTTTCCTGATTTCGTTTGTCCTCTTCTTGGTTTTTGCCAGAACTGCTAAAACATGATCGCAGGTGCAATGGGAACGGTGGTCTTGGAAACCGGTAAACTGGACCTGCCTAAAATTACCGGTGCTAAATTACCGGTGCTGGGTTAATGGGGATACATCCTAAGAGCAGGCTTCTACAAGGGAATTTTGAAACTGTTTTCTGCAATATACGAGAAGAGTCTTGAAAACTATAAGAAACAAAATTTGAAATGTTCAGTTATAATTCGAAATCTTAAGTTTAACTCCAATTTGAGCTGTTGAAGATCATAATCTTGAGAACATACAAAAGAATGAAGCAAGGAGACAACAACTTTTGCTTCTGTACAAAGCATCACATGCATCTGTCTAAAGCCTCAAAAACGAAAAAATCTGGGAGATAACATAGATAAAACAAATAAGAAAATTAACTAGATCGGGGTTTCTAAGGCACAGGAAAACCAATATATAATGCCGTTGCATAAGCAGGAGCTATCGGCTCTCGATGAAAAGAAAGGGGAAAGGAGAATCGGAGTGGAAAGAATTTATGGGGGTAAAAAATTCAGAGGAATTTGTAATATGGGGGCAAAATTTCAGAGGAATTTGTAATTTCACTGGCCGCATGATCTAAGGGTGTGAATTATGCCACATCATTTTTGGCATGAGGTGACACACACTTGACAACTTAGAATGGCATCGATCTGAGCCATCGGATCGTTATTCTGGGACGGGACGAGCAGTCACTTTGGATTGGAGGCACTCAGTGACGTGGCCACATGACAGGCGCCCTCGGGGTTTGGGATACACCCCGAACTATCGGAAGCAAGCAAGATATGAGGTTGCGCTTGAACGTGAGCTACAGGGGATTGATGCCCTCTATACATTGCATGATAAGTGTGAATAGTTGGTGAAGGCCTTACTCGCAGCAGCCAGTGAATGCTTTGCAGCAAGAAAGCCCCCACGAAGGGACACTGCGCAATTCCCTCAGAACCCCTAGTTTGACGCCGAATGTAAGGCTCTAAAGAGTCAGCTACGCACCATCTTAGATCCACAGCTCCGGCAACAGGCCATTAGGGACTATAAGGCATTCTAGAAATCCAAAAAGCATCGCTATATTGCAGAAAATCAGCAACGCATGTTTGATCTGCTGATGACTGAGCCAAAAGCCTTTTGGCGTAGAGTGCTGTATAAAAGGCATCAACCACCTGGCAATGTTACCTCAGACTAGTGGAGACAATGGTTGGAAGAGTTGTATGACCCCCCAGGAGCGATCGCTGAGGTACCAGATCAGCTAGGAGAAACGCTACAGCTTTTAGAGGAGGACATCCACCAGGGTCTTAGACATCTTGCTAATGGTAAAGCAAAGGACTTGCAGGAACTTCAGGCCGAGCTGTTGAAATGGGGTGGGCCAGCTTTGCTAGGGCCTTTGACAGTGATAATCAATCAGGCCATCAGAGAGGGCCTCCCACAGGAATGGATGGTTAGCAAGGTCATCCCTATTCATAAGACGGGAAGTAGGGATTGACTCCACCAACTACCGTATGACCATGGTGAGCCCGTTACTCGCAGAACTTCTAGCAGGTGTGCTGGAGAAGAAGTTAACGCAATGGGCTGAGGACGCTGGAGTACGTGCAGTTGGCCAGGTAGGTTTTCGCCCTACCCACTCCACGAGTGATCATATTTTTACTCTCAGAATTCTTATGGAAGCTAGCCACAATGCACGACGTGACTTGTATTGCTGTTTCGTGGATTTTAAGACCGCATATGATACGGTCCCTCGGGATCTGTTGTGGCAACGCTTGCAAGAGCTACATGTCCCACAGGATTTGCAGAATGCCATCTACCGGCTCTATGACGGAATATATGCCACTTTGCCTGTGTCAGATCACCGGGTGAACAGCACCATAGATGTTAAATAGGGATGTCCATTATCTCCAATGCTTTTTGGACTCTATATTGACAGGTTGCAGACCTGGATGCAAGAACATGGAGGTGGTGATCCGCAGTTGCCAGAGGCATATACAATAAAACAGTTGCTCTATGCAGACGATCTGGGCTTATTATCCCATACATCTAGGAGTATGCAGGAACATTTGGATGCTCTCAGTCGATTCTGTGACATATCAAGAATGACCATCAACCAGCAGAAAACCAAGCTGTTTGCCAATCACATGCAGCGGCATGATATCCCGCACTTCTATTACGAGAGGACAAAGGATGGAAGTTGTAAGGACCTTTAAGTATCTAGGAATCGATTTTTTGCTAACATGCTATGGGATGATCGATAGAAAGAAGGGTCAGCGGGGATGGAAAGCCCCCAGATGCAATCTGAGAATAGCTGTTTCTGAGAATAGATCTCTACGATTGGGCACGCATAAAGCACACCCGTTCGAGCACTCGTTGAACCAAAAGATTGATGTATGGGGTAGAGGTCCGGGGGCCGATTAGCAAGGGCACTTGGGATAAGCTAGAGGGGTACGTATTTTCCCCGACATACCGCCTAGGCGCCAAGGACCGCGGTGCCTTATCCGATTTTTTCTTTGTATGAGGTCGGCTTTTTGCCCCCGACAAACGATTCCCTCGCTATCGTAGGCACCTTGCGTATTTCCATAAGGTTGGCGGAGATAGATGCACAAACGCCTCCCTCCCCGCCTCATTATTGGCACAAGGGCCGCAACGTCAAGAGAGTGTGGTAGGAGCATTGTAGGGGATGGTTCGCAAGATGGTCCATAGACTATCAAACAGATTATGGATATCTTGGGATATCACAAACAGAGCTGCATTTGAATGGCTTTTGTCGCCTCGTGTGGGATGCGCCCACTCTTGCAAAGCCCAAAACAGAGCACTATTACATGCAAGTTAATCCGTCGCTTGGACATGGCCCCCACCAGTATTTGAAGGCACACATCTCTACCAAGAAACGGAGAGCCATAGCTGCAATAAGGACAGGGTCCCACTATCTCAGAATAGAGACAGGCCGCTGGGGTACGGGTGGAGGGAAGGAATCCCCCGGCATGAGAGATTATGCCAATGCTGTCACATGCAGATAGTAGAAGATGAACACCATGCTCTACAGGAGTGTCCGACATATGCACACATCCGAGCAGCTCATGCCAATCTCAGATGCTCTGAGATAGCAATTCATCAACTGCTGGCTTCGCCAATGGTTGCACGTCTCGCGTCCTACATTCTGCAGGTCTCCACCGTCAGGGAGTCCCTCACAGCACAGGGAATTTGAGCACCCAGATAAGGACTTTGAACGCCTACTACAAGGGTTTTTCCTCCCACATGGGGGGTTTTTTCGTCCCAGTGGTAGAGACACATTGTACAGGGCTTCTGTGGTTTTCTTTTGTGTTTGGATACTATCCGATATATTGTATGTCTATAACCATCTCATAGGCCAGTTGGCCTCCGTGGACGTTAAAATATACATAACATCAGGGATACCAGCACTGCAAATCGAGCAGGACTACGAGCAGCTAGGGGAAGAAAACCCAGGTTGGGAAAGCAGAGAGGCGATGAGGATGGAGAGGCGCATAGCCAGGCATGACGATGAAATCAGGCGGGCCTATGAACCACCAATCGGCATCACAACCCTATCGCCAATAGTCATCGATGGAGAGGAGTACATCTTGGCGAACGACATCCTCAACCTTACTTACTGCCAAGAAGAAGGGCTTAGAATCGATGAGCTCTTAGGCTTGATGGCAAAGGAGCAGCAAAGCGACTTCATCGACTACTCCTATCAAGAAATCCCAAGGGAGCTAGCAGAGCGACACTCTTACGCCGGGGAGACAATGTCAGATATATAGCCTATGAGCAGATAAGGGAGATGTATCATCAACAGGAACCAATCATCCCAGAGGAGGAGTTTCAAGAAATCCAAAGCAGATTGTACAAACCAGGAAGAGGCCCAAGCTCTAGCCGAATAGTTCGTTCCAGGAGTATGCGGGAGGCATCCAGTAGCATCAACCTGGAGAGCGCAACTACCATGTGGAGGGACCATGAAGACCTCTTGGCATTAGACGTCTACGGCGAAGCAGCTCAGAGAAAGGGCACAGGTTCGAAGGCCATAGGAAAGGGTAAGGCATTCCGGTACTATCTTCCACTCCTCAGCCAAGGGCAGATGATAGTTTTCCACAGGGAGTTCAGCCCACGAGGAGAAGAGTCAGTGGCGCTCCTCATAGAACTCTCTGGCTTCGGGCAGCACGCCAAGCTGAATCCCGTAACGGATCATATCATTCTCTTTAAGAGATCCGTGGCACTCCACTGCCTCGACTTTGCTAGAGGCCACCTCAGGGACGCAACATTGACGGTAGTAGCGGCAACGACACCCGAACTCCCTGCACCCCAAATAGCTCGAGCACTCGAAGGGGGATCTTCTCGAAATATCTTGCGCAACCTCGGCAAAGGTCTTCGACTCAGAGATGTCAAGAACTTCTTCAAATCGACGAAGGGGCATCGAAGATGAACATTTTCTGTTTCACTTATCTTCTAAATTGTATTGAATGTCTTCACTTCTATGTATTATCATGTACTTTACATAAATGTATAACACTTATATATTAATTGCTACATATTGTCCTTGACTTATAAGTGCAGTTTTGATATGATTTCTCTTATATCCAACAATAAGTGACTTGTAAATAAGGATGAATAATGTATAATTTAAATAACAAGCATTGATGACCAATACTTGCAGCAAGGAACATCGGCTCGGGTTCTCAAGGCCAGGGCCGGTAGCACCATTGGGTACCTAGAAACTTGTTTGGGCGAGAACAAGATGACAACAACGATGAAATGACGGTGGAGACAGTGAATGCAAGACTCACGCAGATGAGAAACCAGATGCAAAACCTGCTTCAGTGGGCAACCCCATTGATGAATGCTCAGGAATACGGACCTCCACCACCTCCACCTCCTGTGCAGGGCATTGATGAGGCTCCACAAATTTAAGGGGAAAGAGAATCAAGGTAATGTCGAGACAGAAGAGAAAAAGGAGAAGCAGAAGAGTCCAACACCATCCAACTCTAGCGTGATCGATACCTCTAATGGGCCAGACCGTAGCAGTAGCCCGAGGGAGATGCATCACGTGATAGGAAAAGAACAGAAGGCAGATGATTACCGTAAGAAAGTGGATAGTGCCATGAGTAATGTTTGGAAGACGAGGAAGCTTGGTCGGGCTTTCAGTGTAAAGACAGGTCGTGCATGGAAGCAGAGGCTTGGCTTGATGAGATGGAGGAATTTGGCAATTCTTATGGCATGAAAGACAAGGACATAGGCAAGGTCGCAAATGTACCAACCTAATAGGACCAGCCAGATATGGTGGAAAGGGTATGCTAAGTCTAATAAGTTGAGACGAAACAAATGCGCAGATTCAAGACCTTCAAAGAAAGCTTTCCGCGAAACATTACGCGTCGAGATCGCACATTAGCAAAGTGTATCCAAAGAGCCTCACAAAGCTAGACCAGGGAACCTATCAAGAGCCGATACACGTAGGAATTTATGAGGTTAAGACTCAATGTGCCTAGGATCACATAGAGACAAGCTACCGAGGGTTACATTGAAGGCCCAACAAAGAACATCAAGAGGTTAGTTCGAGCAATTAACCCAAAGACGGTCGGGAGGCCGAGGACAAGGCCTTAAGTTTGAAGAAGCCCAAGAACTCCGTGACAAAACAAGCACCCTTCAAAGGTAAGACGGCAGGGCAGTATCAGAATAAGCAAGTAGCAAACACGCCAGCCGGAGGCCAACAACAGGGGAAAGCTCAGGGAAAGCACTTCGGAGACCGCAAGCCACAGGATGGATCAGGGGGCAGTTCGCTCAAGCGTCTTTTAGACAGCATCCCTAAGGAAAAGAGACAGGAGTGCATTGAGAAGAAGTTGTGTTTTAGGTGCTTCCAGCCAGGGCACAGAACACACAACTGTCCATTCGTCATGCAGGCAGCCTTGGCAGAACTTGCAGATTGGGAATCTCCAACCGAAGGTGACGATGAAGACGACGACCAGCAGAAAGGTCAAGATTTTATAGAAGGTGAGTGCAAAATCTGCGCAGCTATTGAGTCAGGTGATGTTGAAAATCAGTCCACAGTCATCTCGACTGAGGGAATCATAGATAGCAGTCCATACCTAGTCTTGATAGATACAGGCAGCTCTCATAACTTTGCCTCTCCTAGGCTTGCTGCCCTAATGAAGAGCAAGGTCTTGAAGTCAAAGCCAAGACCAGTTAGCATGGCAAGTGGTGCCATTCGGCACACTAAGGGGAGGAGGATCACGTTTGACATAGACCTTAGTGGAAGCAAGTGGCCGATGGGGGCAGAAGTCATGGATATTGGAAAGTACGATCTTATAGTAGGAATGGAGTTCTTAAAGCCAGCTAAAGCGATGATTGATTGCGAGCGCAAGGAGATCTCCATGACGGTACCGGACGGCAACAGATTCATAGTAAAAGGTAAGAAGGTAGCTTCTCCTATGCAGTGCATTTCTATGAAGCAGCTAAGGAAAAGTATAGTAAGAAATAAGGTGGATTATATTCTGAGGTTAGAGGCAATTGAACCAAGTAAAGAGAAGGGAAGTGACCTAAATGGGAATCAGTTGCCCAAGCCAGTAGCAAGGCTCATTAGGGAGTTCAATGATGTATTTCCGGATGAAATCTGTCAGATACCACCTTATAGGGGTGTAGAGTGTGAAATCACATTAGCTCCAGATGCTAAGCCTACCAGCAAGGCACCTTACAGAATGAGCACACCAGAGTTGATAGAGCTTAAGAAGCAACTGCAGGAATTGCTTGACCTTGGATTTATAAGAGCAAGTGTATCTCCCTTTGGGGCACCCACACTCTTCGTCAAGAAGAAAGACGGGAGCCTAAGAATGTGTATAGACTATCGCTAGCTTAACAAGCAGACGATAAAGAATAAGTATGCTCTGCCAAGGGCAGATGATCTGATGGATCAGCTCCAAGGAGCGAAAGTTTTCTCTAAGATTGACTTAAGGTCAAGTTACCACCAAATAAAGATAAAGGAAGAAGATATCCATAAGACCGCCTTTAGAACGTGGTACGGGCACTTCGAGTTTACAGTAATGCCTTTTGGCTTATCGAATGCCCCGGCAACATTTATGCGTCTCATGAACGACATCTTCAGGGAGTTCTTAGACGAGTTTGTCATTGTATTCTTCGACGACATCTTAGTCTATAGCAAGTCCATTGAAGAACATTGTCAGCGTTTGAGAAGAGTGTTGGAGAAGTTGAGACGGCATCGGTTGTATGGGAAGCTCTCCAAATGCCACTTTGCAACAGGTCGAGTGGAATATTTGGGGCACGTGGTAACAGCCGAAGGGATTTCTACAGATCCGTCAAAGATTGAGGCAATAGTTGATTGGCCAGCCCAAGGAACGTGGCGGTGGAGAAGTTTTCTGGCCCGGGCAGATACCATAGGAAGTTCGTGAAGGACTTCGCTAGGTGGGCCCCCTTATCGGACCTCACCAAGAGCAATAAGATAAAGGATTGGGCAAAGTTTTGGCTTGAGAATGTCCAAGCCTCCTTTGAAAAGCTCAAAGAGGCTCTAACGACAACTCCAAATTCCCTCGCCTTCCAGATCCGAGCAAAGATAAGCTAGTGGCCATGGATGCGAAAGCAGGTTAGCAACAAAAAGCGCTTTTGATGCAAGAAGGAAGGGTAGTCGCCATGACTCAAGAAGATGAGCGACGCGAAAGCAACGCTTACCCAACCCATGATCGTGGAGTTATTAGTCATTGTCGGGGCACTAAGGATTTGGAGGCATTATTTGTCGGGAGGAAGTTTCGCTAGATACCGATCACCGTGAGCCTTCAATATCTTTTCACCCAACCACCCTCAACCTAAGGCAAAGGAGGTGGATGGAATTCCTGAGGAATATGATTTCTCACATAGTGTATAAGCCCGCAAGCTTAATGTTGTTGCGATGCCCTCTCTAGGAGACCATTCAAAACGAGAACGTATTGTAATGCTATATCAACTCTTTCGAAAGTGAGTATGGTAAGAAAAATTGAGGAGACATTGCCATCCGATGATGATTTCAAGGAGGTATGGGCAAGCCTCTAAGGAGGCTAGAACAGATAAGGAAACTAAGGCCTTCAAACATTATAGGAAGGAAGGCAACCTCTTGTACCATAAAGATAAGTTGTGTGTGTGCCCAAATCGTCGAGTAAGGAAGTTAATTCTTCATGACACACACAAATGCCCAATAGCCGCACGCCAGAATTTATGAAGACGTATTTCAAGATTCAAGGCAGCTATTTCTGGCCGGGAATGAAGAAACAGATAGCCAGATATATTCGGGAATGCCAGTTGTGCCAGCAGACCAAGGCAGAGCAGCTTAGGATTCCGGGAGCCTTGGAACCTTTGGCAGTGCCGAATGCAAAGTGGGAAGTAATAAGCATGGACTTTATTACAGGACTTCCTAGGACTCTTTGAGGCAAAGATGCACTAATGGTGGTCGTAGATAAATTATCTAAGATGGCACACTTTGTGCCTTGCAAAACTACTACACGTTCCTTAGACACCGGCCGTTCTATTTGTAAAGGAGATTTTCGTGACTCCATGGCATGCCTCGAGAGATAATCTCAGATAGAGATTCTAAGTTCATGAGTGCATTCGGCGGATCTTTTGCCATGATCCGCACTAAGCTCTCGATGAGCATCGGCTTACCATCCTCGGGACGGATGGCCGACAGAATTTTACGAATCGCATCATGAAGATATGCCGGGTTATGTATGGAATAAGCAATCCAAGTGGGATGATTTCATCCACTTGGTATAATTCGCCGATACAATAGCAGCGGCAGAGTCATCGCAGATGTCTCCCTTCATGATCAACTACAGGTACCAGTGCCTCACACCGAACACTTGGCCCAATCCTGTGTCAAAGGTCGAAGTATCCCAGCAAATGCTAGGAGATATGCATCAATTAGTTGAAGAAGTAAGGGGGTACCTTCTAGCAGCAAGAAGTCGGCAGAAGAGTGTAGCCGACAGGCACATGACTGTAAGGGAATTCAAGGTGGGCGACAAGGTATGGTTGAAGATCAAGGTGAAGCAAGCTAAGCTTCGCATAGGAAATTGTAAGAAGCTCGCCCCTAGGTGGGCCGGTCCGTTCAAGATCTTGGAGAGAGTGGGCTCTCAGGCCTACAAGTTGGATCTCCCAGCGCACCTAAAAGTCCACAAGGTCTTCCATGTGAGTTTATTGAAAAGGCACGATCCTAACCCTGATGAGGTTTTGGATACTCCAACTTTGTTGGAAATGATAGAAGAGCAAGTTGAAATTGTGCCTGAATTGCTTCTTGATAAGTCATTCAAGAAGACTAGGAGGTCTCAGCCTTCCAAAGATTTGGTCAAGTGGAAACACTTGCCCGTGGAAGACGCGACATGGGTATTGAAGCAGATTTGGAGAAGCAATACCGGACTTCATGAAGGAGTTTAATGGGCGAAGTCGCCTCCCGAGCTCGCCGTCGGCGACTTGCCGTGAGGTTAGCTTAGTATGTTTCTTAGTTAGCCTAGCTCGCATATGTATTCTAGCTAGTAGAGTGCATCCGCCAATCTTGGAACGTGTAGGCTTATGATGGGATACGCCTTTTAAGGCATTCTTCTAGGCCAACACGCACCAAGAGGGGTGCGCATGACCAGTAGGGTCATGGAGAGAGGAAGTGAAGCATGGTGGGTGATGATGAGACATCCGGCCGGATGCTCTCTATGCCACGATGCGGGCTCGAAGATCACACCCCGACCATAGGGGGTCATGGTGAAGGTTAAGTGATCATACCCCGTAGCGCGATGATGGGATCGTGGAGACGCCCCAGCTTGAAACCCTTGGGGCATGATGCACTGGGGAGTACTCGACACCGGGTAATCGAGTACAAGGTAGCACTTGATCATGGGCGATGATAGGAGCATCTTAAATGTTCCGTAAGCTCAAATCCTTATGGGGCTATGATCGGGTGCAAGGTAATAGGGTAACCTTGAGCTAGTAGTTCGGCTCAAGGAGGTAGGTAAGGGGGGTGGTCCCCAAAAAACCACAATTATTAACTTAACTAACGTAATGTGCTACCGCGTGCTTGAAAGCATAGGGGAGCACCGACAGAGAGCATTACGCGGGAGGCGGGAAGCATAATTTAGACTTAAAAATTATGAACCCTAATGTTATGTGATAATGTTTTGACTTATTATAGCATTACTATTGTTAAGGCTATATAATTTTGTATAGGTATAAATATAGCCTATACTATATGTTGATTGAATAATAGAAGTTGCATGTATCTTGTTTTTGCAGGAGCGTGTAGTGTAGTTACCTTAGCGTAATGCTGAGGATAGCATTACCCTAAGGGGGGGAGAATGTGACGTTCCTGGATATGTATATTCCTGGACCCGTCACTATACAAGTCTACCCTTGTAGCCTTGTATACCTTAGGAAGTGGCAATGGGTGCACATCTAAGTTAAATGCTTAACTTAGATAACCTTAAGATAAGGCCCATTTCCACATGGCCTTATCCTGTTGGGCAACCGCCACACGGTCCCACCCCATTGGTGCCACGTGGCATCCCATGTGGACCCTAACTTATATTAGCCCAAACCCTAACCCTAGACCTCTTTTCCTGACCCTAGCACCCTGAGACTCATTCCACGCACTCAAAACTCGCTTCGAAAGCACCATTTGCCGCGGGCATAGGCTAGTGCAAAGCAATGGAGTGTGGATTCGATCTTGAGCAAGTGCAACTTCTCACCAATTCAAGACCATGGAGACGCCAAGATTGGGAGGGAGTGCTTCCTGAGCAGTGTATGTAGAGTAGCCCTCTTAGTAGATCATCCGAAGTTAGCACCCGCATTGGTTAGTATTTCGTATCTAGAGTAGAGCCATCCTAGAATCCCTTTATTCAACATCTTGAACCCTAATCAAGGAACCCTAACTGTAAGTTAGATATGTATGATTAGGTTAAGATGTTCTTATTAATGATTATCATGATATGATGTTATGTGATGTTGGTTGATCATGTTTGCTCCTCTTGTATTGGGAAGGGGGTAGAGACCTAGTAGCCATTATGTAGTATGCTCCTAGTTAGATCCCTTAGTTCCTATTATATGTGGCTCAGGTGCATAAGAGCCCACCGGCTATTGGGGCTATGAAGTGACTCAAAGACTACACAACGGGCTAGAGGCAATACGGATGGGGGATCCCCCGCCGAGCTTGGCTAATCGGGGATCCCATAGCTAGGCCTATGGTCTGGTCACTTTGTGTAGGCCGCATGGGTCCGACACCTCCCCGGGGCAATGGTATCACCGCCTCTAAGGCTGTGTGTTGGCTTGGCCCCTGCTTTGGGGAGTTAAGCGCGGCACCTAATTGTGTGTCGCCACGCATTCTCTAGCCGCCCGTGGAACCTCTAGACCCCCGGAAGGGGAGATGCAACCCTTCCTGCCACGACGGACCGGGGAGATGTAACCTGGAGTAGTCCTAATGGGTGATGCCATGGGATTGTGATCCCAAGGCTAGAGTCATGCCGAGTCCGATCTAGCTCATTCCCGCAGCATGCACACCTGAGGGGCGGATGGAGTGGTCAACCCTAGCCATTGTCTATAGCCAGCCCCGCCATTGTTATGACTCGGTCTGCTCTATCTTGAGGCCTAGCCAGTGGGTCATCTTCCTTATGAGTCGGAGCCAGGGGTAGGAGCTCTCATGTTTTATGGCATATGATTATCTTCTTTGTGGTTATAGATATGTGGATGGGCTACCCTTCGAGGTAGTATGATGTGTTGTATTGCTAGCTCTGACGTTGTTTATACTTCCGCTGTGATAGGAGCCCATAAGGGAAGGGTGCGCAAGACACATTCAGTGAACCCTTCCCAAGACTAGGGTCACCCCAGAAAGTGGATAGATTTGTGGCCCGCAAGGGTCGAGGGACCTGGATGGGGGATTTCCTGAGGAGTACCTGCGTCGGCCAGATATTTAGCTTGTGGAGCGTCACAATACCACCCCAAACCCTCCCCCCAAGTTTTTCTTTGAAGTTTGACGTTGCTGCTACTAAATCTTTGTAAGAGAACGCTGTTAACTCTCTTTCCACATAGTAGTCTCTACGTTTTCTTTTGGCTAGATAATGAATTATCAAGAAGCTACCAATTTTAAAGAGCAAGATAAATACAATCGCCATGCATACATACATAACAAATTTGTATAACTTCTTCCTGCTGGTATGGGCATACACCTTGAGAAATGTTGTGACAGAAAGAGCAGCAAATGTTTTGCCATTGAATGGATCACCTAGATATAGAGAACAGTTCCCTAAAAGCTATCAAATGCATAGGCAGTGCAAGAGCAATCTTCTTTACACAATTTGTGGCAGAAAGCTTCATCTCACTACTACAAAAGTAGGTAGAAATGGCACAAAAGTGACGTTTATCCTCCGCCTTTTTGCAGTGCATAAACGTCACTTTTGTGCCATTTATGACGTGTGTGCTCTCCAAATGACACAAAAGTGACATTTATGCACCGCAAAAAGGCAGAGGATAAACGTCACTTTTGTGCCATTTCTACCTATTTTTGTAGTAGTGTCTCGACTTGCATATGCCTTTGACACTTCCTCCAAAATATGTGTTGGGCAGTGCAAAGGCTTTTCATTCTCTCAATTCTCTTATTTGTATTAAGTTAATTGTATGGTGTATTAAGTTGTTTGTTATGTATCTGTAATTATACAGGGCCACAATCTTTGCAGCAAAAGGGCAGACTATTTGCAGCAAAAGGGTAGACTATTGTGGTGTTCTAGCCGATCACAGATTAGGTAAGCAAACATTTTTACTCCTTGCAGCTTAAATCGGCCCTGCTAATATATGCCCATTTCTAGATTCGTGAAGGATAGTTTAAATAAGTAGATTGGAACATTTTTTAAAGGAAACGTATATGCATTATAAGATTTTTTTTGATACACTTGGGATATTACAACATTATAAGACTGTTTCTGATAAGGTGCACTCAGTAAATCGATAGTATGACATTATGGATAAATTATTGGCATGCTATAAAAATGTTAAACCCCTGTTAAACAAATATAAAAATTATCTCATTTTGGTATAAATATGGCATTGTGCATGGATTAATCTACTTTACTAATTGTTTCGAACATGGTGTGGTTTTTGGTGTGGTTTTGAACATTACTAATTGTTTGTATTGTTGATGTAGGGCATCATATTCTATATCGAGGCACACATACCAAGTGAAGTCAAGATGATTCACTTTTAGATAGAAACATTCTGGTTAATTAAAGAAAAAAAAAACTTAACGTTTCAACTAAATATTGACTCAAATGCATCATTTTAATGAACTTTAACAACTTTTAACAAATGCATCGCTTTAACAAACTTAAATGCATCATTTTAACAAAGCAAATGACATGCCAAACTTTAACTTAGAACACAAACCTAAGCAAACGTTAACTTAGAACACAAAGCCAATTGTTAACTTAGAACACAAGTAAAACAAGTAGATTGAAATATAGTTGAAACTCAATTAACTTGAAACCAAGTAATTGAAAAGCATAAGTTTTTCAAGTTGTTGGCCAAATAGTGCATTCAAGTATAAAGTTATTGGCCACACTTTTGTATAAATAGTGCATTCATATGTTCCTTCATATAAAACAACGCATCCTGCTTGCCAACGTGAAAATGGATTGACTTAAAACATCATTTCCATAATGAAAATGGTGGTGATGAATGTGCCATGGGATTCCTACCCAAAACATGTCGCACAATTTTTCAAAGATGGACATGCCTTCCCACTATTTGACGATGATTTTGATGCATACTTTCAATACTTAGAAGAGGCGGAGGATTGGAGAAGCGAAATGCAAGATGCCACAGAAAGTGTTGCATTGGGGAATGATGGGATGCAAGTGAACATTAAGGCTCTGCTTTGGGCTTTGAGCATTTTTGGAGAGTGGTATGAAGCCCTGGGGATGCTTGGAGTTGAGATATGCCCAGAGGTCAAAGTGGAGCTAGATATTGAAAATTTTGTTAGACAAATGTATGTTAGCTTTCGTAAATGTGGCTTTGTGAGAGTCCATAAGTATGTGGAAGTTATGGAAGCTACCTTATTTATAGAATACCTTATGCGACATGGGTTGGATATGTAGTACCTCTCAATGCCTAACTTTAGGCATTCTTAAAATAGAAGTCCATCTTATGGTTGCATTTTGTTTTGCATGGATTCAACTTAATTGCACAATAATACAACTTAGCCATTCATGACGTAATTTAGCATACTTTTCTTACATGATGCTTTGGCATGCTTTTTTTCCGGTTAACCTTATGTCCATGTGCACCATTGTATTCGTAATATTTGGTAATATTTCATGTATTCTTATGTGCTCTTATGTTTATAGGAGATACTTTGCACTTGCACTTTGAGAGAGGGACAAAAACTTACCACACTTCTATACTTCCGCACTTGCTAGTGGCGACAAACATCTTAATACGTCAAAGGTGAGTCTTAAGTTCTATCTTAGATTAACTATCTTGCACTATTCCCAAGGTAGAATATGTGACAGTTAGGCTTCTTTGCAACCATCTAAGTTGTATAGGTTGCAACATACCAAGATTTGTACATGGGGAAGTCTCGCCAAAAAACACCACCTATTGTGGCCAACAACCCCTCATACATGACACCTATCAATGAAACTAAGTCGGATAAAAAGAGACGACTGGCATGTAAACGGGTTGCAAAATGTAGAGCCTTGAAACTAGAATATAACATGGATGTCAGAGAGATAGATGGCCATGCATCTGATGTTGTTGCTGTGGAGGGCCAGCCGGTCCAAACATGTTTTGCCTCTACGTCAATCACGCCACAAGTTGTACGAGCGGAGCCAGAGCACCCTATGACTGTCGTTGAGATGCAATCAGTAAGACATCTACACCCAAATGATATGATTATAGGAAGATCTATTGCAAATAGAGGGGGTTCACACGTCATCACGTCATAAATTAATGGTATTAAGATGCAGCTATTTCCCACAATAGTGAACAAATAGGTGATCAAATGATGTTGCCACAAACTAGGAACGTGAATGCTCATGGCATTAGCACACTGTCTCAGGCCGAACTCATTGAAATATCAAATCAAATAATGCCACCTATAATAGCGAGTAACCCCTCCTACATGACACCTGAGAATGAAAGTAATACTCAGAGAAACAAGCGTTTGCGATGCAAAAGGATGGCAAAGAAAGCCTTGAGGTCTGAGTGTGGTCTTGATAATGGTACCGAATTGACATATGTTGGACAGGTATCTACAGTAGTAGGAGATGCTAGCATTGACCTCATAACAAGCTTAGTGTGTAACCCCTCTTATGTGACACCGCAAGGTGAGAGCAATAATCAAAAGAGGAGATGACTCGCCTGCATAAGGAAGGCAAAGCATCCGGCTGTGAGGTTGGATTTCAACACTGCTATTGGTCCTAGAGAATGTCCTACTGGTCGAAGCAGTTTCAATAAGATAGCATGGATGTGGAACTTATCTCCTCCTCATGCCTTGGTAACATGGATTATAAATGTTTGTATTGTGGGGCTATGCAATGGAAAGTAGAGTTGAACGTCAAAAAGAAATGCCGGGCATGTGCTAATGGAAACATTCGGCTGCCATTGATTCCAGAACTACCACAGCCTTTGTTTGAGCTATATATGAGAACAGATAGATTGGGTGATCACTTTCGAATGAACATTAGAAAGTACAATAATATATTTTCATTTGCATCAGTTGGCGTGAAAATTGATGAGACACTGGCAAATGCTATTGGTGGGACATATACTTTTAGGGTCAATGGCTGCATGTGCCATAAGATGGGAACAATTTTGCCACCAGAAGGGCATCAAGAGCATGCAAAATTTGCACAGATATACATCATGGATGGTGATGACATACAAGTTGAATGGAGGATGCCATTTTTTGATGGATTGAGGCAAGAAATAGTGGTGCAGTTGCAGGCCCTTATGGCAAAGCACAATCCATTTGTTAGCATATTTTTAAGTGCGGCACAGATTATGCGTATTCATTCAACCATAGATATCTTAATGCCTATTGATGATAAGCCCGAAGACGGTCAGAGAGACATTATTACACACTCTAAGGATAATGTCATGAAGTTTATAGATGCATATCACTCAGCCTACGATCCATTGCACTTTGTGTTACTTCTTCCCTACGGTACAGACGGATGGCATCTTAAAATACCCCATGGACAGAGTAGTGCAAAGGAAGTAACTATTATGGAGTACTACAGATATCACCTATTCACGAGTCATGGACATGCATTTCCCCTTCATATGGCTTGCCAGTTGTTTCAAGAATACATATGTGATATGTTCGCGAAGATGAAACAAGAAAGGCTACAATTTATTATGTTGAATCAGCACACTATTTGAAAAGACATGTTGCAGGATATTATGAACTTTGAAAGAGATGATGCAGATGCTATTGGCCGAGAAGTTGTGTTACCATCCTCACATGTAGGAGGTCCGAGATACATGACCCAATGGTATCATGTCTATTGTTCGCGAACTTGGCAGGCCAGACCTCTTTATAACCATGACTGTCAATGCAAATTGGGAAGAGACTATGAGGGAATTATTATATGGTCAATCGCCAAGTGATCGACCAGAGTTAATGGCTAGAGTATTTCATATGAAAATAAAGGAGCTAGTAGATTTGATAACTAATCATGGTATACTCAGCTGCATAATTGCAAAAGTCTATGTTATTGAGTTCCAGAAGAGAGGCTTGCCATATGTATATTGACTATATTGGATCAGGCAAACAAGGCCTTCACAGCCGAAGAAATTGATCAAATTATATGTCCTGAATTGTATGATATAGTCACCCGTAACATGATGCATGGGCCATGTGGTACTGGATATCCGAATAGTCCGTCCATGCAGGATGGTAAGTGTACAAAACGTTATCCACGTGCATTTTCAGATGAGATGACAGTTGTTGATGGATATCCATTATATCGAAGAAGGGATGACAGCTGAAAGGTGAAAAAAAAGGATATAGATTTAGACAATAGATGGGCCGTGCCATATAATCCCTGGTTGACATTGTACTTCAAGTGCCATATCAATGTTGAGGTATGTGCTGCTGTAAAGGTCGTTAAATATTTGTACAAATACGTCTATAAACGGCCTGGTGCATCTACTAACAGAGCATCCACTATAAACCGTGATGAGGTTGAGCAATTTCTGAATGCACGCTATTTCTCAACTTCTGAGGCATCATGGAAAATCCTCTCATATCAAATACAACAGCAGTTTCCTCATGTCACTAGATTGGTTGTGCATCTCCCAATGCAACAAGATGTATACTATCGAGAAGGTATGAGCATGAACAGTATAAGGAGCAAGAAAACGTTGACAACTTTTTTCGAGATGAATGCATCTGCAAACAAAGAAGCTACTCAATTGCTCTACCAGAGGTCAGATCCAATACCCAGAAGTTTTCCACTATTGGACGCATGTACTTTGTTAATCCTTCAGAAGGAGAGCGATACTATCTACGACTCTTATTGATCCGCGTGACAGATGCAAAAGGTTTTGAAGATTTACGCTCTTTTGATGGGGGGTTGTGTGCAACATATAAAGAAGCCTGCATTCGTCATGGGTTGCTTCGAGATGACACAGAATGGCTTGAGTCTCTTCAAGAAGCAGCAGCATGGGACATGCCACTACAACTGCGGCACATGTTCGCCATGATCCTTTTAAATTGCGAACCATCAAATCCGCTACAACTGTGGGAAGAAGTCAAGCTTTCTATGATCGATGACTTCTTGCATGAGGCACAAAGGGTTGCAGAGGATCAATGTGTAAATATGTGTGATCAATTTTGTGACATGGCACTTCTAGACATTGAAGATCATATGAACTCTGTCAGACGTTCCTTAAGGGCTTAAGCGTGCAATAGATCCATATATGATATTTCGAGATGAAGTGTTTCAAGAAGACATGGTAAAGGTGCAAGAAGATGTGGACCGCCTATATCACGACCAGTGTGTTATCTTTGACCGTGTGATTGATGAGCACGTGATGTTGGAAAAATGACGAATGTTTTTCGTCCAGATTGCAGGCGGCTCGGGAAAGAGTTTTCTTTTTAACTCCATGTTGTCTTATTCGTGCCAAAGATATCATTGCACTTGCAGTTACTTCTTCAGGAATTGCATCCACTTTATTGAAGGGTGGGCGCACTGCACATTCAAGGTTCAAGATATCGATAAACATAGATGAGACATCAACTTGTAATATTCCAAAACAGTCAGAGCTAGCAAAATTGATAAGAGTGACTCGCATGAGGCCCCAATGATGCATAAATATGTCTATGAAGCACTTCTAGAACGCTCCGTGACGTGATGTCATGTGATAAATTGTTTGGAGGACTCATTATTGTTTTGGGAGGAGATTTTCGTCAGCTTCCACCTGTGGTTCCACGAGGAAATTGGGCCTCAAATTGTGCATGCTTCCTTGAAATGCTCTTACATATGGGATCATGTTGAGGAAAATAAGCAGAACATAAATATGCGAGTAATGAACAATGTGGGAAGAGATGCAGAAGAGCAAAAGACGTTTGTAGAGTATCTCTTACGAGTTGGAGATGGACTTGAGACCACGTTTTCCAACATTGGATCGGACATAATACGTCTTCTAGAAGAGATTTGTGTGAAATCCCAGGACTTAAATGACTTGCTAGCCATGGCACTCCCTGATGTTTCAACCAGGGATAGGTTCTATACGTACAAAATTCAAATTCCTGACGTATAAAGTAAAAAAATATGTATTTTTTAATAAAATACGTATTTAACGTATTTAAACCTCGCTGACCGGGAAAAAAAAAGTTCGCGTAAGCGAAAGCTTCATAATAACGTACGCGAAAATTTCTTCGTGTACGCGAAATACAAAGTTTTGCTTCAAGAAAAGCAATAAGTCCCGACATTCGCACGCTTGTGGTGAGTTTCACAGACGCAAAATTTGTTCGCGACGCTAGAATAGACCATTTCGCTGATGCTAAAACTAGCGCGAAGCCAGAGACGCGACGCCAAATCAAGTTTCGCACGCCGGGTTTTTTATATATGCGCGCGGTGCCAGCTTTTGTGCCGCAAAGAAGGTATTCTTCTCAAGGCAAACCTTCCAACTTGTCCCCCAAAACTTTTTTTTTTTTTTTTTTTTAGTTTTTAGACATTTTGTTGTTGTTTTCTTTATAGTTAGGCTAGGCAAGGTCTCGCTAGGCCCTCGCCTGCCCCCTGTAAGGGGCGTGACGATGGTGAGTGCCTTGTTCTATGGGCTGAGCTTGGCCTATTTTAGAAAAAGAATAAAAAAAAAAAAAAAAAAAAAAAAAATAATTCAAGACCAAAAAAAAAAAGAAGGAAAAAACAAAAAAATAACAAATTTTGTTGCCTTCCCTTTGAAAGGACAACTTTAGTATTAATTAGGTTTAGTGCCTTAGGGTTTCGTGTTGCCAAGAGCGTAGGCATGCCTCTTGCCTGGTATTGCCGCATTTATTTGCAACATGCCGAGGGTGGGTGGCAATGCTGAAGTTTAAGGCAACTAGGGTCTCCCTCTTTAAGAAGTATAACCCTCGTCTGCCGCTGTTGGCTTTGGTCACGCGGTGTCAAAAGGTGTGCGTTGACTTTTATTGAGGGTTACGAGAATGTTTTACTAATTCATACCCTAGTTTCTGATGGTGTTGTTGATGAAAGTCCGACACCAATATAGGAACTGGCGTATGTTTTAGTAAGTATTCGATTGGTCTCGTCTTTTGAAAAAGCGCGACCTGGGACAAGTGCAATGCATTTTAAACTTGCTAGCCTCGCATTTTGGCAGTAGCTGGGCTATAGATCATAAATCGTGTTTTGGTCATTTCATGTGTTACCCCATCCTTGGCCTTACACATACATACTTATGAACCAATTAAAATTTATTAGTAATAGGATAAAATGTTAGGGTCTTCGAGTAGTAGCTTAAAATTAGCGTTTTGTTTTGGTTAAAGAAATTGATTTACCGTCATGTGCTAAGCACTAAATTGAAAGTTTTATCTTTGCTTGACTTGTAGGTGTTGCTGTTGTCATTTGCGTATTGTCGTGGAGTCGCATTTTGCTAGCTAGCTAGACAAACCCTTAAAACAAGCAAGATGACTTCAAAAGAGAGAGCGTGGTTAACCCAAGAACTAAATGTGGCATCACACCTCCCGATAGAGCCGCAAACCTAGAGTCAGTCATTAGCGCCTCAAACAGAGGGCTACAGAGTCGCAACCCGAAGTCATCTTATGCAAAGATCGCCATAGGGAAAAGAAGTAGACCACAACAAGCATGGTCTACTTTAAGACCAGAATTCATGAACTGGTTGTGTAATCTACCGGCAATGCCTCACCAGATTTGGAATTGATTACCAACAAATGGAGGAAGGATGGCTAGACTACCATGCAGGTCGTAAAAGATGCCGAGAGGGGCTTTAAGCTTCAATGATGGAGCTAGAGCCCTAAAAGAGTGAGCAAGAGAGGTATACATGGATAGTGGGTAATATTAGCCGCACTACCGTAAATATGATCACGGGTTGGAAATTTGAGTAGTCATCGCTTGAGGCTAGAGTTAAAAGAAAAAGCCAAAGACATGGAATGTGGCGTGGACCAACAGAAATTAAAGAAAGAAGCCTATCAACCCCCTCATCTTGTTAAGAAAGTGTTGGCGCAAAACCATAAAAGCCAAACGTCCCGTGAGACAGATAGGGAGTGGGAAGCTCGAAGAGCGATGCCAAGACAACTTGGTTTGCCAAAGTAGATTCATCACAAATAATAAACAGACAACGAATTGGTTCTGGTTCATATGGCGCAGTGTATAAGTGCAATATTTTATGGTCTAGTTATTAAGGATGAACCTTATTGTGTAAAACTTCAACATGATAATTTTCATCCAAGTACAGATCCCAATAAGTTAGTGGAAGCTATGTTGAAGAACATGAGGGAGTCCGAATGCAAGTTAGGCACGGGGTGTATAATACTGCGATTGGTAGCACAACCGCCTAGAAAAGACAAGGCTTAATTTTCCCTTTTTGGAATGGAGGTTTGTTGGCAACCTTCTTTACAAGTCATGGGTGCAATGCTTTTGCAGAGCTTGCATTTAAGAAGTTAGGAGTTGTCCCCAGAGTTGAGACGGACTTGAGGCTGCTTGAGGAGCACAGAAAGAAAGAATTATTTGTTGCCTCTAGGGTTGGGGACTTGGCAATGTCATTTTGCAAATGGCCAATAAAACTCCATCAAGAAAGATATTTGTATATGGACTTGCATCCCGGCAATATATTGCTCCATT
This sequence comes from Isoetes taiwanensis, assembly GCA_021234155.1. Lineage (NCBI taxonomy): Eukaryota > Viridiplantae > Streptophyta > Lycopodiopsida > Isoetales > Isoetaceae > Isoetes > Isoetes taiwanensis. The sequence continues at coordinate 25,003,921 of JAJEKV010000002.1, read as the reverse complement.
TTGATTATGGAAAGGAGAAGGGATGTATTGATCCTCGTGTCAGATACATTGGCATTTGTGATTGGGGTGAATCCAAAGTTGATCGGGCGAGACAAGTAAAACGATGGCATTACAAGGGTTTGGATGGCGAGGGTAAGAAAAGAAATTGAGATGGAAAGGGCCGTGCATCCATATATGCACGATGATCTTTGTTTTGGTAGTGGCTCAAGACGCGGCCTCAAGGATTGACTTTGATTTGCCCGGGGCAGCCTACATTGTCTACTACTTGGCTGACTTTGCTAGTAAGCACTCCTACATGGAGTCAATAGGAAGCCCGGAGCAACAAGGCAAGCATCTGAGAATGTGCGACTATTTGAAACATTGCGCTGAGTCGCCAATGAGAGACAAACCACTTTAAAATTTGATATGGCCCAAATACTTGACACCATGCGAGCGCCATTGCTCTCCAATTCCGTGCACGAGGCCACAATTGGAATCAGATTGGATTCTTCAACTTGGCCACGGTGGGGACGACGCAGTAGATCAAGCTGGTCCTAGTCACGCTTAGCGTGCATATTTTGTCTATTATTCACACGACCATAAATTCACATTCAAACATTCCTGTACTATTTAATATTCCAAATAAATTCATTAAACGCTTGTTTGATGCTATCTGAGAAATTATTGTCTATGTGTATAGCTTATCTCTTCTTTTCGCGTGTTTTTTGTGTTATTTATTGTGTGTTTTTTTATATGTCGCAGCTAACGAAAATTATAGACAAGAAGTCAAAGAACACCTATACAAGTCAGTCAGCGCACCTATACAAGTCAGCACTATAATTATGTCTCGTGAACAGGACGACGAATCTCCACCCAACGTGGGTACATCGAGCAAACAGGGTCGCGATGATTTTTCTGTACCCTCAATTTGAGGACCCCCTCTCCTTGGCGGCAAACCATGGAGAACGAAGCTTGAAATGTCACCGCTCCGGCAAATGGAGAGGGCGAAAGACATGCAAGAGTTAAATGAGTTTCGCGACTACCGGAAGTTAAGAAGGTCAGCGCGCGATGGACTAAGTTTCAAAGAGGGATAATTGCACCATCACAGAGGTGCATAATGTAGCTGGTGAGGCAGGGCGCTATTGTCCGCATGGAGCGCATCACTTACGACGTAATCACAAATTTGACAAGAATGAGTTTGAAAGAGATTGGCCTAGTAGGAGGGGTAAATATAAGGCTCACGAAAGTGCAAGATTGCCGTGGTTCAAGCAAAAGCAAATGAAATGCATGTCCAAGTGAAGGGACATTTACCCCACAATGGTGAGTTCAGTAAGAGTTTCAAGGCAAAGCTAAGTATACTACGAAGCTTGGAAGGAAGTGCCCGTAAATTTCACGGAGTAGAAAATGGAGGCAAGGGAAGCGTAGTGGCAAAGACTAAGAGGGTCAAGCTATCTAAGATAGCGGAGAGGGGGCACATGGTGAGCCTATCACCATTACATACCTTGTTGCCGACGCCATCCAACTCTTTGAGGTGGCGTGGGTAGCCGCCACCGGAGTCGTGGAATGACCTTGTAGATATTCGAGCCCAATTGAGAATGAGAGAACTCAAACCTAACCCTTTCAAGAGAATATTCGCTTAAAGGACCGTGCCGATGGGTATGACAAGATGGCCGCTTGAATTAGAGGACACTAAACGGCGTAGCGGCATTGAAACGTAGAGGCAACAAATTCTTTGAAAACAACGATCACTTGGCTAAACCGACAAGATCGTTGGACTCGACCCTTTAGGGTTACTTCGAGCAACATATCATATCTCCTCGCGAGTATTTGTATGAGAGCCATTGGGGAAGAGCTAAAGGTTGCCGATTTCGCACATTGCCGGCCAGGTGGTGACAACCCCATTACGAGGTTGGCTAGTACACTCTAGGGTGTGGGCATCGTATGCACATGCGATGTGTTCTTGATTGGATGTTGCAAAGCCGCTTCTGTCCAACAATGCAAGATGGATGGATTTTTCCTGAGTTACAATATGCCATATTAAATATGCAAGGTCGCATGCCAGCTTTGCCACAACTAGTCGCTCGCAGGAGGGATGGGCAGATGCACACTTTTGAGAGTTATCGCGAGATGGAATTGTGGAGGGGAGTGGAGGAACCGCGTGAAGGAGAGGTAGTGCCAGACATTAACCAGTTCCTACCACCACCTCTAGGGCCGCAGGGTGATTGGGTTGACCCAAATGATAATAAAAATGAGACATTAAATTTTGAGACAGATTAAATTTTGACTTGTATCATTTTGTGAATGGATAATAAGGTTCAGAACCAAAATATTTGGGCCAACAATGCCTTTGACATTTGGACCTCTTGTGTTTGACGAGTAAAAGCATCGAGACTTTCCAATCTTTGACCTTGGCTTAGTGTCTTTTGTTTGTCCTGTTTGATGTATCTAATTTGCCCCCTAGGATGAGGTCGCTCACTCATTTTAGGTGGCGAATTAGATACATCAAGTAGGAAACTCGAAAAGGGAGTAAGCCTGGAGCACGACCCTCTTGAATGGTTGTCAGCTCACCAGGCTTGATATTCTCCGTGGCAAACAATATAGACTTCTCAAAATTCTTGTTACCTCCTTTAGAAAGAGCGAGCTTTGCTCTGACTCTCTTTTGGGGTGTCTTTGTGTCAATGTAGCTTAGTTACTTTGCTAGGTTATATTACACAAAGACGCCCCAAATCAGATTTGGAGCAAAAATCGTTCATTCTAGAGGAGGTTACAAGGTTTTTGAGTGCTCTATCTTTATTGTGGCCATGGAGGATATCAGCTAGTGGTTGCTTGCGATTTTGTGGGTTGATGAGTTCAAGCATCGAGACTTCCCAATCTTTCTTTCCCCTCCTCTCTGGGCAATGTAGCTTAGTTTACAGGCTAAGTTCCATTGTCCAAAGAGGGGTGAAAGCAAGGTTTGGGAAGTCTCGATGCTTGCACTCAGGAGGTCTATTTGGGAATTCGTGATGCTTTGACTCTTGATATTCCGTGAGGCCTGACCCTCTTGAATGGTTGCGATTCTGTGGGTTCATTAGATGTTAGTGATTGATGAGTTCAAGCATCGAGACTTCCCCGTTTTTCTTTCCCCCGCCTCTTTGAGCAACGTAGCTTAGTTTACATGCTAAGTTCCATTGTCCAAAGAGGCGGGTGAAAGCAAAGATTGGGACGCCTAATTTGCACTCAAATCGACTAACCTTGTCTCTTTCATCCTGGCTTAGTCTCTTTTGTTTGTCCTGTTTGTTGTATCTAAAGTGCCCCCTAGGATGAGATCGCTTGCTCATTTTAGGGGGCACTTTAGATATATACAAACATGATAATTGAAAAGGGAGTAAGTCTGGAGCGTGACCCTCTTGAATGGTTGTCAACTCACCAGGCTTGATATTGTCTGCGACAAACAATATAGACTTCTCGAAATTCTTGTTACCTCCTTCAGAAAGAGCGAGCTTTGCTCTGACTCTCTTTTGTAGTCTCTTTGTGTCAATGTAGCTTAGTTACTTTGCTAGGTTATATTACATAAAGAGGTTCAAAATGGGAGCCAGAGCAAAAATCGTTCGTTCTAGAGGTAAAAGTTCTCTTACACAGGTTGCTATGATGTCAAAGGTGAGAGCGTACCCTAATTTCAAGCCAAAGTGGTGCCTGGGCGTTGTCCATCTATATAGCGGCTGTTAGGCACCAAATCATGGAACATCCTAACTCCGGCTTATTGATGGTGAACCTTGAGCATCACTATGACTTGAAATTAGAGGACGCGTAACCTTCGGCGTCGTGGTGGATTGTACAAGGACGGAGGTAACAAGGTTTTTGAGTACTCTATTTTTATTGTGGCCACGGATGATATTAGCCTAGTGGTTGCTTGCGATTCTGTGGGTTCATTAGAGATTAATGATTGATGAGTTCAAGCATCGAGACTTCCCAATCTTTCTTTCCCCGCCTCTTTGGGCAATGTACCTTAGTTTAAATCCTAAGTTCCATTGTTCAAAGAGGCGGGGTCAGCAAGATTTGGGAATTCTCGATGCTTTGGCTCTGATATGCTTTAACTCCCATCCAATGGATAGGTAAGGCATAACTCCGGTACGCCAAATTGGGCATTTGAACGCCACCTGGACCTATAATTTGTACCTCCATTCCTTTGGGCGGCACTTGCCATGTAAAGCCATTTGGTATTCAGAGCATGTGCCACCCAAAGGAATAGAGTACAAATTATAGGTCCTGATGGCGTTCAAATGCCCGATTTGGCATACCGGAGTTATGCCTTACCTATCCATTGGGTGGGACGATGTGGATCATGTATCTTGTGAACCCTCTTTCAGGATCAGACTCGTCTCAACTGGTCCGTGGCTGCTTGGCCCCTTGGCATGCGTTTGAATGCCATCGGGATAATGTATCTGTACCTCCATTCCTTTGGGCGACACCTGCCATGTAAACCCATTAGGTATGTAGAGCATGTGTCACCCAAAGGAATGGAGTACAGATACTACGATCCTGATAGCATTCAAATGCCAATCTGGCATACATATGAAAGAAACATAGGTAGAACCATCATACATGAAAGAACCATCATACATGAACGAAACATATAGAAGACAAAAACTTATAACAAAAAACTTTACTTTTTATTAAGAGTGCCAGGGACGGTTACAATAGTATGAAAATCCTCATGACCAATTACAACAGACTGAAGATACTCATCACATCATTTTTCTAGGCAGCACCTTCCTCATCAGTTTCATCATTCGAAGTTCCATCCTCTTCTGCTGTTGGGGTGATCACCACTCACCACACTCGTCACCACTCACCACTCACCACACTGATCACCACTCACCACACTCGCCACCACTCACCACTCACCACACACCACTCCACCTGCCACCACCACCACTCACCACACTTGTTACCACTCACCATACTCATCATATACCGTATATAGAGTGATATACGCGCATGCACGCGTGCAGGATATTTGCACGTATGCATTGTGGAGCCATTATGAGGAGTATTATCTGAGCAGAGAGAGAAGAGAGAGAGAGACGGTGTATTGGGAGAGTATTTTTGCTTGATCTAGCTATGGAGATGATGATTCTTTGTGTTGTGCATTGCCTTGTTCTGATAGATTGAGCTTGGATTGTTGGGTTTTTCATCCTTCTTGCAAGGTTAGAGTTCGTGGCTCTAACAATTTGGCTTAATTACTGGTGCTCGATGCACCATTGATCGGCAAAAATTTCCATTGAAAAAGGAGTTGTTACCATTGGTATTGGTGTTCGTCGGTAAAGAACGGCACCATTGAGGAAGGAGCAATTTCTTGTGTGAAGGGAATTTTGCCGTAATTGATTTGTGGGGTAGAATTTGACAAGGGGAGCATAGTTTTATGCCCAAAGGAAGTAAGAAGGATATCCCACCAAGCTCCATCGTAACAAGAAGGGGACCGGTGAGTCAATCTTTGGGCTCAAAATTGCATCAAGATTCAATTTCGTTTTCAGATTTGGGAGCGATCCGGGGTCTAGTTCTCGATCCGTGAGGTTTTGATTCCATTTACCAATCTAGAAGGTAATCCAATTTCGTTTTCAAATTGAAGGGAGATTCAATTTCGTTTTTTCAATTTCAAGAAACCCAAGAAGAGGCAGAGATGGTCAGATTACCACCTATGGTATGGGGTTTTCAGACAATGGGGATTCCAAAGTTTGATGATCTGGTGGATCGGGATCCTTTGAAGCATATTGTGAAGTTTGAGAGGTATTGCCAGCAACGTAAGTTACTGGCTCGTGATTATTTGCTTTGGTTTCATAGTTCTTTGCAAGATTCAGTGGAGGAATGGGCACAAACCCAGCCAGATACCATGACATATCAAGAATTAAAGGAAGCATTCATTGCTAATTATCAAGAAGTCCATGGTAAGGATAAGACTATGGAAAGGTGGACCAATTTCACACAAAAGGAAGATGAATTAATTAGAGAGTATAATCAGAGGTACAGTGCGGTTCTCAAAGCCGTGGTGCATTGGAAGATTGCAAGGAGTGATGAAATGGATATTCAATGGTATGTGAAGGGGCTGAAACGAGCTATTGCTCATAAGGTGAAGGCTAAACAGCCTACAACATTACTAGAGGCACAAAAGTATGCTCTCAAGGCTGAAGATAAGCTGGGATACATTCATGAAGTTGCTGCTCCAGAGCATAAAACAGAGGATATTGCAGCCAAGATTTCTAAGCTTACAATTGGTGAGAAGCCAAGGGAGGTGCAGTTTATTACTTGTGCGTATTGTGGGTCTATTGGACATTCTGATACTACATGTAGATTGCTGAAATTCTGCTCAAGATGCCAAATAAAGGGCCATAATGATCAAGAATGTAGGAAGAAGAGATTCTTTGAGAGGGCCAATCCGGTATTTGCTGTTATGCAACAAACACCACCTATTCCTATTCAACCAATGCAAGCAGCATGCCACAAGTTCCAATGATGCCACAAGCTCCAATTGCCCAACAAGCTTCAATCGGTTCCACACAAATGGTGCAGCCAAAACAGGGATGGTATCCAAGTAAGGCTCATTTGTATTGCAAGTTATGTGATAAATTCAAGCATGATGAGACTACTTGTTGGAAAATTCATGGGAAACCGGAATGGACAACCAACAAGTATCCACCAAGGCAGCAAGTGTTTGAATCAGTACCTCTTCCTAATAATGATGTTCGTATTCAAGATGCAAAGTACATTGATAATCCTCAAGTTAAGGCTCTTATTGAGGAGCTTAAGAAGCAAGAGAAGGCAAAATCAGTAATAAATTGTGGATTTGTTGAGGTAGATAGTGACCCATTTCAGCAAGAAGAAGAGATTGGAGAAGTAAATGCGGTTACAAGATCACAAAAGGTGGTGCAAGAACCAAGAGTAGTGCCAATTGCGGAGAAAACTAAGACCTCTTTTCCAAAGGCTTTGAAGGAACAAGCTTTGAAGGTATCAGCACCTAAGAAAGTGCAATTCAATGTGTTGCCCACAGAGCAGTTTCAGTCTATAGAAGGAAATCAGCCCATAGCAATGCCTCCTATGGTGGATGAGGAAATTCAAAATGAGGATGATGTGATCAGCCAAGTTTTGGCCACTAAAGTCACGGGTGAAAGCATGTTAGGGTGTACCACTTTTGGAACCTGCAAAAGTACATACACTAGGTACTTTAGAATTGGGTACTTTTTTAATTTTCTTTTCATTAAAACTAACTCAAAAATCCAAAATAAAAGTCAACGTCATGTTAATATTCAATGTTAAGATAAAAGTAATGTTATTGGAAGTCGAAATAAATACAACAATTCTAAAATGTAGCTTTTATTGAGATATTACACAAGTACCCAGTACCCAGAGCTGGCTACCTTTTTGGGTACCTTTTTAGTCCCTAAATGATACTTTTTAAGGCACACCCTAACATGCTTTTACCCTCACACTTACTCTAGAGCAATTGATGCATTATTCTCCCAAGTTGTTGCAAGAGTTAGGGGAAGGAACAAAATCAGAAATTTCAGTCCAACAAATTCTATCAAATGATACAAATAAGAGTATAATAGAGCCATCAGCCCGGCAGTCCAAGGATCCAGGGCTATTTCTTTGCGATGTGAGTATTAACAGGTATTTAGTCAAAGGAGCAAACATAGATACGTGCAGCGGAGTGAATATAGATCATCCTCTGAAATCAAGCATGGATGGGACAAACAGAAATCAGGTAAATCTAATCACATCTCACATGGTTGAAAAGTATGAGCATGTTCTTTTATGTGAAAATGATAAATTTGAGCATTGTCATGAGAAAGAAAGTGATGGATGCTTGAGCAGCCCTGAATTTGAAACTTTTCATACATGTGAAACATTTTTGGATGATGATGAACCATTATTATGTGAGCTAGAAGTGGAAAGCATTGATATTTTAGCATTGGACCACTCTGGAGATATGTTACGTGCTTATGAATTTAGTGACAGTAATGACAACAATCCTCTTTATGAGACTTTCAGATTTGAGACATGTATATCAGCTGAGCAAGACCTTTACATGCCTCAAATGGAGAAATTTACTTGCTTTGATGGTTTGGCACTAAACCATGAGCTAGAATTGCAAATTTTTGATGCTTTGATGAATGAAGTGTACCTAGAATTGTTCAGGCCTATGTTTCAGCATTGTAGCAGTCCAAAGAAGTTTGAGAATCAAGGGCAACTATTTCCTTGCATGTTTGAGCATGGAAGTGTGAAAGAGGTGAGTAAATTTGAGCATGACTATGTGATAAAGGATGGGAAATTGGACATGAGCAGCATTTTATCTCAATGTGCAGCAACTAAAGATGCTCCTAAAGGTTTGTTTGCACCATTTGAGACTAACAAGCTACCTGGAATATGTCAGTTTAGCAAGTTCTATTACATCACATCAGATTTGCCACATTGGTATGCTACTGCAGTAATATTTGAGCAGGTTATTGGATTGTGGTTTGTTCTTTGGCCACACTTTTTGTTGTTGTTACATGTTATCTGCATTCTCCTATTTGGAAGATGTTTGCTTCATAGGGTTGGAGTTGGTTGATAATTCCAGAAGGGGAATTGTTGTTAATCCCAGAAATGGAGAAGACCTCAGGCCTAGACAAGTGCTATTCTAAGGGATTCAGATTTGGCATAGCTCCAATTAATTTGTGGAGAACTTTTGGGTTACAGTAGGTCGTTTTTCTGAAAAACAGATGGTGACAGTTCCATAATACACAATCTATCCTATATCAATGAATGTGTTTCGGCGATACGAATCCAACGAGCTATGGTGCAGGTCAAACGGAGTTCTGGAACTCAAGATATCAGCTTTCAAAGTTTGCCACAGCTTATGCAGGCTCTGCTTTCGTCACCATATTTTGGACCAGTTTGTTTGTATTAGTCATTTGGATTTGAGGAGGGTGTAAATGGGTCATTTGGGGACATGTCCCAAGGACCATATTAGTGTGTTTTGTTGTGGGTTCTCCGCCACGGAGTGGCACATTTTCCCACTGTGGTCGCCACTGTTGGGGTGATCACCACTCACCACACTTGTCACCACTCACCACTCACCACACTCGTCACCACTCACCACTCACCACACCGATCACCACCACCACACTGCCACCACTCACCACTCACCACACTCGCCACCACTCACCACTCACCACACTTGTCACCACTCACCACACTTGTCACCACTCACCACACTCATCATATACCGTATATAGAGTGATATACGCGCATGCACGCGTGCAGGATATTTGCACGTATGCATTGTGGAGCCATTATGAGGAGTATTATCTGAGCAGAGAGAGAAGAGAGAGAGAGACGGTGTATTGGGAGAGTATTTTTGCTTGATCTAGCTATGGAGATGATGATTCTTTGTGTTGTGCATTGCCTTGTTCTGATAGATTGAGCTTGGATTGTTGGGTTTTTCATCCTTCTTGCAAGGTTAGAGTTCAGGCTCTAACATCTGCCTAGTGACCTAGGTTCAACCTCCGATGACCCTTTCCCTTAGTGCAACGTCCTCGAGACATGTTTCTTCTAGAACGTTCTCTGTTTGTCAAGTAAAGCGCGAAGGAGAGTCCGATGGATCATGTAGGCCAGTCAAATCCTCAACTGCATTGCTCGGACCTGGCCCCTCTGTGTCGGACTCCTCGGTATCTTCGCTGTCGGCTGACTCGTCTGAGAATATGGCTTGGCCTATATCATCTTCGTCATCAACGGCGGGTACGTGAATGTGTTCGCCAACATGGTTTGCAAAGATTTATTGCAAGCAAACACCCCTCACCGCCTTCGGCCGCCCCTCTTCCACTTCGAATCGTGATCCATAAAAGGAAACTATAGCTTATCGATTGCGGATACTGTTACGATTCAATAGCCGCCAGTTTGAGAAGTTGTATACAAGTTTGTCTGCCTTCTTATGTAGCAAGCGATTGCGGGTGACACTGTGTATATACTTATAGGCACTCCAATTCCTCTCACTTGCACTATTGGAAGATACCAAAAGAGGATAGTCATTGCAATTGCCCCAAGGTATCGAAGAATTTGCCCGTGGGCTTGCCACCATGCATAGGATTCCATATTTGGTTCCTTCTTATGACTCTCTAGTGCGTCGTGAAGCTCTTCATCTGCCCACCTTCCACTCATAACTCGGCAATGAAAAGCTTGTAGTCCGAAATGTTGGGATAGAACATTTTTGCAACCTTCTTCAACGAGCCCATCACTTCTTTATCCGATGCTGGTCCATATCGTGGGTTGTGTGGGTCTAAGGCATGTGCGGGCGCCATGAAGATCATACATTCTTCCATCGCTCATTGAAGTCTCCTCACAGAGGCCGCTTTTTAGCATTGTCAAAATGGCGATTGGGGCCATCACGCTCTAGGAAGGATTGAATGGAGTGCCAACACCTCCGCACCTTTCCAAAGGCTTGCCTTCAAGAATCAAGGGTTTTGATGGCATGACAAACAAAGTTGCATGCACCTCACAACATTCTTTACACCTTTCCAAAATGTCTCCCGCCAAGCATGTCTCTCGGGGCGCGGCTTGTTGTCGGGTGTTTGGCATTTTTCCCTTTTCTCGCCTCCTTTCCCATTCAAAAAACTCTGTATGATTGAAGGTTGAGATAATCCAATCACAACACTTAAGCACTCTTTCAAGACAGATGTAATTTGAACCAAACCGGGTTTGCCCCGGATTCATGAGTGCTAGGGTCTTCTGACGCAATGACTTGTAGATGGCATAAATTGCCGGCTTCTTTGTAATGAATTTTACAAGCCGACACGCTTTCTGAATGGGATCTTTGAACCACGTGTGCTGTGAGAACCAATCCTTGAGTAATAGGTTCAGGCAATGGCATTAGCAGCTAGTAGCATGCAACCCTGGGAATTCAGACTCCAATAATTCACCCGCTAGCTTGCAATTAGACGCGTTATCCATTACAACCTGAAATATTCTCTTTGGTCCAAAACTCTCTATCACGACCTTTGTTTTCTGAAAAATTCAATCTCTTGTCACTTGGTCAGTTTTGGTTTCTACGGTTTTCAAAAATACTTCACCCCCTGGATACACGATCATGAAGTTTATAAGATGGTCCTTGTTTACATTGCTCCAACCATCAGTCACAAATGAGGCTGGTCCGGCTTCAAAGAATACCCACACAACTTCATCTCCACCCTCTCACCATTTTTCCGTGTATTTCATCAACCATTTTATTGTTGGCATGCTTGTATGAAGGCAACCTAAAAGCCGGTCCCCGCTTTGGCAACTTCCCCGAAGGCTTCTTTCATTGCTTTGTGCTCCAAAACATGTGGAGACAACCCGCATATAAAAATGCCTCTACAACCTTCAATTGCGCCTTCTTCCAGCTGTTCGATGTTAAGCAATGATCAACCCTCCTTGTTTTGCCCTGCCTTTCCACTATTTCAATTGTCTCTATCATTCTCTGCTCTCCCGTGCTTATACCTATTGACCCTAGTCCACCCTCTGATTGGTATGCTGTCCCAACAGGGGGGGTGCACAAGGCCCCCAAAAAAATATCGTTATCTGTTTTTTTTATCACTTTTAAAGGAAACCACTATAATAAAGTAATGTTACTAAGTGGGTTAATGTGTTGAATAACCATGATTAGTTACTTACCATAGTTCACCACCATAGTTCTTTATGGTAGTTTATTTGTTTGGTTTATTAGTGTATTTATAATAGTGATTTTATGCCGTGTTTTAAGTATGTAGTCCAGGCAATAAACCAGTAATTATTTGGCACTAATTGTGTGTGCAACTTAAATTGGTTTTTACACGAAGTTGTCTACATTTTTTTTGTGAACCAATGTTGTTTCATACATTAAAACGTCTCAAATTTTTGTCAAAAATTATAAGTTAACTACAAATAGTATTTTTCCAAATAAATAGTGCTTTAAACAATTGGACTGGTATTGGTTTAATAAACATATCAAGGCATCCTCGACTTGGAAACCAAGGCCATTTTGCATATGTAAGTGGCATCATTTTTTATATTATTAGCATTAGTTTAAATAAGAAACTATAAATTTTTCGTCGTAATTTCAAATAAAAATACTCATACTTTATATAAGAAAAAGAACATGTATCGTAATTTCAAATAAAAATACTCATACTTTATATAAAAAAGAACATGAAATTGTTGCAAGTTTAAAACATCGTTATAAGGTCATAAGGTGATCCTTATTAGAAACACATATATAGGGTCCAAGGGATTTGAAGCCTGCTATTTCCATCTTAGTCTAGAAAACAAACTACAAATAACAGCCAAATGGGAATCTCAAACCCATATCCTTGAGATTAGTGGCAGTTTGATCCTAGCCTGAATTGCACAAAATTAAACTATCAAATATAGTGAGCACAAGTATGTAAATTTTGTGCCTACTTGTAGAATAGTTTTAGAAATATTCAGGCCTTTACAAGACGGTTGAAGCTGCAAACTCCAAACATTATCACCATTGAGTATGCCCTCTCTTCTGAAGCCTAAAAACATTGAAACAATGTTAGCTCTCTCCCTTAGACATAACCATTAGAAAATTCCAATGGAACATTATCTTCACCTTCTTCAAAATATAGCATATGATACATATTGCAGAGGTTCAACACTATTTAATTGCTTCCTGGGATGAGGGATCGTTTATTGTAAAACCTTTCCCATCCGAAAATAGGTGAACAAATGTTTTGACCAATTTCACCTGAGGATGAAAAGAAAGGATGAAAAGAAATGTTTTATGATTGCCCTACAATCTTCTAAGAGTGCAAAGCCCAACATGAAAAGAATGGCTCTGCAGCTCAGTGCTCTTCTATGATCCCGCATTTTCTATTAAATTCTAACAATAATAGGAAGAAAAAAATGGGAACCTTCAAGAAAGTATGAAGAGTCAGGCATCCTATCGGGTATGACCTGTACAACAGATCATTTATATGCATACAAATAGCATAAGCCACCTCTTTTCATACCAGCTCTATAAATTCTTTTATCAATAATTTAAGCTCACCTCAGACGATCAGTGTGTGGCAGACATGCAACAATTCCTGCAAATGGAGTTCAGGTTCAAGCTCCAGCTCCAGATGTCGATTTCAACTTTTCTCTGCAGCTTAGAAGCAGAAACAAATCGTGATACATCCTGTCATACTTACTGAAATCTCATTCTAGACCTGCACGAAGGATCAAGTCCAAGACTTTTTTATCAAATCGAAAATAAAAAAAGAGCTCAAGAAAGATTTTATGCAGTTCAGAAACCACTGGGATCAAGGAAAAAAATACAGACTTAAAACCAGTAGCAGACATATCTATCTTGTACCTTCTTGCGACACCACTCAAGATCTATAGGACATTCCTTGCATTGGAGTGCTTCGATGATAATTTGAATCAGACAGCTGCCATAGCCCGTTCACAACGATTGAATAAGAGAATGCAAAGCAACAAGCATAATCTGAGCAACTACATACACGAATTTGCATCCCTTTACTTCCTGAATTAACTCGTTATTCTGATCCGTAAATACCTGTATGCCTCCTTCGCACGACCTCTCCTCCATCTGGGCGCTTCAACAAATTCGATCCGCCGCTCAATAACTTAGGGTTAATTCGATCCGCTACTTGATAATAAAATAGCTTACGGTTACGATGATTGTAAACTTTGTTGGAAACCTAGACTAGTTTCCGTTAACCACTCTAGGTTTAAAAAAAAAAAGAAACAATCTGGGTTTCCCTTTAGGTTTTCGTTCTTGATTTTCTAATCCGCATTCGGCGTAGGAAAAGTAAGTGTTAGGGTCTAGAAACTGCAATAATATTTCTACATTGTTCAAAATAAATTAGGAAAATTTATTTCAAGCATATTTGAAACTATAATGGCTGCCTTTTGCTTAGATTGTGTTAGAGGTATTATCTAGGTGCATTGTGTGGTTGATTTGTTATTATTTAGAAAACGACTAAGTTGAGATCTTACTTTGATGTTGGAAAAGGAAAAACACGCATTTGGCAAGATATTAATATTTGGCACATCCAAGACCAATAAGTGATCAAGATTGACAAAGAATATATTCGAATGTATTTCTTATCATCCTTATGTAGACCAATTGGCCATTGGATGTGTCTTTCTTATGCAGCTATGGTGCCATGTGAAGACATGTGATTAAAGACATTGAGAGACATTTGATAGACTATATGAAGCTACTGCTGTGAATGGCATAATCATGATCGTAAACATTAGTCATAACAAATGTCGAAGGACATTGAGATTGACGATTGGGTATACTGCCCTATTTGTATCTCGCAACAAGCTGTAGTTTTACTTGTGCATCATCACAAGTTGATAGTTGAACACCCTGAAACATGAGGATGACACCAAAGCAGACATATTGGCACTCATATAGAAGTCAAAGATTTATCCACGAAGCATGTGTGCTCGTAGATCATCTGTAACAACAAAGAAAAAAAGAGATACCCTATGAATATACTAGCAACATTCTATCAGGTAGTAAAAAGGTGTCAGCAACATGAAACAATTGATTGTCATAGTTAGATTGTAGAATCAAACGATATTTTGAATGTCATTGGAATTCGACATGTCTATGAGATGCACTCACCACTACTAAAGATCAACATGTCTATGAGATGCACACACCACTACACCTCTTTATGTGTCCTGCCCCCATTCACTTTATATTGCAATGATTGATCGTCATCGTGTGTGCACTACTGAATATCAACGTGTCTAATATGTAGCATAATAACAGGGGGTTACTTTTAGATTTTTATACGTTTTTTCACATGGTTTTTCTATGATTTCGTTGTTGTATTTGTTGAGGTGTACTAAATAGTATTTCTAGAGTGCACCCTTTATGGGCCGTTGATTTTCGTTGGTTGGAACAATCCGAGGGTTGTTGTCTTTCTCTGCATGTGTTTGTGCATGTGCATGTGTGTGCATGTGCATGTTCATGTGCATGTGCATGTATATGCATATGCATGTGTATTGTGCATGTGCAAGTGCAAGTGCATGTGCATGCGTGCATGTGTGTGCATGTGTGCATATGCATGTGTACTTGCCCTCTTGGATTCTTATTGCCGGAGTGGATTTTACTACCACGAGATGGATTTTTTGCTCACACTTACAAAGGTATTTGTTTTTAATGTTTCTTTAGTTAGCATAATGTTTTTTTCTTTTACAAGGTATTGGTTTCCCCGATTCTACAATGTAGTGCAAAACCCCCTTTGTTTCCTTCCTAAGATTTGTCAAGCAGATTCAAGTTTAGGCCCTCTGCTTGCTTCCAACTCTTGATATTCCCTGGTCACTTTGATTGTTCATAGCAGCATACCTTTAGCTTCAATCAACAAACAGATTCTTATGCACACAACAAAGCGGATTATTCCACTTTTTCCATGTCACGCAGATCACCAAACAAAGGGCCACAAGAATGCATTTATATTGTAGGTTTGGAACTTTAATTGAACCATAAGGTGAATAATGCATTACCTTTAAGCTAGAGATGGAGCATCCAAAATCATATGGATTGATAAACAATGGTGTCATTTTGAAAGAGAAATAGTTGTAGCGGAAGTAACAATATGTAGCATAATAACAGGGGGTTTTCTTTGTGTTGCAAACATTATGACTTTCAGAATAATGGGATCAATCTGCTCTATCTTTATGGTAACTTTTACTTATGTTCTATTTGTTTTATTGTGATTAAATTCAAAAGCTACAGGTGATGAAAGCCTCAAATGAAATCTAGTTTTTTTCTGGTTTGAATTCTAAAATTTTTGTCACACCCCTGGGGGGGGGGGTGGTCTCGCAACACAAACCATTAACATCCAACATATAAAAATTAAATCCCCCAACACATAACAACCAACACATAACAACCATTGACATTAACAACCAAGACATAACTACCATTGACATTAATTAACACAACCATTGGGTCCAACACATTTAAATTAAAATCCCCCTTAAACCCCCTTTGATTTGGGTGTATATTCACACGGGGTGTATGAGGGCAATGAGAGCCCTCGTGAATTGTATTTTGCACGCATAAAATCAACACCATATAGTATTCCGCTCAAATCTTATAGTATTTTGCTAATCTTATTATACCGATAGCAAATTTTGTACTTGCATACCCCACAAACGAGGAACTTTACGACGGGTATAGATTAAGGAATAAGGTGAATATGCCTATCCAATGTTCTCTCGTCTGAGTCACCCCCCGTGTGAATATGCACCCAAACCAAAGGGGGTTTAAGGGGGATTTTAATTTAAATGTGTTGGACCCAATGGTTGTGTTAATTAATGTCAATGCACACACCACTACACCTCTTTATGGGTCCTGCCCCCCATTTACTATATATTGCAACAATTGATCGTCATCGTTAGCCTGTAGAATAGAGCAGTATATTTCAAATGTCATTCACTTTATATTGCGACAAGTGATCGTCATCATTAGCCTGTAGAATAGAGCAGTATATTTCAAATGTCATTCACTTTATATTGCGACAAGTGATCGTCATCATTAGCCTGTAGAATAGAGCAGTATATTTTGAATGTCACTAGAGACCAACATGTCTATTAGATACACACCACTACACTAAGATTTCTTTATAATCCGGCCCCATTCACTTTATATTGCATGTCTACATGAGGACTTAGACTTGAGACCTATACGACATCGATTAAGTAAATCAACCAATTAACCTCAATCATGAATAGACAATAATACATGTTAATTAGATCATGATGATATATAGCATGACTCCTTGCGCAAAGTTCATAAAACATGTGCCCACCATATGCACAATACCCATAGCTTCAACTAACACCCCCCCTCCCAACACCCACAAGAACCTAACACCCACAAAAAAAAAAGGTTCTTATTGTTCATCCAACAAACCACATCAACATAAAGCTTGAGCACCCATAAAACATGTGTCCAATGAGCTAATGTCTTAAAACATGTCATATACATTAATGAATATTGGGTATAATAAAAGTAGCCTTCAAAGCACGACATAGTCAAGATACTTTTACGAACTATTACTAGTTTTAATAAACCACTAATATATGCATGAAACTGTCTCATAAACCATAGCTAGCTTTAAGAATTTATTATGGATTCAATAACCAACATGAATAACCATGTCATAAATCATTATAATCTCAACAAACTATTATGGTATGTGGTTTCATACCAGTTTAATATAATAGTTCATTTTTGGGCTCCTTGTGGTGGTATAGTTATCTTCGTCTGCTTCTGCCCGGCACTGCTTTTGAGTATTCGTAACTCGTCTTTTTCTCATATTATTCTTCATTTTGCGTATCCCATCCAGTCGAGACAATCTTTCAATGGCATCCTTTCGCAAGTCGCCAGATGCAAAGATAAGTTGTGACAATCGGACGCCTCGCTTCACGTAAGATGTGAGCTCAATTTTGTTGCGTAACCATTTACCAATGAGTATCCACAAAACACACATTCCCACTCATTTACGCCAAACTCTTTCACAAAATCCCATTCTGGGCCTCTTTTCCGACCAAGAACTCCAAAGCAGAACGCCGGCCACGCGGATCTAGGTGTGCCCGTGGGTTCGCCACGGCACGCCATAGCCCGCGACCTCAAGGGGTGGATGCATGACCGCTGCCCGCACCTCCGTAGGTAGATGCGACCGGTAGCCACCATTGCTCTGACCGGCCGACAATGTCTCTTATCCGACTTTGATTACACGAACTAAAGGAAGACGTATATATGCAAAGGAGCAAGTTCACAATGCATATGTTACGTCGACGTTTCGTGCGAGAATCAAGGGGGGTTGGACGGGACCCTATAGGATATTCTATGGAAGCAGATGCAAACCCAAGGCCGGAAACCATTGGGACGAGTAAACTCACATTCCAAAGATCCAACGCCAGCTCGCGGACATCTAAAAAATCCACACCTCAAAGGCAAACCGTTTCCCAAGGAGTATTTTGACTCAACTTGGCAATCAACGTTTGAGGTGAATTCTAGGGCTAATCATGTTTTTCTTATATATACTATTAACAATGCCACAAAACAGGCCAAACAGTGGCGCAAACATTTTTTTTGCTTAGTAAATTGGGAAAACCAGCAAAAAATTTTCAGACGCTAAAAAACAGCTTTGGCGACGCTAACCACCTTTCGCAGACGCTGAACGCTTTAGAAACGCTGCACGCCGACGCTTAAAATTATTTCGCAGACGCCGGGGTAAACAACTAAAACGCCAGATGCGAAAAAATGTTCGGGCGACGCTAGCATAACGCTGTTTTCGCTGCAGACGCCAAAAAAATCGGTTTCAGGTCGCCGCTTAAAGGTTCACAGACGCAAAAATTTTCGCATACGCAAAATAGTAGTTTTCATGTACGCGAAAATCTTCCGACGCCGGAATTGTTTTTTGCGTTTTATACGGCAAATTTGTGCCGTATCATACAATTCATACGTATTCCATATAAAACGTACAGCGTATTGAACATATCCCTGGTTTCAACGAATGTTAGAAGTGTGTCCTATTGGTTACAAAGGGCAATGCTTGCGCCACTGAATGAGGATGTAGATGAAGTAAACAAGAGGATGACAGAGTGGTTGCCTGCTATGTTAGAAGTGTGTCCTATTGGGTGCAAAGAGGAATACTTACGCCACTAATGAGGATGTAGATGAAGTAAACAAGAGGATGACAGAGTGGTTGCCTGCTGCACCTATCGATTATTACAGTGTTGATTGAGTTGTTAATGAGAATGATGCAGGGGTCTATCCTATTGTATTTTTGAATGCGCAAATTCCGAGTGGGATGCCTCCTCATCAATTAACTTAGAAGGTTGGCATATTGTCATGTTATTGAGGTCTGTTTCTACACGTAAGGGACTCTACAATGGCACTCGCCTCATTATACATTCGTTGGGAAGACGCGTTATAAATGCGGAGATTGTCGCTGCAAAGAATATTAGAAGCAGAGTGTTTATATTTCGAATACCTTTGGTGCCTAATAATGTAGAACTTCCATTTTTGAACGCATACAATTTCCATTGCGTCCAGCTTTTGGTATGACAATCAACAAGTCCCAAAGCCAAACAATGGAAATGGTTGGTTTGTATTTACCAAATTCAGTATTCAGTCACGGACAACTCCACGTGGCACTCTCGAGAGCTCAAGGAATCCAAGGCATAAAGGGACTCATTCTATCGAAGGATGGAGATGTTCTGCAGATATCGACAGATCAGGATATACAACGATTGTATACAAAGAACTCCTCTAAGTGTGAGTCTAATACTTAAAATCATCACTAATTCTAATTTCTCTTTGTTCTCATTGATATATTCTACTTTCTTTCTTCCTTTCATTTTTATCTTACTTACTTACTTCTTCATCCATGTAGATGGTGCGTATTTTGGTCCTTTAGTATGTCTTCGATCACCATGTCGCCACATGCCTAAAGGGTGACAGGAGTTACCACATCTTCCATGTTACTTTTGTTGTACGCGCTCTTGGGTCATAATATGATTGGGAACAAAAATACCACGCTCATGTACCTGGTGTAGCAAGCATGGAAATTGAGGAACTCATTGCAAAGCTCAAAGAAATATTTTGCACTAATGAGGTTGTTAAGTTAGAGCACTTTATCCAACTAATTGATGACTTCCTGGTTGCTCAAGTCTACCCAAGGGAACGGTGTTTACGCGGATGTGCTTTGAGAGAGGTAGGTGGAGGATAGAGTATATGTATCTATTTATTGGATAATATAGTCTTTTGACTAACCTTCAATAGTTTATCTTTTTTATCAGATGAAAAATGACACCATGCACTGGTGAATTGGTGTTTTGGTAGCAAAAGAACTCACATGCATTGGAATATGTAATGGAACACTTTTTAGGGTCTACGGATCATTTCTTCCCGAGGTGGCATCCGATTCCATTATATGAGCCTACCTTCGGGATGAGTTATCTCACGTGCTTGATAGTCGTGAGACATCATGGGCAGTTCGAATCAATGACTCGCCCATGCATTTCACATTTACTCCAGCTAAGATGTTATACGTCGGAGAAGTGAAGATATCACGGGAGCATCCAACAAAGTACAACATTAGGCCCTTGACGATGTGCGCCATGTGGAGATGTATATTTAAAGTCGTGAACTAAAATACATCAATGAGCCAGGACAAAATTTTGCGTTTTGTATTTTTGTACCTATTTTTTATTGATGTACTTAACTACTTTTAAGAGTGACATTTTCGGCATCAATTTTGGACATGTCTTTTTAAATTTTTCTCTTTAGAGGTAGATTTAGCTATCCCCACTTTCCTTATAAAAGCATTGTTTTCTCTATTAAAATCCATGAACACAGATGATACTGTCAATTAGACAATCTCAATAACAAAAATAATTACAAAAGCAAATAACGCTGAAGTTGCACATATGGACATTAAAGGCCGAGTAAAAACACATGCCCAGAACATTGGCCCGGCAATGCCGGGCACACGCTTGGAAATGCACAACACTAAAACCATCATCCAATTAAATTGGGATTATGTCAACTCCAAAATCACGCCAACCTGCTGTTGTCTTCTAGGGGGTTTTTGTTTTTTTTAATCTTTTTTTTTTGACTTCAAAAATAACATAAGGTTGCGATTCACGTGTGACGTTTCATATGCGAATTGAAATATGCAAAAATGAAGAGCAAGTTGCTAACATAGATGAGACCAAAATTGAAGAGCATTTAGATGATAATATTAGGTTTGATAATAACAGATTGCATTATTTATGGGGGCAATTCCGCACTAAAATTATCGATACATGGCACAAATATCATACAAAAATATCATATATTCCAATAAAACATTAAGGGATCAATCCATGTTTTTCCAAGTATTTAACAAGGTGTGGTTCCATGTCACCGCTCTATCCAGCCTCGGTATGAATCTAACATTTCACCCACCGTCCATCCCCATAGCCAAATTATACATAATAGACACAAACTTCACCGTAAAAATCATCCGTCGCAAAGTTTTTGGATCGTAAGATGGTGGATTCAGGGCTCGCTTGATTGTAGAAGCATTTGAGAGCATCATCATCCACTATGATTATATCATTCTTATTCTCGATACCAAATTCGGCCCATCATGTTACTCAAGTGTTTGATGAAGATAGGCTTGCCTGTTGATCCTTGGGATTAGTGAACTTCATACATTTGTTCTGATCCCAAAAGGTCAACCAATGTCTACGATTTCCTCTAGTGCCTCCAAAGTATCCTTGATGTTCCTTAGTTCCATGGATGACCAAATACCAACCTCAAATAACCCAATGCCTCATCTAGCATCTCCTTCAGCGCGGCCGCGATATAGATCCACTTGGTGTTTGATTCTACCGTGTGTCGATGAAACTGATCTCTAGCCACTTTATTTTTCAGAAAAGTCTTGCAAAGGACTCCGCTTAGGCCTAACACCACAACCTTCTTAGAAACGCGAATGCAAGTCAAAACATCAAACATGTATCCGGTCAGCAAGATACGATAACACAAACAATACAAACGCGCCAAGCGTGATTTGAGATAGTCTTAACCAAATCGCGCTTCTGCGTGATTTAGTTTGACAACTAAAAAATAATCAAAGCACGCATGGCGCCGATTTAATTCAAAGGTAATACAATTAAGTCACGCTGGGCGCTGATTTCGTGGGCAAGGCCATACCTATCATCTTCGCCATTTGTCGCCGCTTTTGTCATTCTCCCTTCGCCACCCTTAATCTTCGCTTCTTCTCGATCGTTAGAATTGTTATTTTCTATTAGTTCCGCGGCCCTTCACAACCGACATTATTTTACTATTGATTTGGCAAACCTGTGGAATCACTAGAGCCGCCTTTGGTTGCCTTTTAGTTTCGCTTTCCCCAATTAGTTCATTGTTAACCCGTGAATCTACTCTATTGTTGCTTGCATCACCCCTCAAGGGAGGCATAGATATTCCCTAAGTTCGCCAAGGATCACACTACTTTGAGCAGCCAGCTTAGCAGCTATTTGTTCATTGCTTTCCTTATCGTGTCATGATTACTAGTTCCCTCACCGTAACCATCGCCCACTTTCGAATTGGACAAGTCTACTTAGACTTTTGATTGATGATGATTTCAGGTTGCCATAAGGGCCTTTAGGAGATTTGGCACGCACATGCATGAGGAATGGTTCAAGAAAGTCTTTGGCCCGCTCATCACTCACAAAGCAAAGGACATCTTCTAATACCCATAAGAGCCTCCTCCCGCAATATAACCTCCAACATGAAGCTCCAAGCAAAAAGTTGTATCAATTGGAGCAAATGCCTCGACGAGGTAAGCAGCCATAGACGGGAAATCCATTTTTATTTAAGGGGCCCTTCTCCTTAGTTTGTAGCTCAGACTTGATTTCCCCACTTAGGAGGGGGTCCCGATCCTCATCCTCTTCCTCTTCTCATCCTCATCCTGCTCGACCGATCCCGATCCGTATGATAGAATATAGTTCTTAAGTCCGGATCATCTAGAAGAAAACATTCCCATGCACCGCTATTGTCACCCTTTGGCCTTAGCAATATCATATTCCTCGCCCCGACAAAGATGGCTATCATAATAAAGATCACATGTGCCATCTTCCGCTCGCTCATAGCTCATTATCTTTAACATCATATATTAGGCATCCCTCCCTAATAACTTTGACGACTCCGCATCATGAGCAATGGATAGTGCATGCAGATGTGACTCACCAAGGACAAACGATGACAATAGTGAAGGACCTCTCGCTTGTCAATCCTATACGCTTGGTAAAGAAGCTGTTGTAGTCCTTCTGGTTCATGCCCATATCTCCTCTCCCACCCCTACTGTCCAACACAAAGAGTGATATATTTTTAAGGCAAGAAGTTGATTCCGCAAGAGACCTTTGTACCCAATGGAGACCTAATACCGGATGATGTTCTTCTTCTCCAAGAATCTTCTTTACAAGGGCCACTTTTCTTCTCAACTCCTGCCAAGACCTTAGGGGTAGAGTCTCCTTATGTTTTGTATTTTAGCCTTCCAATTCTTTTTTAGGAAGTCCTTTGACCGTAATACAAACTTCTTGATGTCATCATTATTGACCTTGTATTTGTCCAAAGAATCCAATTTCTGATAATGCCACATCCCCCGATAGCCTTTGTAACTCAGCCCTACAAATGACTTCATTGTACGCATACATCCTTCACATGGTCTGCAGACTCAACGAAGGACATCCTATCCTTAGTGAAAGCACTCTTCTTGTATAAGACTTCCTTCTTTAAGCACCGGTCTAAAACCCAAATGGTCTCAAAGGCCGCCTAGCCCCTAAGTCTTTCTCATCTCTATCACATTCAAGTCAAAGATGCTTACATCAACAGGAGGCACCCTACCCATAGTATCCGCAGCTTTCCTTTGTGCATAAGCGCCCCTGCATTCATTCCACTTTTGCCATAATCGCCTCCTTACAAAACACAATCTTGTAATGAAGTCCTCTAATCACTCGCTAGATGAGCTTTCGAAGGATCCGCAATGTCATCACCACCTTTTGCTTTGATTTTCTTGCGGTTTTCTTCTTCTCAGATAATTGTCTCATGACGAGTCCGCCCAGCAAAGAGCTTTTGAAAGCCTCAGACTTTGACCCGCCCTGTCTGGTGGGTAATGGGCAGCCATATTCCACCCACTGTTGATGGGCGTGGCGCAGTTGCTCCACATATGGACTGCCAAAAGTACAGGCATTGAATTAGTATCAGAGACAAGAAACACGCCGGGCGCGATTTCAATAGAAAAGATCAACCTCAAAGCACGCCTGGCGTGAAATGAATTAAATACCAATGCAATTCACGCCAGGCGTGCTTTCGAATCGGTTGAATTCGCTTTCGAATCGGTTGAATTCACGCCAGGCGTTCATTCAAATGAAACCAAATCACGCCAGGCGTGCTTTTAAATCAAATCAATTCACGCCAGGTGTGCTTTAACATTTCACGCCTGGCGTGAATTGGTTTGATTTGAAAGCACGCCTGGCGTGTTTTGGTTTCATTTGAAATCACGCCTGGCGTGAATTGGTTTCATTTGAATGAACGCCTGGCGTGAATATTAAAGTGCCAACATCCTAATGCAGTCAATTACCTTTTGTATAGAAATGTCATCCCCATTTCATTCAAAGTTGCACTAATCTCAGCCAAATCTGCAGGTGAAGTATTGGCATCCAAGAGACGACACCTCCTATACGCATAGTGATTGTAGAACGCGTTTTAGCCTGTTTGTTCTGCCTGCCTGATGAGGGCCTTTTGTGCCTCAACAGAATGCTGCCCGTCGATGATGACGAATTTAATGTTTTCATTTAACATTAACTCCTCGAAGTTCCTCCACACAGCAGGCTTGTTCGAGGTCATATCCCAAGGTAACACATCCGCTGGCATAGGCATTTGACCTGGATTACTAATCATGCTCTAAACAATCTCCATGGCATGTGCTGGATCATATCTTCTGCTAACATAAATGGAGCTTGGTGAACGGATGAGGGACTTCACATGGATCGCAAAACTTTCCTTAAGACCCAATGGATAATGGCGAGTATTTATTCAAATTTTTTGTTCATGGCCTCTAGCTTTGCCCACCTCGCCCTCTGTTCATTCTCAAAAACAGAAGCCTCCATGCCTTCGACAACTGCAGGTTGAACATCCTTCCCTAGATCTAGGACCCTCCTAGAAGCTTTCAAGTCAGCTAATTCCCTAGCTTGTCGCAAATAGTGACTTGTCAGTTTGGTTTTAGTGAACATGCCTCTACGCACACCGTAACCCCTTGGCAAATAGATATTGGCATAATTGCTACATTGGTTGGCCAACCATACTTAAAACATGTCTCACCGCTTCACATCCGCCTTCATGAACGATCCTTGTATGCGAGTAGCTCTACAAAGGAGTAAATCGAAAGCGCATCTTTCTTTTGCTTATGTGTAATCTCCAAGAGCAATTTGCGGTTGGTGTCATCCTCTTCCTCACAAAGATTAGGATCCCTTGTTTGGTCATCTTGTTCCTTCTTTTTTCCTCGAGAAGAGAGTTAAGTTGAGCTTGCCATTTGTCTTGGCAAGGTCAATGTACCACTCGGCACCCTCGCCCATTTCCTCTTCGGGCGTAAGGTGGTCAAGTGGTTGCTATAAGAATCGGCCCTTCATCATCTAAGGTGAGATCATATGGTACTGCATCTGGGTCGTCTACCCTTGCTTTCTTGGCAGGATTAGAACCCGAATTATTAGGGGTTTTCTTCCTCTTGGGCACTGCAAAAGAAGATGAACATTTTTTAGAGTACTTTTCAGAACAAGAGATCACGCTTGGCGTGCATTTAAACCTAAATTAGTACAATTCGGCTTGGCGGTTGGTAGCTCCTATTATTGACCATGCTATGCTTTTAATTTGAAACTAAATTAGTTTGCATCCACATTTTAAGCTACATACCCTTTATGAATCCATATTTCACACTATTTAACCTCATTGAACATTGCTATCTCCAACTGTCTAACACTGCTATATTCTATAAAACAGAGCAAAATTATGTTCTACAAAACGGACAATCAGAGCATTAACTGATGGTAATACTTAAAATTCATGCAAAGCATAATAACTCAAACTCATGCAAAGCATATTAACTGAAGGCAAGGAAATATCTCAAATTCATGCAAGCATAATACTCTCCACACAGTGTGTATTCTGTGGCAAATTAAATACCTTGAATAGGAGGGTTCTGATCAACGTCCTCTGAAACTTGAGAAGTGCCGGGTTTTGAGATTCCTCTTCCACCGCTTCCTCGGCCCCGTCCGCCTCGACCTCGATTCGTTTTAGAAGACATCTCCGGAGTCGCCTAGTAACAGAGTCGGAAGGTCGCCGGATCTGGCCTTCGAGCTGCTTTCGAAGAAATAGCTTTTCTACACGTATGCGAAAATAGCGTTTTCTACCTGCACGAGAGAAATTTGAATTTCAAGAAAACACAAAATGAATAATGACGAAGATTCACTTTCAAAAAAAAAAGAACCCGTCCGCCGACTTCTTTCATTGAGTTTTTAAAAACCAATCTACCGTGTTCTTTCATTGATTACATTTATCCCGCCAAAATGAAATTAACCTAAGCTTTCTTGTAACTTTCGATTTTTCCCGACCGCTCATTTCCATAGCGCCTGTGATTTCGAACTCGAATCGGCTTCTCAAGAATGGCTACTGACTTCGTAAGCATCTCATTCCTATAGCTTGTACAATAATTTCCATGAAAGATGTCCGAATAGGCAATTGTCCGCAGTAGGTCAAGATGAATGTTTCATGTTAACTACAAATCAGAAAAAGGAAAGTAGGATTATGCAAGATCGACTCCATCGATCCGATTTTCTTGTCATGGAATTCCGCCGGGATAAGTATGTCCGAAGTTACGTTGATTAATCTGGCCACGGATGAAGCTTTACCTCGGAAGACCGGTGGGGGGATACAGCTTGGAGAAAGTGTTGGAACATTTGTTGCATGGCCAAGAAACCGCTTAAAAAAGGTGTGTAACATGTATTACATTGTAGAAATATAGAAGTAGACAAAATTTGTTGTATTCATTGGAAAAAGTTTACAATTGTATATAATATGGATAAACTGGATAAACCAGACAAAATCCCAGACTACTGTTTCAAGCCCAGTCTACTGAGTAGCTGGGCTATCGATACTCCCATTTCCATTCCAGGGCATAGTGAATGGATCAGGTAAAACCCCAGCAAAAACCCCAGGCTCTAGCTCCACCTCCCCCGCCTGCTCCACCTCCACCTCCTGCTCCACCTCCTGCTCCATTGGTTGAGCCATCTCCATTGCATCGTATACCGCCTGTGGTAGTGGTTCGTGTTGGGGCATCCGGGCATAGAGGCTAACCACTAAGAAACGCAGCTCCTCATTTTGAATCTCGAGCTGACGGATGCGAGATTCACTCTCGATCAATGCATGTACTGCTTGATCGAAGTGTTCAGATAAGAGGGCCAGCCTCCGCAAGCGACAGCAAGGGCCTCGAGCCCGATCTATCATTGCCCCGCGCTCTGCCGCCATCATCATTACTTGATCCAAGCACCGCAGGGTTGCAAGACTAGTGCTCCAAATTCTGACCGGTGTGCTCTACCGGTTCAACCGACTAGAGATTGGAGCCAAACTGAGTTGGCCGTGATTGCTGCCCCAAATGTAATTCCAATGAATCTTCGTCACCAACCGGGTGATTAATGTAACTTGGCATCTATCAATAGGAAGTGAGCGGAGTATCAGTATTCACGCCTGGCGTGTTGTATTTATTTATTTATATAAACTTAGAAACTAAGAGACACGCCCGGCGTGTTTAACTTAAAAGTTGAAACTAGGGATAAAATTGTTTGCACGCCGCGTAAACCGCTATATAGAAAAACTATACCGCTTTTAGATTCCATTCAGGGAGAGAAAAAAAAAACCTGTACAGATAGATAAGTAAATAGATAAAGGCCAGGCAATCACGTGTAAATAATTGTCTGGCCTTTATCTATTTACTTATCTATCTGTACAGGTTTTTTTTTCTCCCTCTCTGCTGAATGCACGCCGAGCGTGTACTCATGTTCAAGGCTAAGGTTAGCATGAAACACGCTTAGCGTGTTTCAAATATTATCTTTGAGATTTTTCTAATGCTTTCTACTACACTTATTCATAATAGAAACTTGCATGCAATAGCATGATTAATTCAGGAAGAGAAACTCAAGAATTTACTCGAAACAAAAAGAAGCAGATGAAGTTTATAAAAAACTATTCTGGTTTTCATAAACATCATCTGCTTCCTCTGCCTCGAGCAAATGCAAAAGCTTGTCTTCTTGGATTAAACCTGCCATTGAGATGCACCTTAAAACTAAATGAAAACTAACCTTGAGTTCTGAGGCTGGAAGGATTCGAAGAACGGAGGACTATGCTTTTGGTTTTAATTCCGAGGCTTTTGGATTCGCAGACCTTAGTCCTCTGCTTTTGGTTATAATTCTGAGCCTCCGATGTCCTCTGCTACAGATGCTACAGAACAAAAGGCGGAGTCTTTTAGTAAGTTAGGAATTGCCGAAACCAAACATCTAACATTGCTGAAAAGAAATCTGCTCACCAAGATTTTAGGAGGGCGGATGCAAACACAGCTGAAGCGCAACCGGCAAATCGTATGAAGAAAGGAAGAAATTGTAGGAACTTTGAGAGCGTGAAATGGATTTATATAGGCATAATTAGAAATAAATTAGCGTGAATAATTGATTGCTTGAATTAACATGCCTGGCGTACGGTCTTCCCGCCAGACATGACATGTATATGGTATATATGGAGAATATTGCATTTTACGCAATAAATTCTCACGGCATTTTATTCCATTTATTGCATTCGAAAAAAAAGAATTTCAAAATTTTATATAGGCTAAATTAAAAATGATTTTAAAGGCAAAATTATCAAGGCTAAAAAATGACTTGTTGAGTTGGGGAATTGTTTTAGGTCGTATAGGAAAATTTTCTATACTGCTGTGATTGATTTATAGTGTTCCCGAGACTTTGTTGAGACAAATGCAGAGACAAAATTTTAGAAAAAACACTTTGGAGACAAAATGCTTGGAGAAAACAGTTTGATTTCATTCAAAATATTTTTATGTACAGAAAAACTGTTTGAAGAAAACTGTTTGAAGAAAAAGTTTGTGAAGAAAACTATTTGATTTCATTCAAAATTGATATGTACAGATGCCAAGAATGGCTTTACAAAATGCCCGAAGGCTTTACAAGATGCCCGAAGGCTTTACAAAATATCACAGAAAAAAATGCCCGTAGGCGTGTCCGAAAAAAAAAAAAAAAAGACGGCCACCCGGGATCTACATCACTGTTCTACATCA
This sequence comes from Isoetes taiwanensis, assembly GCA_021234155.1. Classification (NCBI taxonomy): domain Eukaryota; kingdom Viridiplantae; phylum Streptophyta; class Lycopodiopsida; order Isoetales; family Isoetaceae; genus Isoetes; species Isoetes taiwanensis. Next base: position 24,975,029 of record JAJEKV010000002.1, on the reverse strand, counting down.
CTGTCTGCAAGAAAGAAGAAAGAGAGGTTAGAAAAGAAAAGAGAAAGAAAGGTGCATTAGAAAAAGAAAAGAGGCAGCCATGCAAACCTGCTTCATCCCGCAACCACTGTACAAATTGGTCGAATTCTCGACCTTCTTCCGCCTCCTCTTCTTCTGCCTCCTCTTCTTCCTCCTCCTCTTCTTCTGCTTCAGAGAATTCATTCTCTGTTTCAGGGTCAAGCCAACCCTGAAGCAGAGCAGTCATGAATTCTTGCGAATCCATCTCCTCCTCTTCCTCCAACTCCTCCTCTTCCTCCTCAGGGGGAACTGAGGGGGTTCTTCAACCCGACGTCTCTTTGAGGAGACCTCGGGTTCTTCACGAAGGTTGGACACTGAGGCCGAACGCTTCATGGCGGGCAGAGAAAAAAAAATTGGAAGGAATGGAGCTTGAGAGCGTGAACCGGATTTATATAGGGTTAATTAGAAATTAGAGTGAATAATTGATTGCCTCAAATAACGCGCCAGGCGTACGAAATTCCCGCCAGCTATATCATCTAGGGTATATTATTATGGATAATAAATTCTCACGTCTACCTTATCAATTATATGTATTTTCGTAATCATATATCCAAATTTTCGATAATTAAAATTAGGATATATTTATATAAATGTCATTTCCTTGTTGTTGCCACGAAAATTCTTGTTTTAAATGATTTCGTTTACACCCATTGTTATTATTATATTAAATCTATTTCCAAGGAATTTCTTGCTTTTAAAAAAATTTGATTTACCTCTACAAATTCCATAAATGTACGTACTTTTCTTATCTTATGGTGTAATAATTTTTTCCTACTCATTGACTAAAAAGGGTGCAATTTGCCTAGGTCAATGGTGCCTCTCCAACTCAAGATGGTGTGCAACATATTGAAAAGAGCAATATCAAAGAAAAACCAACTCCTAGCAAGAATGTTGAAGAAAAACAATTAGTCCTCTATAGTAGGGTGCAATAGAGGAACAAGACGGTGAGAATCATGCACAAGTGCAACAAGGAAATAGTAGGCCAAGGAGTCATTGTGCTAGCAGATCCTGGTCAAGCTGTTAATGATGAAAGGCTAGGGGAAGACAATATTGGTATTGCAATTTCGATGTTGGAAGACAACTGGAAAGGTAAAGGTTTGGGTGACAAGGAATGTTTTGGTTGTGTCAAGCAATTGGAGGTTCCTTGCATCATGGCATGGCCTATAAGTAGTGTTCAATTTGTGGAGGATTATATTTTTCCAGAGCCTGAGGTTGTTGGGGACAATGATTGTCTTGATATTGATCCATTGGCAGTTGGAATCCTAGCAAAAGAGCCAAGTTGATTAGTGACACCAAACGTGAGACAATGGTGAAGATTAGGGGCTCAGATTGTTGTTGAAGTGCTTGTATGCAATTCTTTACAATAGAACAATTGGTGGAAGCAAGAGCCACTTTTCAAGAGTACACTGTTGATGAGAGGAGGACCTACATGTACACAATCTTCGAACATGCACTTCAGGATGAAAGAAACCCAAACAGAAAAAGATACCCTTTGCTAGGCAAATGGATATGTGCAAAAGCATGGCAGACTATCCATGCAATTCCAACTTCTTCATGGCATAATTGGCAAAAAAAAAACAGGCAGAGGGGAACAAGATTGCTTTACATGGAAAAAATGGTTTGTTGAGACCAACAGCTAGGACCTTGGCTGCCAGGGAGATATTTGAAAAATATATTGATTTCAATGCAGAGTCTATGCCATACAAAAGCAGAAGGGATGGAAAAGGGAAGAGCAGTTGTTGAGAAAAGGTTGCCATCACATTGTACTCAAAAGAGTATTTTGGAAGAAGTGAATTCCCTACTTTTGGGAATTCTTCCAATATCCCAACCTAGCTTTAGTAGGTTATGGAAGAAGCATTTCAATCATGTCACCATAGCAACTTCAAACAACTTTGCAAAGTGCAATTTATGTGCTAAGTTGAAGGAGACTCTTGATAAGACTGTGCAACCTAGTCAAAGGGCTAGGATAAGGGAGCATATGAAGGACTATATGACTGACCAACTATCATGTAGATCATGTTATTGGATGTGGAGGACATTATCTGCATTGGAACCCAATAACTATTTATGTATTATACATGACAAGATGGACCAACAAAAGACTTGTCTTCCACAATTCAAGTACATACCAAAGTCATGTGGAAGATCATACCCTTTACAGATCTCAATGACTGGGGCAATCTTGCATGGGCAGACTCAAACCTACTATGGCCATTTTAGTTTGGAGTTGTGGAGTGATGGTCCAGATTTTCATATTGGGAGTATCATGAGGTGTTTGAGAAACTATGAAAATGGATACAATGGTCACCTCCAGGACCCTACAGCTAGCCAGGCACTACATAGAGCATTGTTAGATGGAAACCCTAACAATATTGAAAAGTTCAGCAAGGCAAGGTTTAGGAAGCATGGGTCTAATGAACATGTTGGAGCTTCAACTTCATCGCTAGACCTCAAGATCTACCCAAAAGGTTTCTCTTGCAACTTGATAATTGTCTTTGGCCAAAATAAGAACAGTGGATGTTTTCTTTCCTATCCTACTTAACAAATTGTGGGAATATTTGAAAGAGTTAATTTAGGGTTTCTTATGCCCCGCATACCCATGAGGATGTGGATGCATTATTTGGCAAATATAGTTGTATCTTGAAGCGTGACAAGGACCAACTTTCCTAGGCTAATGGAAATCTTGCATGAATGCACTACTCCAAACCCTATAGCTTCTCTCATAGAAGAAGTGCCCGATTGGAAGAGCTTTGTGGATGGTTATACATTGGATCTTGAAGGTCATTCCGTGCCTCTGCAGTTCACTTTTGGGTGAGAGATGGGATTCCAATCTTCCAATGGAAGATGAGACCTTCAGAGGATGAGTGGAGAGGAGGGGAGGAAATATGGCGAGAGATGAGAATGGCAAGCCTATGATACCTCTAGGTCAACCAAAAGCTCTAAAACCCATCAAGAAGTGAAGCAATTGGGATTGACTAAGGAAGGAATCCAGGACTATATAAAAGCATTGGCAAACCAATCCGTGATGACACCAACCGTGCCTTGGTGGCTTCATGAAGAAGGTGATTAACCTATTGGGGAGATAGACACATCCTCGGATGAATTGAAAGAAGGATGGTTGCCTAAAACTAGGTGGAAGACCTTAGCAGTCTTGAGGATGTTGATGACACTTGTAAGTAGCATTCAAGTGAAGCAATATGCTCCTCCTCCTTCTCACAAACACTATGTTGGTCCTAAGAACAATAGGCCAAAGTTTCTAGGCATGGATGCTTATTACCCTTCCAATCGACTTGGAATGCCACCAATTTGTGGTAGTAAAGCCGGCCAGATTTAGATACATATCCAAAGTGGTTGGGGTTCACTATCTCCGATATTTGCAAAGAAGAAGGTAACATTAACTTCAACCATGTGCGGGTGGAATGGTGGTGTCCAGTGCATCAGTTGACCAACGTATCGGATAAAGAAAGGTACTCAGATTGTTGGACAAAGAGATGGAGGAGAAATTCGAGTGATCCTGATCTTTGGCTAGACTATGAAAGTGTTTTGTACTCATGGACTCCAAACACTATTCCAGCTAGAAATGCGAGAATTGCAATACCTCAGGATGTCAGGAAGAAGGCTATGATATCATTGGGGGTGCTTGAAGAACGTTGAATAACTATGTAAATTTTTGTTATCACGTTTTTATGATATGGTGCTATATTGTGAAATATTGACTATTTTGTAAATAACATGATATTACGTTTTCATAATTTTGAGGTGAAATGTGTGAATTTGAATATGCTACTAAAAACATGCAATATGAAATTTGTCTCAAAATTAAGATATAATCCCAATTTAATTGAATGATGGTTCTAACATGACAACAATAGAAGCCATTTTGATATATATCTTCTCTATTTGAATCATACATGTGGCAATTGTTTGAACTTTTTGCCATTTGTTACATAGTGCTTGGATAAATGCATTCTACAAGAGGATTTGCCCGGGCAAAAGATTAGCCCGACAACGCCCAGCACATGTTTACTGGTTATTGATTAAATAATAAATATCTGGATAATAGCTGAAGCAAGCACCTCGATAATGACCTGGAAAACCCTTGCAGCGCTAAATTGTTGACTCTGCAGTGCTAGATTAATACTTGCATATCACAGCAACAGATCTTTTAACAAAAGAACATTAAACATGATCTGTTAACAAAAAAAATGTAACCAAAACTATAAATATCTGAATGCATGTAACTAAGAACGGAAAGACGTGCTTAAAACTCAACAACCACTCTAGAACGTCAGTATCTCGTTGGGGATCATCGGCTGACTGCAATAACCATCACCACATTGGAGAACAAAAAAGGTGGCAAAGCAAAGAAGATTTTTTTTTCCCGTAATTGGGATTATGCCCGGCCGGGGGAAGTGCAGCTCTCAAAACATTCCTTTGCGAAATTCCCTCGAGGAATTTCTCGAGCTGAACTTCCTCTAGTACATTTACAAAGCCCTCAAGACCATTAAGTAACTACAACTAATGGAGAATTTTCAACGTGCACTTGAGTCATGTTCCGTCAAAATATTTTTTCAAAGGAATCAAAGTTTGTTCCTTATCAGCACGTTAGTTTAAAAATAATAAGGGCTAAAATTTAGTCGATATTGTTGCTTTATTTTTAGTGAAGGTGGACCTGCTAATTACTCACACGTTGTACAGTCAAACAAGATTGCCATAATAAAGTATCCCATTTGACAGCTGGAGATCTTATCAACTATTTTGGCAGAAGTAGAAATCACCAACTTATTAGGATCACAGAAACATATTTTCCGGCTTTTTTTCATCTGATAAGAAGCTAGCTCTGCAGAATTGATTAATGACATTGCTAAGCAGAAGAGAACGTCTACTTAGCCTTTAAATTCATTGCAAAAGAGACTGGATCAAGTATATTTTTGTTATAGAAGGACAAGGTTCCAGTCCAATTTACAGAATGAAGAATATAAAACCTGGTAAGTTATTAAACTCCAAACGGATGAATAGTACGCTATTGATCATCCTGATAGCAACAAAATACTAATGTCAGAAACTGCCTTGGTTTAATATGAAACAAATATCTGCAACAAGTAGCAGGTTGAACGGGCAAGAAGACAAACCTGCATGTCTGTTGTCCATAGGGTAAGGTTGTCACGAAGAAGCTGCATAATCAGAGTACTGTCCTTGTATGATTCCTCGCCTAGGGTATCTAGCTCTGCAATGGCTTCGTCAAATGCCTGCATAAAACAAAGTAAAATATGAATACAATAGTTCAAGTGATAAGAAGCAAGATTTCCACTATATATAGCAACACAGCATAATGTATTATATGATATGCCATATCCAGCTGTGGGCAGAGCATTCTTGCCTGCTTTGCCAGAGTACAGGCTCGGTCTGGAGAGTTCAGAATCTCGAAATATAAAACTGAGAAATTTAGAGCCAACCCTAAGCGGATTGGATGAGTTGGAGGTAGATCTGCAAGTGCAAGATCCTGCAATGTTCAACCCAGCTACACATTAGCTCATTAAACAGTGATATCAGTCTTAAATTAGCATTATGATTTCATTGTTTGGTCATAGAAATTAGGAACTATTTTGGTTGAAGAAAACAGCTTCACTATTCATCCACAACAGAGCATTTAATCAAAATGCACCATATGGACTAAGATATGATGAGCATCTTTAGAGTCATAAAATCTAACTTCAGGAAAGATCAAGAAGGCTTACCTGAGCGGATTTATATGCAAGAAGAGTATTTTCAGCAGCTTCTTTGCGATCAGCTCCCGTTTTAAACTCGGCCAAATAACGATAATAATCCCCTTTCATCTTCAAATAAAAAACCTTAGTCTCTGTAGAAGTAGAAGAAGGAATCAAGTGACTGTCCAGAAGGCTCAATATTCCACCGCAGATCTTAGAAAGCTCTTTTTCCACGTTTGCCCTGTAATCCCGAATCAAAACAACATGCTCTTCATTGCCCTTACTTTCTTCCTTTTGCTCAATGGAGGAGATTATGCGCCAAGAAGCTCTTCTAGCTCCGATTACATTTTTGTAAGCTACAGAGAGGAGGTTTCGCTCTTCAATGGTAAGCTCTTCGACATCTACGGTTTTTGCGACCTTTTCCATGGCTTCAACCATTTCTTCATACCGTTCGGCCTGCTCGGCAAGCTTGGCCATGTAAACGGATTCTTCCCTGCTTTCCATAGCCGATATTAGGGATTGCCGGAGCTCAGAACAGGTAAGAGCGAATTCGTATAGGCTAGAGCTTTTTCCTTTGCCGGAATGAGAGATTAGAGCGGGACGACGGATCCTTGTAGACGCTTATGGCTCGACGCCTGCGCCAATTAAAAATCCGTCTATACGTGTCTGTTTCTTATTCGTGCTATTATTCTTCTGAAGCTCAAACCAAAAAAGAACAAAAAAATAAAATCTATTAGTTAGACACCTTGATCTTTGTATTTTATAGTAATATGGAGGTAATCTTGATCACTCTGTGTTTGTTTGTCCATCACCACAACCACTATATTCACTTGACCCTTTAACAAAACTCCTCGAACCATGTTCGTTCTGTTGCCTAAAATGTTTCTCTGAGTACAAGAGTGCTTCTCAGCTCCCTAATAGCATAAGATTGCAAGAATTGAAATGACAGAATCCAGTTCACAACGAGACCCAACAATGTGGTTTGTACTTATTGTGAATCCTAGAAGAAAGGCGAGCGGCGAGGGACCAAAGAATGTGTCTACGTCTTGAATCTGGATCAATTCTCTATTCTATAGGCACATCAAAATTGTTTGAGTCACTAGGGTAGAGCACTTGGCATAGGTTAGGTGCCAACATTTTGGCCCAACAAAATGATTCTATATCCCCACTTGATTTGTCCAGATTCCTATAAGAATAAGAATAATATATGCACTACAAAATAGAGGGATTGGTCTCAAAATGCTAATATTTAACAAGGTTGTATATTGTAGATGTCTAGCTTTTGGAATTTAGTCCAATGATGACAACTCTTGGCATCACAACAAACATTTGGTTTCACAATAGAAAAGGGCTGACATGTGCCTTATAGGTGATCAGGGAATCACTATCTGTTTGAAGTGGAATGTGGATCATGATGGATGCCTTAGGAATCTTAATTTCATTGGAAAAAGCCTATTCATCCAAAAATTAAAGTCTTTATGCGGCAGCTATGGCACAAATTTCTTGCATCCAGTTGCGAAAGATTTAAGCTTATGGCAGACTCTGACATTTGTGTTAGATCTTTAATGCAAGGAGCACCTATTTAGAACCTGCCTTTGGTCGGAAAGGATTGGAGCTAGCCTCCAATGTTTTGGATATAATCTAATTTTGGATATAATCCAATCTAATTAATCCAATGTCTTGGATATAATCTAATTCATGGCAGACAATCCTACAAATTGGAGAATCTTTGTTCTCCTCTGGAAAATATGGAAAGGGAGGAATGCTTTTACCTTTGATTTGAAGAACACCCCTCTAGAGATTGTTAAGCAGTTTCAATATGATGTGGAATGAATTACATGAGCTCTTTTTATTTTGATGAGGAGACCCAAGTGGAAGAGAACCAATCTAAGCATGAACAAGGACTGGTTGAAGTTGTTTGGGCCAGCAAATGCAACCGACCATCAAGACATGTGTAGATGCAACTGTTGTTGTGGCCAAAACCTTAATATATGAAGCAACCTAATCTATCAAGAAAAGGACGCAAAACGGGAGATTCAACATGGCAAAATGAAAGATACCATGCACATTTTGTACCTTCAACACTACTGTCAAAGGAAAATCATGAAAGAACATGAATCTTAACTTGAAATCCTAGCATTAAGCTGGGCTCACAATTTGGGAACAGAAACAGAGGTACATTCATAAAACTGTTATACTTTAATTTTCTATTTAAGTCATAATTGATCTTTAATTTTGTTTTGATAAAAGATTCTAATATTTTTCGAGGTCTTAACTAGGGTTAAACTTCCCTTGAATAAAGCTATATAAAACACTTTTTCATACCATGAACATCTATATAAAGCATTCAATTAAAAAAAAGTAAGAAATAAATAAAAAGAATACAATGACCACTAGAGGAAACACACAACCAGCAAATAAACAATAGCCCAGAGCTAGACAATTCTGGTGAGAGACTCGTCTGGAGGGGGAAAACCGGCATAGGCATATCTTTCATCACAGCAGTGTACAAACATTTTAAACAAGGTGCTGCGCACGGAGGGTTGCCCTCCAGTTTCTTGAGGGTGAATTGGCCTAAATCAAACCGTGAAGTAATATGTATTTGATGCTATATAGGGAGTGTTGTGCTATACAGAGGTGTGAGGTGTAAATTCCTCCATCCTTGGTTTGGTATATTCCAGGGCTTATTCCAGGCTTATTTTATGATCCAACGATCACACATGAGAACAAAAGCGATGTCTCTTAGTAAGCTACCTCGGAAGCTGCATCTTACCATCATTTAAGGATCTACATTCATACATTATTAAATGGTTTCAAAGGTGAACACTACTAGAGGATGGGTTGTTTGCGGCGCCCGGTTTTTTTACGTATATGAAACGTCCACGTCGCAAAAATCGCGTATGTTCCAATGACGTCGCACAAAATTTAAACGACGTCGCAGATAGAACGTCCCACGTCGCAGTTAGAACGTCTAATCAGATGTCGCAATGGAAAAAATCGAGTACGTTCCTATGACGTTGCACAAAATTCAAACGTCGTCGCAGATAGAACGTCGGTTACATCCGCGGTTGGAACGTCCGGCTGACGCCGCAATGGCCTACTACGTGCCATGTCGCGACTAGCGACGTATCACGTCGCAAGTGCAACGCCATTACAACGAAAAATGTCACAATTGCAACGCCTCATTGCGACTTAAAGAATAAACATAGAATAAATACAAATATGAGTTATTGAGGTGTTGGTAAGGCCTCAGGTTTGTTAGCCAGAGGTTAGGGGTTCAAGTCCACGAAAAAACATTTTGGACGCACATATATGTACGTCTTAGCAACATATGAGCGACGTCTGTAAAACGTTATAAGGACATATTTTGTACATATTTGAGACGTCCATGACGTCGCTAATACATTGCACATGCAACGCCACGCACGCGACATGGCGTGACGCTGCCGCTGACGAATCCACGGCGGCGTCATTTGGGCGATCGGCAGAGAAACGTTATTAAAGCGTGTGCATGCGACGTTTGATGTCCTTGTTACGTCGCAAACGACGTCGCAAACTGCCTATTCTGTAGTAGTGGAAACTTGTAGCTTAATTAAAATTTGTAACATTGCACAACACAAGCGATGGCTTGCGATGCAACTCAGGAACTAGAAGTTTAAAGGGGAGCATATAAATCTAAACCAAAGTTGTGAAGGCAAATATTTTGAGTTTGTCGATGAGAAATTCTTAAATTGTCCACTAGCTTGGTATTTCTCTATGGGGCAGTTATTCTTCCTTTCCAGGCTTGCATGGTTGTATAAGATTGTGGAACTAATGAATGTATTGATAGAAGTGTGCTAAGATTGCTTGAAACGAATTGTTCTTGGCTTTCTGTGTGTTCATATTTTGTCAAAATAATAAAGATGATAGTAGAAACACATGGGAGATGGCAGGCAAACTCTGGGGTGCTGGGTAAACTTTGGGGTACCATAGACGAGCATGCACCACTGGTGCTTACTTTATTTATATCAAGTCTCCCAATTATATTCAAGATCTACATCAAAGGAACATGCGTGCCATATTTGACGTTTTTATTTTGCGTTGCCTCCTCAAAGCTATCACATTTTGTATACATATCAAACAGAGCATTATGAAGTGCAATACAACCCTAATGACATTATTAGCCCAAAAGACTTTGCATTATGGGCGAATCGTGAACCTTGCTCCATAAATGCCGAAGCCCACAAACCGATCCCCAAGACAAGAGAAATCCTTGCATCCCCAACTAATGCAAAGTATTATTGTTCCTTTAGGAAACAATCAATATCCGCATAGAAGGAACAAAGACCGAGATAAAAGGAGCAAGCGATTTTTTACCACCGCTAACCCAAGTATGACGACCCATCGAACTAGGACTTTTAAAAATGTCACAAAATAGAAAGGGATAATTACAAAACATGAGCAAAGAAGAATGGAATACCAATTCGAAAGTTCTTTTTCATCTATATCAATTTTAAACCTTTCAAAGATATGGCTAACAACAAAATGTATGATGTCCAAAAGCCTCCCAAATTTAACTTCCAAAAGACAGGCACTCAAAAGCAAATTACATACATATACCTATTATACACTACAACATTTGTGTATCACATTGTCAAAGTAATTACAGTAAGCTAGACTGCCCAATAGACTTCACGGTTCATTCTGCTTTCTCTGTTAGGACTTTTTTTGAAGAATTATCAGAATGCACATCTTTATGTGCATCAAGAACTTAACAAACCTTCCGCACTCGCTTCTTGTGGCTTCTTTCTGAGGTAAATGTGCCCCATAAAACACCACCTACAGGTGCTACATTGTTATAATGAATCATATTAATCCGGTGCATGCAGTACTGCACATATTGTGGTCTATCTTTACAAATTCCCATGCTGCAGGCATATGCTGCACACATAACACATACATTTCGTATCAAAACCACTTCAAAATGAACATATTATTCTGAAACATTAAAGAGCTCACATCCTTTGTGAAGCTATGAGTATCCATTGATGCCAACCTGCAAGTTTCAACTCTAAGCAGGATCAGCTTCTACTTGAAGTTCGTTCCCAGCACAAAATGCAATTGAATCATCTGAAACAGATGAAAATATAGAACTTGGTAACAGCTTGACCGTGGAAAGAGAGATGATCACAGCCATGCAGATACCAATAAATCTCCAATATAACCATCAAGGTGACCAGCATCAACTGCGATGTGGCTTATTAGCTATATGACAGAGCTTCGCTAACAGATACGCACCAGAAATTTGTATCTCCTGCATATATGAGCAATTTATAGAGTTAAATAAGCATTGACTAGAAAATTGAGATGCCCCCTTCTTAATAGAGATTTGGGTGGCGACTGCTTGGTCCTGCAATGTGGAACAAAGGTCCACTTGAGTGCGCGACACTCAAAATAACCTCATTTCCTAAAAATGAAATTGGACATTCAGAAGACTAGAACTCAAAGAACATCAAAGGAATAAGATTTAAAAATGTTTACAGCTTGCTTTGTCCAAAACTAATTTGCAATAATAAAAATATGCATGAAACACATCCAATAACATAGGTTTCAGACCAACATTATGATTATATGCAATGGTGAATTCCCTCTGGACTCCATTTTAGTTGCTCCCCGCATCGAATTTAAGCATGATTATATGCAATGGTGAATTCCCTCTGGACTCCATTTTAGTTGCTCCTGCATCGACCCAATGCCAATGCTGATAGTCATTTGCATGCACTCACAAAGGCCACCATAACCTTGTGTCAGTCATATGGAGCATTGTCATGTACAACCACATTTCCTTGAATGAAACTACATTCTTCTGAGCCATTTCTATAAGTAGCTGATGAGCTTCCTTAGAGGTCCCGCGTTGGCATGCATAACGCGAAATAAAATGATATCCAACAGATAATCTAACCGTTGAGTTTGCCACACATTGTTTTTGATATTCAAAACAAAACCTACCAAAATCTTCTACGGACTCTTTTTTCAGAATTGTTTGCCCATTTTGCTTCCAGCAATGAGGCCCGTTTATGGTCACGAATCTGAATGCACCAGACCACATCGATAATAAGTCAAGCAACATATGCACAATAACTTTTAGTCATATCATGCGCCTTACGTTTTTGCTACACCGCATTAACGCAGTCCCCGGGGTCATCTGGCATTGTTCTTTCCAAAGGATCTTGCCACCAGCTTAACGCCCCGCAATTCGGATGGTCCAGACGTAATAAATGCGCATGATACCCATGAGCCATGCTTTTCTCACAGATTGAACCTCCATAGTAAATTGCTCCTTGAAATGCAAAAGAAGCCTTAGAATGACTTGGGAACTAGATCACCCTCGCACCCACCAAGTTATGATTGCACAAACATGGGTTTCATTTTTCTGTGGAGAACTCAAATACATCAGGTTAAAACCCTCTTCTTCATATTCCTGCCTACTTATCCAAAAATCCGGAGATCCAAAAATCCGGAGTATCCCAATAAAACAAAGATACTATTCTTCCATACCCTTGGCTCCTCTCTAAAAATTCTCGTGACAACTTTTTCCACTACCATGTTATCGCCATTCTCCATACCCATAAAAATGGTTGCTTCAAAGTTTCTAACCCCGTTTGCAATCTCTATTGCCACTCATCGTATTGCAACCACACTTCCAAACGAAATGTACAAAAAATAGGCCTTTCTTTGTGAATTTAACCACTCTATGCAAGAGCGTAGCATTACAAATCGCACGTGCCATAGCCCTATGCCTGCTTGTCTTAGCCGCTTATCCGGTTCAAACGTCCACGACCCACAACGGAAGTGACCGGCCCATTTATTGTGGAACAAAAGGTTTTAGCAGTCACAGGTATATCTTAGGTATATTCTGGCATATGCTTAGAATATGCCAGAAACCCACATGACCGAGGGTTTGCCCCCTAGGGGCAACCCAAAAATATCTAAGGTGGAGGGTAGGGTAGTCCACCACACCAATTCGATCTGACTATGCACTAATAATCATAAAGGGAACCTGCCATAGGAACAACCCAGGCCCCTTAAGACGACGTAAAGTAAGAAAGGCAAATAGGAGGCAACGTGCAAAAGTTTATCACCGGGATGAAAAACCCCGCCCTTTCGAGTTTTCGAGGAAAACCCTAATGATAAACTTTCGCCCGATGGCTCCCAAAGAAAGGCCCGGGCCGTGAAAGTTGATATCATTGAATAAAAAGTCGAGGAAGCACGAGGTGGAGGCCGCAATTCAGACGATTCATCTCAAACTCTATGGGAGAGTCGGACAAAAGAAATAAATAGCCATGATCACCTGAAAACTTAGGAGAAAAGAAAACAAATAGAATGCATTAGATGTTAGAAAAGTAACTTAACAAAGTCGCCATAGTTGGATGAGATGACCTGAAAAGAAACAACATAAAAAGAAGCAATTAACTCAAAAATAGAAGCCATCACGCTGGCTCGGCGAAGCCTCCCAAGGGGGCTGGTCCATGATAAATCACAATCCTCCAATAAGAGAAGGGGCTGGTCACGCGAACCATGCGACATCATATCTTAAAACAACATAACCTCTCAAATACGAGGGGCTGGTCACGCCGAGCCACGCCGATATAGAATCACAAATCAAAATGAAAAACATGAATGTAAACAACTTAGGGTGGGGAGGGAGGGAACCGACGCCAAAAACTATCGTGAAAAAGACACCAATAATGGAGAAAGAGCCCAAAAACGTATATATAGCCTCATCTCTCCCCAAAATGGCGATCCGGACGGTGTCAATCGCATGCATTTTGGGTGAGAGACTCGTCTGGAGGGGAAAACCGGCCCGATCAAAAGAGAACTTCTATAAGATGATGAACAAGGTGTGATTGCCACTATAAATTTGACATATATCGAATGAGCATCGTGAAAAAAAGCAATATCATGTCTAACAATAGAAAATAAGAAATCAAAACTTCTAAAGGTAATTGTTAAGAAAAAAAAAAAGCAAGGCCAAGATGTTAAGATTGCTAAATGTATCGTGAGTGGTTACTGAAGGAAACCTAGGGGGAACCAAAAGAAACAAAACTAAGAAACCCTAGGAACAATTTAGAATTAATAGAAAGAAACCCCGCAAATAAAGCTAAATGGCAACTCGACTAATAGTGGCAAATAAATAAAAGAAATAGGAAGTCATTTTAAAGGATACGGTTGAACAAGAAATCATTTTAAAGGATATGGTTGATTGAGAGACTCGAACCTTCACCACCAACATACGAAATCAAGACTTTAACCACTACGCTAAACCAGGTACAACTTTAAGGATGTAAATCAAAATTTCATATAACCGCCAAATACTATAAAAAGGCAACGGAACAAAAGGCAGAGAAAAAAGGACAACTCCAAAATGCTAAAAGCGAAGAAGAAAAGAATGGGTAGAGCAAATCCGATCACAAAATCGAACCCGTGAGGGAAGAAGATCTATGCTTGACGATCGAATCGACTTGTAAGAGCGATTTACAAAAGGAAGCAACCGATTTTTCCAAATATACGTATGGGAGCAAAAGGGGAAAATATTAAACGCCCACGAGATCGGTCTCAAAGAATAAACCAACCCATCTTCAATTCTCGCATGCCTCTCCAATAGACCCGAAAGACAACCAAAGAAAGAAAAGGCATCGCAACCGAAGCATGGCACAAGAAGTTTTGAGGTGGAGTGCCATAGCCGATGATTCACAAAGGTCCAAAAATATTTAAGTGAGGAAGAAAATATTTCTAAGAGGTACCGTTAATCATAGAATACTTAAAGCCAATCACATGAGAATTTGATGCAAGACCTTCAAGATCCATGCATGCAAGCAAAAATTCCAGAGCCAAAGCGAGCAAGAATCATTCATAAAACTTATAGATCCACAAATTTGTGCTGTAAGAGAAGCAAAAGAACGAAAACATGAACGAATCACATGAGAATTTGATGCAGTACCTTCAAGATCCATGCATGCAAGCAAAAATTTCATAGCCAAAGCGAAAGCAAGAATCATTCATAAAACTTACAGATCCACAAATTCGCAACGCAAGAGACACAAAAGAACGAAAACATGAACGAATTACATGAGAATTTGATGCAGTACCTTCAAGATCCATGCATGCAAATGAAAAAACATGAATGTAAACAACTTAGGGTGGGGATGGAGGGAACTGAGACCAAAAAACTGTTGTGAGAAGACACCGATAATGGAGAAAGAGCCCAAAAACGTATATATAGCCTTGTCTCTCCCCAAAATGGCGATCCGACGGTGTCGAATCGCATGCATTACCAAGGATAGAAAAGATAAGCCATCTTTCAATTAAAAAAAATACAAAGATAAAGTGGATCGCTGACTTCAGAGAAACCCAAATGCTGCTAGCAACGCTCAACCCACATCCCCAAATGCATTACCGAGGCCATCGCTCCAGGCTCCAAGAGAAAAATCAACCATGCCAACCGGCACGCGTTGGAGTTAGCTATTAAATATAGATTCCACATTTGTATACTAGGTGGTCTTATTCTCGTGGACAAAATATAGATCATTCTCTCCACATAGGTGGACGCCCAATTCGTGATGCTTTTCTCAATAAAAATAGCTTAGCTATCCAACAAGAGACATCTAAGTTACGATGATAGTTTTGTGCATGTGTGTATGTTATAAATCATTTCACCACACCATAGCTTGTTTCTGCACTCCAAATCCTAATTTTAAGGATAGGGACTGATAATCACAAGCAACACATGAGTTAGAACCAGTATGAGACGTGTGGAAGGCAGGTGCCTTAATGCCTATCCTTCCAAAAATAATATTTAGACCGCATAATAAAATAAGCCATATCCCGTTCCTCCTAGAATGAGCTCTTATCTTATTGTATTACTAGAAAATTGCCCACCGTTTGTGGGCGTTCTATGTGATTGTATATGAAGATTTGGGACTAAAGTGTTGTCTATGAGTAAGGACGCTAAATTGAGTTTTAATGTATGGTAAAGTGTGGTTGTGTCATTTGATTGTGGTCACTACGGCCTCAATTTCATAGAACGTATTAATAAGGTTATTAATTTGCTCTACAGAACATGAGAAACCTAATTTTAGCACAAATCGAGGCAAACAACACTGAAATTAAAACAACACAAACATAACTTGAATGCAAGAACATGCCTTTTAACAGAAGAAAAGCACGCAACTTCTTCTTTAGCACAATTATGCTGAAATCAATTAGCTTTGTGTCAAATAGCTTTAGTAAAAAGTGGCAAATATGTGGGCTAAAACAAATCTAAGAAACATGTTTTACCTTGAAATAGAGGTCATATCCCGGATTATGGGAAACCAAGCCATACTTTGTCCTCAACTCCGATCAAAAATATCCTCCTGCACCTCGAATTTTATGATGGGATATACATGAATTTTTGGTCTTTTATCGCGAGCCTCTGTATTAGCCGAAGTGACCATTAGTCGGTTGGTCTTTTATCGTGAACCTCTGTATTAGCCATTAATTGGCATTGATATGAGAAGATCATATCAATAATCAGAAGGTATTGCCTAGCCGAAAAGGTCCAAAATCGGTTGTATATGCGTCACACCTTAAGAAAGTCTTTTAGAAATCAGATCATTCATAAGGGTCAGTTCTGAAAAATAATTTAAGGAAGATCCCCTACCTAACTCGCAGCGGGGAAATCTCCGGGCCCAGATGGTTTTTCCCCGGAATTCTTTGTTGAATTCTGGGATGTGCTTGGAAACGATTTTACTAGAGCTGTCTGTGGAGCATGGGCCTCTTGCTCCTTGCACCCGACTCTAGCAGCTGGTTTCATCACCCTTGTTCCAAAGGTCTCTAGGCCTTTAAGCCTAGGAGAATGGAGGCCCCACTCACTAATGCCATCTATAAAGCGATTATGAAGGTTATTGCTAATCGTCTGAAACCTATTCTTAACAGAGACATTGGGAAGGAGCAATCGGCCTTCTTGCCGGGGAGATATATATTGGATAACTATCTTGCAGCTAAGGAAGGTCTACATTGGTGCCAGGCTTCCAAACAAAAATGTATATTGATCAAGATGGATTTTAGAAAGGCTTATGACTCCCTAAGATGGGATGCGCTGCGTGCTGTTATGAACCGTATGGGATTTGATTCACAGTTTATTCTCCTGGCTATGGGGATGAACAAAGGTAGCATCCGGCCGGTGCTAGTTAATGGGCAACCATCTTGACTGTTTAATCTCAAGAAAGGCATAAGACAAGGCTGCCCCTACTTGTTCCTCATTATGGCAAATCTGTTATCCAGAATGGTCCAACTAAAAGAGTCAGAAGGTAACCTAGAAGGGCTTACCTTCCCCGAAGGTACGAAAAAGCTAACAATTATGCAGTATGCAGATGATACTTTTATGTTCCTCAGGTATGATGATAATAGCTTTCATTCATTTCGAGAAATCCTTCTGTCTTTTGAGGTTATCTCAGGAATTGGCCTCAATGCAAATAAATGTTCAGTTTTATGGGCTTTAGAAAGTGACATTGATCCTCGAGCCAGAGGTCTGGGCTTTCCAATTGCGGCAGCTGGAGGGATAGTTACACTTCTTGGTCTCCCCTAGCACTTTCTGATGGTCTCAAGGGCCTCTGGGCCCCTATACTAGACAAACTCAGAAAGAAAGTTGGTCTTTGGTCTACGAAGTCCCTAGCCACCTCGGGGCGTGTGACAGTGGCTAATACAGTTCTAATGGCCTCTCATATCTATTACTCGTCAGTTATGGTCTCTCAAAAGGGGGTCTATAACCAGATGCAGGTTATCATTAGGAAATTCATTTGGGGAGGAATGGCAAAAGTGGCTTGAAATGAGCTCTGTCGTGATAAAAAAGACGGTGGACTGGGCTGCAAGGATCCTTTCTTACAAGCACAGGCCTTGGCAGCCAAATTTGTTTGGCGTATATTACAAGGTGAGTCCTCTTATTCATCTCTTGCTTTAAAATTTGTATCTTACTGGTTGAAGCAAGGCAAGCTCCTACACAAACCTTCTCTTCCTAGAGATGAGCTGGGTGCCCTATATTATGGCTTTAAGGTGGCTCCTGGTACGTCCTCAGGGATGAGAAAAATCCTCCAAGCATGGGGACTTGTGCTACAGTTCACTCCCATGGATCCTCCTATGAATGCAGGCGGATTTAGCTTATTTTGGAATATTAAGGTTTGGGAGAGAAATGGTCTCCCTTTGGCTCTCTCACATCCTCATATTTTCATCAAATGGAAGAGCTGTGGAATAACAATGCTGCAACACCTTTGGGTCAATGGTAGATGGATCTGCTGGACTGCGTTCAAGGACAGAATTCAGGCTCCTGGAGAAGGGGACCGTAAAATATTGAAGGAAATTTTATGGAATGCTACCAATATATTTGGTACTATGGGGCCTTGTGAGAAGTGGCTACTTGATGGACAAACACACTATAATGTGGCAAAGATTTATAGTGCTATGTGCCAGGGCAGTCCTCTAAAAGCTGAGGAAAGGCTAGGGGTGAGTAATTTAGTAGCTAAAAATGTTTTAGCCAACTCGTGGAAGTCTATCTGTTCCAGGAAGATCCAGTTCTTTAGATGGATAGCTCTTTAAAGGGGACTCAAAGATAAAGGAAAGTTTGTTTAACAAGGGCATCGTAGTGGATGACAAATGTCCACTTGGTTGTCTAGCCACGTAATCCATCGAGCATCTCTTCCTCCGCCCACGCGGTAGCGGAGTTCGCAAAGGGTTTGTCCTATTATTGGGCTTATGATGCACCAACCGGGTTTGGCCGTGGTTGGTATTGGTTTCGCATGATGTCGCATAGAAGCCTCCCTGGTGAATCTGGCACTCTGGATGATTTGGAAGCATCGGTGTGGAGTAACTCTGGGTGGTCAAGAAGTCTCTATCATGAAGCTAAAAAACTCCTTCAATCTGGAAGTTGCTCTGATGGCTTTGTCACATCATAGAAACAAAGGCAAGGATTACAATAAGGGGCTTGATAGATTAGGGACCCTGGTGGGGTTCTATACCTTCTTTAAGTGCCAATGGGTGGATAATGTCAACTATGTTGGTGAAGTGGCCACTGGCAGTGGTTTAGATTCTTTAACTATCCAGGATTAAGAATTGCTAAAGGATCTAATACTGGAATGGAGCTGCCTCTCTCTATAGTACCCGCTCCTGGGAGAAGAAAGGAGCTTTCCCTTATAGTACCCTAGAGGTGGAGAAGACGAGGAGATGCTCTCTATGGTACAAGTGTTTTGACTCCCCTGAACAACCTTACTGTTCAACTTACCCTCTAAAGGGTATCTGTTGTACATAACTTTTCAACTTTCTATATACATATACATAACTTACCCTAAAAAAAAAGTAAACTTACGCATCATAAACTTCGTTTAAATATGAAAGACATGTACATACTGCCAAAAAACATATCTAGTTTGCATCCACTGTTTTGTTAGTTTAGATGCCAGCAAATTACTTCAGTAAATAGAAAAATGAGTATTTACCTCTATTTTCGATAGAGACTCTTTTATTAATGTTTATCCACAGTAAATAAGTTTATACAACCTGTTTTTATATGTGGAAAGAGCTTGATTCAGTATTTAACAGAAAGAACATCTTCTGCTTGTTTACCTTCAAAAGTTTGCTCAAATCCATCTCCAGATCTATATATTCATCCAACAAAATCCAAGAAAAAAGACAAGGGCAGGAGAGGTCCGGTACCTGCAGCCAATCATCAAAACTTTAGCAAAAATATGGTAAAGATTGAAGGGCCAAAAGGTACAATGGAGTCTCTCAGTTTATAGCCGATTAGGCCTTGTATCCTTCTGCCCTGTTAATATAATACAATAGATCTGTGTTCTATTTAAAATAAATGTACGCAGAATTTAATTGAAGGCATTCAAAGATGTTGCCTTATTCAAATACAATGATTTTAGCACTTTCAATAGCATAGCACTGTTTTTTTTTCAACCCTTTTAAGCCTACAATACCTGGATGTTTTTCTTGGTCATAAGTATAATCTTAAGCTTGTTATGTCTCGGTGATGCTGGCTTCTCCCGTATCCTTATTACCAGAACTACTGTTATATGCATATCACTCCAAAGTTTATTTTCTTGCTTCCAGATGAACCCTTTGTATGGCTTGCCTCCCTTTCAAAATTAGCAATTTTTTTTTGGTCCCCCATATTGTAGAATAATCTGATACTATCGAACAGAGATAAACAGGCTAAGAATTCCTCTTCAAGCCACTTCTCATTAAGAGCTTCTTCTTCGAAGCTGGAGCCACAAGGTCGGCCATCTGAATCAAGTTCCCCCTCCATAACATAGAAGGGATTTAGGACTTTTGATTTTTTCTTCTAGTACAATTTCAGCCTGCCATGCCTTGTGCCGAATATATTTTCTAAAGCTAAATACTATTGCTCAGATTTAGCTTTTGACCAAGAAGACCTAAATGCCAAATTTATCCAGGACGATTCTTCGTACCTTTGATTTTGAATCTTGAATCCCAAGCATGCCATTGCTGGTGTACAGTCAGTTTTGAAGCATTCGGCTTCTAGAGTAGTTGCCAGAAGTCCCATTCCATAGCCGTGTTAGGTAAAGCCCATTTTAGTATGAGTGCACCTCGAAATCCCTTTGGTCAAATAACCTAAAGGACCCTTTTTTATTAAAAAAATGCATCCATTATATGTATATCCCTTCTATTTTGGAGATTTATCAGATAAAAGCCCTAGGTCCATGGTGTAGGGGACTTCCCACATCAAATGTTAAACAAAGCTGATCAGAAAAGAGTTGCAACAGCAGCAACACCAAGAGGGAGTGTTGTGCTATACAGAGGTGTGAGGTGTAAATTCCTCCATCCTTGGTTTGGTATATTCCAGGGCTTATTCCAGGCTTATTTTATGATCCAACGATCACACATGAGAACAAAAGCGATGTCTCTTAGTAAGCTACCTCAGAAGCTGCATCTTACCATCATTTAAGGATCTACATTCATACATTATTAAATGGTTTCAAAGGTGAACACTACTAGAGGATGGGTTGTTTGCGACGCCAGTTTGCGACGTATATGAAACGTCCACGTCGCAAAAATCGCGTATGTTCCAATGACGTCGCACAAAATTTAAACGACGTCGCAGATAGAACGTCCCACGTCGCAGTTAGAACGTCTAATCAGATGTCGCAATGGAAAAAATCGAGTACGTTCCTATGACGTTGCACAAAATTCAAACGTCGTCGCAGATAGAACGTCAGACATCACAGTTGGAACGTCTGGCTAGACGTCGCAATGGCCTACTACGTGCCATGTCGCACTAGCGACGTATCACGTCGCAAGTGCAACGTCATTACAACGTGAAATGTCACAATTGCAACGTCTCATTGCGACTTAAAGAATAAACATAGAATAAATACAAATATGAGTTATTGAGGTGTTGGTAAGGCCTCAGGTTTGTTAGCCAGAGGTTAGGGGTTCAAGTCCACGAAAAAACATTTTGGACGCACATATATGTACGTCTTAGCAACATATGAGCGACGTCTGTAAAACGTTATAAGGACATATTTTGTACATATTTGAGACGTCCATGACGTCGCTAATACATTGCACATGCAACGTCACGTCGCACATGCGACATGACGTCGTGCTGCGACGAATCCACGGCGACGTCATTTGCGACGAGCAGGAAACGTTATTAAAGCGTGTGCATGCGACGTTTGATGTCCTTGTTACGTCGCAAACTGCCTATTCTGTAGTAGTGGAAACTTGTAGCTTAATTAAAATTTGTAACATTGCACAACACAAGCGATGGCTTGCGATGCAACTCAGGAACTAGAAGTTTAAAGGGGAGCATATAAATCTAAACCAAAGTTGTGAAGGCAAATATTTTGAGTTTGTCGATGAGAAATTCTTAAATTGTCCACTAGCTTGGTATTTCTCTATGGGGCAGTTATTCTTCCTTTCCAGGCTTGCATGGTTGTATAAGATTGTGGAACTAATGAATGTATTGATAGAAGTGTGCTAAGATTGCTTGAAACGAATTGTTCTTGGCTTTCTGTGTGTTCATATTTTGTCAAAATAATAAAGATGATAGTAGAAACACATGGGAGATGGCAGGCAAACTCTGGGGTGCTGGGTAAACTTTGGGGTACCATAGACGAGCATGCACCACTGGTGCTTACTTTATTTATATCAAGTCTCCCAATTATATTCAAGATCTACATCAAAGGAACATGCGTGCCATATTTGACGTTTTTATTTGCGTTGCCGCCTCAAAGCTATCACATTTTGTATACATATCAAACAGAGCATTATGAAGTGCAATACAACCCTAATGACATTATTAGCCCGCACTGCATTATGGGCGTAACTGTAACCTTGCTCCATAAATGCTGGAAGCCCACAGCTGGATCCCGGCACAAGAGAAATCCTTGCATCCCCAACTAATGCAAAAGTATTATTGTTCCTTTAGGAAACAATCAATATCCGCATAGAAGGAACAGCACCGAGATAAAAGGAGCAAGCAGTATTTTTTACCACTGCTTAACCCAAGTATGACCCATCAGAACTAGGACTTTTAAAAATGTCACAAAATAGAAAGGGGATAATTACAAAACATGAGCAGTAAGAATGGAATACCAATTCGAAAGTTCTTTTTCATCTATATCAATTTTTAAACCTTTCAGCATATGGCTAACAACAAAATGTATGATGTCCAAAAGCCTCCCAAATTTAACTTCCAAAAGACAGGCACTCAAAAGCAAATTACATACATATACCTATTATACACTACAACATTTGTGTATCACATTGTCAAAGTAATTACAGTAAGCTAGACTGCCCAATAGACTTCACGGTTCATTCTGCTTTCTCTGTTAGGACTTTTTTTGAAGAATTATCAGAATGCACATCTTTATGTGCATCAAGAACTTAACAAACCTTCCGCACTCGCTTCTTGTGGCTTCTTTCTGAGGTAAATGTGCCCCATAAAACACCACCTACAGGTGCTACATTGTTATAATGAATCATATTAATCCGGTGCATGCAGTACTGCACATATTGTGGTCTATCTTTACAAATTCCCATGCTGCAGGCATATGCTGCACACATAACACATACATTTCGTATCAAAACCACTTCAAAATGAACATATTATTCTGAAACATTAAAGAGCTCACATCCTTTGTGAAGCTATGAGTATCCATTGATGCGAACCTGCAAGTTTCAACTCTAAGCAGGATCGGCTTCTACTTGAAGTTCGCTCCCGGACAAAATGCAATTGAATCATCCGAAACAGATGAAAATATAGAACTTGGTAACAGCTTGACCGAGGAAAGAGAGATGATCACAGCCATGCAGATACCAATAAATCTCCAATATAACCATCAAGGTGACCAGCATCAACTGCGATGTGGCTTATTAGCTATATGACAGAGCTTCGCTAACAGATACGCACCAGAAATTTGTATCTCCTGCATATATGAGCAATTTATAGAGTTAAATAAGCATTGACTAGAAAATTGAGATGCCCCCTTCTTAATAGAGATTTGGGTGGCGTGCACGTTTGGTCCCGCAATGTGGAACAAAGTCCACTTGGAGATGCGCACTCAAAATAACCTCATTTCCTAAAAATGAAATTGGACATTCAGAAGACTAGAACTCAAAGAACATCAAAGGAATAAGATTTAAAAATGTCCTTCAACAAAAAATGTTTACAGCTTGCTTTGTCCAAAACTAATTTGCAATAATAAAAATATGCATGAAACACATCCAATAACATAGGTTTCAGACCAACATTATGATTATATGCAATGGTGAATTCCCTCTGGACTCCATTTTAGTTGCTCTGCATCGACCTTAAGCATGATTATATGCAATGGTGAATTCCCTCGGACTCCATTTTAGTTGCTCAAGATCGACCCAATGCCAATGCCGATAGTCATTTGCATGCACTCACAAAGGCCACCATAACCTTGTGTCACATATGGAGCATTGTCATGTACAACCACATTTCCTTGAATGAAACTACATTCTTTCCGAGCCATTTCTATAAGTAGGCGATGAGCTTCCTTAGAGGTCCCTAGCGTTGGCATGCATAACGCGAAATAAAATGATATCCAATGATACTGAACTGTTGAGTTTGCCACACATTGTTTTTGATATTCAAAAACGGCTCCTACCAAAATCTTCTACGGACTCTTTTTTCAGAATTGTTTGCCCATTTTGCTTCCAGCAATGAGGCCCGTTTATGGTCACGAATCTGAATGCACCAGACCACATCGATAATAAGTCAAGCAACATATGCACAATAACTTTTAGTCATATCATGCGCCTTACGTTTTTGCTACACTGTACACGCAGGTCCCTGGCTGTCTGCGCATTGTTCTTTCCAGTGATCTTGCCACCAGGCTTAACGCCCCCTGCAATTCAGATGGTCCAGACGTAACAGCGGCATACCCATGAGCCATGCTTTTCTCACAGATTGAACCTCCATAGTAAATTGCTCCTTGGAAATGCAAAAGAAGCCTTAGAATGACTTGGGAACTAGACTGTCTGCACCCACCAAGTTATGATTGCACAAACATGGGTTTCATTTTTCTGTGGAGAACTCAAATACATCAGGTTAAAACCCTCTTCTTCATATTCCTGCCTACTTATCCAAAAATCCGGAGATCCAAAAATCCGGAGTATCCTGCAAACAGCATACTATTCTTCCATACCCTTGGCTCCTCTCTAAAAATTCCTGTGACAACTTTTCCACTACCATGTTATGCTCTCCATACCCATAAAAATGGTTGCTTCAAAGTTTCTAACCCTGTTGCAATCTCTACTGCCTGTTCATCAGGTATTGCAACCACACTTCCAAACGAAATGTACAAAACAGAGGCCTTTCTTTGTGAATTTAACCACTCTATGCAAGAGCAGAAGCATTACAAATCGCGACCAGGCCATAGCCCTATGCTCTGTTTGTCTTAGCCAGTTATCCGGTTCAAACGTCCGCGACCCACAACGGAAGTGACCGTCCATTTACAGGGAACAGAAGGTTTTTAGCAGTCACAGGTATATCTTAGGTATATTCTGGCATATGCTTAGAATATGCCAGAAACCCACATGACCGAGGGTTTGCCCCCCTAGGGGCAACCCAAAAATATCTAAGGTGGAGGGTAGGGTAGTCCACCACACCAATTCGATCTGACTATGCACTAATAATCATAAAGGGAACCTGCCATAGGAACAACCCAGGCCCCTTAAGACGACGTAAAGTAAGAAAGGCAAATAGGAGGCAACGTGCAAAAGTTTATCACCGGGATGAAAAACCCCGCCCTTTCGAGTTTTCGAGGAAAACCCTAATGATAAACTTTCGCCCGATGGCTCCCAAAGAAAGGCCCAGGCCGTGAAAGTTGATATCATTGAATAAAAAGTCGAGGAAGCAGGAGATGGAGGCCGCAATTCAGACGATTCATCTCAAACTCTATGGGAGAGTCGGACAAAAGAAATAAATAGCCATGATCACCTGAAAACTTAGGAGAAAAGAAAACAAATAGAATGCATTAGATGTTAGAAAAGTAACTTAACAAAGTCGCCATAGTTGGATGAGATGACCTGAAAAGAAACAACATAAAAAGAAGCAATTAACTCAAAAATAGAAGCCATCACGCTGGCTCGGCGAAGCCTCCCAAGGGGGCTGGTCCATGATAAATCACAATCCTCCAATAAGAGAAGGGGATGGTCACGCGAACCATGCGACATCATATCTTAAAACAACATAACCTCTCAAATACAGAGGGGCTGGTCACGCGAGCCACGCGATATAGAATCACAAATCAAAATGAAAAAACATGAATGTAAACAACTTAGGGTGGGGAGGGAGGGAACTGACGCCAAAAAACTACTGTGAAAAGACACCAATAATGGAGAAAGAGCCCAAAAACGTATATATAGCCTCATCTCTCCCCAAAATGGCGATCCGACGGTGTCGAATCGCATGCATTTTGGTGAGAGACTCGTCTGGAGGGGGAAAACCGGCCGATCAAAAGAGAACTTCTATAAGATGATGAACAAGGTGTGATTGCCACTATAAATTTGACATATATCGAATGAGCATCAGGAAAAAAGCAATATCATGTCTAACAATAGAAAATAAGAAATCAAAACTTCTAAAGGTAATTGTTAAGAAAAAAAGCAAGGCCAAGATGTTAAGATTGCTAAATGTATCAGAGTGGTTACGAAGGAAACCTAGGGGGGAACCAAAAGAAACAAAAACTAAGAAACCCTAGGAACAATTTAGAATTAATAGAAAGAAACCCTGGCAAATAAAGCTAAATGGCAACTCGGGACTAATAGTGGCAAATAAATAAAAGAAATAGGAAGTCATTTTTAAAGGATACGGTTGAACAAGAAATCATTTTTAAAGGATATGGTTGATTGAGAGACTCGAACCTTCACCACCAACATACGAGTCAAAGACTTTAACCACTAGGCTAAACCAGGTACAACTTTAAGGATGTAAATCAAAATTTCATATAACCGTCAAATACTATAAAAGGCAACGGAACAAAAGGCGGCAGAGAAAAGGGACAACTCCGGAATGCTAAAAGCGAAGAAGAAAAGAATGGGTAGAGCAAATCCGATCACAAAATCGAACCAGAGGGAAGAAGATCTATGCTTGACGATCAGAATCAGACTTGTAAGAGCGATTTACAAAAGGAAGCAACCGATTTTTCCAAATATACAGGTATGGGAGCAAAAGGGGGAAAATATTAAACAGCCACAGATCGGTCTCAGCAATAAACCAACCCATCTTCAATTCTGCATGCCTCTCCAATAGACCTGAAAGACAACCAGCAAAGAAAAGGCATCGCAACCGAAGCATGGCACAAGAAGTTTTGAGGTGGAGTGCCATAGCTGATGATTCACACAGTGTCCAAAAATATTTAAGTGAGGAAGAAAATATTTCGGAAGAGGTACCGGTTAATCATAGAATACTTAAAGCGCTCAATCACATGAGAATTTGATGCAGTACCTTCAAGATCCATGCATGCAAGCAAAAATTCCAGAGCCAAAGCGAGCAAGAATCATTCATAAAACTTATAGATCCACAAATTTGTGCTGTAAGAGAAGCAAAAGAACGAAAACATGAACGAATCACATGAGAATTTGATGCAGTACCTTCAAGATCCATGCATGCAAGCAAAAATTTCATAGCCAAAGCGAGCAAGAATCATTCATAAAACTTACAGATCCACAAATTCGTGCACGCAAGAGACACAAAAGAACGAAAACATGAACGAATTACATGAGAATTTGATGCAGTACCTTCAAGATCCATGCATGCAAATGAAAAAACATGAATGTAAACAACTTAGGGTGGGGATGGAGGGAACTGAGACCAAAAAACTGTTGTGAGAAGACACCGATAATGGAGAAAGAGCCCAAAAACGTATATATAGCCTTGTCTCTCCCCAAAATGGCGATCAACTGGTGTCGAATCGCATGCATTACCAAGGATAGAAAAGATAAGCCATCTTTCAATTAAAAAAAATACAAAGATAAAGTGGATCGCTGACTTCAGAGAAACCCAAATGCTGCTAGCAACGCTCAACCCACATCCCCAAATGCATTACCGAGGCCATCGCTCCAGGCTCCAAGAGAAAAATCAACCATGCCAACTGTTAATGCGTTGGAGTTAGCTATTAAATATAGATTCCACATTTGTATACTAGGTGGTCTTATTCTCGTGGACAAAATATAGATCATTCTCTCCACATAGGTGGACGCCCAATTCGTGATGCTTTTCTCAATAAAAATAGCTTAGCTATCCAACAAGAGACATCTAAGTTACGATGATAGTTTTGTGCATGTGTGTATGTTATAAATCATTTCACCACACCATAGCTTGTTTCTGCACTCCAAATCCTAATTTTAAGGATAGGGACTGATAATCACAAGCAACACATGAGTTAGAACCAGTATGAGACGTGTGGAAGGCAGGTGCCTTAATGCCTATCCTTCCAAAAATAATATTTAGACCGCATAATAAAATAAGCCATATCCCGTTCCTCCTAGAATGAGCTCTTATCTTATTGTATTACTAGAAAATTGCCCACCGTTTGTGGGCGTTCTATGTGATTGTATATGAAGATTTGGGACTAAAGTGTTGTCTATGAGTAAGTGACGTTAAATTGAGTTTTTAATGTATGGTAAAGTGTGGTTGTGTCATTTGATTGTGGTCACTGCGGCCTCAATTTCATAGAACGTATTAATAAGGTTATTAATTTGCTCTACAGAACATGAGAAACCTAATTTTAGCACAAATCGAGGCAAACAACACTGAAATTAAAACAACACAAACATAACTTGAATGCAAGAACATGCCTTTTAACAGAAGAAAAGCACGCAACTTCTTCTTTAGCACAATTATGCTGAAATCAATTAGCTTTGTGTCAAATAGCTTTAGTAAAAAGTGGCAAATATGTGGGCTAAAACAAATCTAAGAAACATGTTTTACCTTGAAATAGAGGTCATATCCCGGATTATGGGAAACCAAGCCATACTTTGTCCTCAACTCCGATCAAAAATATCCTCCTGCACCTCGAATTTTATGATGGGATATACATGAATTTTTGGTCTTTTATCGCGAGCCTCTCAGATAGCCAAGTGACCATTAGTCGGTTGGTCTTTTATCGTGAACCTCTCAGATAGCTATTAATTGGCATTGATATGAGAAGATCATATCAATAATCAGAAGGTATTGCCTAGCCGAAAAGGTCCAAAATCGGTTGTATATGCGTCACACCTTAAGAAAGTCTTTTAGAAATCAGATCATTCATAAGGGTCAGGTCTGAAAAATAATTTAAGGAAGATCCCCTACCTAACTTCCTTGGCTGGGAAATCTCCTGGCCCAGATGGTTTTTCCCCGGAATTCTTTGTTGAATTCTGGGATGTGCTTGGAAACGATTTTACTAGAGCTGTCTGTGGAGCATGGGCCTCTTGCTCCTTGCACCCGACTCTAGCAGCTGGTTTCATCACCCTTGTTCCAAAGGTCTCTAGGCCTTTAAGCCTAGGAGAATGGAGGCCCCACTCACTAATGCCATCTATAAAGTGATTATGAAGGTTATTGCTAATCGTCTGAAACCTATTCTTAACAGAGACATTGGGAAGGAGCAATCGGCCTTCTTGCCGGGGAGATATATATTGGATAACTATCTTGCAGCTAAGGAAGGTCTACATTGGTGCCAGGCTTCCAAACAAAAATGTATATTGATCAAGATGGATTTTAGAAAGGCTTATGACTCCCTAAGATGGGATGCGCTGCGTGCTGTTATGAACCGTATGGGATTTGATTCACAGTTTATTCTCCTGGCTATGGGGATGAACAGTGTAGCATCTGCTTCGGTGCTAGTTAATGGGCAACCATCTTGACTGTTTAATCTCAAGAAAGGCATAAGACAAGGCTGCCCCTACTTGTTCCTCATTATGGCAAATCTGTTATCCAGAATGGTCCAACTAAAAGAGTCAGAAGGTAACCTAGAAGGGCTTACCTTCCCCGAAGGTACGAAAAAGCTAACAATTATGCAGTATGCAGATGATACTTTTATGTTCCTCAGGTATGATGATAATAGCTTTCATTCATTTCGAGAAATCCTTCTGTCTTTTGAGGTTATCTCAGGAATTGGCCTCAATGCAAATAAATGTTCAGTTTTATGGGCTTTAGAAAGTGACATTGATCCTCGAGCCAGAGGTCTGGGCTTTCCAATTGCGGCAGCTGGAGGGATAGTTACACTTCTTGGTCTCCCCTAGCACTTTCTGATGGTCTCAAGGGCCTCTGGGCCCCTATACTAGACAAACTCAGAAAGAAAGTTGGTCTTTGGTCTACGAAGTCCCTAGCCACCCCGATGCGGTGATGACAAGGGCTAATACAGCTTCTAATGGCCTCTCATATCTATTACTCACGCTTTATGGTCTCAAAAAAGGGTCTATAACCCGGATGCGGTTATCATTAGGAAATTCATTTGGGGAGGAATGGCAAAAGTGGCTTGAAATGAGCTCAGTCGTGATAAAAAAGACGGTGGACTGGGCTGCAAGGATCCTTTCTTACAAGCACAGGCCTTGGCAGCCAAATTTGTTTGGCGATATTACAAGGTGAGTCCTCTTATTCATCTCTTGCTTTAAAATTTGTATCTTATCAAGTTGAAGCAAGGCAAGCTCCTACACAAACCTTCTCTTCCTAGAGATGAGCCGGTGCCCTATATTATGGCTTTTTAAGGTGGCTCCTGCACGCCCTCGGGGATGAGAAAAATCCTCCAAGCATGGGGACTTGTGCTACAGTTCACTCCCATGGATCCTCCTATGAATGCAGGCGGATTTAGCTTATTTTGGAATATTAAGGTTTGGGAGAGAAATGGTCTCCCTTTGGCTCTCTCACATCCTCATATTTTCATCAAATGGAAGAGCTGTGGAATAACAATGCTGCAACACCTTTGGGTCAATGGTAGATGGATCTCACGGAGGCTCAAGGACGTAATCTGTGCTCTCGGAGAAGGGACCGTAAAATATTGAAGGAAATTTTATGGAATGCTACCAATATATTTGGTACTATGGGGCCTTGTGAGAAGTGGCTACTTGATGGACAAACACACTATAATGTGGCAAAGATTTATAGTGCTATGTGCCAGGGCAGTCCTCTAAAAGCCGAGGAAAGGCTAGGGGTG
Organism: Isoetes taiwanensis; assembly: GCA_021234155.1. Taxonomy (NCBI): domain Eukaryota; kingdom Viridiplantae; phylum Streptophyta; class Lycopodiopsida; order Isoetales; family Isoetaceae; genus Isoetes; species Isoetes taiwanensis. Next base: position 24,944,557 of record JAJEKV010000002.1, on the reverse strand, counting down.
AGTAATTTAGTAGCTAAAAATGTTTTAGCCAACTCGTGGAAGTCTATCTGTTCCGTGAAGATCCAGCCTTTAGATGGATAGCTCTTTAAAGGGGACTCAAAAGACAAAGGAAAGTTTGTTTAACAAGGGCATCGTAGTGGATGACAAATGTCCACTTGGTTGTCTAGCCACCACGAGAATCTAATCGAGCATCTCTTCCTCCCGCCCACGCAGCGGAGTTCGCAAAGGGGTTTGTCCTATTATTGGGCTTATGATGCACCAACTGGTTTGGCCAGGGTTGGTATTGGTTTCAGACAGATGCTGCATAGAAGCCTCCCTGGTGAATCTGGCACTCTGGATGATTTGGAAGCATCGGTGTGGAGTAACTCTGGGTGGTCAAGAAGTCTCTATCATGAAGCTAAAAAACTCCTTCAATCTGGAAGTTGCTCTGATGGCTTTGTCACATCATAGAAACAAAGGCAAGGATTACAATAAGGGGCTTGATAGATTAGGGACCCTAGTGGGGTTCTATACCTTCTTTAAGTGCCAATGGGTGGATAATGTCAACTATGTTGGTGAAGTGGCCACTGGCAGTGGTTTAGATTCTTTAACTATCCAGGATTAAGAATTGCTAAAGGATCTAATACTGGAATGGAGCTGCCTCTCTCTATAGTACCCGCTCCTGGGAGAAGAAAGGAGCTTTCCCTTATAGTACCCTAGAGGTGGAGAAGACGAGGAGATGCTCTCTATGGTACAAGTGTTTTGACTCCCCTGAACAACCTTACTGTTCAACTTACCCTCTAAAGGGTATCTGTTGTACATAACTTTTCAACTTTCTATATACATATACATAACTTACCCTAAAAAAAAAGTAAACTTACGCATCATAAACTTCGTTTAAATATGAAAGACATGTACATACTGCCAAAAAACATATCTAGTTTGCATCCACTGTTTTGTTAGTTTAGATGCCAGCAAATTACTTCAGTAAATAGAAAAATGAGTATTTACCTCTATTTTCGATAGAGACTCTTTTATTAATGTTTATCCACAGTAAATAAGTTTATACAACCTGTTTTTATATGTGGAAAGAGCTTGATTCAGTATTTAACAGAAGAACATCTTCTGCTTGTTTACCTTCAAAAGTTTGCTCAAATCCATCTCCAGATCTATATATTCATCCAACAAAATCCAAGAAAAAAGACAAGGGCGGTGAGAGGTCCCAGACTGTACCAATCATCAAAACTTTAGCAAAAATATGGTAAAGATTGAAGGGCCAAAAGGTACAATGGAGTCTCTCAGTTTATAGCCGATTAGGCCTTGTATCCTTCTGCCCTGTTAATATAATACAATAGATCTGTGTTCTATTTAAAATAAATGTACGCAGAATTTAATTGAAGGCATTCAAAGATGTTGCCTTATTCAAATACAATGATTTTAGCACTTTCAATAGCATAGCACTGTTTTTTTTCAACCCTTTTAAGCCTACAATACCTGGATGTTTTTCTTGGTCATAAGTATAATCTTAAGCTTGTTATGTCTCGGTGATGCTGGCTTCTCCCGTATCCTTATTACCAGAACTACTGTTATATGCATATCACTCCAAAGTTTATTTTCTTGCTTCCAGATGAACCCTTTGTATGGCTTGCCTCCCTTTCAAAATTAGCAATTTTTTTTTGGTCCCCCATATTGTAGAATAATCTGATACTATCGAACAGAGATAAACAGGCTAAGAATTCCTCTTCAAGCCACTTCTCATTAAGAGCTTCTTCTTCGTGGAGCCACAAGGTCGCCATCCGAATCAAGTTCCCCCCTCCATAACATAGAAGGGATTTAGGACTTTTGATTTTTTCTTCTAGTACAATTTCACCGCCATGCCTTGTGTCAATATATTTTCTAAAGCTAAATACTATTGCTCAGATTTAGGTTTTGACCAAGAAGACCTAAATGCCAAATTTATCCAGGACGATTCTTCGTACCTTTGATTTTGAATCTTGAATCCCAAGCATGCCATTGCTGGTGTACAGTCAGTTTTGAAGCATTCGGCTTCTAGAGTAGTTGCCAGAAGTCCCATTCCATAGCCGTGTTAGGTAAAGCCCATTTTAGTATGAGTGCACCTCGAAATCCCTTTGGTCAAATAACCTAAAGGACCCTTTTTTATTAAAAAAATGCATCCATTATATGTATATCCCTTCTATTTTGGAGATTTATCAGATAAAAGCCCTAGGTCCATGGTGTAGGGGACTTCCCACATCAAATGTTAAACAAAGCTGATCAGAAAAGAGTTGCAACAGCAGCAACACCAAGAGGAGAAGACTTCATATGTACACATCGAAGGATGGCTACTAAACCCTTACTTTAGTTATTCAAGACTAAATTCTTAAAGGTGCAATGGCATAGATGTCTTTCAACCCTGGATGATCCATTATGTTATCATTATTGCTACAAAAAATCCCATTTCCTAAAATTCTGGACTTTATAGTTACTCTCTTGTTTCATTTGGGGTGGCCTTTAGGTTTTTTTTTTTTTTTGCACTGCTAATCAACTGTTCATTTAGTAATATGCATGGCACGCACTTTTAAAAAAAAAGAAAAGCACTCTACCATTATCATAACCAATCCATGTGCATTAGTCCACTCTGTAGCTCCAATATCTGCTACGATTGTTACAGTGGATGTTCCTGATTCAGTGGCATTGAGACACCAGGGAGCAGAGCAAGTTGATGTTAATAATTCTATGGATGTGCAAGTTCGACCTGGTTAAAGTAACTTTTCTATAAATATGATTATATATTATTCTTCTCTTTGTAGGAGAAGAAAATAGCGTGAATTGCATTATATTGTCATGCTTAGACAGGTGGCCCTGCTCAGTTGGATCTGATTGTCCACTGAGTTTTTTATTCCTGTCCCTGCATTGTATTATGTATTATGTATTTTGATGGAGTGTTATTAATAAAGTCTGACGTCCTTTAAAAAAAAAATAATAATAATAACCAATCCATCATTGGGGCAACCCATCGGTGTAGGCATTCCATGTCGAATTATTTAGTAATATGCCATTAATATGCCATGCATATTGTGGCCTTGCATAATTCTGCCATTAGCCTTCCCTTCTTGCCTGATATTTTTTTGTTCTTAGGTAGAAATCATTCAATGCTGGAGTTGAATGCTAGAGAACACGTTATAAGACATGCAACATAGCAAATCTTGAACTGTCCCTTACGCACTGTATTGCAGCATCCATCTCTAGCAATTTAAGCACAACTATTATTTATTTATTTATTTAAGCACAAAGAATAGACGTAGCTTCTATCATATAAAAGAATCTTGAACTGTCCCTTACACAGCAGTCTGTATTGTAGCATCCATCTCTAGCAATTTAAGCACAACTATTATTTATTTATTTAAGCACAAAGAATAGACGTAGCTTCTATTACATAAAAAAATGTCCGATGTTAAGCCTCTGCAAATGACACGACTCCATAACCAGCAATCCAATCTCAACAAAAGATGTACATAGAATTTGTTAAAATGGTAAAAAATAAGCAATTTGCATGGCATATCTTTGACCACCATTATCTTTTATTTTAAGAACGAGCCATTAGAAATTTAGCCAAAAGTTTGTTAGAACAAATCTGGATTCATAGCAGAGCTTTGTTTGTTAGCATTCTAAATTTCTGAATTATATTATCTTTTTTCTTCATAGTGGCAGACGTCATAATATTGTGTTTTACCACAAATGACACTAAACAAAAATCAGAATATCAAAAATACCATATGTCAGTTTCGGGAGGCTAAAGGACGAAGAAGTTATAGCAATTTTAAGCTATATATTGTTCTTAACATGAACCCCCTGGCACCCAAGATCCACCTGGAAGCAGTCAAAATTCATTGATGATAGTTCCGCTGTTAGCTTCTCCACAACATCCGATGTAACATCTGAGTTTGTTAGTCAGGTTGAAACCAAGTTAAAACAACAGCAGAAGCCTAAGAGAATAAAACAATGGAACCGCTGTTGTTTTCACATGCTGCAGAAAATGAGGTGCTAGATATTATTGGAAATGAGTTGCAGGAAGAAACAGAGATGCAAGTGAAGTAGAACAATAGAAGGATACATTGGGGCAATAAAGTGATAACGCAACCACCTCCTCCTGCACCTGTCAGCTTTGACTGCAAATTATATTTGAGCGCTGTAGAGCAGATAATATCAATGGAGGCGTGGCTAACACCCATGCTTTGCAAGAGACCTTGGTTCATTGCAATAATCTCTTCTAAGATTAATTCTTCTTTCGTTTTATCTTGATGACCTAAACATCCATCCTGTAATTTATAGCTCACCTGTCAAAAGTGGTTTAAAGTGGACATACATTAGTATTGGCTACCTGATCCTGGTGAAAACCTGCTTTATGGTTCTGCATGCTATGATCTTCAGGAACAGACTGCAAAATGGTAACAGCCTCTTCAGACAGAACATCGACTGCCTCAAATATGGATTTCATTGCTCTTGGGTGTTTCCCAAGAAGTTCTGAAACGCTGGCAACCAGAGATTTTGTATTACGCCCAACCTTTGTATTTGTAAGAAGAATTCTCAACGGTAACTTGGGCTCTAAGAGCGCCAAACAGCCAAGCTTGAATTTAACAATGGTACCTGTTGAAAACGGATCATGAATTAAGTTTTAAATTACCACTTCCTTCTTGTGTGTTAAATGAAGAATATATCTCAATCTAACCAATGGATATGAAATGCCTATGGCATATGCCATATGTCATGTAATGACAGCCTCTACCTCTGCCTCCCAAAATAGTGAAGGGACCATCAACTCAAGGATTAACTTTTGAAAAGGAGCAACTAGAGGACAAGTTTGGACCTTACCAAATGTGCTAACTGTGTTGTCAATCCCAGAGCGTCTGCCATGGATAATCTTCTCTCCCTCAAAAGCCCATTTGTTTATCAAGTCCAATCCCTCTTCATTCACCTTGCTCCAATCATGGGGATTGACTACAGACTGTTGAAAATGCAATTGAGATGCACTGGCCAACATCACTCCAGATAAGGATACGCAAAATGAAGCAGAAGAGCCAAGACCAGATCCCATAGGAATATCCGACGTGACTGTCACCTTAGCTGGCTGAAAACTTATACAGAAAATTTGGAATGTTACAAGCTCACCACAAACTGTTTACTAAGTAGATCCCCATGGACGTCTCTATTATTTGGAAGTTTTTTCGCTAGCTCACTTATGATATATCTTTTGGCTAGCTCGTTATATGATATATAACTAGTCAATATTGTGACTAACCTATATTATTAGCATCAGTGGAACATGCATATGGTACATATCAACCAGATATGTCAAACTAATTAATGGTAAACTCACCCTATAATAGACAAGTAGAGGAACAGAAGTGCCACCACTCCTAATGTCATTCCAGTCTGGGCATTCCCTGGTAGTTGTTCTTTGACGAGATCACTCAGTGCCACTAATAAAGCCTCTGAGCAACTCCTCACAAATTTGGGATCTGTTTCAATCAACCCCGTACCAAACGCTGACTTTATGGATGATAATGACCAACTCAGTGTGTATTCTGGAAGTTCTAAGCATATTGCACCTGCATAAGCAGCTCAAATCAATTCAAAATACCAAGGCTGCAGATGCTGCATCCAAAAATCATATTGTACTCTTCCAGATCTAATGCATTGCATCTATAAAGGCTACTCACCGTCAGAATCATTTTGAAGCACACGGACACGAGCAAACGTAAATAGCCCAACGGCTGCTGCCACAGCTGTTGACCCATGAACTACAGCATGTTCTCCGAACAGTATTACTTTTACCAGGAGCCCTGGCGGTTATGTCAACCAGATAGGTTTGTTCCATAACTACTATCTATATACATTAACAATCGACATCAAGAGACATTTCACAAAAACATGGGGATCCGAAACCAAATAAGCTGTTCTGTAAGTCAGTACCTTCCTACCTTTGAAATACAAATGCAGCGTCGATGCAGACCTTTAGGTTGGTTTTCCACTTCCGCAGTACGCAAAGCAAAGAGGATCCGACACAGGCCGCTTTTCCCACAAGATACTGTCCTGTTTCACTCTTTAGGGTGGGGTCGCCATGTTGGGCATGAAACACGTTAAATTGTCAAAAAAAAAATGGTACAATTGCTTCAATCAAGCTGTATAATCTTGATAATCCATCTCATTAAAGGCGATTATGGCTGGAATTAGCCCGCCAATTCCAGCCCCCAGCATTGAATCATGTGGCCACGGTACAGGGTATTCAGGTGTGCGAAGGGTGGGTCGCTAGCACGGGCACCGTGGCTTCAGGTTGGACGAACGAGCGACACTTGCCACATGTTGGGAGGGGGAATGGACAGCGAGGGAATGGATTTTTGGTACCACAGGGTATGGTACGTCCGCGAAAGCAGGCAACCCCACCCTAAACATAAGGGAGGGTGCCCATGAAGCGCCCTTTTAAGAACACAAATTTTAGAGAACAATATGCTAACGCGTCAATGGGTTGCCATTGGAAGACCCATTGTCCACAACTATTTAACCCACAACCTAGCCTAATACCTCCTACAGTACTAGGCGATTATCATTTAGTAAACTAAATTGCCACAACCATTCTCAAATTGTATGACACCAAAACACCAAAGCTTCAAGATCCCTGTGACACCACCAAACCTTCATATAACTGACAATACTAAAAAGAAAGGTGGCATGCCATTTACCAAACGAAATTGCATAAAAACCAAAGAGACCCATATGGACAACTAATTTTAATTGTAGGTAAGATATGTAATAATCTAGAGTGGATTTCATAAAAATAATTACTAAATCTAAGTCATACCAGCCAAAAATGAATTAGTGAACTTCCCGACTCTTCCATGGCTCCTACAACCATGACAACCACACACATGCATAAAGTTTGGATCACACTTTTATTTCTAAACTTTAAACAAATATAAAGATCTATATCTTAATGGACATCTTTGCATGCAATTAGCCATGATAGGAACTTTAATTTACTACTAACTGTTACAAAGTCATCTGCAACATGTGGAATTTGCAATAGACTTGTGCCTCTTATGTTAAGGAAAATATGTGGTGTGGATGTGTATATTTTTGTATGTAGACTGCCTTATCTTGGGGGTTTAATGTTTTTGAGAGTTTAGACATAATCTAATTTAGAAAAGACCATATAGTGTATGGGAAAAGATCACTTTAATTGTAATATCTGCATATGTGTGACATTAATATATCAAACAGTGCGATTGTGTTATGTGGAATTCAAATAGATAACATGGGATTCACCAATTTCATTGACAATGTCAAAACAATTATTTTTGCTCAAGTCAACACATAATGGAACTTAGGATTCAGGTTATTGAACATTGGGACTTCCCGACATCAGAAATCAAACAAATAATCAACCCAAAATGAACATTAATCAGGCAATGAACTAGGGTAAAAGGAACTTTGCATAAGCAACGATTAAGTATGTCATGGATCAAATTATCCCACATGGAGATATCTTTTCCATCTAATTAAAATTTCCTTAGAGAATGTTCCTTTTTACTGTTAGAAGTTCAAAAATGGCTTGAATCACTATTCATGCACAAAGCACCATTACGAAGACAATGCTTAATAAAATGTCAATGGTTTTTTGTGATTTAATATTGCGCGAAAATGGCTTATCCATTTGTCATCTTCCCTGAAATTGACATATACAAAACAATCTGTTATATCACTTGTCGGCCCCGCTGACATGCAGAACGATCTGCCATCGATTATCTGGATTCTAGCTTCCAACCTTCAGTTAATTGACATGCAAAATCCAAACCTTTTTGTTTAATGCAAAATCTAAGACACTTCTAATTGTTGAATTTGCAGAGCCCTGCATCAAGAAATAAATTCGATCTGAGAAACATGAAACAAAGCAACAGGAATTTAGAACATCATCAGAATCGGACTATATAGACCAAACTATGCAACATATCCAATCTCAAGTTGATGATCTGGACAAACTTTAGAAATCGAGAGACATTGAGATCACAAATACTTGCTCAGCATTAAGATCACGATACTGACACTCTCAAAAACTTATTAAAGAAACAATTGCGAATCATAAGAATGTTGTTATAACTAAAACGTGACGTACATCAATATGTTGATGGACCATTTAATGTCGTCTATAATTCAATCACTTTATCCATGTGCTAGTTCTGCATTGGCAACATTTAAGAACAGTCTGTATATGATTGCATTTGCATAGATATGAATTACATCATTTAATTGTAACGTTGCAAACATTGTGAGGCCAACATCATGACCTAAGCAATTACTAATTTTAATAAAACATTTTCCAGAGTGCATTGGGAGCAATGCAACGAAACACCACAGGGACAAGAACTATTCATAAAATATACTAAAAACGAGTTTCTTATTCTATATCAAGAAGTTTTGAAGATTCTTTCTGTCATTTCAACTGCATGCATAAGTTCTTTCCATAATCTTGCTTTTCAATGTTTTTTATGAAATAATTTTCAATGCTGCAGAATTAGTTATTCTTGCCTACAGTGTCAATTGAGCGCATTCACCTGTAAGATCTTGTTAAAGAACCTCCTTGCTTTTTGCAAAATGACTGGGTTTAGTTTAATGAAGGTGATTTTGATTTTATAAAAGTACTCTATATTTTATGGAATTGGTTAAAGGCAAGCAGTTTGTAAAAAATGCAGTTTGGATATATGTCATTTCATCTTACAATGAATTGACAGTTATTAAGTTTAAGTCTAGATATAGAGTCCAATGCTAAGAAGAACGATTTGCATAGCATTTGTTTGCATCTATTATTGGTGGCAGTCTTAGATGTGAGGTTCGTGCATTAGGAGAGCATACCTGTCATGGTGTTCAACAACTAACTAACAAAGAAGCCCCCTCTAGTTAGTTGGGGGGAGGAAGTATCATGACAAATTCAGGAAACACCCACATTATAAGCCCCTATTGATAGATGGTTTAAGAAGGGAAGTGGATGTAACAATAACATATACAGTAGCTTACAATGCAAATGAACTGGCTATGAGCATTATCAATGGAGATCATCGACGAGCATAAAGAAAGCTACCAGAATATTGCCAAAAATTTTTGGAAAGTAATCCAGAGAGTAGAGCTATAATTGAAGAGAGCCAAGGCCATTTTTATAGAATGTGTTTTTGGTTATAGAGTATGCTTCACTGGATTTTCTAGTTGCAAAGCATTTGTGGGAATGGATGCCACTTTCTTAATAGGTAAATATCTTGGCTTTTGATATGAGCTACAGGTATTGATGCTACAATGGTCTTTATCTGATTTCATTTGGCATAATTGAAAATGAGAATATCGATAATTGGATGTGGTTTTTACAGCATTACGGGATAGCATACAGGTGCTTTCAAATTTACTTGTGTGTTTGATAGAGATAAAGGGTTGCAAGAAGCGCTATCAGCTATTTTTTCTGACCTTCCACATGTATATTGTATGGGGCACCTTGAAACAATTGTGAAGAAAAAATGCAACAAGCATTGAATTTTTGCATTTCCTTTGGGGAGGCAGCAAGGGTTAATATCAATACCATTCCTGAGTATAAAGAACAAATAGAAAATATGAGAACATTTAATAGTGTGGCAATTTATTAATTGCTAACAATTGTGCCACCTAATAGTTGGGCTATTGCATCCTTTCTTGGTGAACAGTTTGGCCACCTTACAACAAATATGGTTGAATCTCTATATTCATTGCTACTTGAGGCAAGAGAGAATTCCATTATTGCACTGCTTATAGATATCATACAGTCAGGCATTGATTGATAGATGTTATAGAAGGATCAAAGAAGCTAAATAAGCATAGGCTTTAGCAAGGAAAAATGCATTTCTTAAGTTATTTCCTGAAGAAGATAAGATTAGGTTAATCATGCCATACAATATAGAATCTTGCCTTGTAATGGCATTGTCTTTTAGATCACCACATCACAAGAGTTTGTACGCCACAAGATCTCAAAAACAATGCCATTACAAGGCAAGATTCTATATTGTCTGACATGATTAATCGATTCACTTATCCGCTTCTCCTCTTCAGGCACTAATTTGAGAAATGTGCTTTTTCTGCGAAAATCCATATTTTTTTAGCTTCATTGCTCCTTCTATAAAATCAATCCATCAATGCCTGTCTGATATCTATAAGCAGTGCAATAATGGGTCTCTCTCTTGCCTCAAGTAGAAATGAATTTAGAGATTCGGCTATATTTGATGTAGGGTGGCTAAACCGTTCACCAAAAAAGTATGTAATAGCTCAACTGTTAGGTGGCACAATTGCTAGCAACCAATCAGTTGCCACACTATTAATTGTTCTCATATTGGAAGCACTTATATGCTATCCCATAAGTGTTGTAAAAACCACATCCAATTATCAATATTCTCGTTCTAGAACTACTATGAAAAAACACAGACAAGAATGCTAATGAATGAATGAATGAATGAATGAATGAATGCTCTCTCTGGGCATCTCTTTGATAACAAAACAAATACATATTGATCACAAGTAGTGAAACCATTATGGCCGGGATTAATAAACCTCGCCCTTTCGGGTTTTTGAGGAAAAACTTTGACAGTCATGGGATCACTAACTAATGTTAGGGTCAAAATCATAATAGACTCAACCCTCATGCTGACTAGCCTTTTTGGATGAAAAAATACATTATAGCGACGAAGTTGTCAAAGACAAAACATGTTTCAATTGCATTCTCTATTGGGTTCATTTTGTACCTAGAATCCAACACCCTCATCCAAAATGTCAAGCTATTTAATGTGCTCACCAACTATTTCCCTACATCCACAAGAAAGATGAACCAAAAGCCACTGAGGATATCCAGGCACGAGGGCCTCCAACTAGGCACGAGGGCCTCAATCAGGCACAAAGGCCTCCAACCAGGCACTAGGCCTCCAACTAAATGTTAGTTTACAAACAAGTTATATAATTGAGAAAAGGGCCGGGGGGGAGAGGGGGCAAAGCGTACGAAGAAGGAAGGGAGATGCTATGAGAGATGATGACAAAGGAAAGGGACGTCAAAGATGCTAAATAGAGAGCTAGCAAGAGGACAAAGATAACTAACTCGCTAAGCTGCATAAGTAGTTCTAGAACTTTGTTCTCCTTCTATTTGGTGAAACAAAGGAAAATACCATTTATGAATTATGCGAAATGCAATCGATAAAGGCCACATGTACTATCAATACACGTAGCCCATTCAAATGGCCAAGACATTTACATCCAAGAAAGTGGCATCCAATCCCACAATTGTTCTGCAATTAGAAAACCCATCAAAGCACGCTTCATAAGCACAAACCATTCTATACAAACTGGCTTAACTTTCTTTCAGTAAAGCTCACTCCTTGGATTACTTTTCAAAAGTTTTTGGCAATATGCTGGTATTTTTATATATGCTCGTCAATGATCTCCATTGATAATTGTTATAGCCATTTCCTTTGCACTGTAAGCTATTGTACATGTTATTGTTACACCTGCTTACCTTTATCACATCTATTAATTCTGAGGGCTTATAATGTGTTCTATGAATTTGTCATGATACTTCCTTGCGAATCAACTAGAGGAAGCTTCTTGTTAGTTAGCTATTGAATATCATGACAAGTATGCTCACTTAATGCATGAACCTCACATCTAGGACTTCTACCAATAGCGGATGCAAAAATGCCATGCCCATCCTTCTTCCCTGCATTGGACTCTGTATTTAGAGTTATCAGACTTAATAACTTTCAGTTCAGTGTAAGACGAAATGGCATGTGCGTAGACTGCACTGTTAACATGTGCTAACGATTCAAACTGTTTGCCTTTAACTAGTTCCAAAAAATATAGAGTACTTTACGCAAAATCAAAAATCACCTTCATTAAACTAAACCTAGATATTTTGCAAAAAAAACTAATTTTGTGGCAAAATCTTATAGGTGAATGCATCATATTGATCCGGTAGACAAGAATGACTGACTAATTCTGTAGCATTGTGGAAAGGGCTGGAAATGGCGCATTTTTTGCAGTTGTTTATAAACAAGGAAAGGGCTGGAAATGGGCCCCACCCAAATAGCCATTTTTTGCATTTGTTAACAATGGAGGGCAATTTCATATTTTTTTATAATATAGGGGCATTTTTATAAATACCCCAAGATATTGGGGTATTTTTATAAATACCCCAAGATATTGGGGTATTTTTATAAAGTTCTTTTCTTTTATCTTCTTGCACATGTAGAGGTTAATTCTTGTCGAACTCTTGTCTCCTTCAACATATAGAGATTTTCTCTACAAGCAAATGCGCAAATGATGTGCAGTACAGTTGCATATCATGCTGTAAAAAAACTAGCCTTGCAATTAAGGTAATTCTAGAATGGGACTCGCATGAAACCAACAAACCGCCCGATAGACTTGCTTCTCATTCATCTCAGCAGATTTTCTACAATGGTGGATAGTGGGTAGCCGCACACATGCGAACTACCCATAAAAGGGAAAATCCAATTATATCATTTGGACCCCAACAAAATACAATGATACTAGAGACTGGGCTAGTGTACCTGCCGAAAGCTTATCACCGGGATTAAAAAACCCCGCCCTTTCTCGGGTTTTAGAGGAAAAACCTAGTGATAAGCCTTCGGCAAGGGGCTGGACAAACGTAAGGCATAAAAAATCGCTCCCAAAACCCACGAATGGAAAAGTTGAAAGCGGATGCCGCTTCTCAAACCGCGAACACGCACATCACCAACAAAACAACAAAACAAAACAAACCTCCTAGAGTGGAGGGGCTGATTACGCGCCACTTGCGATAAAAATACAATAACAAAGAAGGGGGGAGGGGGGTTCAAAGAGAATAAAGGCTGGCGAGAGAAGAGGAAGCCGATGAGAAGTCGGAAGCGGCGCAGCGCCTAAAATAGCGAACTCCCAACCCGGAAGCGGGCATGCGCCACGCGATGCATGCAAAACATGCATGCTTTCGTCCCATTCTAGAATGGCGTCCGATGTCTCGGATCGATGGGATTCTAGAATGGGACTGCATGAAACCAACAAACCGCCTAGAATACCAAAGGACTTCCTTAACAAACTAGGATCGAGGGCCGAAGGTCACACGGATGAAGGCTAAAGGCCGAAAGGGCGGCTTATGAAATGAAAGCGCCAAATTGGCCAAACCAGGCGGGGAAGAAGCCCCTCCCACGCTTTTGAAACAAATCAAAGAGAATAAGGTGCTGGCGAGAGAAGAGGAAGCCGCGGATGAGAAGTCGAAAACGGCACGCCTAAAATAGCGAACTCCCAACGGAACGGGCATCGCGTTTACCGCATGCATGCAAAACATGCATGCTCGTCCCATTCTAGAATGGCGATCCGATGTCTCGGATCGATGGGATTGACATGAACAAAATGTGAAATGCAGGAGTTGCTTTTTACATATATAAACGGACTACGTCTCCCATATATTCTGATGTATATGAACTTTCAATTTGTACTCTTTAAGATTAAATGGATTATCAGATGAGCTTGTACTACAATTCTTTGTTTACCTCACAAACTGCAGATTATTAAATAACTGAGAACATTCTATATGTCTATACCTAAACAACTAAACAGATATTCAGGATGTGTAGATTTTGGAGCTGCTAAATAGATTTTGGACATGTCTAAAGCAAAGGGCGGCCAAATTCTTAAACTTCTAAAAATTAGCAATTCCATGGATGTTTCTTCTGTGAAAACTGATAATGATAATGCAACAAATTTGCACTTCTTGGTTGTCACTATGCTGATGTTCAATAATCTCAAGGCCTCAATTAAATTATAAATCTACAATATGATAAATATAATAAAATAGTTACCTATAACTTACCAGAGTTGTGGCTGCAGCTTTAGCATCTGAAATGATGTCCATAAAAGCTGCATGAATCGCTTTTTAATACTGCACAAATGCTAAGAAATCCTTAACCTTGGCAAATAGTGAAAATCATACTTCCATGACTTGTATTAAGACTTGCCTGCAAGTACTTGATTGAATCTTCTTCAACGGTTTCATATGTCTGAGCTTCCAGGTTGTCTACCAGAGGCTAGAGAATCTACACTCCAAATTATAAGCCATGATCTTTATGAATTTATAAAATTTTAAATAGCTGAAAGGACATCATGCAAGCCATGCATCTCATAGAGTTTATGTACCTCCTAACATTATTTACATTGCTCTTACATTTATCACCTTGAGTGGCAAGCAGTTATTGCAAGCCATATCTCTTTAGCGTATTCACTAGATACATGCAACAAGAAAAAGCTTTGCTTTTAATATATATTCTCTCTCCTTTTATACAATAAGACAACTAATTCAAATATCTAAACATGGTGAGTGAAAAGCAACGAGATCAAATTTTGGTGGCATTCCGAAAGGCAAAAGATACCCACATTTATTTGTCGAGGAACGCTTGTAGCACCTCTAGCATATTAAGTAAATTTCACATTGTTTTCGATAAACAATTACCAGTAAAGGAGATTACACTTGTCCGAGGAATTGATGCTTTTATGGGCTTTCCAATCAATCATTGAAGATGGAGTTCATAGACTGTAACGAGGGCTTGGAACTAGAATGACAACATATGTAAGACCACGAAATTCAACTTAAGCTAGATATAACAAAAGACCAAGCACCATATGTTATATCAAGGGCCACACCTTGATGGCTATGATGCTAGCGCAAGTTGCAAAATATATGCCACCATTCCCATGGGTCATTTAGAGGTTTGCCAGTCAAAGGATCCCGCTTCTAGAGACAAAGTAAGGTTGATTTAGAAAACATGCAACGCATTGCTTGTCCATCATATACTCTAATAAGTCCCAATTACAACATATTGATTCTTCATCTTTAAACTCTTTTTATATATTAACAACGCATATCAACAAGGGGATTTTTAGATGCAAAATTCACTAATATGAAGGATTTCTTGCAGGGGACTAAATCTGCAAGAACTTAGTTGAGAGCATACCAAGGTTATTGATAATACACCTACCACTTAGAAAGATAGATTCATTAGCTAGAAATTGAGATTAGAAAATCTTGTAATCATAAAGATAACTAATGCTACAGATTGAATTAGAAATGGTTGCTTTATATAATAAACAGAGAGGACATTATAATTTACAGTGGGGTCACAAAGTAATTGAATGAATATTTTATGTATTGATTTTCTAAAGTTAGAGGACTATATATTAGCTTGCCTGTTCTAGTTGTAATTAGTAAAACATTGCTTTATGGATTAGCTAATGTCTTAATATACTAGATCGCTTGGAGCAATAGAGGCATATGCTAGGACGAATGACCTAGAGAAAGAAACCCGCACGAAGACCCTTGTAGCAACAGAAGCCAAAAAAAAAAAAAAAAGGGACCTTCAAGTCCGTTTAGATACTAAACTAGACTTTATGCCCTATTAATCATTTGATACATAGGACATCCAATTTGCAGCCCCAAATACAGCTAGGCGTCATCTGTATTTAGGCCTTGAACTGAGCCTTTTAGACCATCATGAATAAATAATATGTTTGTAAAGATGCTTGAGTACTTCAGCACTTGATATTATGAACATGTGCCAGCAGAACAAGAAATAAAGTTTTAACTATGTGTAAATTAAGCATGTCAAATAATAAAACACAAGTACCGTGAACTGTAGTCCAATAGCTCTGCATTTCACCAGTGTCAAAATATAGAAAACCATTTTCTTCTGCTCAAAACGACAAGAAATATACTAATATATGACCACATATATCCGTAATTCAGCATTGTAAACATGGTAATCATGGTGGTGGTGGTGGTAGTAGTAGTAGTAGAAAAACACTATATCTTTGTCATGCTAGTGGCTAATAGTTAGATCTGAGTTAATCTTAACAATAAATAGTAAGAGGCATTATGCTTATGTAAATCACATAGATATGAGCTACAAAAACCAGTGAAAATTTGTTCAAAAATTTATAATTGATACATCATGCTTTTGATAAAGTCACGTCATCATGATTCTGCATCCTTTTGGGCTCAACAAAAACACATGGAGGAAAAGAACCGGTTACCTGCACTAGAACCATAAGCAAATTAGCCTTGAAAAAGGGTAAATGCCTAAGCTAAAACAGGTAAGCAATGGTCCCTTTTCGAACGCCCTTCACCATCTAAGAATCAAAGAGAAATTTCCGTTTTGAGAACAACAATGTACATTCGGTTGTGCTATTAATCACCTTTCGGCTCATCTTTATTACCACAGTTGTGATGGCATATTCACAATACATCTATGTTATGATTATATGACATCAAGCCTTTGGAAAATGACGACAATATACTTTGCTCTAATATCACCATATATTTGACTCAAATTTCACTCAACATACAGCATCCTGGATAGTTTTTATAGGGCATCACCAGATCACAATCATACAGCTTCAGCTAATGTGCATCATAATATCACTTATCAATAATGAAAAAACTAACGCTACAGGTGATTAACTGTTCCAGCATGTTACATTAATTAGATCAAACCTGGTATTTCATATATTGGTGTTATCAGCGTCATGCCATTCATAGTATCACTGTTGGTGCAACTATGCTCTCGTCAGTTTCTTGCGCCAGATCTTGTGCAAGGTTGCAAACTTATTGATATTAACAGCATAGTCACCATTGCTAGAATCAACCAGACTTGCCAATATTGTGCTCAACGACATGGTGATGATGGCCGATTTATGAAAATCATAGCATCCGATGTCATCTGCTTTGCTAATTTGGCATGTCTGTCTATACAGATATGTAACTTGGAAATGCATTTTGGTTGTAGAGAGCCCTATCCTTAAGCTTTAAAAGGGGAACAAATGCGCAAAACCAGTTCATAGGATGCAACTGGCCGTGCTTGCCAAAAGCTGCTCTGGGCTCCATGGCGGCTTGCTCTGACAATGTATATGGGCGTATGGAAGGTCATTCGAGTAAGGATCTGTATCTGAAGCTGGTGGATGAGGTTCTCTCTTGCCTCCTCTACCGGGCCGCGCACTACCAGATTGTGGCTCATTCCTCTCCTTGGAGCTCTCTGATGACCTAGATTGATCTTTGGATTGCGTACCGCCTTTGGTCGCCGCTTGCGGCTAGCATGGCGTGGATGTGACTGCTTATTTTGGGGTGGTGGCAGTATTGCATAGCTTGATGGTGCAGTTGTGGGTGGCCTTGACTAACATCGTGCCAGCCACTGGCGTGTGGGACTGCTTTGGCATGTGCATTAGCCTCTCCTTTCTAGAACCAAGAACTTAGCTCCTGTTGGACTTGCTGATGTCTTGCCAGTTCATGTATACATTGCTCCAGCTGCTCATGAGCTTCTACGTGAAGGCCCTTGCCTTGCTGGGTGACAGTTGTCTGCAGCTCTTGCAATTTGCGATCTTAAGCGGCAAAGTTGTGCTTGAGGTTACGCAAGCGGGCGTCGGGGCCCAGATGGGTTCATCTCTGGTGAGGGCACTTTTGTGTCTCGACCCTACTATGGAGAGCTCTCAACTGTGACTGACTTTCTTGAAAGGCAGCTTGGATGGCTTGCATCATGGTGGTGGCCTCCTCAGCTTCTGATTGAAGGTGGGAGACAATTGCCATTGCCTCTTGTTCCACAAGCTGCCTATCCTGTATCATGGCCTCTATGGTAGTGGCGAGGGAGTCCACATGAGCTCGCAGGTCAACGAGACCCTGCTTCTCCTGTTGCCCCTCAAAGTGCACTAAATGGAGACCATCTTCTAGTTGTTGTGTGTGGGTCTCCATCTGCAACCCGTTGCTTTTCCACTGCCAACTATATTCTGAGCATCGCGATACCGAGGTCTGCACCTCTTCTGTCAGGCCCGCAATTTGGGTCCTGTTATCCTCAATTCTCGCCGCTAATCACTTCAAGACCTCAATCAACACATGGTTTGTCGTCGAGTCTGAATGGCATCAGTCCCCTCGGGGGCTAATCTTGTTGATTAGGCCTTTGCCCGTGCCTTCTTCTGCATGGAAGAGGTCTTTTCCTTGTCCTTGCCATCTGCTTTCGTGTTGACCCACCCAACCCTCGGCATGTCCAGCACTAGATGCAACTAGCACACAAAAGCAAGACCAACCAAATCCAAGCTCAATCAGAAAGCAACCCCCTAGGCAACCGACTCACCCAACCAAACTCGCTAATGTATAGTCCATTTGAACATAGGATATTGGATATGCACTCATGGAGCAAGAGGAGCAAAAATGCAGATTCCACAATGTGATGATCCTTGACCTTTTTGAGGAGGCACATGAAGATCTCAAGCAGAAGTACAACATCTTTTCTTGGCATTCAGCGCCCCATCTAGCCAGGTATTGTGACAATTCACAATGGCATCAGAGGTTGTGAAGAGCAAAGTTAAAAAGGCACCTCCATATATGTAAACTATGATGTTATATCACTGCAGTAGGAGTCATGCTGCTCTGAATTTGCTCTTGTGAGAGACATAAAAAAACATTGGAGGTGTCGTTGCTCTTGTCCAGGGTAAGCTAATGATATTTTGTTCCCCTACACCATATTATAACAGATGATGTACAGAATAGAATAGCTGGGTCATCTACTGATGCAACTATTGCCCGCGATGTAAGTGATACTTCTACTGCTAGTGCATTCCCTCGGGGCCCACTACTATTGCTACTACTTCTGCAACCCTTCAGGGTGTCGCCGTCACTGTTGCTAATTCCACAACCCCTCGGGAAATCGCTACTACTCCTGCTGTTGTTTTTGCAACTCCTCTGGGAGTTGCTACTACACTTGCTACTATTGCGACTTTTTTAAGTGTTGTGTTTTCCATGTCAGAAGGGGTATAGGCTGAACTCTATAGCAAGGGATAGGGACTTCATTTTCTTTATGGAAACATAGGGACATGCTGGCCGGAGGATAGTAGATCTGCCAGGCTATCAACATTATTCATTATTCAATGATTTGCACAAACAAGCGGGGACATGGCAGAATAGCCTGTTACTATAAAACAATAATAGCATCCTTAGTTTTCTTACACAAAACAGACAAATAGAATCACTAGATGTGGATAAGGGTATAGAGGGATAGTGTAAAACCCCCTCTTTGTGGTCGCACATACTTCTCACATGCAGATTCAAACTTCTATCATAGGTACTCATATGTCGACAGGTTGGACCCATATGTCAATCTATATGATGACATTTAGCAGCACACATAGTTGGGATATGTGATGCTTGTTGGATATTTTAATGTATGTATAGGCACAAGCAATAATAAAATTGAACACTTGTCGACGATATGTTCTGACTCGAACGAAGATAAGACTTTTGGCCACACATGTGCATGGATGGGAACCATCATCACTTCGTGATGTGCAACATCTTTGACTTGCTCTCATTTGAAATAGCCTCACACAATGGCCATCCTCCTCCCTCGACACTTGTCGATAGGATAATAAAGGGACGGATCCAGTGCCATAGATTCTGTGCTTGTGGTCAAGCAAGATTTGCACCTTGTCAAGCATCTGACAATAGAGATAAGGAGGTCGATTCAGATGACCAACCATTTTTTTCTAGATAGACTGGCATGGGCAGATTCATTATCAATCTACCTTCCACATGTCTCAGCTCGATCTAGATTATGACCAGGCAGAGTCTTATGCCGAGCTATTACAAGAAGAATTAAGGCACATTCTGCGACTTTCTACCTTAAATCAACGGACCGACAATTAGTCACAATCCTTACGAGTGCCATGAAATGGCATTGGAGAGAAGACACACAAGAAGGCCTTTGTGTTCAATAGGCTTCCCCTATACAATGGCCATGGGTCCATAACGTCTTAAAGTCTCATTGGAAGGAGAAATGAAGCGATCTCGTTTTCCTGGATAGAATGTCACAGAGGAGCGAGGTGAATATATATAACAATGAGGATCACAATCACTTGAAATAGTATCTAGACACTACAAAAATCAAATTAATTCTACACTTACTAGGTGTCCGCAACATACTTGTCAACACATTTACCCATGAAAAGGTGTAGAGTAGTTGTGCCCATTATACATAGAGCACACCCCCTAAAAAATTGAGACATGCGGATGGGCCATAAAGGCGAAAAATAAGAACTTCCAATCTTGCCACACTGAGAAAATAATAAAAAATGAGTGCCACGTTCTTGATGTGCCCAATTACTCATATCAGGACGCGATATGATGGGTTTATTACACCTAACTAACTACCGAGGAGGCAATGATGAACATGCCATTGGTAGGAGCAGTGACATCTTATAATCAGGAAATACTGGACATGAGGGATCAATTGTGCCCTTCATCATTATACTGACATGTACACATGTACAATTTTATAGCAAGCCTATTACTATTAGGTGTTCCTTTCGATAATCATTCGAGATGGAGGGTTTTTAATCGTGAACAATAATAGGCCAGCTGTTCTTTGTTGTCTTTGTTTGGGTCCCATAGGCATCTGGTCTCGTGCATGATAATATTCAAGCTAATTATCTTTCTTTTGAGATAAGTTATTTGTGGGATTGGTATTTTTGGAGGTTTTTGGCCAAAATCCATAAAGCCAATAATCTATATCCGTTGGATCATAACATGTAAATCATAGTTCAATTGAATGAAAGTCCGATATCATAAACATTTTGTTATCCTTATTTCTTTTCACTTATTACAAATATAAAGTGAAAATTCATCGTTAAGAAAGTGTCCCTTAACAGGAAATCTCGATCATTGGCCAAAGAGCATAATGTGACATATGCCCAAAAAATAAACAATCCTGGCCACTATTTTGCAAACTTTAATTCCAAAATACCCCACATACAAAATACTAGAAACCCTAACCCAAATGATAAAATACACCATGATGCCCCCCTACATTGTTGTATAAATAAAAAATCAATATAATATTGTACAAAATATTTAATATCAATGCCAAAAGTCACAATTGTCAAATTGATCATCAGCCTAATACCATTGGCAAAAACAACAGGTTTCCAACGTAGAAAAAAATCTTAATACCATTGTCGAAACAACATAATACTACCCTGAACCAAAAGTTAAATACACCATATAAACCAATGGTTACACTGCCCTCAAGAATTGGACCTAGGCAATGTCCAAAAGGCAAGGAAATTGTCATACTACTAGCAAGAACAAACCTCATAATGTCGTGTCTCCCAGCAATTGAAGTTTGCATAAAGCCACGTGGCAATGCAATACATCCTTCTCAATGGAAAGATAACAAAAGTTTTGCAGACCAAAGATCCTTTTACCCCGAGGCATCTAGGCCCAAAGATCCTGCTTTGAAATACCATGATGTAAAAGCAAAATGCTGAAAGAAGCGAAGAATAAAGAATAGTACCCTTGCAACAGATTGAACTTTGGTAAAGCATGTCCAAGGAGTAGTTGCTGCTTCAACAACACCCATTTTGGAAGCACACAATAATAGCATATGCTGCAAATACTAGTATTGCTAAAATATTAGAGTTGATTAAGAAATCTGAAGGCAACCCTTGTGAATAGACCTTATTTCAGCATCAGACTTGGCATTCTGATATGGTTAAAATGGACAAATGGCCAAAAGAGTGATAAGGGGTCAACACTCCTTCACTCTTAAATCCGATTCTAAGAAAGCCAATCTCTTTTTCCTAGAGCTCCTGTAGATCTTGTCAGTAAGCTAATATTACTCGTAAGCATAACTCTTGGCGTTCCATATTAAGGACCGTCAGCTCGAGGTAGGAGCTACAAGTTGATGGTGATTGTCAGATTAGCCTTATTGTCTTTATGTTCCAGCATGATATTGCTAGATGAGTAGCCCGGTTGGGTGGAGAGCTCTTTTGATTAAGGCTTTAGCTATTAATTTGCGTAAAAGGTTTTATGTTTGTTCAGGTGTTCATGCTAAGATCGTATCAAATATTATCAGAGCGTGGTTTCAATTTTCTTTGGAACTATGGGTAGTGGAACCATTGCCATGATAAACATCCATGAACGTTCTAGATCATGAAGCAGTTATAAAGTTTTGAAAGATGTTGGAATGCAACAAAGCAACGAAGAGGAGAAATACTCCAACGAAACAAGAATTTGGATGATTTCTCGAGTTTTAACTAAAATAGTGATAGTTTTGCAGACACATATGCACAATGTAGGGAGTCAGATGCGTGAGATTATGAGGCGATATGAAAAAAGGGAACCAATGTTTCGAGAATTCTACAAACAAAGTCATACTTGAGAGCAAACTTCAAATTGGATATTGTTGATTTAGTGATCCACGAGTAGGTGGCAATCACGAGTTAATGTGATCGACGAGTAGGTGGTAATTACAACAGAAAGAGACCCTCGAGTAGGTGGGGACCTTAAGTTAAATTGGTCCACGAGTAGGTGGTAACCAAGAACTAAGTTGGTCCACGAATAGGTGGTACCAAGAACTAAATAGGTCCACGAGTAGGTGGTAAACAAGAACTAAGTCCAAGAACTAAGTTGATCTACGATAGGTGTGTAATCAAGAATTAAGTTGGTCCATGATAGGTGTGTTTGCATACAGTCTAGAGCTTTCTTACAGCGATATACCTTATTCTTTTAGGTGTTTTCTTGGTTGTGTTCTTCAGGACCTTGAAGAATATTTTCTTGGTGAACTTTACAACTGTTACTGCCTTCCCATAGTACCTTCAATAGGTGGGAAGAAGGCCACACCCTCTAGTACTGGAAGAACTAAAAGGGCGAGGATCTTACCATCTTGCAGGGATAAAGAAGAGGTTGAGTACCTATCTAGCCTATTGTGGAGCCTACAAGAAGGTCATGTACCGTTTATATATATAAAAAAAAAAATCTTCATATTAAAGTTGATGTTAGCGAGTTCTTGAAAGTTATATTCAATGCAACTGAGGTTAGTTGCATTCAAGAATTTAACAAATGAGCTCAGAGGAATGAATAATATGATTATGCATTAGGCAAATCATATAGATTAGGCAAAATCAAATAGAGTTAGTATAGTATATATTATGATTGGGAACAAAAGACAAAGGCAAAAGCAAAGGTTGCCAAACAAGGCTAAAGTCATAGAGACACCTATAAATAGAAGCTAAAACTTCAATTGGCGATATCTCAACAACCAAAGATCGAATGAGTGATTTTTTACTTTCCTGGAACCGTCTCAGAGTCTAGTTTCCGAACTAGGGTGCACTTCTTCTGGTTCATCCCTATGAGGGAGAAATGGCCGAAAGAGTGACAAGGGATGAAAGAAGACTGCTTTACACCTTCACTCATAAATCTGATTCTAAGTTGTTAGATATGCCTTATTGTCCTTATGTTCCAACCGATATTGCTAGTTGAGTGGCCCTGTTGGGCGGAGAGCTCTTTTGATTAAGGCTTTAGCTACTAATTTGTGTAAAGATTTTATGTTTGTTCAGGTATTTAAGATAAGATCGTATCACATTCTAGTAAAAACAAATCAATGCATTGACCAGACAAATGCCTTGGGAGGCTCAAAACTAGGAGCTTATGGTTTGGTGGTAGCTCTGAAATACCAAATTAGTTGAGTAGACGCTGCAGAAAACCACGACACTTTAAAGTTAAGATATACTTTGTGCAAAAGTGGGGCACCTGCACTTTGTTAGCAAGCGATATAGCAACTTATAATATATGTCTCCAGTTAGTTAAACTTGTTGCCTTATTTATAGTAAGCACCTTCTTTGTCCAAACCACAGAATCCCAACCCTTTGTCCTGAGGCATCTTGGGCCCGAAGATCAATGCCCCAAAAACAAACATTAGAGCAAGAAATTTGGCCTTGAATTTCAAAAACTTAGGCAAAAACTCCGTCTTATTGATTTGAAGCACCATCTGCAAAACTATAAAGCTTACTAGAACTTGAAGATACCTTGTTGTAACTCGAAGCTAGAGCCGAATAAAGCTAGTCCGACTAGGGAAATCCAACTTACTGTAAAGCCATAGCCAGATGAAGCTAATTCGGCCACAAATCTGAATGTTTGGTTCCAGATTTGAATGTGTCTCAATAGATTTGGAAAAGGAGAAGAAAATAAATTTGGGCCCACACAAAAAGTTGCTAAAAATCCTAACTACCCGCCACAACAAAAAATGACCACGTATTTGCCACAACAAAAATGACCATGTATTTACCATGTTCACCATGCATTCACCATCTTCAATTTTTCAAACCATTGCCTAAATGCAAATTGCAATGTATTCGCTATGTTAAAACTCTAAAATACCACATATATAAGAATGTAGATGATTCGTGGCGAAATCGGCATTCTTGCTCAAGATTTGCATGCATGCATTGCATGCGTCGCATACATGCATTGCATGCGTTTTGGAGCCGTTCGTCGGGTTGGGCGTTTGCTACTTATTGCGAATTCTTCATCGGCGTTTTATCGGTAGCTTCCTCTTCTCTCGGCCGGTACCTTATTCTCTTTGAATTGTTTCCCGCGGGGAGGGCTTCTTCACACTGTTTTGGCAATTTGGCGTTTCTTTCTTCTTTGTCCTTTTAGGCCTTTAGCCTTAGTCCTGTGACCTTAAGTCCTCGATCCTAGTTTGTAAAGAAGTCCTTTGGTATTGAGGCGGTTTGTTGGTTTCATCGCGAGTCCCATTCTAGAATCCCATCGATCCGAGACATCGGATCGCCATTCTAAATGGGGCGATCATTTCCATGCATCTTGGCATGCGGCGCATGCCCATTCGTTTGGGGAGTTAGCTATTTTAGGTGCGTTTCTGCATCAGCGTCTCATCGGCTTCCTCTTCTCTCTCGTGATACCTATTTCTCTTTGAACCCACCCTCCCCCCCTTCTTTGTTTATTATGTTTTGTCGCGTGGCACGTGGCGTAATCAACCCCCACTCACGGGAGGTTTGTTTTGTTTTGTTTTTGGTGTTGGTGATGTGCGTGTCTGGGTTGGCGGCGGTATCTATTTCGACTTCTCCATTCGTGGATTTTTGGGGCGATTTCTACGCCTTGCGTTTGTCTAAGCCCCTTGCGAAGGTTTATCACTAGGGTTTTTCCTCGAAAACCGAAAGGCGAGGTTTTAATCCGGTGATAAGCTTCGGCGGTACCTCAACCAAACATCCGTTAGCATTTGTATTTTTGGGGTCCAAATGATAATTGGATTTTCCCTTTATTGTTCGTGGGTAGTTCGCATGTGTGCGGCTACCCACTATCCACCATTGTAGAAAATCTGCTGAGATGAATGAGAAGCCCGGGCGCGATATAGAATCACAAATCAAAATGAAAAAACATGAATGTAAACAACTTAGGGTGGGAGGGGAGGAACCGGCGCCAAAAACTAATTGTGAAAAGACGCCAATAATGGAGAAAGAGCCCAAAAACGTATATATAGCCTCATCTCTCCCCAAAATGGCGATCCGACGGTGTCGAATCGCATGCATTTTGGTGAGAGACTCGTCTGGAGGGGGAAAACCGGCCGATCAAAAGAGAACTTCTATAAGATGATGAACAAGGTGTGATTGCCACTATAAATTTGACATATATCGAATGAGCATCAGGAAAAAAGCAATATCATGTCTAACAATAGAAAATAAGAAATCAAAACTTCTAAAGGTAATTGTTAAGAAAAAAAGCAAGGCCAAGATGTTAAGATTGCTAAATGTATCAGAGTGGTTACGAAGGAAACCTAGGGGGGAACCAAAAGAAACAAAAACTAAGAAACCCTAGGAACAATTTAGAATTAATAGAAAGAAACCCTGGCAAATAAAGCTAAATGGCAACTCGGGACTAATAGTGGCAAATAAATAAAAGAAATAGGAAGTCATTTTTAAAGGATACGGTTGAACAAGAAATCATTTTTAAAGGATATGGTTGATTGAGAGACTCGAACCTTCACCACCAACATACGAGTCAAAGACTTTAACCACTAGGCTAAACCAGGTACAACTTTAAGGATGTAAATCAAAATTTCATATAACCGTCAAATACTATAAAGAGGCAAATCGGAACAAAAGGCTGAGAGAAAAGGGACAACTCCTAATGCTAAAAGCGAAGAAAGAAAAGAATGGGTAGAGCAAATCCGATCACAAAATCGAACCCGGAGGGAAGAAGATCTATGCTTGACGATCGAATCGGACTTGTAAAGAGCGATTTACAAAAGGAAGCAACCGATTTTTCCAAATATATAGGTATGGGAGCAAAAGGGGGAAAATATTAAACAGCCACAGATCGGTCTCAGCAATAAACCAACCCATCTTCAATTCTGCATGCCTCTCCAATAGACCTGAAAGACAACCAGCAAAGAAAAGGCATCGCAACCGAAGCATGGCACAAGAAGTTTTGAGGTGGAGTGCCATAGGCGATGATTCACATAGTGTCCAAAAATATTTAAGTGAGGAAGAAAATATTTGGAAGAGGTACCGAGTTAATCATAGAATACTTAAAGCTCAATCACATGAGAATTTGATCACGGTACCTTCAAGATCCATGCATGCAAGCAAAATTCCGAGCCAAAGCGAGCAAGAATCATTCATAAAACTTATAGATCCACAAATTTGTCTTGTAAGAGAAGCAAAAGAACGAAAACATGAGCGAATCACATGAGAATTTGATGCGGTACCTTCAAGATCCATGCATGCAAGCAAAATTTCATAGCCAAAGCGAGCAAGAATCATTCATAAAACTTACGGATCCACAAATTCGTTACGCGCAAGAGACACAAAAAGAGCGAAAACATGAGCAATTACATGAGAATTTGATGCGGTACCCTTCAAGATCCATGCATGCAAATGAAAAAACATGAATGTAAACAACTTAGGGTGGGGATGGAGGAACGGAGACCAAAAAGCTGTTGAGAAGACACCGATAATGGAGAAAAGAGCCCAAAAGCGTATATATAGCCTTGTCTCTCTCTCCCCAAAATGGCGATCCGAAGCGGTGTCGAATCGCATGCATTACCAAGGATAGAAAAAAGATAAGCCATCTTTCAATTAAAAAAATACAAAGATAAAGTGGATCGCTGACTTGGAGAAACCCAAATCTTTGCTAGCGCTCAACCCACATCCCCAAATGCATTACGAGGCCATGGCTCCAGGCTCCAAGAGAAAAATCAACCATGCCAAGCTGTTAATGCGTTGGAGTTAGCTATTAAATATAGATTCCACATTTGTATACTAGGTGGTCTTATTCTCGTGGACAAAATATAGATCATTCTCTCCACATAGGTGGACGCCCAATTCGTGATGCTTTTCTCAATAAAAATAGCTTAGCTATCCAACAAGAGACATCTAAGTTACAATGATAGTTTTGTGCATGTGTGTATGTTATAAATCATTTCACCACACCATAGCTTGTTTCTGCACTCCAAATCCTAATTTTAAGGATAGGGACTGATAATCACAAGCAACACATGAGTTAGAACCAGTATGAGACGTGTGGAAGGCAGGTGCCTTAATGCCTATCCTTCCAAAAATAATATTTAGACCGCATAATAAAATAAGCCATATCCTGTTCCTCCTAGAATGAGCTCTTATCTTATTGTATTACTAGAAAATTGCCCACCGTTTGTGGGCGTTCTATGTGATTGTATATGAAGATTTGGGACTAAAGTGTTGTCTATGAGTAAGTGACGTTAAATTGAGTTTTTAATGTATGGTAAAGTGTGGTTGTGTCATTTGATTGTGGTCACTGCGGCCTCAATTTCATAGAACGTATTAATAAGGTTATTAATTTGCTCTACAGAACATGAGAAACCTAATTTTAGCACAAATCGAGGCAAACAACACTGAAATTAAAACAACACAAACATAACTTGAATGCAAGAACATGCCTTTTAACAGAAGAAAAGCACGCAACTTCTTCTTTAGCACAATTATGCTGAAATCAATTAGCTTTGTGTCAAATAGCTTTAGTAAAAAGTGGCAAATATGTGGGCTAAAACAAATCTAAGAAACATGTTTTACCTTGAAATAGAGGTCATATCCCGGATTATGGGAAACCAAGCCATACTTTGTCCTCAACTCCGATCAAAAATATCCTCCTGCACCTCGAATTTTATGATGGGATATACATGAATTTTTGGTCTTTTATCGCGAGCCTCTGTATTAGCCGAAGTGACCATTAGTCGGTTGGTCTTTTATCGTGAACCTCTGTATTAGCCATTAATTGGCATTGATATGAGAAGATCATATCAATAATCAGAAGGTATTGCCTAGCCGAAAAGGTCCAAAATCGGTTGTATATGCGTCACACCTTAAGAAAGTCTTTTAGAAATCAGATCATTCATAAGGGTCAGTTCTGAAAAATAATTTAAGGAAGATCCCCTACCTAACTCGCAGCGGGGAAATCTCCGGGCCCAGATGGTTTTTCCCCGGAATTCTTTGTTGAATTCTGGGATGTGCTTGGAAACGATTTTACTAGAGCTGTCTGTGGAGCATGGGCCTCTTGCTCCTTGCACCCGACTCTAGCAGCTGGTTTCATCACCCTTGTTCCAAAGGTCTCTAGGCCTTTAAGCCTAGGAGAATGGAGGCCCCACTCACTAATGCCATCTATAAAGTGATTATGAAGGTTATTGCTAATCGTCTGAAACCTATTCTTAACAGAGACATTGGGAAGGAGCAATCGGCCTTCTTGCCGGGGAGATATATATTGGATAACTATCTTGCAGCTAAGGAAGGTCTACATTGGTGCCAGGCTTCCAAACAAAAATGTATATTGATCAAGATGGATTTTAGAAAGGCTTATGACTCCCTAAGATGGGATCTGGCTTAATGCTTTGTTATGAACCGTATGGGATTTGATTCACAGTTTATTCTCCTGGCTATGGGGATGAACAGTGTAGCATCTGCTTCGGTGCTAGTTAATGGGCAACCATCTTGACTGTTTAATCTCAAGAAAGGCATAAGACAAGGCTGCCCCTACTTGTTCCTCATTATGGCAAATCTGTTATCCAGAATGGTCCAACTAAAAGTCGTCGAAAGGTAACCTAGAAGGGCTTACCTTCCCAGAAGGTCTGAAAAAGCTAACAATTATGCGGTATCACGAGATGATACTTTATGTTCCTCGGGTATGATGATAATAGCTTTCATTCATTTGAAAAATCCTTACATCTTTTGAGGTTATCTCGTGGGAATTGGCCTCAATGCAAATAAATGTTCAGTTTATGGGCTTTAGAAAGTGACATTGATCCTCGAGCAGGTGCAGGCTTTCCAATTCTGCGGCATGGAGGGATAGTTACACTTCTTGGTCTCCCCTAGCACTACGATGGGTCTCAAGGGCCTCTGGGCCCCTATACTAGACAAACTCGGAAAAGAAAGTTGGTCTTTGGTCTCTCGAAGTCCCTAGCCACCTCGGGAAGGTGTGTGGCTGGCTACATCTTTCTAATGGCCTCTCATATCTATTACTCGTCAGTTATGGTCTCTCAAAAGGGGGTCTATAACCAGATGCAGGTTATCATTAGGAAATTCATTTGGGGAGGAATGGCAAAAGTGGCTTGAAATGAGCTCTGTCGTGATAAAAAAGACGGTGGACTGGGCTGCAAGGATCCTTTCTTACAAGCACAGGCCTTGGCAGCCAAATTTGTTTGGCGTATATTACAAGGTGAGTCCTCTTATTCATCTCTTGCTTTAAAATTTGTATCTTACTGGTTGAAGCAAGGCAAGCTCCTACACAAACCTTCTCTTCCTAGAGATGAGCTGGGTGCCCTATATTATGGCTTTAAGATGGCTCCTGGTACGTCCTCAGGGATGAGAAAAATCCTCCAAGCATGGGGACTTGTGCTACAGTTCACTCCCATGGATCCTCCTATGAATGCAGGCGGATTTAGCTTATTTTGGAATATTAAGGTTTGGGAGAGAAATGGTCTCCCTTTGGCTCTCTCACATCCTCGTATTTTCATCAAATGGAAGAGCTGTGGAATAACAATGCTGCAACACCTTTGGGTCAATGGTAGATGGATCTGCTGGACTGCGTTCAAGGACAGAATTCAGGCTCCTGGAGAAGGGGACCGTAAAATATTGAAGGAAATTTTATGGAATGCTACCAATATATTTGGTACTATGGGGCCTTGTGAGAAGTGGCTACTTGATGGACAAACACACTATAATGTGGCAAAGATTTATAGTGCTATGTGCCAGGGCAGTCCTCTAAAAGCTGAGGAAAGGCTAGGGGTGAGTAATTTAGTAGCTAAAAATGTTTTAGCCAACTCGTGGAAGTCTATCTGTTCCAGGAAGATCCAGTTCTTTAGATGGATAGCTCTTTAAAGGGGACTCAGTACAAAGGAAAGTTTGTTTAACAAGGGCATCGTAGTGGATGACAAATGTCCACTTGGTTGTCTAGCCACAGAATCTACTGAGCATCTCTTCCTCTGCCCACGTGTAGCGGAGTTCTGGCAGTGGGTTTGTCCTATTATTGGGCTTATGATGCACCAACTGGTTTGGCCAGGGTTGGTATTGGTTTCAGACAGATGCTGCATAGAAGCCTCCCTGGTGAATCTGGCACTCTGGGTGATTTGGAAGCATCGGTGTGGAGTAACTCTGGGTGGTCAAGAAGTCTCTATCATGAAGCTAAAAAACTCCTTCAATCTGGAAGTTGCTCTGATGGCTTTGTCACATCATAGAAACAAAGGCAAGGATTACAATAAGGGGCTTGATAGATTAGGGACCCTGGTGGGGTTCTATACCTTCTTTAAGTGCCAATGGGTGGATAATGTCAACTATGTTGGTGAAGTGGCCACTGGCAGTGGTTTAGATTCTTTAACTATCCAGGATTAAGAATTGCTAAAGGATCTAATACTGGAATGGAGCTGCCTCTCTCTATAGTACCAGCTCACACGGGAGAAGAAAGGAGCTTTCCCTTATAGTACCCTAGAGGTGGAGAAGACGAGGAGATGCTCTCTATGGTACAAGTGTTTTGACTCCCCTGAACAACCTTACTGTTCAACTTACCCTCTAAAGGGTATCTGTTGTACATAACTTTTCAACTTTCTATATACATATACATAACTTACCCAAAAAAAAAAAGTAAACTTATGCATCATAAACTTCGTTTAAATATGAAAGACATGTACATACTGCCAAAAAACATATCTAGTTTGCATCCACTGTTTTGTTAGTTTAGATGCCAGCAAATTACTTCAGTAAATAGAAAAATGAGTATTTACCTCTATTTTCGATAGAGACTCTTTTATTAATGTTTATCCACAGTAAATAAGTTTATACAACCTGTTTTTATATGTGGAAAGAGCTTGATTCAGTATTTAACAGAAGAACATCTTCTGCTTGTTTACCTTCAAAAGTTTGCTCAAATCCATCTCCAGATCTATATATTCATCCAACAAAATCCAAGAAAAAAGACAAGGGCAGGAGAGGTCCGGTACCTGCAGCCAATCATCAAAACTTTAGCAAAAATATGGTAAAGATTGAAGGGCCAAAAGGTACAATGGAGTCTCTCAGTTTATAGCCGATTAGGCCTTGTATCCTTCTGCCCTGTTAATATAATACAATAGATCTGTGTTCTATTTAAAATAAATGTACGCAGAATTTAATTGAAGGCATTCAAAGATGTTGCCTTATTCAAATACAATGATTTTAGCACTTTCAATAGCATAGCACTGTTTTTTTTCAACCCTTTTAAGCCTACAATACCTGGATGTTTTTCTTGGTCATAAGTATAATCTTAAGCTTGTTATGTCTCGGTGATGCTGGCTTCTCCCGTATCCTTATTACCAGAACTACTGTTATATGCATATCACTCCAAAGTTTATTTTCTTGCTTCCAGATGAACCCTTTGTATGGCTTGCCTCCCTTTCAAAATTAGCAATTTTTTTTTGGTCCCCCATATTGTAGAATAATCTGATACTATCGAACAGAGATAAACAGGCTAAGAATTCCTCTTCAAGCCACTTCTCATTAAGAGCTTCTTCTTCGAAGCTGGAGCCACAAGGTCGGCCATCTGAATCAAGTTCCCCCTCCATAACATAGAAGGGATTTAGGACTTTTGATTTTTTCTTCTAGTACAATTTCAGCCTGCCATGCCTTGTGCCGAATATATTTTCTAAAGCTAAATACTATTGCTCAGATTTAGGTTTTGACCAAGAAGACCTAAATGCCAAATTTATCCAGGACGATTCTTCGTACCTTTGATTTTGAATCTTGAATCCCAAGCATGCCATTCTTTGGTGTCTGATCGGTTTTGAAGCATTAAAACTTCTAGAGTAGTTGCCAGAAGTCCCATTCCATAGCCGTGTTAGGTAAAGCCCATTTTAGTATGAGTGCACCTCGAAATCCCTTTGGTCAAATAACCTAAAGGACCTTTTTTTTATTAAAAAAATGCATCCATTATATGTATATCCCTTCTATTTTGGAGATTTATCAGATAAAAGCCCTAGGTCCATGGTGTAGGGGACTTCCCACATCAAATGTTAAACAAAGCTGATCAGAAAAGAGTTGCAACAGCAGCAACACCAAGAGGAGAAGACTTCATATGTACACATCGAAGGATGGCTACTAAACCCTTACTTTAGTTATTCAAGACTAAATTCTTAAAGGTGCAATGGCATAGATGTCTTTCAACCCTGGATGATCCATTATGTTATCATTATTGCTACAAAAAATCCCATTTCCTAAAATTCTGGACTTTATAGTTACTCTCTTGTTTCATTTGGGGTGGCCTTTAGGTTTTTTTTTTTGCACTGCTAATCAACTGTTCATTTAGTAATATGCATGGCACGCAAGAAAAGCACTCTACCATTATCATAACCAATCCATCTGCGTTAGTCCACTCTGTAGCTCCAATATCTGCTACGATTGTTACAGTGGATATTCCTGATTCAGTGGCATTGAGACACCAGGGAGCAGATCAAGTTGATATTAATGATTCTATGGATGTGCAAGTTCGACCTGGTTAAAGTAACTTTTCTATAAATATGATTATATATTATTTTTCTTTTTGTAGGAGAAGAAAAGAAAATAGCGTGAATTGCATTATATTGTCATGCTTAGACAGGTGGCCCTACTCAGTTGGATCTGATTGTCCACTGAGTTTTTTATTCCTGTCCCTGCATTGTATTATGTATTATGTATTATGATGGAGTGTTATTAATAAAGTCTGACGTCCTTTAGAAAAAAAAATAATAATAATAACCAATCCATCATTGGGGCAACCCATCGGTGTAGGCATTCCATGTCGAATTATTTAGTAATATGCCATTAATATGCCATGCATATTGTGGCCTTGCATAATTCTGCCATTAGCCTTCCCTTCTTGCCTGATATTTTTTTGTTCTTAGGTAGAAATCATTCAATGCTGGAGTTGAATGCTAGAGAACACGTTATAAGACATGCAACATAGCAAATCTTGAACTGTCCCTTACGCACTGTATTGCAGCATCCATCTCTAGCAATTTAAGCACAACTATTATTTATTTATTTATTTAAGCACAAAGAATAGACGTAGCTTCTATCATATAAAAGAATCTTGAACTGTCCCTTACACAGCAGTCTGTATTGTAGCATCCATCTCTAGCAATTTAAGCACAACTATTATTTATTTATTTAAGCACAAAGAATAGACGTAGCTTCTATATTACATAAAAAAATGTCCGATGTTAAGCCTCTGCAAATGACACGACTCCATAACCAGCAATCCAATCTCAACAAAAGATGTACATAGAATTTGTTAAAATGGTAAAAAATAAGCAATTTGCATGGCATATCTTTGACCACCATTATCTTTTATTTTAAGAACGAGCCATTAGAAATTTAGCCAACAGTTTGTTAGAACAAATCTGGATTCATAGCAGAGCTTTGTTTGTTAGCATTCTAAATTTCTGAATTATATTATCTTTTTTCTTCATAGTGGCAGACGTCATAATATTGTGTTTTACCACAAATGACACTAAACAAAAATCAGAATATCAAAAATACCATATGTCAGTTTCGGGAGGCTAAAGGACGAAGAAGAAGTTATAGCAATTTTAAGCTATATATTGTTCTTAACATGAACCCCCTGGCACCCAAGATCCACCTGGAAGCAGTCAAAATTCATTGATGATAGTTCCGCTGTTAGCTTCTCCACAACATCCGATGTAACATCTGAGTTTGTTAGTCAGGTTGAAACCAAGTTAAAACAACAGCAGAAGCCTAAGAGAATAAAACAATGGAACCGCTGTTGTTTTCACATGCTGCAGAAAATGAGGTGCTAGATATTATTGGAAATGAGTTGCAGGAAGAAACAGAGATGCAAGTGAAGTAGAACAATAGAAGGATACATTGGGGCAATAAAGTGATAACGCAACCACCACCTCCTCCTGCACCTGTCAGCTTTGACTGCAAATTATATTTGAGCGCTGTAGAGCAGATAATATCAATGGAGGCGTGGCTAACACCCATGCTTTGCAAGAGACCTTGGTTCATTGCAATAATCTCTTCTAAGATTAATTCTTCTTTCGTTTTATCTTGATGACCTAAACATCCATCCTGTAATTTATAGCTCACCTGTCAAAAGTGGTTTAAAGTGGACATACATTAGTATTGGCTACCTGATCCTGGTGAAAACCTGCTTTATGGTTCTGCATGCTATGATCTTCAGGAACAGACTGCAAAATGGTAACAGCCTCTTCAGACAGAACATCGACTGCCTCAAATATGGATTTCATTGCTCTTGGGTGTTTCCCAAGAAGTTCTGAAACGCTGGCAACCAGAGATTTTGTATTACGCCCAACCTTTGTATTTGTAAGAAGAATTCTCAACGGAAACTTGGGCTCTAAGAGCGTCAAGCAGCCAAGCTTGAATTTAACAATGGTACCTGTTGAAAACGGATCATGAATTAAGTTTTAAATTACCACTTCCTTCTTGTGTGTTAAATGAAGAATATTTCTCAATCTAACCAATGGATATGAAATGCCTATGGCATATGCCATATGTCATGTAATGACAGCCTCTATCTCTGCCTCCCAAAATAGTGAAGGGACCATCAACTCAAGGATTAACTTTTGAAAAGGAGCAACTAGAGGACAAGTTTGGACCTTACCAAATGTGCTAACTGTGTTGTCAATCCCAGAGGGTCTGCCATGGATAATCTTCTCTCCCTCAAAAGCCCATTTGTTTATCAAGTCCAATCCCTCTTCATTCACCTTGCTCCAATCATGGGGATTGACTACAGACTGCTGAAAATGCAATTGAGATGCACTGGCCAACATCACTCCAGATAAGGATACGCAAAATGAAGCAGAAGAGCCAAGACCAGATCCCATAGGAATATCCGACGTGACTGTCACCTTAGCTGGCTGAAAACTTATACAGAAAACCTGGAATGTTACAAGCTCACCACAAACTGTTTACTAAGTAGATCCCCATGGACGTCTCTATTATTTGGAAGTTTTTTCGCTAGCTCACTCATGATATATATTTTGGCTAGCTCGTTATATGATATATAACTAGTCAATATTGAGACTAACCTATACTATTAGCATCAGTGGAACATGCATATGGTACATATCAACCAGATATGTCAAACTAATTAATGGTAAACTCACCCTATAATAGACAAGTAGAGGAACAGAAGTGCCACCACTCCTAATGCCATTCCAGTCTGGGCATTCCCTGGTAGTTGTTCTTTGACGAGATCACTCAGTGCCACTAATAAAGCCTCTGAGCAACTCCTCACAAATTTGGGATCTGTTTCAATCAACCCCGTACCAAACGCTGACTTTATGGATGATAATGACCAACTCAGTGTGTATTCTGGAAGTTCTAAGCATATTGCACCTGCATAAGCAGCTCAAATCAATTCAAAATACCAAGGCTGCAGATGCTGCATCCAAAAATCATATTGTACTCTTCCAGATCTAATGCATTGCATCTATAAAGGCTACTCACCGTCAGAATCATTTTGAAGCACACGGACACGAGCAAACGTAAATAGCCCAACGGCTGCTGCCACAGCTGTTGACCCATGAACTACAGCATGTTCTCCGAACAGTATTACTTTACCAGGAGCCCTGGCGGTTATGTCAACCAGATAGGTTTGTTCCATAACTACTATCTATATACATTAACAATCGACATCAAGAGACATTTCACAAAAACATGGGGATCCGAAACCAAATAAGCTGTTCTGTAAGTCAGTACCTTCCTACCTTTGAAATACAAATGCAGCGTCGATGCAGACCTTTAGGTTGGTTTTCCACTTCCGCAGTACGCAAAGCAAAGAGGATCCGACACAGGCCGCTTTTCCCACAAGATACTGTCCTGTTTCACTCTTTAGGGTGGGGTCGCCATGTTGGGCATGAAACACGTTAAATTGTCAAAAAAAAAAATGGTACAATTGCTTCAATCAAGCTGTATAATCTTGATAATCCATCTCATTAAAGGCGATTATGGCTGGAATTAGCCCGCCAATTCCAGCCCCCAGCATTGAATCATGTGGCCACGGTACAGGGTATTCAGGTGCGCGAAGGGTGGGTCGCTAGCACGGGCACCGTGGCTTCAGGTTGGACGAACGAGCGACACTTGCCACATGTTGGGAGGGGGAATGGACAGCGAGGGAATGGATTTTTGGTACCACAGGGTATGGTACGTCCGCGAAAGCAGGCAACCCCACCCTAAACATAAGGGAGGGTGCCCATGAAGCGCCCTTTTAAGAACACAAATTTTAGAGAACAATATGCTAACGCGTCAATGGGTTGCCATTGGAAGACCCATTGTCCACAACTATTTAACCCACAACCTAGCCTAATACCTCCTACAGTACTAGGCGATTATCATTTAGTAAACTAAATTGCCACAACCATTCTCAAATTGTATGACACCAAAACACCAAAGCTTCAAGATCCCTGTGACACCACCAAACCTTCATATAACTGACAATACTAAAAAGAAAGGTGGCATGCCATTTACCAAACGAAATTGCATAAAAACCAAAGAGACCCATATGGACAACTAATTTTAATTGTAGGTAAGATATGTAATAATCTAGAGTGGATTTCATAAAAATAATTACTAAATCTAAGTCATACCAGCCAAAAATGAATTAGTGAACTTCCCGACTCTTCCATGGCTCCTACAACCATGACAACCACACACATGCATAAAGTTTGGATCACACTTTTATTTCTAAACTTTAAACAAATATAAAGATCTATATCTTAATGGACATCTTTGCATGCAATTAGCCATGATAGGAACTTTAATTTACTACTAACTGTTACAAAGTCATCTGCAACATGTGGAATTTGCAATAGACTTGTGCCTCTTATGTTAAGGAAAATATGTGGTGTGGATGTGTATATTTTTGTATGTAGACTGCCTTATCTTGGGGTTTAATGTTTTGAGAGTTTAGACATAATCTAATTTAGAAAAGACCATATAGTGTATGGGAAAAGATCACTTTAATTGTAATATCTACATATGTGTGACATTAATATATCAAACAGTGCGATTGTGTTATGTGGAATTCAAATAGATAACATGGGATTCACCAATTTCATTGACAATGTCAAAACAATTATTTTTGCTCAAGTCAACACATAATGGAACTTAGGATTCAGGTTATTGAACATTGGGACTTTCCGACATCAGAAATCAAACAAATAATCAACCCAAAATGAACATTAATCAGGCAATGAACTAGGGTAAAAGGAACTTTGCATAAGCAACGATTAAGTATGTCATGGATCAAATTATCCCACATGGAGATATCTTTTCCATCTAATTAAAATTTCCTTAGAGAATGTTCCTTTTTACTGTTAGAAGTTCAAAAATGGCTTGAATCACTATTCATGCACAAAGCACCATTACGAAGACAATGCTTAATAAAATGTCAATGGTTTTTTGTGATTTAATATTGCGATAAAAATGGCTTATCCATTTGTCATCTTCCCTGAAATTGACATATACAAAACAATCTGTTATATCACTTGTCGGCCCCGCTGACATGCAGAACGATCTGCCATCGATTATCTGGATTCTAGCTTCCAACCTTCAGTTAATTGACATGCAAAATCCAAACCTTTTTGTTTAATGCAAAAAGATCTAAAATTTTTAGCCCACGGGACTTCTAATTGTTGAATTTGCACCCGAGGACTAGGCCCCATCAAAAAACACAAAATAAATTCGATCCAAGAAACATGAAACAAAATCAAGACAGAATTTAGAACATCATGAAACAAAGCAATGTTTTAGAACATCATCAGAATCGGACTATATAGACCAAACTATGCAACATATCCAATCTCAAGTTGATGATCTGGACAAACTTTAGAAATCGAGAGACATTGAGATCACAAATACTTGCTCAGCATTAAGATCACGATACTGACACTCTCAAAAACTTATTAAAGAAACAATTGCGAATCATAAGAATGTTGTTATAACTAAAACGTGACGTACATCAATATGTTGATGGACCATTTAATGTCGTCTATAATTCAATCACTTTATCCATGTGCTAGTTCTGCATTGGCAACATTTAAGAACAGTCTGTATATGATTGCATTTGCATAGATATGAATTACATCATTTAATTGTAACGTTGCAAACATTGTGAGGCCAACATCATGACCTAAGCAATTACTAATTTTAATAAAACATTTTCCAGAGTGCATTGGGAGCAATGCAACGAAACACCACAGGGACAAGAACTATTCATAAAATATACTAAAAACGAGTTTCTTATTCTATATCAAGAAGTTTTGAAGATTCTTTCTGTCATTTCAACTGCATGCATAAGTTCTTTCCATAATCTTGCTTTTCAATGTTTTTTATGAAATAATTTTCAATCTTTGCCGTTAGTTATTCTTGCCTACAGTGTCAATTGAGCGCATTCACCTGTAAGATCTTGTTAAAGAACCTCCTTGCTTTTTGCAAAATGACTGGGTTTAGTTTAATGAAGGTGATTTTGACGCTGCAAAAAGTACTCTATATTTTATGGAATTGGTTAAAGGCAAGCAGTTTGTAAAAAATGCAGTTTGGATATATGTCATTTCATCTTACAATGAATTGACAGTTATTAAGTTTAAGTCTAGATATAGAGTCCAATGCTAAGAAGAACGATTTGCATAGCATTTGTTTGCATCTATTATTGATGGCAGTCTTAGATGTGAGGTTCGTGCATTAGGAGAGCATACCTGTCATGGTGTTCAACAACTAACTAACAAAGAAGCCCCCTCTAGTTAGTTGGGGGGAGGAAGTATCATGACAAATTCAGGAAACACCCACATTATAAGCCCCTATTGATAGATGGTTTAAGAAGGGAAGTGGATGTAACAATAACATATACAGTAGCTTACAATGCAAATGAACTAGCTATGAGCATTATCAATGGAGATCATCGACGAGCATAAAGAAAGCTACCAGAATATTGCCAAAAATTTTTGGAAA
This sequence comes from Isoetes taiwanensis, assembly GCA_021234155.1. Classification (NCBI taxonomy): domain Eukaryota; kingdom Viridiplantae; phylum Streptophyta; class Lycopodiopsida; order Isoetales; family Isoetaceae; genus Isoetes; species Isoetes taiwanensis. Next base: position 24,905,179 of record JAJEKV010000002.1, on the reverse strand, counting down.
GTAATCCAGAGAGTAGAGCTATAATTGAAGAGAGCCAAGGCCATTTTTATAGAATGTGTTTTTGGTTATAGAGTATGCTTCACTGGATTTTCTAGTTGCAAAGCATTTGTGGGAATGGATGCCACTTTCTTAATAGGTAAATATCTTGGCTTTTGATATGAGCTACAGGTATTGATGCTACAATGGTCTTTATCTGATTTCATTTGGCATAATTGAAAATGAGAATATCGATAATTGGATGTGGTTTTACAGCATTACGGGATAGCATACGGTGCTTTCAAATTTACTTGTGTGTTTGATAGAGATAAAGGGTTGCAAGAAGCTATCGGCTATTTTTTCTGACCTTCCACATGTATATTGTATGGGGCACCTTGAAACAATTGTGAAGAAAAAATGCAACAAGCATTGAATTTTTGCATTTCCTTTGGGGAGGCAGCAAGGGTTAATATCAATACCATTCCTGAGTATAAAGAACAAATAGAAAATATGAGAACATTTAATAGTGTGGCAATTTATTAATTGCTAACAACTGTGCCACCTAATAGTTGGGCTATTGCATCCTTTCTTGGTGAACAGTTTGGCCACCTTACAACAAATATGGTTGAATCTCTATATTCATTGCTACTTGAGGCAAGAGAGAATTCCATTATTGCACTGCTTATAGATATCAGACAGGCATTGATTGATAGATGTTATAGAAGGATCAAAGAAGCTAAATAAGCATAGGCTTTAGCAAGGAAAAATGCATTTCTTAAGTTATTTCCTGAAGAAGATAAGATTAGGTTAATCATGCCATACAATATAGAATCTTGCCTTGTAATGGCATTGTCTTTAGATCACCACATCACAAGAGTTTGTGCATACACAAGATCTCAAAAACAATGCCATTACAAGGCAAGATTCTATATTGTCTGACATGATTAATCGATTCACTTATCCGCTTCTCCTCTTCAGGCACTAATTTGAGAAATGTGCTTTTTCTGCGAAAATCCATATTTTTTTAGCTTCATTGCTCCTTCTATAAAATCAATCCATCAATGCCTGCCTAAATATCTATAAGCAAAGTAATAATGGGTCTCTCTTGCCTCAAGTAGAAAATGAATTTAGAGATTCGCTATATTTGATGTAGGGTGGCTAAACCGCTCACCAAAAAGTATGTAATAGCTCAACTCATAGGTGGCACAATGCTAAAACCAATCAGGTTGCCACACTATTAATTGTTCTCATATTGGAAGCACTTATATGCTATCCCATAAGTGTTGTAAAAACCACATCCAATTATCAATATTCTCGTTCTAGAACTACTATGAAAAAACACAGACAAGAATGCTAATGAATGAATGAATGAATGAATGAATGAATGAATGAATGAATGAATGAATGAATGAATGCTCTCTCTGGGCATCTCTTTGATAACAAAACAAATACATATTGATCACAAGTAGTGAAACCATTATGGCCGGGATTAATAAACCTCGCCCTTTCGGGTTTTTGAGGAAAAACTTTGACAGTAATGGGATCACTAACTAATGTTACGGTCAAAATCATAATAGACTCAACCCTCATGCTGACTAGCCTTTTTGGATGAAAAAATACATTATAGCGACGAAGTTGTCAAAGACAAAACATGTTTCAATTGCATTCTCTATTGGGTTCATTTTGTACCTAGAATCCAACACCCTCATCCAAAATGTCAAGCTATTTAATGTGCTCACCAACTATTTCCCTACATCCACAAGAAAGATGAACCAAAAGCCACTGAGGATATCCAGGCACGAGGGCCTCCAACTAGGCACGAGGGCTTCCATCCAGGCACGAGGGCCTCAATCAGGCACAAAGGCCTCCAACCAGGCACTAGGCCTCCAACTAAATGTTAGTTTACAAACAAGTTATATAATTGAGAAAAGGGCCTGGGGGGAGGGGGCAAAGCGTACGAAGAAGGAAGGGAGATGCTATGAGAGATGATGACAAAGGAAAGGGACGTCAAAGATGCTAAATAGAGAGCTAGCAAGAGGACAAAGATAACTAACTGCTAACTGCATCGTAGTTCTAGAACTTTGTTCTCCTTCTATTTGGTGAAACAAAGGAAAATACCATTTATGAATTATCACAAATGCAATCGATAAAAAGGCCACATGTACTATCAATACACTGTAGCCCATTCAAATGGCCAAGACATTTACACCATCAAGAAAGTGGCATCCAATCCCACAATTGTTCGCAACTAGAAAACCCAAATCAAGCACGCTTCATAAGCACAAACCATTCTATACAAACTGGCTTAACTTTCTTTCAGTAAAGCTCACTCCTTGGATTACTTTTCAAAAGTTTTTGGCAATATGCTGGTATTTTTATATATGCTCGTCAATGATCTCCATTGATAATTGTTATAGCCATTTCCTTTACCTTTGTAAGCTATTGTACATGTTATTGTTACACACACGGCTTACCTTTATCACATCTATTAATTCTGAGGGCTTATAATGTGTTCTATGAATTTGTCATGATACTTCCTTGCGAATCAACTAGAGGAAGCTTCTTGTTAGTTAGCTATTGAATATCATGACAAGTATGCTCACTTAATGCATGAACCTCACATCTAGGACTTCTACCAATAGCAGATGCAAAAAATGCCATGCCCATCCTTCTTCCCTGCATTGGACTCTGTATTTAGAGTTATCAGACTTAATAACTTTCAGTTCAGTGTAAGATGAAATGGCATGTGCGTAGACTGCACTGTTAACATGTGCTAACGATTCAAACTGTTTGCCTTTAACTAGTTCCAAAAAATATAGAGTACTTTCTGCAGCGTCAAAATCACCTTCATTAAACTAAACCTAGATATTTTGCAAAAAACAACTAATTTTGTGGCAAAATCTTATAGGTGAATGCATCCTATTGATCCGGTAGACAAGAATGACTGACTAATTCTGTAGCATTGTGGAAAGGGCTGGAAATGGCGCATTTTTTGCAGTTGTTTATAAACAAGGAAAGGGCTGGAAATGGGCCCCACCCAAATAGCCATTTTTTGCATTTGTTAACAATGGAGGGCAATTTCATATTTTTTTATAATATAGGGGAATTTTTATAAATACCCCAAGATATTGGGGTATTTTTATAAAGTTCTTTTCTTTTATCTTCTTGCACATGTAGAGGTTAATTCTTGTCGAACTCTTGTCTCCTTCAACATATAGAGATTTTCTCTACAAGCAAATGCGCAAATGATGTGCAGTACAGTTGCATATCATGCTGTAAAAAAACTAGCCTTGCAATTAAGGTAATTGACATGAACAAAATGTGAAATGCAGGAGTTGCTTTTTACATATATAAACGGACTACGTCTCCCATATATTCTGATGTATATGAACTTTCAATTTGTACTCTTTAAGATTAAATGGATTATCAGATGAGCTTGTACTACAATTCTTTGTTTACCTCACAAACTGCAGATTATTAAATAACTGAGAACATTCTATATGTCTATACCTAAACAACTAAACAGATATTCAGGATGTGTAGATTTTGGAGCTGCTAAATAGATTTTGGACATGTCTAAAGCAAAGGGCGGCCAAATTCTTAAACTTCTAAAAATTAGCAATTCCATGGATGTTTCTTCCGTGGAAAACGATAATGATAATGCAACAAATTTGCACTTCTTGGTTGTCACTATCTTTGATGTTCAATAATCTCAAGGCCTCAATTAAATTATAAATCTACAATATGATAAATATAATAAAATAGTTACCTATAACTTACGAGTTGTGGTGCAGCTTTTAGCATCCGAAATGATGTCCATAAAAAGTGCATGAATCGCTTTTATCTTGCACAAATGCTAAGAAATCCTTAACCTTGGCAAATAGTGAAAATCATACTTCCATGACTTGTATTAAGACTTGCACTGCAAGTAAGTTTGATTGAATCTTCTTCAACGGTTTCATATGTCTGAGCTTCCAGGTTGTCTACCAGAGGCTAGAGAATCTACACTCCAAATTATAAGCCATGATCTTTATGAATTTATAAAATTTTAAATAGCTGAAAGGACATCATGCAAGCCATGCATCTCATAGAGTTTATGTACCTCCTAACATTATTTACATTGCTCTTACATTTATCACCTTGAGTGGCAAGCAGTTATTGCAAGCCATATCTCTTTAGCGTATTCACTAGATACATGCAACAAGAAAAAGCTTTGCTTTTAATATATATTCTCTCTCCTTTTATACAATAAGACAACTAATTCAAATATCTAAACATGGTGAGTGAAAAGCAACGAGATCAAATTTTGGTGGCATTCCGAAAGGCAAAGATACCCACATTTATTTGTCAGGAACGCTTGTAGCACCTCTAGCATATTAAGTAAATTTCACATTGTTTTCGATAAACAATTACCAGTAAAGGAGATTACACTTGTCCGAGGAATTGATGCTTTTATGGGCTTTCCAATCAATCATTGAAGATGGAGTTCATAGACTGTAACGAGGGCTTGGAACTAGAATGACAACATATGTAAGACCACGAAATTCAACTTAAGCTAGATATAACAAAAGACCAAGCACCATATGTTATATCAAGGGCCACACCTTGATGGCTATGATGCTAGCGCAAGTTGCAAAATATATGCCACCATTCCCATGGGTCATTTAGAGGTTTGCCAGTCAAAGGATCCCGCTTCTAGAGACAAAGTAAGGTCGATTTAGAAAACATGCAACGCATATACTCTAATAAGTCCCAATTACAACATATTGATTCTTCATCTTTAAACTCTTTTTATATATTAACAACACATATCAACAAGGGGATTTTAGATGCAAAATTCACTAATATGAAGGATTTGCAGGGACTAAATCTGCAGCAACTTAGTTGAGAGCATACCAAGGTTATTGATAATACACCTACCACTTAGAAAGATAGATTCATTAGCTAGAAATTGAGATTAGAAAATCTTGTAATCATAAAGATAACTAATGCTACAGATTGAATTAGAAATGGTTGCTTTATATAATAAACAGAGAGGACATTATAATTTACAGTGGGGTCACAAAGTAATTGAATGAATATTTTATGTATTGATTTTCTAAAGTTAGAGGACTATATATTAGCTTGCCTGTTCTAGTTGTAATTAGTAAAACATTGCTTTATGGATTAGCTAATGTCTTAATATACTAGATCGCTTGGAGCAATAGAGGCATATGCTAGGACGAATGACCTAGAGAAAGAAACCCGCACGAAGACCCTTGTAGCAACAGAAGCCAAAAAAAAAAAAAAAGGACCTTCAAGTCCGTTTAGATACTAAACTAGACTTTATGCCCTATTAATCATTTGATACATAGGGACATCCAATTTAAAGTCTAAATACGAATTTAGGTCATCTCAGATTTAGGCCTTGAACTGAAAGCCTTTTTAGACCATCATGAATAAATAATATGTTTGTAAAGATGCTTGAGTACTTGAAAGACTTGATATTATGAACATGTGCCAGCAGAACAAGAAATAAAGTTTTAACTATGTGTAAATTAAGCATGTCAAATAATAAAACACAAGTACCGTGAACTGTAGTCCAATAGCTCTGCATTTCACCAGTGTCAAAATATAGAAAACCATTTTCTTCTGCTCAAAACGACAAGAAATATACTAATATATGACCACATATATCCGTAATTCAGCATTGTAAACATGGTAATCATGGTGGTGGTGGTGGTAGTAGTAGTAGTAGAAAAACACTATATCTTTGTGTCATGCTAGTGGCTAATAGTTAGATCCGAAGTTAATCTTAACAATAAATAGTAAGAGGCATTATGCTTATGTAAATCACATAGATATGGAGCTACAAAACCAAAGTGAAAATTTGTTCAAAAATTTATAATTGATACATCATGCTTTTGATAAAGTCACGTCATCATGATTCTGCATCCTTTTGGGCTCAACAAAAACACATGGAGGAAAAGAACCGGTTACCTGCACTAGAACCATAAGCAAATTAGCCTTGAAAAAGGGTAAATGCCTAAGCTAAAAACAAAGCAATGGTCCCTTTAAAACCGCCCTTCACCATCTAAGAATCAAAGAGAAATTTCGCTTTGAGAACAACAATGTACATTCAACAGTCTATTAATGCGCTTTCATCTTTATTTATTACCACAGCTTGTGATGGCATATTCACAATACATCTATGTTATGATTATATGACATCAAGCCTTTGGAAAATGACGATAATATACTTTGCTCTAATATCACCATATATTTGACTCAAATTTCAAACATACATCTGATCCCGATAGTTTTTATAGGGGCATCACCGGATCACAATCATACGGCCTTGACAAATGTGCATCATAATATCACTTATCAATAATGAAAAAATAACGCCACAATTGATTAACTTGCTCCAAGATGTTACATTAATTAGATCAAACCTGGTATTTCATATATTGGTGTTATCGGCAGCCATGCCATTCATAGTATCCTTTATTGAATTTGCAACTAATGCTATGCGATTTCTTTAAGCCCGATCTTGTGCAAGGTTGCAAACTTATTGATATTAACAAAGATAGTCACCATTGTTAGAATCAACCGGACTTGCCAATATTGTGCTCAATCCACATGGTGATGATGGCGGTTATGAAAATCATAGCATCCGATGTCATCCGCTTTGCTAATTTGGCATGTCCGCCTATACTGATATGTAACTTGAAATGCATTTTGGTTGTAGAGCCCCTATCCTTAAGCTTTAAAAGGGGAACAATCGCGCAAACCAGTTCATAGGATGCAACCGGCCGTGCCCTGCCAAAAGCTGCTCGGGTTCCATGGCGACTTGCTTTCGACAATGTATATGGGCGCATGGAAGGTCATTGGCCTCGATCAAGGATCAGACGAAAGCCGGTGGATGAGGTTCTCTTGCCTCCTCACCGGCCGGACTACCGTGACATTGTGGCTCATTCCTCTCCTTGGAGTTCTCCGATGACCTAGATTGATGTTTGGATTGTACCAGCCGGCCGGCGCTGCTTGCAAGCGTGGCATTGGATGTGACTGCTTGGCCGGGTGGTGGCGGTATTGCATGCGATGGTGCGGTTATTAGGTGGCCTTGATTAACATCGTGCAGCCACCGGCGTGTGGGGCCCCGCTTTGGCATGTGCATTAGCCTCTCCCTTTCTAGAACCAAGAACTAGCTCCCCTGTTGGACTTTAGGATGTCTTGCGGTTCATGTATACATTGCTCCAGCTGCTCGCGAGCTTCAATGCGAAGGCCCCTGCCTTGCCGGGTGACGGTTACCTGCAGCTCTGCAATTTGGCGATCTTGGGCGGCGGGTTGTGCTTGAGGTTCCGCAAGGGGCGTCGGGGCGGGTCATCTACGGTGAGGGCAACTTTTGTGTCAGCCCTACCAAGGGAGAGCTCAACCTGTGGACTCCACTTTCTTGAAAGGCAGCTTGGATGGCTTGCATCATGGTGGTGGCCTCCTCGGCCTTCTGATTGAAGGTGGGAGACAATTGCCATTGCCTCTTGTTCCATTAAGTCACTATCTTTGTGTATCATGGCCTCTATGGTGAGTGGGAGGGAGTCCACATGAGCTCGCGGAGTCAACGGTGAACCCCGCTTCTCTGTTGCCCCCAAAGGTACTAAATGGAGACCATCTTTCTAATTGTTGTGTGTGGGTCTTCCATCTCGCAACCCGCTAACTTTCCACTGCCAACTATATTACGGGAAAGTATCATGATACGAGGGTCTCCACCTCTTACGTAGTGCCCGCAATTTGGGTCCCATATCCTCAATTCACCGCCAATCACTGCAAGACCTCCAATCGGCCACATGGTTTGTTGTCGAAGTCCTAATGGCATCAGTCCCTGGGGGCTAATCTTCGTTGATTAGGCCTTTGCCCGTGCCTTCCTTACGCATGGAAGAGGTCTTTTTCCTGTCCTTGCCATCTGGGCTCGTGTTGACCCACCCAACCTCGCATGTCCAAAGACTAGATGCAACTAGCACACAAAAAAGCAAGACCAACCAAATCCAAGCTCAATCGAAAAGCAACCCCCCAGGGCAAACCCAGGCTCACCCAACCAAACTGGCTAATGTAGTCCATTTGAACATAGGATATTGGATATGCACTCATGGAGCAAGAGGAGCAAAATGCAGATTCCACAAATGTGATGATCCCCGACCTTTTGAGGAGGCACATGAAGATCTCAAAGCAGAAGTACAACATCTTTTTCTTGGCATTCAGCGCCCCCATCTAGCCAGGTATTGTGACAATTCACAATGGTATCGAGGAAGGTTGTGAAGAGCAAAGTTAAAAGGCACCTTCATATATGTAAACTATGATGTTATATCACCCAGTGTTAAGTCATGCTGCTCCTGAATTTGCTCTTATTGAGACACAAAAAACATTGGAGGTGTCGTTTATGCTTGTCCAGGGTAAGCTAACATATTTTGTCCCCTACACCATATTATAACAGATGAATTGATGTACGTAATAGAATAGCTGGGTCATCTAATCGATGCAACTATTGTTCACGATGTAAGTGATACTACTACTGCTAGTGCATTCCTCGGGGCCCACTACTATTGCTACTACTTCTGCAACCCTTCAGGGTGTTGCCGTCACTGTTGCTAATTCCACAACCCCTCGGGAAATCGCTACTACTCCTGCTGTTGTTTTTGCAACCCTCCGGGAGTTGCTACTACACTTGCTACTATTAAGTGACTTTTTTAAGTGTTGTGTAAGGATGTTTTTCCATGCTCTAAGGGGTATAGGCTGAACTCTATAGCAAGGGGATAGGGACTTCATTTCTTTATGGAAACATAGGGACATGCCTTTGCCGAGGATAGTGATCCGCCGGCTATCAACATTATTCATTATTCAATGGTTTGTACAAACAAGCGGGGACATGGCAGAATAGCCTGTTACTATAAACAATAATAGCATCCTTAGTTTTTCTACACAAAATGAGACAAATAGAATCACTAGATGTGGATAAGGGTATAGAGGGATAGTGTAAAACCCCCTTGTGGTCGCACATACTTCTCACATCACATTCAAACTTCTATCATAGGTACTCATGCTCTAATGTGTTGGACCCATATGTCAATCTATATGATGATGAAGTTTAACCTTTTTATAGTTGGGATATGTGATGCTTGTTGGATATTTTAATGTATGTATAGGCACAAGCAATAATAAAATTGAACACTTGTCGTTTTATATGTTACAGCTCATTAAAGACATAAGACTTTTGGCCACATGTCAAGGATGGGAACCATCATCACTTCAGATGTGCAACACTTTTTGACTTTCTCATTTGAAATAGCCTCACACAATGGCCATCCTCCTCCCCCATGCGTCGATAGGGATAATAAAGGGACGGATCCAAGGCGCCAGATTCTCGTGCTTGTGGTCAAGCAAGATTTGCACCTTGTCAAGCATCCTACAATAGAGATAAGGAGGCTTCATTCAGATGACCAACCATTTTTTTCTAGATAGGATCATGAAGCGTATTCATTATCAATCTACCTTCCATTATGTCTCTCTCGATCTAGATTATGACCAAAGTGCAGTCTTATCTTAGCTATTACAAGAAGAATTAAGGCACATTCTCGCAGACTTTCTACCTTAAATCAACCGGTCGAAGCAATTAGTCACAATCATACGAGTGCCATGAAATGGCATTGGAGAAGACACACAAGAAGGCCTTTGTGTTCAATAGGCTTCCCTTCTACACAATGGCCATGGGTCCATAACGTCTTAAAGTCTGTTGGAAGGAGAAATGAGCGATCTCAAGCCCTGGATAGGAATGTGGAACAGAGGTGAATATATATAACAATGAGGATCACAATCACTGAAATAGTATCTAGACACTACAAAAATCAAATTAATTCTACACTTTTAGGTATCCACTTAACATACTTGTCAACACATTTGCCGAAAGGTGTAAGTAGTTGTGCCCATTAAACCTGAGGCCCTAAAATTGAGACATGCAGATGGTAGCAAAAAGGCGAGAAAATATTACGTATTGCTATTTTCGATAGAGACTCTTTTGTAAATGTTTATCCCTGATAAAATAAGTTTATACAACTTTGTTTTATATGTGGAAAGAGCTTGATCGATATTTAGCGGAAGAACATCTTACGCTTGTTACAGCAAAGTTTGCTCAAATCCATCTCGGATCTATATATATATTCATCAACAAAATCCAAGAAGACAAAGGCGAGGAGGTCTGCGGTACTGCGGCCAATCATCAAAACTTTAGCAAAAATATGGTAAAGATTGAAGGGCCAAGGTACAATGGAGTCTCTCGGTTTATAGTAGATTAGATATTGCTTATCCTGCATACGATGATATATCCCGATAGTCAGTGTTCTATTTACCACCGCAAGATAAATGTCACGCGGAAATTTAATTGAAGGCATTTCAAAGATGTTGCCTTATTCAAATCTGATGATTTTAGCACTTTCGATAGCATAGCCTTGTTTTTCAACCCTTTTAAAGCCTACAATGCACGGATGTTTTTCGGGTCATAGAAGTATAATCTTAAGCTTATTTATGTCGGTGATCTTTGGCTTCTCCGTATCCTTATTACCGAACTCTTGTTATATGCATATCCTCTGAGTTTATTTTCTTGCTTCCCAGGATGAGACCCTTTGTATGGCTTGCCTCCTTTCAAAATTAACTTGAATTTTTTTGGTCCCCATATTGTGTAGAATAATGCGATACTACCACGAAACGAGGAGATAAGCAGGCTAAGAATTCCTCTCTTCAAGCCGCTTCTCATTGAGCTTCTTCTTGGTACAGGCCTGGTCGACCACATCTGGATCAGTTCCATAACATAGAAGGTTGGGACTTTTGATTTTCTTCTAATTTTAATTTCTATTTGCCATGCCTTGTCTAGAATATATTTTCTAAAGCTATTCTAACTTCTCTGATTTAGGTTTGACCAAGAGATAAATGCCAAATTTATCCGGGGACGATTCTTGGTACCACTTTGATTTTGAATCTTGATCCAAGCAGCTGCTGGTGTCTGATCAGGTTTTGAAGCATTTGACCTAGAGTGAATTGCGAGTCCCATTCCATGGCCGTGTTGGGTAAAGCCCTGTTTAGGCAGGTGCACCTCGAGAATCCTTGGGGTCAGGCTAAGGACCTTTTTATTAAAATCATCATTATATCTTCTATTTTTGGAATTATAGGATAAAAGCCCTAGGTCCATAGTGTAGGGAACACACATCAAATGTTAAACAAAAGGCGGTCGAGAAAAGGGATTTATGGCTTAACACCAAAGAGAAGACTTCATATACACGCCGAAGGATGGCTACTAAACTGCTTTTAGTTATTTCAGAACTAATTCTTAAAGGTGCAATGGCATAGATGTCTTTCAACCACTGGATGATCTATGTTATCATTTGTTGCTACAAAATCCCATTTCCTAAAATTGGACTTCTAGTTACTCTCTTGTTTTCATTTAGAATTTTGGCCTTTGGGTTTTTGCAATCAGCTGTTGTTTAGTAGCCGCTGCATACGCGCCCAAAAAAAAGCCTCTCCGCCCAACCAATCCATGTGCATTAGTCCACTCTGTGGCTCCAATATGCACTCTACGATTATTCTGATGGATATTCTGATTGATGGCATTTGAGACACGAGGGCGACAAGTTGATGTTAATAATTCTATGGATATTACCAAGTTCGACTGATTTAAAAGTAACTTTTCTATAAATATGATTATATATTATTCTTCTCTTTACTAGGGAAGAAAATAGCGTGGTGCATTATATTGTCATGCTTAGGCAAATTGGCCTGCTTTCGATTGGATCGATTGTCCCTTTGAGTTTTTTTATTCAATCCACATTGTATTATATTATGTATTTTTGATGGAGTGTTATTAATAAAATCGGCGTCCTTTAAAAAATAATAATAATAACCAATCCATCATTGGGGCAACCCATGGGGTGTGGAAGCATTCCATGTGGATTAATTTGATAATAATATGCCATTAATATGCCATGCATGTGTTGTGGCCCCATGTAATACGCCATTAGCCTTCCCCTTCTTGCACGATATTTTTGTTCTTAGGTGGAAATCATTCAATGGAGTTGAATGCGAAACCGCGTTATAAGACATGCAACACTTGCGCAAATCTTGACCCTTGTCCCTTCGCCTTTGTATTGCGACATCCATCTCTAGCAATTTAAAACACAACTATTGTTATTGCCTGAAAGAATAGCCAACTTCTATCATACTCAGGAATCTTAGACTGTCCATACACGGCAGTCTGTATTTGTAGCATCCATCTCTATGATTTAATACAACTATTATTTATTTATTTAAGCTGAATGAGCCGTAGCTTCTATTGTAAAAAAAAAAATGTCGATGTTAAGCCTCTACCAGAAACCCAGCCATTTTCATAACCAACAATCCAAATCTCAACAAAAGATGTACATAGAATTTATTCAAAATGGTAAAATAAACAATTTGCACCATATCTTTGACCACCATTATCTTTTATTTAGAGAGCAGGCCATTAGAAATTTGTAAAAGTTTGTTAGAACAAATCTGGATTCATAGCAGAGCTTTGTTTGTTAGCATTCATTTCTGAAAAGATTATATTATCTTTTTTCTTCATAGTGGCAGGCGTCATAATATTGTGTTTACCACAAATGGCACTAAACAAAAATCAAAGAATATCAAAATACCATATGTCAGTTTCGGGAGGTTAAAGAATGAAAGAAGTTATAGCAATTTTAAGCTATATATTTTTTAACATGAACCCCCTGGCACCCAAGATCCACCTGGAAGCAGTCAAAATTCATTGATGATAGTTCGCTGTTAGCTTCTCCCACAACATCGATGTAACATCTGAGTTTGTTAGTCAGGTTGAAACCAAGTTAAAACAACAGCAGAAGCCTAAGAGAATAAAACAATGGGACGCTGTTGTTTTCACATGCTGCAGAAAATGAGGTGCTAGATATTATTGGAAATGAGTTGCAGGAAGAAACAGAGATGCAAATGATAGAACAATAGAAGATGCATTGGGGCAATAAAGTGATAGCATAACCCACCTCCTCCTGCACCTGTCAGCTTTGACTGCAAGTATATTTAGGCTGTAGAGGCAGATATATATCAATGGAAGTGGCTAACACCCATGCTACAGAGACCTTGGTTCATTGCAATGATAATCTCTTCTAAGATTAATTCTTCTTTCGTTTTATCTTGATGACCCTAAAACATCCATCCTGTAATTTATAGCTCACCTGTCAAAAGTGGTTTAAAGTGGACATACATTACCATGTGGCTACCTGATCCTAGTGAAAACCCAGCTTTATAGTTCTGCATGCCTGATCTTCAAGACAGACTGCAAATGGTAACAGCCTCTTCCAGGACAGAACATCGACTGCCTCAAATATGGATTTTTTTGCTCTTGGGTGTTTTTCCCAAAAGTTCCTGGCTTGCTAGCAACAGAGTTTTTTATGTCGCCCAACCTTTGTATTTGTAAAGAAGAAATTCTCAACGGAAACTTGGGCTCTAAAATCAAGCAGCCAAGCTTAGATTTAACAATGGTACCTGTTGAAAACGGATCATGAATTAGTTTTAAAATTACCACTTCCTTCTTGTGTGTTAAATGAAGAATATTTCTCAAAATCTAACCAATGGATAAGAAATGCCTATGGCATATGCCATATGTCCATGTAAGACAGCCTCCTATCTCTGCCTCCCAAAATAGTGAAGGGACCTCAACTCAAGGATTTAACTTTTGAGGAGCAACTAGGGCAAGTTTGGACCTTACCAAATGTACTAACTGTGTTATCAATCCTGCCATATGGATAATCTTCTCTCCCTCAAAGCCCATTTGTTTATCAATCCAATCCCTCTTCATTCACCTTGCTCCAATCATGGGATTGACTACAGACTACTGAAAATGCAATTGGATGCACTGGCCAACATCCTCCAGATAAGGATCATAGCAAAATGAAGCAGAAGAGCCAATGACCAGATCCCCATAGGAATATCCGACATGACTGTCACATAGCTGGCTGAAAACTTATACAAAACCCTGGAATGTTACAAGCTCACCACAAACTGTTTACTAAGTAGATCCCCATGGACGTCTCTATTATTTGGAAGTTTTTTTCTGGCTCCACTCATGATATATATATTTCCATAGCTCATTTATATGATATATAACTAGTCCAATATTGAGACTAACCTATATACTATTAGCATCAAGTGGAACATGCATATGGTACATATCAACCAGATATGTCAAACTAACTAATTGGTAAACTCACCTATAATAGACAAGTAGAGGAACAGAAGTGCCACCACCCCTAATGCCATTCTGGGCATTCCCTGGTAGATTGTTCTTTGACGAGATCACTCCAGTGCCACTAATAAAAGCCTCTGAGCAACTCCCTCACAAATTTTGGGATCTGTTTCCAATCAACCCCGTACAAACGCTGACTTTATGGATGATAATGACCAGCTCAGTGTGTATTCTGGAGTTTCTAAGCATATTGCACCTGCCTTAAGCAGCTCAAATCAATTCAAAATACCAAGGCTGCAGATGCTGCATCAAAATCATATTGTACTCTTCCAGATCTAATGCATTGCATCTATAAGGAGCTACTCACCGTCAGAATCATTTTGAAACACACACGGACACGAGCAAACGTAAATAGCCCAACGGCTGCCCCACGGCTATTGACCCCATGAACTACAGCATGTTCTCCGAACAGTACTGCTACCAGGAGCCCTGGCGGTTATGGCTCAACCAGATAGGTTTGATCCCCATAGCTTTACTATCTATATGCATTAACAATCGACATCAAGAGACATTTCCACAAAAGCATGGGGATCCGAAACCAAATAAGCTGTTCTGTAAGTCGAACAGCTACTGCTGAAATACAAATGCAGCGTCGATGCAGACCTTTAGGTTGGTTTTCCACTTCCGCAGTACGCAAAGCAAAGAGGATCCGACACAGGCCGCTTTTCCCATAAGATACTGTCCTGTTTCAATTTTTAGGTTGGGGTCGCCATGTGGGCATGAAACACGTTAAATTGTAAAAAAAAAATGGTAGGCCAATTGCTTCAATCAAGCTGTATAATCTTGATAATCCATCTCATTAGAATTAGAATTAGCCACCCCATTGACATTGAACCATGCCACGGTACATACAGGGTAATGCGAGAAGGGTGGGTCCAGGTCATTGGGTACCGAAATGTCAACCCGAGGTTGGAAACGGAGGCGACACTTGCCACATGTTGGGGGGGGGGAATGGACATGAAAAGGAAATGGATTTTTGGTACCACAGGTATGGTATGTTCATGAAAAGCAGGCAACCCCACCTAAACATAAGGGAGGGTGCCCATGGGCGCCCTTTAAGTGAACACAAATTTTTAGAGAACAATATGCTAATGCGTCAATGGGTTTGCCATTAAAAGACCCATTGTCCACAACTATTTAACCCACAACCTAGCCTAATACCTCCCTACAGTACTAGGCGATTATCATTTTAGTAAACTAAATTGCCACAACCATTCTCAAATTGTATGACACCAAAACACCAAAGCTTCAAGATCCCTGTGACACCACCAAACCTTCATATAACTGACAATACTAAAAAGAAAGGTGGCATGCCATTTACCAAACGAAATTGCATAAAAACCAAAGAGACCCATATGGACAACTAATTTTAATTGTAGGTAAGATATGTAATAATCTAGAGTGGATTTCATAAAAATAATTACTAAATCTAAGTCATACCAGCCAAAAATGAATTAGTGAACTTCCCGACTCTTCCATGGCTCCTACAACCATGACAACCACACACATGCATAAAGTTTGGATCACACTTTTTATTTCTAAACTTTTAAACAAATATAAAGATCTATATCTTAATGGACATCTTTGCATGCAATTAGCCATGATAGGAACTTTAATTTACTACTAACTGTTACAAAGTCATCTGCAACATGTGGAATTTGCAATAGACTTGTGCCTCTTATGTTAAGGAAAATATGTGGTGTGGATGTGTATATTTTTTGTATGTAGACTGCCTTATCTTGGGGGTTTAATGTTTTGAGAGTTTAGACATAATCTAATTTAGAAAAGACCATATAGTGTATGGGAAAAGATCACTTTAATTGTAATATCTACATATGTGTGACATTAATATATCAAACAGTGCGATTGTGTTATGTGGAATTCAAATAGATAACATGGGATTCACCAATTTCATTGACAATGTCAAAACAATTATTTTTTGCTCAAGTCAACACATAATGGAACTTAGGATTCAGGTTATTGAACATTGGGACTTCCGACATCGAGGAAATCAAACAAATAATCAACCCAAAATGAACATTAATCGGTGCAATGAACTAGGGTAAAAGGAACTTTGCATAAGCAACGATTAAGTATGTCATGGATCAAATTATCCCACATGGAGATATCTTTTCCATCTAATTAAAATTTCCTTAGAGAATGTTCCTTTTCTTGTTAGAAGTTCAAAATGGCTTGAATCACTATTCATGCACAAAGCACCATTACGAAGACAATGCTTAATAAAATGTCAATGGTTTTGTGATTTAATATTCTTGTGAAAATGGCTTATCCATTTGTCATCTTCCACTGAAATTGACATATACAAAACAACTGTTATATCACTTGTCGGCCCGGCCCGACATCTTAACGATCTGCCATCGATTATCTGGATTCTAGCTTCCAACCTTCAGTTAATTGACATGCAAAATCCAAACCTTTTTGTTTAATGCAAAATCTAAGACACTTCTAATTGTTGAATTTGGAACCCCGGGTTATGGCATCAAGAAATAAATCCCGACCCGGGGAAACATGAAACAAAGCAACAGGAATTTAGAACATCATCAGAATCAGACTATATAGACCAAACTATGCAACATATCCAATCTCAAGTTGATGATCTGGACAAACTTTAGAAATCGAGAGACATTGAGATCACAAATACTTGCTCAGCATTAAGATCACGATACTGACACTCTCAAAAACTTATTAAAGAAACAATTGCGAATCATAAGAATGTTGTTATGACTAAAACGTGACGTACATCAATATGTTGATGGACCATTTAATGTCGTCTATAATTCAATCACTTTATCCATGTGCTAGTTCTGCATTGGCAACATTTAAGAACAGTCTGTATATGATTGCATTTGCATAGATATGAATTACATCATTTAATTGTAACGTTGCAAACATTGTGAGGCCAACATCATGACCTAAGCAATTACTAATTTTAATAAAACATTTTCCAGAGTGCATTGGGAGCAATGCAACGAAACACCACAGGGACAAGAACTATTCATAAAATATACTAAAAACGAGTTTCTTATTCTATATCAAGAAGTTTTGAAGATTCTTTTCGTCATTTCAGCTTTGCATGCATAAGTTCTTTCCATAATCTTGCTTTTCAATGTTTTTATGAAATAATTTTCAATCTTTCGAAATTAGTTATTCTTGCCCTCAAGTGTCAATTGAGCGCATTCACTGTAAGATCTTGTTAAAGAACCTCCTTGCTTTTTGCAAAATGGTAGGTTTAGTTTAATGAAGGTGATTTTGACGCTGCAAAAAGTACTCTATATTTTATGGAATTGGTTAAAGGCAAGCAGTTTGTAAAAAATGCAGTTTGGATATATGTCATTTCATCTTACAATGAATTGACAGTTATTAAGTTTAAGTCTAGATATAGAGTCCAATGCTAAGAAGAACGATTTGCATAGCATTTGTTTGCATCTATTATTGATGGCAGTCTTAGATGTGAGGTTCGTGCATTAGGAGAGCATACCTGTCATGGTGTTCAACAACTAACTAACAAAGAAGCCCCCTCTAGTTAGTTGGGGGGAGGAAGTATCATGACAAATTCAGGAAACACCCACATTATAAGCCCCTATTGATAGATGGTTTAAGAAGGGAAGTGGATGTAACAATAACATATACAGTAGCTTACAATGCAAATGAACTAGCTATGAGCATTATCAATGGAGATCATCGACGAGCATAAAGAAAGCTACCAGAATATTGCCAAAAATTTTTGGAAAGTAATCCAGAGAGTAGAGCTATAATTGAAGAGAGCCAAGGCCATTTTTATAGAATGTGTTTTTGGTTATAGAGTATGCTTCACTGGATTTTCTAGTTGCAAAGCATTTGTGGGAATGGATGCCACTTTCTTAATAGGTAAATATCTTGGCTTTTGATATGAGCTACAGGTATTGATGCTACAATGGTCTTTATCTGATTTCATTTGGCATAATTGAAAATGAGAATATCGATAATTGGATGTGGTTTTTACAGCATTACGGGATAGCATACAGGTGCTTTCAAATTTACTTGTGTGTTTGATAGAGATAAAGGGTTGCAAGAAGCGCTATCAGCTATTTTTTCTGACCTTCCACATGTATATTGTATGGGGCACCTTGAAACAATTGTGAAGAAAAAATGCAACAAGCATTGAATTTTTGCATTTCCTTTGGGGAGGCAGCAAGGGTTAATATCAATACCATTCCTGAGTATAAAGAACAAATAGAAAATATGAGAACATTTAATAGTGTGGCAATTTATTAATTGCTAACAACTGTGCCACCTAATAGTTGGGCTATTGCATCCTTTCTTGGTGAACAGTTTGGCCACCTTACAACAAATATGGTTGAATCTCTATATTCATTGCTACTTGAGGCAAGAGAGAATTCCATTATTGCACTGCTTATAGATATCAGACAGGCATTGATTGATAGATGTTATAGAAGGATCAAAGAAGCTAAATAAGCATAGGCTTTAGCAAGGAAAAATGCATTTCTTAAGTTATTTCCTGAAGAAGATAAGATTAGGTTAATCATGCCATACAATATAGAATCTTGCCTTGTAATGGCATTGTCTTTTAGATCACCACATCACAAGAGTTTGTACGCCACAAGATCTCAAAAACAATGCCATTACAAGGCAAGATTCTATATTGTCTGACATGATTAATCGATTCACTTATCCGCTTCTCCTCTTCAGGCACTAATTTGAGAAATGTGCTTTTTCTGCGAAAATCCATATTTTTTTAGCTTCATTGCTCCTTCTATAAAATCAATCCATCAATGCCTGTCTGATATCTATAAGCAGTGCAATAATGGGTCTCTCTCTTGCCTCAAGTAGAAATGAATTTAGAGATTCGGCTATATTTGATGTAGGGTGGCTAAACCGTTCACCAAAAAAGTATGTAATAGCTCAACTGTTAGGTGGCACAATTGCTAGCAACCAATCAGTTGCCACACTATTAATTGTTCTCATATTGGAAGCACTTATATGCTATCCCATAAGTGTTGTAAAAACCACATCCAATTATCAATATTCTCGTTCTAGAACTACTATGAAAAAATGAATGAATGAATGAATGAATGAATGAATGAATGAATGAATGAATGAATGAATGAATGAATGAATGAATGAATGAATGAATGAATGAATGCTCTCTCTGGGCATCTCTTTGATAACAAAACAAATACATATTGATCACAAGTAGTGAAACCATTATGGCCGGGATTAATAAACCTCGCCCTTTCGGTTTTTGAGGAAAAACTTTGTGATAATGGGATCACTAACTAATGTTACTGGTCAAAATCATAATAGACTCAACCCTCATCTTTGACTAGCCTTTTGGATGAAAAATACATTATAGCGGCGAAGTTGTCAAAGACAAAACATGTTTCAATTGCATTCTCTATTGGGTTCATTTTGTACCTAGAATCCAACACCCTCATCCAAAATGTCAAGCTATTTAATGTGCTCACCAACTATTTCCCTACATCCACAAGAAAGATGAACCAAAAGCCACTGAGGATATCCAGGCACGAGGGCCTCCAACTAGGCACGAGGGCTTCCATCCAGGCACGAGGGCCTCAATCAGGCACAAAGGCCTCCAACCAGGCACTAGGCCTCCAACTAAATGTTAGTTTACAAACAAGTTATATAATTGAGAAAAGGGCCGGGGGGGAGAGGGGGCAAAGCGTACGAAGAAGGAAGGGAGATGCTATGAGAGATGATGACAAAGGAAAGGGACGTCAAAGATGCTAAATAGAGAGCTAGCAAGAGGACAAAGATAACTAACTGCTAACTGCATCGTAGTTCTAGAACTTTGTTCTCCTTCTATTTGGTGAAACAAAGGAAAATACCATTTATGAATTATGCGAAATGCAATCAGATAAAGGCCACATGTACTATCAATACCTGTAGCCCATTCAAATGGCCAAGACATTTACCTGTCAAGAAAGTGGCATCCAATCCCACAATTGTTCTGCAACTAGAAAACCCAGTCAAGCACGCTTCATAAGCACAAACCATTCTATACAAACTGGCTTAACTTTCTTTCAGTATAGCTCACTCCTTGGATTACTTTTCAAAAGTTTTTGGCAATATGCTGGTATTTTTATATATGCTCGTCAATGATCTCCATTGATAATTGTTATAGCCATTTCCTTTGCACTGTAAGCTATTGTACATGTTATTGTTACACCTGCTTACCTTTATCACATCTATTAATTCTGAGGGCTTATAATGTGTTCTATGAATTTGTCATGGTACTTCCTTGCGAATCAACTAGAGGAAGCTTCTTGTTAGTTAGCTATTGAATATCATGACAAGTATGCTCACTTAATGCATGAACCTCACATCTAGGACTTCTACCAATAGCAGATGCAAAAAATGCCATGCCCATCCTTCTTCCCTGCATTGGACTCTGTATTTAGAGTTATCAGACTTAATAACTTTCAGTTCAGTGTAAGACGAAATGGCATGTGCGTAGACTGCACTGTTAACATGTGCTAACGATTCAAACTGTTTGCCTTTAACTAGTTCCAAAAAATATAGAGTACTTTCTGCAGCGTCAAAATCACCTTCATTAAACTAAACCTAGATATTTTGCAAAAAACAACTAATTTTGTGGCAAAATCTTATAGGTGAATGCATCCTATTGATCCGGTAGACAAGAATGACTAATTCTGTAGCATTGTGGAAAGGGCTGGAAATGGCGCATTTTTTGCAGTTGTTTATAAACAAGGAAAGGGCTGGAAATGGGCCCCACCCAAATAGCCATTTTTTGCATTTGTTAACAATGGAGGGCAATTTCATATTTTTTTATAATATAGGGGAATTTTTATAAATACCCCAAGATATTGGGGTATTTTTATAAAGTTCTTTTCTTTTATCTTCTTGCACATGTAGAGGTTAATTCTTGTCGAACTCTTGTCTCCTTCAACATATAGAGATTTTCTCTACAAGCAAATGCGCAAATGATGTGCAGTACAGTTGCATATCATGCTGTAAAAAAACTAGCCTTGCAATTAAGGTAATTGACATGAACAAAATGTGAAATGCAGGAGTTGCTTTTTACATATATAAACGGACTACGTCTCCCATATATTCTGATGTATATGAACTTTCAATTTGTACTCTTTAAGATTAAATGGATTATCAGATGAGCTTGTACTACAATTCTTTGTTTACCTCACAAACTGCAGATTATTAAATAACTGAGAACATTCTATATGTCTATACCTAAACAACTAAAATGAGATATTCAGGATGTGTAGATTTTGGAGTTGCTAAATAGATTTTGGACATGTCTAAAGCAAAGGGCGGCCAAATTCTTAAACTTCTAAAAATTAGCAATTCCATGGATGTTTCTTCTGTGAAAACTGATAATGATAATGCAACAAATTTGCACTTCTTGGTTGTCACTATGCTGATGTTCAATAATCTCAAGGCCTCAATTAAATTATAAATCTACAATATGATAAATATAATAAAATAGTTACCTATAACTTACGAGTTGTTGTGGCTGACTTTAGCATCTGAAATGATGTCCATAAAAGCTGCATGAATCGCTTTTTAATACTGCACAAATGCTAAGAAATCCTTAACCTTGGCAAATAGTGAAAATCATACTTCCATGACTTGTATTAAGACTTGCCTGCAAGTACTTGATTGAATCTTCTTCAACGGTTTCATATGTCTGAGCTTCCAGGTTGTCTACCAGAGGCTAGAGAATCTACACTCCAAATTATAAGCCATGATCTTTATGAATTTATAAAATTTTAAATAGCTGAAAGGACATCATGCAAGCCATGCATCTCATAGAGTTTATGTACCTCCTAACATTATTTACATTGCTCTTACATTTATCACCTTGAGTGGCAAGCAGTTATTGCAAGCCATATCTCTTTAGCGTATTCACTAGATACATGCAACAAGAAAAAGCTTTGCTTTTAATATATATTCTCTCTCCTTTTATACAATAAGACAACTAATTCAAATATCTAAACATGGTGAGTGAAAAGCAACGAGATCAAATTTTGGTGGCATTCCGAAAGGCAAAGATACCCACATTTATTTGTCAGGAACGCTTGTAGCACCTCTAGCATATTAAGTAAATTTCACATTGTTTTCGATAAACAATTACCAGTAAAGGAGATTACACTTGTCCGAGGAATTGATGCTTTTATGGGCTTTCCAATCAATCATTGAAGATGGAGTTCATAGACTGTAACGAGGGCTTGGAACTAGAATGACAACATATGTAAGACCACGAAATTCAACTTAAGCTAGATATAACAAAAGACCAAGCACCATATGTTATATCAAGGGCCACACCTTGATGGCTATGATGCTAGCGCAAGTTGCAAAATATATGCCACCATTCCCATGGGTCATTTAGAGGTTTGCCAGTCAAAGGATCCCGCTTCTAGAGACAAAGTAAGGTCGATTTAGAAAACATGCAACGCATTGCTTGTCCATCATATACTCTAATAAGTCCCAATTACAACATATTGATTCTTCATCTTTAAACTCTTTTTATATATTAACAACACATATCAACAAGGGGATTTTAGATGCAAAATTCACTAATATGAAGGATTTGCAGGGACTAAATCTGCAGCAACTTAGTTGAGAGCATACCAAGGTTATTGATAATACACCTACCACTTAGAAAGATAGATTCATTAGCTAGAAATTGAGATTAGAAAATCTTGTAATCATAAAGATAACTAATGCTACAGATTGAATTAGAAATGGTTGCTTTATATAATAAACAGAGAGGACATTATAATTTACAGTGGGGTCACAAAGTAATTGAATGAATATTTTATGTATTGATTTTCTAAAGTTAGAGGACTATATATTAGCTTGCCTGTTCTAGTTGTAATTAGTAAAACATTGCTTTATGGATTAGCTAATGTCTTAATATACTAGATCGCTTGGAGCAATAGAGGCATATGCTAGGACGAATGACCTAGAGAAAGAAACCCGCACGAAGACCCTTGTAGCAACAGAAGCCAAAAAAAAAAAAAAAAAAAAAAAAAAGAAGGACCTTCAAGTCCGTTTAGATACTAAACTAGACTTTATGCCCTATTAATCATTTGATACATAGGACATCCAATTTGCAGCCCCAAATACAGCTAGGCGTCATCTGTATTTAGGCCTTGAACTGAGCCTTTTAGACCATCATGAATAAATAATATGTTTGTAAAGATGCTTGAGTACTTCAGCACTTGATATTATGAACATGTGCCAGCAGAACAAGAAATAAAGTTTTAACTATGTGTAAATTAAGCATGTCAAATAATAAAACACAAGTACCGTGAACTGTAGTCCAATAGCTCTGCATTTCACCAGTGTCAAAATATAGAAAACCATTTTCTTCTGCTCAAAACGACAAGAAATATACTAATATATGACCACATATATCCGTAATTCAGCATTGTAAACATGGTAATCATGGTGGTGGTGGTAGTAGTAGTAGTAGAAAAACACTATATCTTTGTCATGCTAGTGGCTAATAGTTAGATCTGAGTTAATCTTAACAATAAATAGTAAGAGGCATTATGCTTATGTAAATCACATAGATATGAGCTACAAAAACCAGTGAAAATTTGTTCAAAAATTTATAATTGATACATCATGCTTTTGATAAAGTCACGTCATCATGATTCTGCATCCTTTTGGGCTCAACAAAAACACATGGAGGAAAAGAACCGGTTACCTGCACTAGAACCATAAGCAAATTAGCCTTGAAAAAGGGTAAATGCCTAAGCTAAAACAGGTAAGCAATGGTCCCTTTCGGCTTAACGCCCTTCACCATCTAAGAATCAAAGAGAAATTTCCGTTTTGAGAACAACAATGTACATTCAGTTGTGCTATTAATCTGCTCAGCTCATCTTTATTACCACAGTTGTGATGGCATATTCACAATACATCTATGTTATGATTATATGACATCAAGCCTTTGGAAAATGACGACAATATACTTTGCTCTAATATCACCATATATTTGACTCAAATTTCAGTCAACATACAGCATCCTGGATAGTTTTTATAGGGCATCACCAGATCACAATCATACAGCTTCAGCTAATGTGCATCATAATATCACTTATCAATAATGAAAAAACTAACGCTACAGGTGATTAACTGTTCCAGCATGTTACATTAATTAGATCAAACCTGGTATTTCATATATTGGTGTTATCAGCGTCATGCCATTCATAGTATCACTGTTGGTGCAACTATGCTCTCGTCAGTTTCTTGCGCCAGATCTTGTGCAAGGTTGCAAACTTATTGATATTAACAGCATAGTCACCATTGCTAGAATCAACCAGACTTGCCAATATTGTGCTCAACGACATGGTGATGATGGCCGATTTATGAAAATCATAGCATCCGATGTCATCTGCTTTGCTAATTTGGCATGTCTGTCTATACAGATATGTAACTTGGAAATGCATTTTGGTTGTAGAGAGCCCTATCCTTAAGCTTTAAAAGGGGAACAAATGCGCAAAACCAGTTCATAGGATGCAACTGGCCGTGCCTGCCAAAAGCTGCTCTGGGCTCCATGGCGGCTTGCTCTGACAATGTATATGGGCGTATGGAAGGTCATTCGAGTAAGGATCTGTATCTGAAGCTGGTGGATGAGGTTCTCTCTTGCCTCCTCTACCGGGCCGCGCACTACTAGATTGTGGCTCATTCCTCTCCTTGGAGCTCTCTGATGACCTAGATTGATGCTGGATTGCAGCTGCCGGTGCTGGCGCTGCTTGCAGCTAGCGTGGCATTGGATGTGACCTGCGCTGGGGTGGTGGCAGTATTGCATAGCTTGATGGTGCAGTTGTGGGTGGCCTTGACTAACATCGTGCCAGCCACTGGCGTGTGGGACTGCTTTGGCATGTGCATTAGCCTCTCCTTTCTAGAACCAAGAACTTAGCTCCTGTTGGACTTGCTGATGTCTTGCCAGTTCATGTATACATTGCTCCAGCTGCTCATGAGCTTCTACGTGAAGGCCCTTGCCTTGCTGGGTGACAGTTGCCTGCAGCTCTTGCAATTTGCGATCTTAAGCAGCGAAGTTGTGCTTGAGGTTCTGCAAGCGGACGTCCAGGACAGGGTTCATCTCTGGTGAGGGCACTTTTGTGTCTCGACCCTACTATGGAGAGCTCTCAACTGTGACTGACTTTCTTGAAAGGCAGCTTGGATGGCTTGCATCATGGTGGTGGCCTCCTCAGCTTCTGATTGAAGGTGGGAGACAATTGCCATTGCCTCTTGTTCCACAAGCTGCCTATCCTGTATCATGGCCTCTATGGTAGTGGCGAGGGAGTCCACATGAGCTCGCAGGTCAACGAGACCCTGCTTCTCCTGTTGCCCCTCAAAGTGCACTAAATGGAGACCATCTTCTAGTTGTTGTGTGTGGGTCTCCATCTGCAACCCGTTGCTTTTCCACTGCCAACTATATTCTGAGCATCGCGATACCGAGGTCTGCACCTCTTCTGTCAGGCCCGCAATTTGGGTCCTGTTATCCTCAATTCTCGCCGCTAATCACTTCAAGACCTCAATCAGCACATGGTTTGTCGTCGAGTCTGAATGGCATCAGTCCCCTCGGGGGCTAATCTTGTTGATTAGGCCTTTGCCCGTGCCTTCTTCTGCATGGAAGAGGTCTTTTCCTTGTCCTTGCCATCGCTCGCGTGTTGACCCACCCAACCCTCGGCATGTCCAGACTAGATGCAACTAGCACACAAAAGCAAGACCAACCAAATCCAAGCTCAATCAGAAAGCAACCCCCTAGGCAACCGACTCACCCAACCAAACTCGCTAATGTATAGTCCATTTGAACATAGGATATTGGATATGCACTCATGGAGCAAGAGGAGCAAAAATGCAGATTCCACAATGTGATGATCCTCGACCTTTTTGAGGAGGCACATGAAGATCTCAAGCAGAAGTACAACATCTTTTCTTGGCATTCAGCGCCCCATCTAGCCAGGTATTGTGACAATTCACAATGGCATCAGAGGTTGTGAAGAGCAAAGTTAAAAAGGCACCTCCACATATGTAAACTATGATGTTGTATCACTGCAGTAGGAGTCATGCTGCTCTGAATTTGCTCTTGTGAGAGACATAAAAAAACATTGGAGGTGTCGTTGCTCTTGTCCAGGGTAAGCTAATGATATTTTGTCCCCCTACACCATATTATAACAGATGATGTACAGAATAGAATAGCTGGGTCATCTACTGATGCAACTATTGCCCGCGATGTAAGTGATACTACTACTGCTAGTGCATTCCCTCGGGGCCCACTACTATTGCTACTACTTACGCAGAACCCTTCGTGGTGTTGCCCGTCTTGTTGCTAATTCCACAACCCCTCGGGAAATCGCTACTACTCCTGCTGTTGTTTTTGCAACTCCTCTGGGAGTTGCTACTACACTTGCTACTATTGCGACTTTTTTAAGTGTTGCACTAGAACTAAAGGATGTTTTCCATGTCAGAAGGGGTATAGGCTGAACTCTATAGCAAGGGATAGGGACTTCATTTTCTTTATGGAAACATAGGGACATGCTGGCCGGAGGATAGTAGATCTGCCAGGCTATCAACATTATTCATTATTCAATGATTTGCACAAACAAGCGGGGACATGGCAGAATAGCCTGTTACTATAAAACAATAATAGCATCCTTAGTTTTCTTACACAAAACAGACAAATAGAATCACTAGATGTGGATAAGGGTATAGAGGGATAGTGTAAAACCCCCTCTTTGTGGTCGCACATACTTCTCACATGCAGATTCAAACTTCTATCATAGGTACTCATATGTCGACAGGTTGGACCCATATGTCAATCTATATGATGACATTTAGCAGCACACATAGTTGGGATATGTGATGCTTGTTGGATATTTTAATGTATGTATAGGCACAAGCAATAATAAAATTGAACACTTGTCGACGATATGTTACAGCTCCAGACAGCATAAGACTTTTGGCCACACATGTCTGCGGATGGGAACCATCATCACTTCAGATGTGCAACATCTTTGACTTGCTCTCATTTGAAATAGCCTCACACAATGGCCATCCTCCTCCCTCGACACTTGTCGATAGGATAATAAAGGGACGGATCCAGTGCCATAGATTCTGTGCTTGTGGTCAAGCAAGATTTGCACCTTGTCAAGCATCTGACAATAGAGATAAGGAGGTCGATTCAGATGACCAACCATTTTTTTCTAGATAGACTGGCATGGGCAGATTCATTATCAATCTACCTTCCACATGTCTCAGCTCGATCTAGATTATGACCAGGCAGAGTCTTATGCCGAGCTATTACAAGAAGAATTAAGGCACGTTCTGCAGCTTTCTACCTTAAATCAACAGACTGACAATTAGTCACAATCCTTCTGAGTGCCATGAAATGGCATTGGAGAGAAGACACACAAGAAGGCCTTTGTGTTCAATAGGCTTCCCTACACAATGGCCATGGGTCCATAACGTCTTAAAGTCTGTTGGAAGGAGAAATGAGCGATCTCGTTTTCCGGATAGAATGTACAGGAACAGAGGTGAATATATATAACAATGAGGATCACAATCACTTGAAATAGTATCTAGACACTACAAAAATCAAATTAATTCTACACTTACTAGGTGTCCGCAACATACTTGTCAACACATTTACCCATGAAAAGGTGTAGAGTAGTTGTGCCCATTCGCACAGGAGCACGCCCCTAAAAATTGAGACATGCAGATGGGCCATAAAGAGCGAGAAAATAAGAACTTCCAATGCTGCCACCTGAGAAAATAATAAAAATGAGTGCCACGTTCTTCAGTATTGCCCAATTACTCATATCCGGGCACGATATGATGGGTTTATTACACCTAACTAACTACCAGAGGCAATGATGAACATGCCATTGGTAGGAGCAGTGACATCTTATAATCAGGAAATACTGGACATGAGGGATCAATTGTGCCCTTCATCATTATACTGACATGTACACATGTACAATTTTATAGCAAGCCTATTACTATTAGGTGTTCCTTTCGATAATCATTCGAGATGGAGGGTTTTTAATCGTGAACAATAATAGGCCAGCTGTTCTTTGTTGTCTTTGTTTGGGTCCCATAGGCATCTGGTCTCGTGCACGATAATATTCAAGCTAATTATCTTTCTTTTGAGATAAGTTATTTGTGGGATTGGTATTTTTGGAGGTTTTTGGCCAAAATCCATAAAGCCAATAATCTATATCCGTTGGATCATAACATGTAAATCATAGTTCAATTGAATGAAAGTCCGATATCATAAACATTTTGTTATCCTTATTTCTTTTCACTTATTACAAATATAAAGTGAAAATTCATCGTTAAGAAAGTGTCCCTTAACAGGAAATCTTGATCATTGGCCAAAGAGCATAATGTGACATATGCCCAAAAAATAAACAATCCTGGCCACTATTTTGCAAACTTTAATTCCAAAATACCCCACATACAAAATACTAGAAACCCTAACCCAAATGATAAAATACACCATGATGCCCCCTACATTGTTGTATAAATAAAAATCAATATAATATTGTACAAAATATTTAATATCAATGCCAAAAGTCACAATTATCAAATTGATCATCGCCCTAATACCATTGGCAAAAACAATGAGGTTTCCAACGTAGAAAAAATCTTAATACCATTGTCGAAACAACATAATACTACCCTGAACCAAAAGTTAAATACACCATATAAACCAATGGTTACACTGCCCTCAAGAATTGGACCTAGGCAATGTCCAAAAGGCAAGGAAATTGTCATACTACTAGCAAGAACAAACCTCATAATGTCGTGTCTCCCAGCAATTGAAGTTTGCATAAAGCCACGTGGCAATGCAATACATCCTTCTCAATGGAAAGATAACAAAAGTTTTGCAGACCAAAGATCCTTTTACCCCGAGGCATCTAGGCCCAAAGATCCTGCTTTGAAATACCATGATGTAAAAGCAAAATGCTGAAAGAAGCGAAGAATAAAGAATAGTACCCTTGCAACAGATTGAACTTTGGTAAAGCATGTCCAAGGAGTAGTTGCTGCTTCAACAACACCCATTTTGGAAGCACACAATAATAGCATATGTTGCAAATACTAGTATTGCTAAAATATTAGAGTTGATTAAGAAATCTGAAGGCAACCCTTGTGAATAGACCTTATTTCAGCATCAGACTTGGCATTCTGATATGGTTAAAATGGACAAATGGCCAAAAGAGTGATAAGGGGTCAACACTCCTTCACTCTTAAATCCGATTCTAAGAAAGCCAATCTCTTTTTCCTAGAGCTCCTGTAGATCTTGTCAGTAAGCTAATATTACTCGTAAGCATAACTCTTGGCGTTCCATATTAAGGACCGTGAGCTCGAGGTAGGAGCTACAAGTTGATGGTGATTGTCAGATTAGCCTTATTGTCTTTATGTTCCAGCATGATATTGCTAGATGAGTAGCCCGGTTGGGTGGAGAGCTCTTTTGATTAAGGCTTTAGCTATTAATTTGCGTAAAGGTTTTATGTTTGTTCAGGTGTTCATGCTAAGATCGTATCAAATATTATCAGAGCGTGGTTTCAATTTTCTTTGGAACTATGGGTAGTGGAACCATTGCCATGATAAACATCCATGGACGTTCTAGATCATGAAGCAGTTATAAAGTTTTGAAAGATGTTGGAATGCAACAAAGCAACGAAGAGGAGAAATACTCCAACGAAACAAGAATTTGGATGATTTCTCGAGTTTTAACTAAAATAGTGATAGTTTTGCAGACACATATGCACAATGTAGGGAGTCAGATGCGTGAGATTATGAGGCGATATGAGAAAAGGGAACCAATGTTTCGAGAATTCTACAAACAAAGTCATACTTGAGAGCAAACTTCAAATTGGATATTGTTGATTTAGTGATCCACGAGTAGGTGGCAATCACGAGTTAATGTGATCGACGAGTAGGTGGTAATTACAACAGAAAGAGACCCTCGAGTAGGTGGGGACCTTAAGTTAAATTGGTCCACGAGTAGGTGGTAACCAAGAACTAAGTTGGTCCACGAATAGGTGGTACCAAGAACTAAATAGGTTCCACTACAAGAGGGTAGCCATTTTTCATCACTTTAATATCACCTAAAATTTCAAATAATATTAAGTGATATAAATAATGATATTCAAGATACAATGACATTACCAATGACAAGATTCTATCATTTATAGCATCATCAATATCGTCATAAATTTGGTCAACAATTATATCAGCACTAATTAATGACAATATATATGTTACTAATAGTGTCATGAATAATATCACATATTGCATCAACTTTACCAGCATTTATTAGTCCAATGGTGTTAACGACAATATAAGTGTTATAGCTTACGTCAGTTACAATATCACCCATACCTTCATTTATTATATCACATATTGACAATATTATATCAGTGTTAGCATATGACACTATACGTGTCGATCATAGCATCATGGATAACATCACGACTTACATCACTCTTATTATCAATACTTATTGTAATTTTGATAATGATAATACAAATGTTAATGCTTATGACAATTGTAATATCATTTATAATATCGTTGTGCGTATTGTGGTTGTTTATGAAAGAAGTTTTTTTCTTTCTTTTTTTGTGAGAAATAAAAAAGCAACTAATAAGGCCTGGGGAAGGGGCTGGATTGAACAGAGAATGGTGTATACGGGCGTCTCTCCTGTTTATAATTATATCACGGCACGTGTCCCAAAAGAGAATCATGTTCTTTCATAAAATATACCAAGAACATAAGTAGACTAGGTGATTTAGTTTAGGTAAAGTTGAGTAAAATAGATGGCATGCTTATACAATTTAAACAAGTGTTCTAGACTGTTGTCAAATCTGCATGACTGTATGTTAAGACTGTTGGAGGTCCTTAAGGGCCATTTTAGTTTTATTTTCTTGAATAGCTTTCCAAACTCCAACACCAAGCAACCAACTTCAATTTATACCCCAACCATATATAAGAAAACAAGAAAATAACTAAAGGAAATTTCATATTACCCATGGCCTTTTCCATATATGCAATCCCCATGTCCAGGAGATAACACGAATGTGTTGCCTGTAGATACAGTTCATCTTCATCCAGTGATCATTGCTTCCATGCAATCTTCTCGACATCAACTTTCATTCTTATCTAATATTGTCTTAAGAGCGGGATCTACAAAAGCTAAAAGAGCTGCCTACCATAGCACACGTTCTAACTCCCCATTAGGCTGGCATGGCATGCCTTTGTCTCAGGCCGTCGTAATAAAAGTGAGTTTTGTTGGATATCCCAACCATTTTCTAGAGCCTTTATGACACAATACCTATTTGGAAAAATTTTAAAAATGCCCTTATATTTAGATATTTGTGAAAATGACCTTGTATTTACAAAAATTGCAAAATAGCCCATAACTTAATTCGAACGCCCCAGTTTCGGCATCACGAATTCCTTCGCCACTCATATGATCTAATCCCATTACCGCTTCCAAATCCAAACCATTGTGGGTTCTAAAAAATCTAGGTGTTGTAATTGATTGACTAAACTAAGTACAAAATTGTTTTGATTGCTTGCTTCAAATTTGCGCTTACGGTTTTGTTCTTTGAAAATTGGAAGTTTTAAGCACCTGTTTGAGAGTTTATGCTATGTTGAATAGACCTGATCGGCACCCAATACTTGGCAAATGTCCATCCGTCTATGATGGTTTGGAAGACGAAATTAAGTCCAGATAGGGGCATAAGAACTTGGAGCAAATCTTCACCAATTGCTTGATATTCACAAGAAAGGCTAACATTTGGCTTTGTGTTCTTTCCTAACTTGGGCCACAAAGGGAAGGATTGCTATGTTCTTGCTTTATCAGAGGACAAAGCTCTCAAATGACAGTTCTCTATCATTTTTAAATGTATTCTGCAATAATAAGGCCAATTTGCCAATTTCTTCAAATTTAATCCCGTAATATTAAGGGCATTTTTTAAATTTTCCCTACCTATTTCCGAAAATGGTGTATCGTTTTCGACCAACATTTTTTAGGGTTCTATGCCTGTTCTCTTTTCGTACAGTAGGCTCAGCGAAGCTAAGGAAATGCAGGTGTCGAATGTTTTTTGGCGGACTGGGCCACATGTGTAGCAGGGTTCAGATGTCTGGATGACCCTTGCTAAGTGCCCAAGAGATCACAAACATGAGGTATGATATGCTGCCTTTGATTTCATGCTTCATTGATTGTTGTTATGGGATACGCAGTTCGGCAGTGCCCAAATGTAGGCGCTAGATTTTGCAAGTTTCGTGCATTTTTATTTTCTTCATTGGATTCCAATAAAGCAGAGGTTTCCTCAATGTAAACGTCCTTGTTGGGAGTTCACCGAATCTTTCTAGGTGTAGATATGAATGTGTTTGCACAGGAAACCAAGAAATTGTTGTATCTGTAAATAGTGGTTCAGAAATTTTTGCAACCATCTACTCTAATTCTGCAACAGAGAATCTACATAGTAGGCCTTTGGTTCATTTGCATTTGCTGATTCAGCTTCATCTCTTTTATGATATTGGTGGCCGTATCTTCTTGCAGCACAAAGATGATACGAAGGGCATTTCTAGCACCACCGTATATACAGTCAGACTTCTAATTGACATTCTTTTGCCTTCTGATCTTCCAAGGTACCTTCATTAGCTAGCACGCATGCTGCAGCCAACTGGTATTATTGCAATATTCATGTTATTCTACTGCCTGTGTACATCTTAGTGTTTCCAATTTTTAGCCAAGAATGAAGAACTTATGAAACATATACAGATCCATTGTATGATATCTGAAACGTCTCTTTGTTTACTAATCTTAATTTTTAAGAGTTGATGATATATCTAAGGGACAATGTAACAGCATGTCATTCTCATCTTTATGCTTTGTTTTGTGTCATTTGGTTTTTGTTTTATGCAGAGAGTTCTTGTTTTTATGTTTTTGTACTTTGTTTCTTGTTTTTATGTAGAGAGATTGATCGCAAGGCTCAGATCCGCGGCAATAGCAGGGGTAGCAACTACTCTTCCAGTGGTATGTGTAGTGATTGATATTTAAAAAAAAAGGTGCAGTTATTAACTAAGAGTTTCTTGATGACAATTCTATCTTGTTGTGTGGGCAGTTGGCCGCTGGACAGAAAGATTTTTCAGCATAATGTTAACAGCACCAGCTCTCATTATTTGTTCTGGTGAACTCATCTCACAATGACAGTACATTGTTACTAGAAGCTTAGTTTTTGTGTCAACAATCTACTTATAAATTGTTTTATTTTTTTCTGTTATGCTGCAGCTAACATGGAAGCATACTATGTCTTGAATGACCATGCTATTATGGAGCGTGCAAGATCAGACTCATATAATGATATAAGAGCTCAACAAGAGGCCTAATCCATTCCACAGCCAATAGCCAAAGGTTTTAGTATGGAGCTTCAGGGCTGCCTGCATATGATATATACATAAAGTTGAGGAAGGGAAATTGTTCTGGTGCCATTAGTTTGCCTTGCCCACTTGTTTAAATTTCTCCTGTGTATCTATAACCTATCTGAGATAAGAGAAGTTGCTTTTATCATCTGGGCGCTATGAACTGGGCTATGGTCTAGTTTGGTGTTTCATCTACTTTCAATCTTGCAGCTCCAGCCTATATGTGTAATGGAATGGGAGTTCGCTATCTCGCATCTGTATGAATATTATGAATATTTTTCTCAATAATATAAATATTTTTTTTGCTGTCATTATCTTTCCCTTTGTTTGGCTTCATAGTTGACCTTGATACCATGCCCCTAAAATCATAGGGTAACGTGGAAAGGCCAGTTTGGCCCCATCTTCTTTTCAAATCGATGACTACGCTTTGAGGATATAGTATATCCTCTAGAATAAATTTTGATGAATGGTCCAAATGGGACGATTATGAAGATGAGGCAATTATGTGTGACTTGTGATACTAAGATTGATACTAGTAAGTTTAGAAATAAAATAAATTGGCCCTATAGATGGTATTATAGGTGGTATTATAGATGGTATTATATTTGATGTTAATAATGATACAATCATAACCTCCACATGATATAAGATATGGTATTGTCAATGATGCTACATTTGATACTAATCATGTTAGAAAGGATAATACAAAGGATGATGCTCGTGCTGACATTATGAGTCATTTAATTATAGCAATACAATTGATGCTATAGCTGACATTATTATAGCGCTTGTGGTGACATCATGAATGATTTAATTATAGCAATACATGTGATCCTATAGCTGACACTACTTATAGCAACATAAGGACAAAATGCATGATATTATAGATGATGCTACAAATGATACTATTATGCCACTACAATGCTATAAAATATGATTCTACAATTGTTGCTATTGGTGATGCTATAAGTGACGATATAGATGACGCGATTTCATCAACAGCTACCGTCACTTATTGTATCAAAATCTAAAAATTTTGAATGTGCAATTTTAAGCAAATAAATGATGAAACTAGTGACTTAGATTACTTATTCTCTTATAGTGTCCACGAGTAGGTGGTAAACAAGAACTAAGTCCAAGAACTAAGTTGATCTACGATAGGTGTGTAATCAAGAATTAAGTTGGTCCATGATAGGTGTGCAACCAAGAACTAAATTGATCCACGAGTAGGTGGTAATCAAGAATTAGTGGCCCATGAGTAGGTGGCAACCATAAATATATGAAAACCACGAGTAGGTGGTAGAACACAAATACCACAAGTAGGTGGTAATAAAGAGCCAATGTGAAAACCATGAGCAGATGGTAAACACGAGCTCTACAGAAACCACGAGAAGATGGTAATCATGAATCAAGGTGGAAGCCATGAGGAGGTGGTATATCATACTAGGAAGTAGCTATAACAGAATAATAAAGTTGTCAATGGTTCATTATAAGTTTTGAAGACTTCTTGGTAGCAGAGTGCATTTCTGGAAGAGGAAGTTAGCCCCTATAGTACTGTTAGTAGGAGAAGAAGGTGGATATTCAGGAGTTTGCATACAGTCTAGAGCTTTCTTACAGCGATATACCTTATTCTTTTAGGTGTTTTCTTGGTTGTGTTCTTCAGGACCTTGAAGAATATTTTCTTGGTGAACTTTACAACTGTTACTGCCTTCCCATAGTACCTTCAATAGGTGGGAAGAAGGCCACACCCTCTAGTACTGGAAGAACTAAAAGGGCGAGGATCTTACCATCTTGCAGGGATAAAGAAGAGGTTGAGTACCTATCTAGCCTATTGTGGAGCCTACAAGAAGGTCATGTACCGTTTATATATATAAAAAAAAAATCTTCATATTAAAGTTGATGTTAGCGAGTTCTTGAAAGTTATATTCAATGCAACTGAGGTTAGTTGCATTCAAGAATTTAACAAATGAGCTCAGAGGAATGAATAATATGATTATGCATTAGGCAAATCATATAGATTAGGCAAAATCAAATAGAGTTAGTATAGTATATATTATGATTGGGAACAAAAGACAAAGGCAAAAGCAAAGGTTGCCAAACAAGGCTAAAGTCATAGAGACACCTATAAATAGAAGCTAAAACTAACAACCAAAGATCGAATGAGTGATTTTTTACTTTCCTGGAACCGTCTCAGAGTCTAGTTTCCGAACTAGGGTGCACTTCTTCTGGTTCATCCCTATGAGGGAGAAATGGCCGAAAGAGTGACAAGGGATGAAAGAAGATTGCTTTACACCTTCACTCATAAATCTGATTCTAAGTTGTTAGATATGCCTTATTGTCCTTATGTTCCAACCGATATTGCTAGTTGAGTGGCCCTGTTGGGCGGAGAGCTCTTTTGATTAAGGCTTTAGCTACTAATTTGTGTAAAGATTTTATGTTTGTTCAGGTATTTAAGATAAGATCGTATCACATTCTAGTAAAAACAAATCAATGCATTGACCAGACAAATGCCTTGGGAGGCTCAAAACTAGGAGCTTATGGTTTGGTGGTAGCTCTGAAATACCAAATTAGTTGAGTAGACGCTGCAGAAAACCACGACACTTTAAAGTTAAGATATACTTTGTGCAAAAGTGGGGCACCTGCACTTTGTTAGCAAGCGATATAGCAACTTATAATATATGTCTCCAGTTAGTTAAACTTGTTGCCTTATTTATAGTAAGCACCTTCTTTGTCCAAACCACAGAATCCCAACCCTTTGTCCTGAGGCATCTTGGGCCCGAAGATCAATGCCCCAAAAACAAACATTAGAGCAAGAAATTTGGCCTTGAATTTCAAAAACTTAGGCAAAAACTCCGTCTTATTGATTTGAAGCACCATCTGCAAAACTATAAAGCTTACTAGAACTT
Source organism: Isoetes taiwanensis (assembly GCA_021234155.1). NCBI lineage: Eukaryota > Viridiplantae > Streptophyta > Lycopodiopsida > Isoetales > Isoetaceae > Isoetes > Isoetes taiwanensis. The sequence continues at coordinate 24,868,507 of JAJEKV010000002.1, read as the reverse complement.
GAAGATACCTTGTTGTAACTCGAAGCTAGAGCCGAATGAAGCTAGTCCGACTAGGGAAATCCAACTTACTGTAAAGCCATAGCCAGATGAAGCTAATTCGGCCACAAATCTGAATGTTTGGTTCCAGATTTGAATGTGTCTCAATAGATTTGGAAAAGGAGAAGAAAATAAATTTGGACGCCCACACAAAAGTTGCTAAAAAATCCTAACTACCCGCCACAACAAAAAATGACCACGTATTTGCCACAACAAAAATGACCATGTATTTACCATGTTCACCATGCATTCACCATCTTCAATTTTTCAAACCATTGCCTAAATGCAAATTGCAATGCATTCGCTATGTTAAAACTCTAAAAATACCCTGCATATAAGAATGTCGTCGATTCGCGTAGCGAATCGGCATTCTTGCTCAAGACGAGCATGCATGCATTGCATGCGTCGCATGCATGCATTGCATGCGTTTTGGGCCGTTCGTCAGGTTGGGCGTTTGCTACTTATTGCGGAATTCTTCATCGACGTTTTATCGGCGCTTCCTCTTCTCTCAGCAGTACCTTATTCTCTTTGAATTGTTTCCCAGACAGGGGAGGGGCTTCTTCCTGCCTGTTTTGGCCAATTTGGCGTTTCTTTCTTGCTGTCCTTTTCCGGCCTTTAGCCTTCGTCCTGTGACCTTCGTCCTCGATCCTAGTTTGTAAGGAAGTCCTTTGGTATTCGGGCGGTTTGTTGGTTTCATGCGAGTCCCATTCTAGAATCCCATCGATCCGAGACATCGGATCGCCATTCTAGAATGGGGCGAGCATCATTTACATGCATGCATGCGGGCGCATGCGTTACAGTTGGGAGTTAAGCTATTTTAGGGCGGTTTTACGCATCAGCGTCTCATCGGTAGCTTCCTCTTCTCTCTCAGCCCGGTACCTATTTCTCTTTGAACCCACCCTCCCCCCTTCTTTGTTTATTATGTTTTGTCGCGTGCGCAGCGTAATCCAACCCCTCCACTGCGGGAGGTTTGTTTTGTTTTGTTTTTGGTGTTGGTGATGTGCGGTGCAGGGTTGGCGGCGGTCTGTTTCGACTTCTCCATTGTTGGTGGGTTTTGGGAGGCGATTTCTGCCCTTGCGTTTGTCTAAGCCCCTTCTTTGAAGGTTTATCACTAGGGTTTTCCTCGAAAACCCGACAAGGCCGAGGTTTTTAATCCGGTGATAAGCTTTCGGCGGTACATAACCAAACATCGTTAGCATTTGTATTTTTGGGGTCCAAATGATAATTGGATTTTTTCCCTTTATTGTTAGTGGGTAGTTGCATGTAATGCGGTTACCCACTATTCAATATTGAAAATCGCCGGAGATGAATGAGAAGCCCCGCGATAGATAGGCTTCTCATTCATCTCGCAGATTTTCTACAATGTAGGGATAGTGGGTAGCCGCACGCAACTTAACCCACCTAACAATAAAAGGAAAATCCAATTATCATTTGGACCCCAAAATACAAATGCTAACAGATGTTTGGTTGGTGTACCGAAAGCTTATCACCGGGATTAAAAAACCTCCTGCCCTTCGGGTTTTCGAGGAAAACCCTAGTGATAAACCTTCAAGCAAGGGGCTTAGACAAACGCAAGGCGAGAGAAATCGCCCCAAAACCTACCTATCGGAATGGAGAAGTCAAAACAGATACCGCCGCCAACCCAGACCGCACATCACCAACACCAAAAACAAAACAAAACAAACCTCCCGTGAGTGGAGGGGCTGATTACGCCGCGATGCCACGACAAACATAATAAACAAAGAAGGGGGAGGGTGGGTTCAAAGAGAAATAGGCTGCCGAGAGAGAAGAGGAAGCCCATGAGACGTTGATGCAGTAAAACGCTTAAAATAGCTTAACTCCCAACCGTGAATCCGCATGCGCCACCGCATGCATGCAAAATATGCATGCTCGTCCCATTCTAGAATGGCGATCCGGATGTCTCGGACGATGGGATTCTAGAATGGGACTCGCATGAAACCAACAAACCGCCCGAATACCAAAGGACTTCCTTACAAACTAGGATCGAGGACGAAGGTCACAGGATGAAGGCTAAAGGCCGGAAAAGGACAGCATGAAAGAAACGCCAAATTGGCCAAACCAAGCAAGAAGAAGCCCCTCCCCTGCCTGGAAAACAATTCAAAGAGAAATAGGTACTGCTGAGAGAGAAGAGGAAGCGCCGATGAGACGTTGATGCAGAAACGCGCCTAAAATAGCGAACTCCCAACTAGAACGGGCATGCGCCGCCCGCATGCATGCAAAACATGCATGCTCGTCCCATTCTAGAATGGCGATCCGATGTCTCGGATCGATGGGATTCTAGAATGGGACTCGCATGAAACCAACAAACCGCCCGGGCGCTTTGTTGGTTTCATGCGAGTCGCAGTGCAAGAATACCCCCAAAATTTAATATCATATAACATACGGCTTTGGCAAAAAAAAAATCCAAAATAGCAAATCTAAACCCCCCAACTATTACAAAATTAGGTCGAGACTCCCACTTTTCAAGATAAAGGAAAGCTAAAATTCAAGCTTAGTTGAAGATTCTTCGCCATCTCCCCCAAACACAAACATATTATGAGATATGGTAGATGCCGAGATATGTTCTTCCAAGATGCTTGGTTGCCGGATGCCCAAATGTCCTGCCACAAAAACATGCCACAAGAACTTGTTGCATGTGTATGCCCAAATGTCTAGCCAAAAAAACATATCGCATGCTTTCTAAAGTGATATCACTTTCTTTATTGTAAATGTTTTTATAGGCAATTTGGGACCCTTATAGATTATAAAAGGTTCCATGGAATCTTTCACATCCATGGTCAACCCATTTTCTTCCCAAAAAACTCTTGTACAGACTAATGGTGCAATGAATAGCAATGTAAGCCAATTGTTTAAGCCCTCAAAACCATTGTCCAAGCAACCAAGTATAATAGCGCATGCCAAAAAACCTAGGCTGCAACGGCCTTACTAGGCCCCCCATCGAGCACGCAAGAACTCGGTTATCTTACCTGATTGAACAATGATTGAATCCGATCAGAAGCATGCACGCAGCCTTGAATCCAACCTGAATGCACTTCAATCCGGCTCGATTTTGACCTAAATAGGTTTGAAATAGTAGGCTACTTTGCCAGCCAAGGCCATGAAGCTCCAGCAAAACCAAGCATACCTATAAAGTGGCCATTTCTTGCTCCAAAACCTATTCCTCCCATATCCTCAAAACCTGGGCTTGCCAAGGAAAAGTTTGGCAAAAATCGGGCTATAGAACAAAGGAAGAACCACTCCAGCCAACGCTCCAATCGGAATGAAACTAGAGAGGAGGAATCATGTTGCAAGCCCACAACATTCTATATGCAGATCATTGCAAAAAAAGCATAAAAAAATACTCCAAAATAGAAACAAGACCAGCAAACCAAACAAGTTGCTCAAACCACCTAAAACATACCACTTTTTATACAACACTATACTAGAATCATAGTTCTAACCATTGCGAGAATTACCTTCCAGCAATTGCCTAAAATATAACATTTTTTATAGTAGACTATACCAGAATCATAGTCCCAACCATTGCAAAATACCCTCTAGCAATATGAAACTAATTCTGCAAACTTCATAGTAATTCGCATGCTACTTTCTCGTTCTGTAGAGCACCAACATATTAAAATATTGAAGGAATTACCATGAAATCCTAAGGGAATACTTCACACCATTCCCAATGATAAACAAATAATTCTTTTGGGAAATGCATTCTTGTTGGCCATGTACACTTTAGCTCGGGTGAAAATATTTTTACCCCGGTTTTGGTGATTGTCGCGGTGACTACTCTCCCGCGGAATCACTAACTCTCCTGCCCCGTTATTCGTACCTGACTGGCCCCGTTATCCGTACCTGCCCCGTTATCCATACTTGACAGGCTCCATTTTATACCTTCGAGCGGAACCACATCTGCAAAATACCGCTGGACGGAATCACCACCCTTTTATTCTACGCGACGGAATCACATGGAATTGATCCTGCCGGGTGGAATCACATACCGTAATATTCTACCCCGTGGAATCACTGTATACCGTAATATTCTCCCTCGTGGAATCACCGCGTATGATAATATTCTCCCCCATGGAATCACCCCGTACTATATTCCTCGGGAAGGAATCACTTGGAGACCTTTGAATCTATAATAACTGCAGGCCGGGAGGAAAAATTGGCAGATGGTTCAATCCGAGCAGAAGTTTATGCCTGATTCCATAAAAAATGGTTGAGGATGGTTTAAGCGAAGCCTACGTTACTTGAAGATTATGATTGAAATTAATACTAAACCAATGGTGCAAAAAAACAAGCTCGGCTACTCCATTTTGTCTGTGCATGTCCATTGTTATGCTCTACACTTCCCAGAATTTTTCTGGTTGGGGATTTGAATCCCTTGCCAATATCGGCAATGCCATGGGCAAGAACAAGAAACAAGAAACATGCCTGTTTTAAAGCAAGAACAAGAAACATGCCAAAAAATGGAATAGAAACCCCATTTCTTACCAAAAAATGTTGTCTGGCTCTGATCTTTGTTGGGTTTGTTGGGAATCCATGCACAGGGAGGCGGTTTCTGCCGCTGGTTGCCACTATCCTGCCCCTTGTCGCCATTAAACTGAGGGGCTGCAGCAATGGCACTAAACTGAGGGGCTGCTCGAAAACCCAAAACAAATCAAAGCACATGAATGTGAATGGCCCCTAAAGCGATGGCTGTCACTGCGTATGACTCCATCTGTAGGGCATCTATTCTTCTAGAAATTTTATGCCTTGTTAGCAAAGAAACTAAGTCACCAGTTTCGGCATCCAAGCACAACTCCCACGCATTTCCTCAATCCTAGCCTGTTCTAACGCCATCTATGGATGGAGCAAGCCCTCCCTACTTCCGCCATAGCCGCAACAGTGCAAAACCTCCCGAAGAACATGACATAACAAATTTGAATTTTTTCTGGGGATATTCCATCGGGCGGAATCAATTCTGGATGGTGATTCCGTCGCGTGGAATAAAAGGGCAGTGATTTCGTCCGACGAGATTTGGTGGCTGTGATTCCGCCAAAAGGTATTAAACGAGGCTGTCAAGTACGGATAACAAGGCCTCTGGAACGGACCCGTTCCAGGCGGTTTGGTGATTCCACGGGAGAGAATTTTCTGCGATGGAATCACCATAACCGGGGTAACTTTATTTTCACCCCTTTAGCCCACAATGAAACAAATAAGTACTGTTTGAAATACATACGGTTTTACCTCCATCGCATCCGCCTGGGCCTTCTCAATTTGCGCATGTATCAGGTATGTCCATTTGATATGAAATGTTAAACTACAATCCATTTGGTGATTGTGCAGCTCCAATTTTGCCTATTATTCCAATTATTCCTGTAATGTACACGACTCCTGTTTTTGTCATAACCCACATTTTATACGAGCCTTGGCTCATCGAGGGGGGCAGCTGTAGCTCCTGCTAAAAATCGAGGGTTTTGTTTCCTTAGCCCTTCATCCCTTACCACTTTCTGACCTGCTCATATGCTGCTTTTCCTTCAACTTAGGTCTGCTTCAAATCAGGACTTCATTGGCTACACAATTCGTTTTCCAGAATTTTTTCAGTAAGTGATAACCTGCTCTTCTTTACTGGCTTTGATCTCAGTACAGAAATTTCGTATGTATTAGGAACATTTTGTGTCTGAATAAGGAAACTTGTAGTGCTTCTAGATGCAATCTTTCCAAAGACTAAAAACTATAGGATATGTTTTAACTGAGGAAAATATAGCAAAGCTTAAGCTTATACATAACCACATTCTGAAAAATGGCCTTGGAATGACTATTTATGTGGGCAATCGCCTTATTGAGATGTATTGGAAGCATGGTTTGTTAATAGAAGCAGAGCAAGTATTTGATCGAATGCATGATAAAAGTGTGGTTTCTTGGACTAGCATGATTGCAGCTTACGTCCAGCAAAAAAATTCCAAAAGTGCCTTGAATCTTTTCAAGCATATGATGTTTCTTGATATTGCCTTGGATAAGATCTTGTTCGTGACTATACTTGAGGCATGTAATAATCCTGGGTTCTTATCTGATGGTAAAATGATCAATGCGCTGATTATCAGGGATGGATTTATGGCTGATGTGGTCATAGGGACGGCACTGGTCAATATGTATGGAAAATGTAGAAGTGTCGAAGACGCTAAGACAATCTTTGGGAGAATTCACGAACATGACATTGTTTCCTGGACGTCCATGATTGGAACATATGGCCAAAACGAGTGTGGCAAGGAGGCTTTTCATCTTTTCCAAAACATGCTAGTAAACAGAGTAAAGCTGAATGTTATCACACTTGTCAACATGCTAGAGGGATGCTCAAGTTCTGCAGAGTGCAAAATAATCCATGCGCATAGTATTAACATTGGACTAGAGTCTAATGTTGTTTTTGGTACTGCAGTTATTGATATTTATGCTCAGTGTGGATGTGTTCATGAAGCTTTTAGAGCCTTTGGAAGAATTACCAAAAAGGATATAGTTTCATGGAACACCATCATTTCGGTCTGCAGGGAGTATATGTGCAGTGATGTATTTGTGCTGTTCAGGGAAATGCTGCAGGTAGGCTTGAAGCCTGATAGGGTTACGTTTATAGCCATTCTCGATGCTTGTGCCTGCTTTGCAGCCCTGGATAGAGGTTTATATATCCATGCGAACATAATGAGTTGCAGGTTTGAGTCAGATGTTCAACTAAGAACGGCCCTCATAGACATGTATGGCAAGTGTGGATGTTTTAAAGGTGCATGTCTTGAATTTGAAAAGATGCATCATCATGACATTGTATCATGGAATTCTATGATTGTAACTTATGCTCAACATGGTTATGGGACAGAGGCCATCCAAAGTTTGCAAGAGATGCGTAATGAAGGCTTAGAGCCCAATGAAACTACTTTCCTTCACATTCTCTTCGCCTGCAGCCATGCTGGTCTTTTAGATGAAGGTTGCTTCTATCTGGTTGCTTTGAGTAGGGATTATGAAATAGTTCCGACTTTGGATCACTATGGGTGTATAGTTGACTTACTTGGAAGATTTGGTTGCTTGGATGAAGCAGAGGATTATATTTTAGAAATTTCATGCCAACTTGAACCAGTTTTATGGAGAACATTGCTTAGCACATGCAGAGTCCATGATGATTTGCCTCGAGGACAACGGACTGCGGAACACATTATTGCCGTGGATCCAGAGGATGTTCCAGCACATGTAGGATTATTAAGTATTCTTGCAGCTATGTATCAAAAAACAATACAGAAAAAATTTGTGAAGAGCATATAAAAACGAAACAGGTAAAACAGCACATTCCTCTGTTGTTAGCAGCTATAAACAGGATGAAAGGATTTATGTAGGGCCAGAAAAGGCTTATTGATTGTGGAAACGATTTGCTAATTCGTTTGTGTTATGAAGCGAGATTACAAGAAAGACACAAAAGATGCACAAAGAAGAATGAAGATAGGGATTGTCCAGTCCCTACATGGCACCAGCAGGAAACCTTTAACAAGCATAATGTGGCAACCATAACTTATGAACTAGCATCTACTGTGTATCCATCTGTTTGGGAAAGGGCCTAATATTTGTATCTCTAGTATATGCTATAAAGTTACACGATTGGATTCGGTGTTTAGGAACTGCTGGATGCCATGGACAAACAGGACAAGTTAGCGCTTGTAAGTGCTAAAGGAAGAGATTTAAACCTTGGCCAATGTTAATGTCAATTGACACCAATGGTATTATTGAAAGGGTAATCACGTTACCAGAATTGGGTACAGAAACTGGTGACAAATTAACTACTCACTGTGCTTCCAAAATCAGGACGTCATTCAGCACAGACCAATAATGGCATGACTGCTGCGAAAATTTGAAGAGTTTAATAAGTAGTCAACTTTTCTGGCACAAAGGTACGCTAGTTACCGTGCTTCAGTGAACAGAGATAGATGTGGCTTGTATGGATTCCGGAACCTGCTATAGGTAGTCTGTGAACTGTAAAAGGATGGATCATTGCCTGCTTCGGATGATTCCATGTTCTCTCTATTAGCACCATTTGATCTTGTTAAGGAATCAGTCATGCTGTAGAACGCATCTGGTGGGCAGGCCTCAACAAGTCTCTACAAGCATCACTATAGGCTTCCACAGCAATGCTTGGTTATAAGCTCTTTAGTGCTGCACTTCTTTCGTTAATGACTCTACACCTTTTTAAATCCCTTTCTCCAACGTTGCTGTATATATCGGACACCGTGTCATGTTATAGCCACGGGCATATCCGTGGTATATCTGTGTCTTTGACATGTTATCACGCCAAAAAAAAAGTACAGCGGATTTTTTTCCATTTAAGGCTGGCTATAACATGCCCACGTCCGACATTTACAGGGATGGTTCTCCAACTAGTAAGTAAAGCTCGTTTTACATGCCATCTTGCTTGAATTCCATGTGCCAAGTCAGTCCACCACTGTCCTGTCGCACTAGCCCTCTCTTCCACATGAAGGACATTGTATTTTATTTTTGAATTAATCCTCGTTGTTTGTAAATGTAACTAGGGAAGCATGTCCCTTGTTATATCTTTTACGAATTGCAGCATCAAAGAGTGGTTTCCGACTTGGGCTTTTGGGTGATTCATATTAGGAATAGGCTGGGGATGCACAACAATGGTTGATGGAAAAGTTTCGAAGACGCCAATTCAAGGAGAGAAGCTTGTATTTGTAACTGTTGGTACTACCAGCTTTGATGCACTCGTACGCTCAGCAGACTCACTGTCATGTCGGAGGGTTCTGGTTTCTCTTGGATTTTCTTCTATACTTTTCCAAATTGGTCGTGGATCGTATGTGCCAGAGAAGGTACTACTTTATATCATGCTTTTAATAAAGTAATCACGCTGAGAGTTTAGTTTGCAGTCAAATGGTGAAGATGGGGGTTTAAAGGTGGATTGGTTTAGATTTTCCCCGAACTTGAAAACCCATATTAGCTCTGCTTCACTTGTACTGAGTCATGCAGGCAAGATACACCCTATGATTTTTTATAGAAGTTGTACACTTGTGAAAATTTATTGGGATATTTATATACTTGTATATTATCAACAGGCTCAGGCAGCATCTTTGAGACTTTACAGGCGGGTCGTCCCTTAGTGGTTGTAGTGAATGAAGATTTGATGGATAACCACCAGATGGAGTTGGCTGAGGAGTTAGCAAAGAAGAAGTTCCTATTTTGTGCAAGTCCTGGTACATTAGAAGAGACACTTTGCAGCATGGACTTAAACAAACTTGTGCAGTACCCATCGGCTACTCCCCAAGCTGCTGTAGAAGCATTGGAAAATTTTCTTCAGTTTGATAATTGAAAAAAGGTATAGAAGAATGTAGAGTGCTTTAAAGCCCAACACCTGATACTTGCTAATAACCTTAAAGGCGGCAAAATCCTTGTTTACAATTTATCCATTTATTGTGATTATTAGTGCTCAGCTGACAGGTCATAAACATACCGTCAGCCAAGAATTCAACGTCGGCAGCGTCCAGCTAAGTGTAAAGAGGAAACAAACTTCTGCTAACTCAATCAAATGCAAATGGATGCAAGCAATTCATAGCCCATGGCAGTGCCAACATATTTGGCTAACATGCGTTGGATTGAAGCATGCTGTGCTTGGAGATGGGTGCTGCGTTGCTGATTTGTTGCAAGGTTGATATAGGATTTATATTTTATGAAATCCAGTGATGCATGTATGCTTGTTCGCCTTTGAAACTTCACTAATTTGCGTAATCCAAGTGAGCTTGGATGGTGTAGGCTGGATCCAGAGGACAAGAGGACAGGGGTAAGGTTTGAGCATCGGGTTTTTAGCGTCCATGGAGACCCAGCAGCCTATCTCTTGCGATCTTGCCCACAGTTTTTCTCGAGGCACAGTGTCAAAAGCCTTGACGAAGTCCACAAAGTAGTAATACAAGTCCCATGGATGGTTCCTGTTGTCTTCAACCGGGATTATATCCCGCCGATGGTTCCTGTTGTCTTCAACTAGTAGGGTCCTTACATGTGATCAGTGGTTGAGCGCCGTGAACTGAACCCTACTTGCATGAGGGCCCGCAAGTCTACTGCCTTTGCCCAGGCCGTCAACTATTGTTGCTCGAGACTTTCGGCAAGCAGTTGTGCAAACATCGAACTGACCATGACTGTTCAGTAGTTAGCTCGGCGGTGTGGGTCATTTGCCTTGTATTTGGGGATAACCTTGCTAGTGGTCCACTGTGAGGGAAACCCATCCTATATCGTCCCGTTGGACATGGCGGTTAGCATCGATACTATAGATTGTCCTGCCCGCTTGAGCAGTTCTGCTTGCATACCATCCATGTCTGGCGCTTTAAAATAGACATGCTCTATTATGAAAATCCGTTGTAATCTGACTCCGTCCTACTTATCGTGTACTACCCATATTTAGGACTTCTAATCAAATTAGTGATATAGTAGCTTCAGTTGAATGAAGCTCATAGTCAAAAGACATCTAGCATTTCACTTGGAAAAACTAGAAAGTTTTGAAGGTCCATAACCTCATACTGTGATAGTTAAATCTAAAATTCTTATAATATGTTACTATTCTCCAATCTTACTTAGGTTTATACCCGTCTTTTGAAAAGGCCATGAGGTTCTCTTTAGTTAAATGTTGAGTTACCACCATAGGATCCCAAAAACAGTCGTAGCAAAACTCTAGTCAGGAATCCTTTTTTCTTATAATCTTATACTCATATTACTTGCTTGCTTGCTTGCTTATGGCACAAGGTTCAAATATGCTAGCACAAAGGGGGTTGTTGCTTGCCAAGGAAAGGAAGAAGATGGCACAGCAAGGGGGTTGGAAGGCACATCGACGCCCTTCTTCATCGACTAATGCGCTATCCCCAGATCCATTATCCATAATTAACAAAATTGCACTACTCCATTCTTCATACACTCACTTCTCATAGCCTTGCAGCACGCAACCATGACAGTAGCATATGGGTTCTCGTCAAATTGAGTCTTCTAAATCATATGATTCAATCACTCGAGAAAATGCCAAAATTTTCTTCTTCGTTGCTCTCATATTCTACCTCTCCATTTCTTCCAACCACAGATCTGCTCAATCATGCCAATCCTGCCCCCCTCCCCCCCCCTCCCCCCCCAGGTCACTGCAGCTGCTGCTCTGTTTTTATTTACCTTCTGCCCCAACACCTCTCTCCCAATCATGTGTAGCTCAAAAAAATAGGGAAAAAAAAACCATGGGCAAAAGCATACATGCTAAGGCAAGTCGAATTCCAATTTAGGTAAAACCAACACATCTAAAGGTCTTTCTTTGCCTCAAGATTAGAGATATCAGAAGCATCACCCGCGTTTTAGCAATGTTCATCCTCCCCATATTGCCACCATTGTGACTTCCACCTTGCTCATTATCACAGACAATCCAGCCATCAACCAAAACCAATATATCAATTTTGGTCCTTTTGGGTACCGGAATGTTGTCTTTTAAACATCAAGCAATACATTTAGTAAATTTTCGTTTTTTTGCAGCCATAGCAACGAACCATCCCCAGTTTCTGAAATATATAGCAGTGCTCCAGCCCCTTCTTAAATTCCAGAGGATCTTGATTCAACATTGAATGTTTCTAGAAGCATAGACTTTGTACAATTTTTGAAGCATTTGTAACAAAATTGGAAAATCTCCAACTTTACATGGGTTATGAATCTACAGATCTGGCAAATCAAATTCTCGAGGGCTTCACGACCGACCCCTACGGCGATGATAGGTGGATTTGGTAATCGGTCCGTCTCGATGTGCGAGGTGGGATCCATCCCTTCTGCTGGTGCTGGAAAGCATTGTGCCGATGACACTGATTCCAACGCGGGCCCCCGTACGCAGTGCGAGGTGGGTCAGGGAGAGCGGGGGAAAAAATACTGGTAGAATCGTGTTTGTGGAATCAGGCGGCAATCGGAACCACGTTTATTAGTTGGAGAATCTTAAGGAGTACTGCAAAAGTGCCTTGTATGACTAATGTTCCGTATATTAACTAGCATTTGAGTTAAATATCCGAACGGTTTTAAAAAACAGCATAGGATCATTGGACATGGGTTCATTTGGCTGGATGCGGTTGGGTGGGCTAAAACTAAGAGGAAAAACCTCCTATATGTGCATCGTGATCCCCTTGTATCTGTGTTTGAGCAAGAATTATGTCACACCGATCTGCACCATGTAAGCTAACGGTTTCGTTGTGAATCCTTGGATTTGTAGCTCTTCACCAAATCCAAAAAATCCCTAACTCTGGTAGCTACAAAACTCTGTGCATTTGCATTGAGTAATTAACTGCCACAACTTCGTTTTCCTTCGTATGCAACATTCATAGCCTGACATCTTCAAGCTTTTTAATTATAGGCTTAAATCCGAATTCCAGATTCAAATTTGCAGCAAATCTTGCTAATCTATCCCATGTCTCTTTCAAATCTTCCTTGATGCTGGCCGTATCCAACTCCTCATCCAGGCCAAAAGTTCTCTTCTTGTTTCTGCTCCATATCACATAGAGCAATATTATCCTGTGTCTTATATAAAGACGGGGACATGCAACTGTATTTAGGGCAAGGAAGCCCGTGACCGACAAGATTTGCATTTCTTGCAACCATTAGCTACTTCATTGATCGCCACTAGCAATTCTTCATATGCATAAATTCAACATAAAAAATAACAACAAACCATCTTATGAAATTATGATATGTTTTTAAGGTTTCTACTATAACTTTTCTACTATGACCTTTCAATCAATCAAACAATCAATCAATCAAGGTGGATTGGATACATGCATCCTTTTATGCATTGCGACTACTTATTGGTGTTACAGATGAAGAACCATAACTACAATTGCGGGGCTAGAAAGTGCCGATGTTGTGTCTAGAAGATCTAAAACATGTTCAAGTGTTTTCTAGAACACTCAATTAGTCATTTACATACACAATTTGATTGAGGGGCACTCCCGCTTGGTCCCCCCCGCCTTTTTTTAGCTCGCCCAAATTTCAACCAAGCCTACAACCTTTCTTGCAATTCTAGCCTATCCACGTAGTATGTCCACCCTATCAAAAATTGATGTGGCATTAAATTTTACCATAAGATCTTATTTTTTTAAGATCTTATGCTAGCAAAATAAAAAAATTGGCCAAAAATAGGCACGACGGAATAACTTCTTGTGCCGATCCATTCTTTCTGTGCCAGTGCCGCTACAAAAAGTTCGTTTGGTTCTGGTTTTCTTAAATCGGCTGTGCCCTTGCCTATGCTATATCTCGATTAGCGACCAGGTTCCTCGGATAGTCGCCCTGCACAATATAAAGCTTTTGGTTTGTTCTTGCTTTTGGTTTGTTCTTTCGCGTTTGCCCATCCAATCAGTTTGCCATTGTTGGTCTCTCCTCAAGAATGGTCGTTGATTGCTTGCCCTATGATACAATGAGAAGGATAGAGGGCATGGATGCTTGCCCAACGACATGGCAGTGCATGGAAATGCAAGGAAAAGTATCTGACACAACTTTATTTTAACATTTGTGTCCCTAAACGGATTAGCTCAAGAAGTTGTCCCTTGGAGACAAGACTCCAAACGGATTAGCTAGTGCAAACGGGAAGGGGAATCACATATGCAGCCTAAACAGGGTGACTTATATAACATTGCTCCAGGCTTGTGGCAATAACTGGCTTGGGCCGAAAACATCATTGGAGATCATTTTGAATGCTGCGGCTATAAAGACTATTGGCAGATCCTAGGTGCAAGGTACATTTTCAAAAGCATGCCTCAGTCAAGTACAAAGTTCTATGATTAAAAAGGTAGGGATTAACAGATCAAATTAGTTTTTGAACCATGGATTTGTTGCTTCATTATAGTTCCCACTTACCTGGGAACTATAATGAGATATTTTTGAAGAATTCGACTAAAAAACTTTTGTCAGCTGCTTATTTAATGTCTGAGGTCTGGTAAGAAGTTGTCTTCATAAGGACTCACGACTTTGAAGGTGCTCAAAAGCATTGCAAAGCTAACTAAGAGGTATGTCTAACCAAACCACTTCTAAAATGTTTATGCAGATGTGGTGTCATGAGCTTTCAATATCTATGCCCGTGACAGTTTATTGGAATATGTGCTTATCTAGCCTATGTTATTATCTTGGGCTGTGTTGTATTTATGCCTATGGATGACTGTGATATATGCCTAGACTGAAATGTAATGCAGTGGTCTACGGATGCCTACGAATGACTGATGTATGCCTGTGACTGAAATGCATGGAAAACAACCAATTTCTTTCAGAAGCATGTAATGCAGAAAAGAATGGCATCAAACATGGCAAACTTTACTTTTGTTTCAATTTTAAGTCTTAGACAATAGCCATTTCACATTTATGAAAAAAGCCTTAGCAATTTCTAGTGTCATTTATATTGACGACTACTTATCCAATTATATGAAAGTGAGATAGCCGCATTTGATTCCTACATTAGAAGGATTGTGTTTGAGTCATGTCTAACGTCTTTGTTGTTAATATAATGTGTTGGCATTTTGTAAGCTCAATTTGCCTTATACTACTTGCCATTGGATCTTAACGTCCTCAGATAATTTATGGTATGCATTTCTGAACTTATTTCTTCTTGCAGAAAGAAGAATAATAGTCAATAGATTTTTGTTATAAGCAAATTATGTACCTGTAGCTAATAAGGTATTCGATGATTCCTTAGACCCCTGAAATATCTGTTTTCCAGGAGAGAAGTATGATACCAAAGAATTTTCCCATATTTACGACGTTTCAAGGAAGGAAGGAAGGAAGGAATTATATTTTAACGTCCGCGGAGGCCAAACTTGACCTATGAGACGGTACATGCAGTACACAAAGCAGATAAAACCACACCAAAAAGACAAATGCTACTATACAATGTGTCCCTACTACTGGGATGAAAAAACCCCCACATGGGAGGAAAAACCCTGGTAGTAGGCTCTCAGATCCCTTGTCCTGTAAGGGATTCTCTGACGGTAGAGACTTGCAAAATGTAGGATAGCAACAGTATATGCAATGCTTGATGCAGAAACGAAAATTCCATGAATGTATTATGATACAACAGATTGCACCACGATTATATATACACAAGAGATTAAATTATGTTGGATAAGCAATCATCGACATCTGTAGTAACCTCGAGGATCACAAACAAAGCGAGGTAAAAGCAAGCACAACACACCTGACAAAGGGTCAAGTTTGATCTCTGTGGCTGAAATGGCGTGTTCATTTGCCTAAATGCATAAACAGCTGCACTCAGCAACATGATTTTGTTACATGCCTATTGGAAACAGGGTTTAGAGGACAAGCTCATTGTTGAAGCATAATTGAACTATAACAGATGGTAATGCCAATAGACAATAGCAACTTGCTCTTTGTATTATGCGTAAATGTTCCCATGATGAAAACATGTAATGAATGTTTCCAACATATGCCCATCGCGAACTTCCTCGTGAAGCAGTGAGGTGTCCTGTGAGAAGCAGGAAACATGATTCGTGCAAATGAAAATAAATGCCCAACAATGCTTTGTTGAAAAATTGTAATATTTTCGTTCCATTGTAATGTAGTTTTTGTCCATACAGTTCCTTTATAAGAATTTGATAAATGCCAAAAAGAGCCTTTCTAGATTTTTTTTTCTGTACGTTACATTTTTTCATAAATTGTTCACTAGCAGCGGTATAAGTAACTTTTTTCGGACCATTTCCTATTAGCAATGTGCCGAACGATCTTTTCAACTTTTGTTTCTTTGCCTCTTGCACATAAAGGACTGATTTTGAAACTAGATGACCATCTGCACGCCAAATGATATCTATGCATCTCGAAACCAAAAATATTTGGAAAAATAAGTCATTGTGAAGGATAGACATCACTTTTTTTCCTGTATGCTATGATTTAATGATGGAAATTTTAAGCAAAAATATGCAGTTGATTTATATAAAATTCACATAAGACCAGCCTAACCAAGCCTACAACCTTTCTTGCAATTCTAGCCTATCCACGTAGTATGTGCACCTCATCAAAAATTGATGTGGCATTAAACTTTACTGTAAGATCTTATTTTTTTAAGATCTACGGCTAGCAAAATTTAAAAGTTGGCCAAAAATAGGTACGGCGGAATAACTCCTTGCGCCGATCCATTCTTTTTGTGTCGGTGCCGCTACAAAAAGCTCGTTTGGTTCTCGTTTTTCTTAAATCGTCTGTGCCCTTGCCTATGCTATATCTCGATTAGTGACCAGATTCCTCGGATAGTCGCCCTGCACAATATAAAGCTTTTGGTTTGTTCTTTCGCGTTTGCCCATCCAATCAGTTTTCCATTGTTGGTCGCTCCTCAAGAATGGTCGTTGATTGCTTGCCCTATGATACAATGAGAAGGATAGAGGGCATGGATGTTGCCCTATGGCATGGAAGTGCATGGAAATGCATGGAAATGCAAGGAAAAGTATCTGACACAACTTTATTTTAACATTTGTGTCCCTAAACGGATTAGCTCAAGAAGTTGTCCCTTGGAGACAAGACTCCAGACGGATTAGATAGTGCAAACAGGAAGGGGAATTATATATACAGCCTAAACAGGGTGACTTATATAACATTGCTCCAGGCTTGTGGCAATAACATGCAATTGACAGAAGGGAAGTGCATTCGTGGTAGAATTCTAGGTTGTAGATTGGAATCAGATATTGTTTTGATAACTGCCATTCTTAACACGTATGGCAAATGTGGATCTATTGAAAAAGCTCAATCATTTTTAAGAAGATGCCAGAACGTAATGTCATTTCATGGACTGCCCCAATATTGGCATATAAGCATGATTTCATTAATTGGAGAAAATAACGCAATTTTGAGAATTTTAAGCACACCTAATTTGCTCAAGCACAAATACTTTCACCTAGTTCTCGAGCCCAAGAAACATGAGGTAATTAACATACACATATACATACAAATTATGTGTTATACTTGTACGTGTACATGATACTTGTAGAAGCTCAATAATGGCCCTCACCAATAATTCACATCAATAATTTTACTTCACTATAAAAATAGCTCGACTTGGGGGTAGAGGTCATTCATCTTCCATGGCTTCCTCGATGCCTCGTCCAGAGCACATCCGATCTTTCAAGTGCTACTTGAGCTACAACGATCTGAATGAATGCGCTAGAAATGGTATTAATCTTGATCCATGGCTCCAATCTAAAGCTGATGGTCCTGCTAGTGCTTGCAAGAAGCTCATTCGTGTTGTGGTCCACATTTACTGGCTTCCTGATCAGGAGATCTATGAGCTGAATAGCATCACGAGCTTTGGTGTTGATGATGAGTGAATCTGTATCTGCTAAGGATATAATAATGACATGAGTACCTATAAACTATGTGAGGATGTAATAGCACAATGAATATTGTTTGATGTATCATACCTGAGTGTAGTGTAAGGATGTGTTCTTTGACTTCCACTATATCAAGCAGCGGGTCCTATTTTCAATCACACAATTCTTTGAAGCACAAAAACTTCTACCATATTAAAATCCACAAAACATGTTTTCAAAGCATACATATATACATACGAAAGATGTATTATTCTTGTACGTATACAACAGTCTTATACACGCTCAATAATGGTGGTAAAGTCTACCCCAATAATTCACCTCAATAATTCTACTTCATTATAAAAGCTTCTCACTTCGGGTCTAAAGTTCATTCATCTCCCATGGATTACACGCCTTCATCAGTTCACCACATCGAGGCGATCAAGTGCTCAATGAGCCACCCTGATCTTGTCGGTTGCCTAGACAGGGGTATTCTTCTTGATCCCTACCTGCGAAGAAAAGCTATGGGCGCTGAGATTCGTTGCCCTGAGCAAATTCGTGTTATGATCCATCTGATTTGGCTTCCTGAGCACAATAGCTATGAGATATCAGGGATCACTACTACAGCTGTTGATGATGAATGAATCACCTGTTCAACATTGTATAGTGTAAGAGCTCTTGTGTTAAGATGAAAAATGCAAGACGTAATGAATAATAAATAGTCTATTATACGTTGCATATTATATATGCTATAGTAATCATCTCAAAGGTCATTGCATACCTCAAGAGTTCTCATCATCCTCGTTAGCTTCTTTAGATACTAATTCTTGCAACTGATCCCCCACACTATTGGGGATCACCACTAACAATGGCTTCGTCTCTACCGCCCAACCGTAGTCTATTGTTTTCAAATGTTGGTAGCGTGGCAGATCATTAGGATTGGGTCTCCAATTCTTGCTCCAGCAATCCCTATACTGCATTGCATATGAGGTACCCTTTCTGGCAACAGGCTCAAACCAAGAGACAAACACCTCTTCGTAGTGAGGGAGATTAGGGTCCTCTACTGGGTCCTCTTCGGCAAAGGCCATCCACGTCGGGCAGTTATCATGTGGCCTGATCAGCAAGAGCATTCCTTTCTTGACATCTTGGTAGGGGTCGAATATTTCAACTGGGTTCTTGGGTCTACCAGAGAAAGGCCCGACGTAATGAGATGCACCAATGTGCTCATCCACCAACACGTTATCGGGTTCTTCCAATGCAATTTGTCTCGTGCTGGGCCAGAAATCCTGAATGACAGCTCTACCGGGCTGAACGTCCCCAAGCACTCGCAACAAGGTGGACCAGTAGTCAATAACTTCATTTATATATGTGTTAGACCATGAGTTATCGCCCGCTCTAGAAATAGCTGCCCAATGCATCATGTACTTGGCAATAGAAGCTCTCAATGCACCTATATCTTTCAAGCTCTCATATGGCTGCATGACCTTAGGTGACCCTCTCGGAATCATAGGTAAACCTTGGGCATCCTCCTTCCACATTTTGATTCCCTTTTCAGGTAGCCACTCCCTATGCCCTGGCCTCATCTTGTAGAACATTAGTGGCCATCCATCCTTCATGCAGAACTTGAAGAGTAGAGGTTCCAAATGACCACATAATTGGTCGTTCTTATCAGGGATAAAACCTTTCACGAATTCTTTCCAGTTGGGAACCTCTGACACAAGGTAGGGTGAAGGAGACTTTGAACTACACTGCCTGTTGAGTTGCATAAGCTTTGGAATAGTCAATGCATCTGATCTTCTCAATAGAGTAGAGTAGTTTCCAAAGAGGGCATCTATGTCATCGTGGGTGTGTCCAACCATCATGAATCCTAGCTGCACCTGATCGAAGACACCTAACCAGACCAAGTATGACAAGTAAGAGAAAAGATACATGTTCTTGTTTTGACCTGAGCAATTGTCTAGCTGCAAGTAAAGCCTCCTAGGCAACTTCTTCGGTACCATAGGGCCCTTGATAGGAGGCATAAAATCATTTCTAGTGCCATTCACCATTTTTATCCTAAGGGCATCCTTGTTCAAACTTGCTCCACCCCAGCAGCTTCCAGGATGATCTGTATTTCTCAAATGTCCCCAATTGTCCTCAGATTGATTCTCTAGTGTTTTCAAGGTATGATTTAAAGATCCCACATGAAAATTCGAATCATCAGGCCAGAGGTCCAGCGAGAAGTGGCCCAAGGCACCTACACCATGCCCGTGCATGAGAGCACCAGTAACACTCACCTTCAATCGTTAACCCCTCCATACAGACTTTGCTAGCTTCTCTAGACGAGGAACCATGGTCTTATTCTGATCCATTTTATCATGTATAGTGGTTAAGGCATGTTCAGGAGATCGATGAGACAAAGCTCTCCATGACCAGTAGAGACTCCTGCAGGAAAGTTGGGCTGTCATGTGAGATTTCCTTTCCACGGCATGCTCTCTTCTTTCTCTTGGATCTCTAGTCTTGGCAAGCTTCTCCTTTATCACAATACAGGTATTACACTTAGAAAATGCTATCCTTTTAGCGATTGCTACCTCCGAGTGGTTCTCCTTCCACGTTGACAAGAAGGACGACGGAGAAACATGTTTTCCTGTCATCTCGTGCACGGTAATATCTACCTCTTGATGTATGTCCTTTTTAGTCAAGATGGAAGGTAATCTCTTCACATTTTCTCTAGTGCCCCCACTCGTAACCTTTGAGCGGTGTGGCATAGTTTCAGCATTTTCATCTATGTACATAGATAGCACAGCAGTTCCGGCCAGTGTATGAGATCTTGTCTTCTTGGATCCAGAGTTTCCGTGCTCCGCAATCCTGTGGCCGCTCAAAAATAGCTTCCTCCATTTGTAAAATGTAGAAACGGGTATACCGTAAGCACTATGCCATGCCTTCACACAGACTTGCTTGTTGTTCAGGATTAGCTTTGTCACACTTCCATTCTTTGAACAAAGATCTAGCATATTGTACGCAAAAGTTGTACGTTCTGAGCTTTTCATGTTCCAGTAAAAGGTCCTCATGGAGGATACCTCTTTAAATGTGAAATTAGCACAACATCTCTTCAAGCAGCACAGCGGGGACCTGAACTGCAAGATAGCGTCAGGTGTGGTTTTCCTTTCACATTTGTTTGGGGTGGAGCGTGGTCTCGCCCTCCTGTTTACCATGTGGTACTGTCTTTTCTTTGGTATTCCAGCCTCCGGCCTGATGGCATAAGCTTCTTTCTCGACCTCTGTCTCCTTCACGGCCGAAACTAGACTTGAAACTGGAATACTGTCTACTAGAACCAATCTCACCAAGTCATGCACCTGTGGCATTTCTGCACAAGCCTGACAGCGCATAGAAATATTTTCGGGCATGGGCAACAAATTCATAACAGAAACCCCTATCCATTCTTCACCCAACTTCATGTCAGACACGGCATCGTTTGGATCTGCGAAGACGATGACACCTGAAGCATAAGGCAGGTTGCAGCACTCGTGCAGTAACGCGCAGGTCTTCTCCACTAGTTTATCTCTGCAAATCCCCTGCACCTCAATTGGTTTACTGTTTTCTTCACAACCATTTTCTCGGACTTGCCAATTTATCCGTTTGATCTGACCAGGTGGTGTGCTAACATCGGATGCTGCTTGGATTTCATTCTTAAGGTCGCTTTTGGACCAAAGAACGAAGCTACCGATAGCTTCCCCTAGCTTGTTCAATTCCGGTTCTGGAAACGGCAGTGGTATCTGCCCATCAAAGACAACTACAACAGAAACTATCAAATCGTCTAGAATAGGAACGTTGTGGTGGTTTTTGAAGTTATGCACTCTGCCTTCAGCCACCTTCTTCCCCAACAAGTAGAAAGACCGTAGAGATTCCATCCTAAAAAAAGGTCAACATTGCTCGTCAACATCGTGAAGGCGATCCTCTGGACCTCATTAGTAAGAAAACAATGCAAATTATTCAAGGGCCCAACATGTATTATTTTATGAGTTCAGCCTGAAGGGACGACATAATACCTCAAGAAGATTGCGAAGGCGATCCTCTGGACCACATTGGTAAGAAACTAACAGGCAAAAGACACAGAGGGCCCAGCAAGTATTATTTTATGAATTCA
Source organism: Isoetes taiwanensis (assembly GCA_021234155.1). Lineage (NCBI taxonomy): Eukaryota > Viridiplantae > Streptophyta > Lycopodiopsida > Isoetales > Isoetaceae > Isoetes > Isoetes taiwanensis. The sequence goes on along the minus strand of JAJEKV010000002.1, from coordinate 24,847,015 downwards.
GCCTGATGGCACGACATAATACGCCAACAAGATCGCGAAGGCGATCTTCTGGACCACTTTGGTAAACATCTAGAATCCTTCAAATCTAACTAGGATCTTCCTCTAATCTAACAAACCTTCTTCAACTCTAACTATTTTCTCTGACCTTTTAAAGAAAACTTTCCTCGGGGATTTACCTCCACAAGATCGCAGTCGCGATTATTTCGATGTGAGCTCGCATCGCGTTATATATTCTAAGCTCAGGAGGAACGCAGTCGCGATTCTTTTAGGCAGAGATCCGAGCTGGTGCAACTGAGAAACAAATAGATATTTGAGTAACTCGCGCAAATTAAATGTTAACATAAATACTAATTGCAACTGTTATTTCCACGACGATTCTTTGCCTTTTTGTTAATTAGAATGGAGATCTGTCCTGATTTGTCAACCTGGGAGCAGATCCATTGTTATGTTACAGTGATCTCCAGTAAAAATCTTTGGGTATGCGATGTACTCTCGGGAAGGAGTATTTATGCCCATTATTAGGATCATCTTCTAGCCTCATTCTTACACTGAGACCGAGCTGTCTAACCCCCTCATTACTCAATTAGTCGGAGAAATAAACAATTGATTCAGGGCTTGCTTACCAGATTATACACAGCCATGAACAGCATATACCAAAAAAGAGATGGTGCTAATACAGTAAATTGCATGGTGGTTGTGAAAACACTATTATAACCTATACATAAACAACAAATCAGAAATCACCTCCTGAATTGGATAATGTCTGGCTGGATATGCAGGTAAGGACTTAGGATTTTGTACCCTGGCAGCTTAAGATACTCGAGCGCCTTCAAGAAGAGACCTAGCGCCTTCAAGAACAGATCGAGCGCCTTGAAGAACAGATAGGGCGCCCAGACGAGGAGATCGAGCGCCTTCCAGAACACCTTGCTCGATTTCAAAATGGAATTCCCGCCAACGATAACAAGCGCGAAATTCAGTCTCAAAATTCAAACGTAGTTGTCTTTTTTCGTCCTTCACTCGTCCTCCTGAGCCTTGTACTGTTTTATTCCGCGGGGCATTTATTACGCGGGGTCTTGGTACGGGGTGGTGGTTATATCTCTCCCTCTACATACAGATTTTGAATCCAGAGGTCCTCGTCAAAAAGTACCTCTTGTCCGGAACATGCCTCAATTATAATAAATTTGTTGCGTCTCCATAATTAAGGGCGCCTGCATTAATGGTGTGTAATTATTAATGCCGGCCGCATTAATGGCAGGCATTTATGGCGCGTCAGATCTCGCACGTGTGATATTAATTTAAGGCGGCCGGCAGATCACTATTTATTTTCAGAATTCGGGAATTTTTTTTACGACGAGACCAGCGCCATCGACGATTTCCGCGCCTTCAGCTCACCCTAGCGCCTTCGACCGCAGACGTATAGAACCCGCTTTCTGATTTCTTCCGGCACCCGCGATCCATGGCACCTAAAGGCCATCTCAGAGAAGGTTAGTTCTAGCCCCCTCAGCTCAAGAAGATCGCGGCCGCGATTTATTTCGATAATGCATGTTTAATTTTATGGTTCATCTTTTCATTTTGAAGTAGTCATACAGAAGTGTGGAACTCAACAGGATCGCGACCGCGATTATGCTGAGTGCTCAGCAGGATCGCGGCTGCGATCCTTTTGAGAGCTCAGCATGATCGCGGCCGCGATCTTCATGAGAGCTCAGCATGATCGCGGCCGCGATCTTCATGAGAGCTCAGCATGATCGCCACCGCGATCTTGTGGAGTGCTCGACAGGATCGCGCCCGCGATCTCGTGGAGCACTCGACAAGATCGCGGTCGCGATCATGCTGAGCACTCAAGAAGATCGCGGCCGTGATCTTGTTGAGTCCGCGGGGGAGAATAATAATGCGGTAGGGATTCATAATACACTTCTCTTGCTTGCAGCTCTGGATTTGTTTCGCGGTCCAGACGTTGAGCCTACGAAGATCATCACACCTTCCAATGAAAGGAAGTGGTGCATTGAAATTGCACAAGCAATTCCACAGACAAAAAGCGCATTGAGAAAAAGACCTGCTTGTTCCTCAAGATTGGCAAAAAGGCGAGGACATACAATGAGATAGGAATTGTCATTGCTATGTGGGAAGGAACAAAAAACAATGTCCAAGATGCCATTATATGCAGCGTGGAGGATACACAAAATTTGCAGTTCCTTGAGTACGTCCTTAAATGGACAAACTATGATCCCTCACTCATGACAGCTAGCAAGTTAAACAAGCCGGCCACAGGAAAGAATGTTCCGACTAGTGCAAAAGGATACGGTGGGGGGCTGCGGTCCTATGAATCTCTCTCTGTCGGAATAGCGGAAATAGGGATATATTATGCGGTTTTCGACATGCAGAAAAGGTTTGCTAGCAGATAAGAAACCACCCAGCATTGCATTGAAAGCTAAACGAGATGAGAAAATGCCCTCGGTAATGGACACAAACTGGTTAAGAGCTCAGGCGAAGAAAAAGAATGTAAAGCTCGTTTCTTTAGCAGAGGACTCTACCCGGACGAGCCACATGCGTGGAGCACTGTTTCCTGCCCATCCACATCCTTACGCTATTATTAATCCTACTCAGCCTTTGGCTATTTGTACTCCCCTATTGTGGACCGAAAGATACTACGGTCCCAAATAAGATTTCTAAGTTCACGATCAACCTCATAAGAAGTGACTACTTACGGCAATGAGTAGCCGATCTTCTCGCCGCCCCCCTTCCGTCTCGGTTATTTCATCCTCGAAGAGCTTAGCATGGCCCGTTGTTTACGAGCTGCCGATGGAGCTTAAATTCAATCCCGAGGAAGAACGCAAGTTGGCGAGAACAAAGCGCCACGAAGCTTGAACAATTTAAAGCGGTTCTATCCGCTTGGTGTGAACTGGTTTATGAAGGTCTCTATCTTTGATTGCGAGCCAGCTCACGCTAACCTCACGCGATCGAATGCGTTCAAGCGACCATGTGCGAGACACTCGTGAAGAGCTTCAAGGCGTATCCCACGGAGGTGCTCACACCGCCCGGCGTTGTCCCCCGCCGACCCGATTACCAGGTGATTGTTATTGTCCATCATTTCTGTTTTGTGGCTTCCTAACTTATAAGTGTACATTATTTCAGGAAAAAGATCACGTGGAACACAGAAGCTGATTTGAAGGGCAAGAAATTTTGGATAATTTCTGGTAACCACAGTATATGTGCAGCTCAATTGCTTTGCGGTGTTGTTGGAGAGCTGGAACAGCGGCTAGAGTTTGCTAAAGCCTACGCCAGGAGAAGAACAAGAGTGCTTAATGGGAATTTGACAGATAGGGAATATATTGAATTGAGCATTCAGTGCAATGAAGTCATTGCTAACACTGTATACAGAGAGCCATTGTTAGAGAAGCTTCAACAGCTGCGGCATCAACATAAGGCATATGGATGTCCTCCGCAAGGTCCCATTGGTACTGCCACAACCTCAGCATGGAAGGTATTTTTCTGATCTTAGCTCGTGAACATCGCGGCCGCGATTTTCCTGGCCATTTCTTTTGTAGGACTTCCACGAGATAGCTACCACAACATTGAAGGTGAAGGAGGCTAAAAGACGAAAAACAATTTATTTTTATGGAGGAGCGGGTCTTCAGAAAATTAATGGAAGTGGCCAACAAATGGGTGAGCAAAAAAATCTGTGATGAACATGGAGATTTTCCTGATAAGCCCACGAAGGACTTCTTCAACAAAACCTGGTTAAGATACCTTCGAGGCATGTCTAATGCAGAGGTTTCTCAGCTTCTTGATGAGATTTTGGAAGGAAAAACATACATTAAGGTGCAAGCCGTATATCATGGCAGGTTTGATTGCAAGCGGTAGCGCCATTGACATTAAACTTGACCTTCATGCGCTTGAGAGAGATTTTGTCATCGCTTCCCGTTGCTTGAGAAAGAATACACTTTCTTGAAGAATTCTTTCATCGATTTTCACGCTTTCACGGAACAACGGATTCTTGATATATCTGATTCGGATACAGAGTACGTGAAAGCCAATTACAATAAGGATCATGTTATGGGTAATTTGCCCGTTGCATTTTTAGAACCCATTAGATCGATTTTGAAACCTGAAGAGGCTATCAAAATCAAACAAAAGAAAAATGTTGTACATCTTTGTGACAAAGGAAGGATTCCTACCTCCACTCCAGTATCTGAGAATGCAACTTTGGTGTTCATTGACATTAGAGGATTCTCTACATTATGGACGTGCAAAAAATACATGGAACTCTTTACAAGAATATCCAGCATGACAACTGCTAATATTTATCACCTGGTGATTCTGATGCGATCTGTGAACTTGCCGGTTGTTGCGGCCGAGAGAAATAGATTCAAGGCGGGTCCCATATTTCTGTAGGCACATATGACGAGCAAGGATGGGTGAACAAGAAAAGAGTGAAGGAATATCAGTATTACATCACCCATATGTGCATTGCCGAAGCGATTCGGGGTCAACTTCGATATTGCCGAGCTAGAGCCGTTTGACACCGGTGACCACGCACCAAAAGAACACCCCTTGCCACCAATGCACATCGGGTAACGAAGAAAACTGATGAAAATGAAAAAAAAATGGCGGACTTACTTCGCGGGTAAACCCGGTACAAGTTTGTCGGAATGGAAGGTGATCACGTCTTTGAAGTGCGGTTGAAGACATCATATGCTTACTACATAGTTGACAAGCTTGTGCCCAAGGATGGTTGTGTCCTTGATTTCTTCTCAGCAGGTACTGCTTCTCGTGTCGCCTTGATGCAGGGAAAGGAAAGTATTGCTTTCGAAAGCCAGGGTAAAGTATGCCGATTTCTGAGGGCTTTCTTGGATAAGCTCGAAAAAATGGTTTGCCAGGGCACTGGGTAGACAGTTGAAGAGGAGAAGGCAGACACTATAAATGATCCTGACAAGATCAATTTAAACATTACCTAGAAAACAGATATATCTAAGATTGATGAAATCTTGGATCAAATGGATGAGAAAAGCTATGAGGAAAGGATGCAGGAAACGAAAAGACTTCTGGAGTCTACTGAGAAAGGTATTATTGCGCTAGAGCCCGTGTTTCAAAAATTGGGGGCTTTAAACAAAAAATTTGATGCCTACATGCCTTTCTTGACAGGCGGATCGAATTTTGAATACGTAGGCATGGACGTGGACCCTGCGGATCAAGAGGGTGAGCCATCAGGTACACAAGAGCATCAGGTTGCAACCAAGAAAAAGAAGCTCTTCCATGCACCCGATATCGCCTGTGCTGTGCAGAGTGGCGCATTGGTCAAAGGCAGCGCTATGGATACTGAGACTGAAGGACCGGATCCACATATCCAAGTCCTTGCACAGGCCATGTTTGTAGACATCCCAGATGTAACAGGCTATACTGAGATGGACACAGCAGAGGTTATAAAAAGGGGCCAGGAACATGTTGCTAGGATAGCTGCTGAGATAGGTGTTGTACCTGAGTCATGGACTAATTTCTGCCCCTCTGGCAAAGTAATGTACATTGCTATATTTGAGGAATATAAGTTACAAGGCTTTGAAGTTTTCCACATTTTTGAGTTTTCTTATTGTTTGAGTTTTGTTTCTTGTCTAAACTTTCCTTGACTCGATATTTGCTAGCACTTTCTTAGAATTATTGGCTTCTACAGACTTCTTCTAAATTAAGAATTCGAATCAGATGGGTAGCTAAACAGCTCAAAATATTCGCCGCCGCGATCCTCAGTATCACTTTGTTTTCCTTTCATCCATGTGTAGACCTTAACGGACTTGTGATCTTATATCCATGGGCTAGCTAAGCAGCTTCAAATCTTCGCCGTCGCGATTCTGCTGAGTATTTTTACTCTTTCTTGTGGACTGCTCTTACTCACAAAGGAGCTTGGGATAGCCTTATACATGTCAAAGTCGGATACATCGTTGGTTGTGACAAAAAATCAGCGAAAAAAACGGCAACTTTTACTCTGTTGCAACCACTTACGGTGTTTTATAGACAACCAAGAACCTATTTCATGCTAAACGAGAATTCCGAAATTCTCTAATTAATTAATTCGTGCTTATATGGTCAAAATGGACAGCAAAGGAGTGCTCTAATTATATTTCAAATGATGAAGCAAGAGGGGGTGCTCTCAAACAAGATAACCATAGTCAGCATTCTTGATACATGTGTGACTGCAGAAAATCAAGCTTTGGGCAAGTGATCGCATGCATATATTAGAAAGTGCAATTAGTATGTACTGATTATATAACTAGAGTTGAACATGACAAGTAAAGCCTTTCATGGAGCAGCTATGCATTTATATATGCAACTCCCAAAAAAAGCAACTCTCAAAAAAAGCCAATGAGATGATAGGAGATTCTACAGATTCAAAAATTGTTTGCAGTCGCATTGATCCTCTGGAGAGATTAAATATGCAGCATATTAGATAGGGAATTTGCTGAAAATGAGCCCATATATTTGTCCAGTTTGACACACTCTAGTCCATCCTGGGCAAGAAAACATATGCAAGGCAGAGGAATCCCTTCAGAGTCCATCGTGTCCTCCATCCAAAGCAGCATGGAGAGCATTATTAGGTGCCTGTAAGATATATGGAGCAGTTGAATCAAGATTTAAATGCTTTGATCAATCAATGCATGTAGACCCAAATGCATTTTGCTATGTGTTTGTGAAAAACCCATGTAGATACTGCAAAATGGTTTGATGCACATACAATTTAGGACTTGAGAAAACATGCAGAGACAAAGAAAAGACCAGCAAGGCCTTTGATAGAGATAAATAAATAAGTTCATGAGTAACTTCAGAAGCTGAAAACAAATGGAGCATAGGTAGAACATTTCACGAGCATGAAGGATAAGGATCAAAATAGCTTCTTGGCTTCCAGGTTCTTCTATCCTGATTTCGGTCCTTTCTTCTTGTACTAAGATTACTCTCTGGCTACGCAATCTTTCGTTATAAGTTGGACTCCTTTCCTGTCTCCTGGGTTGTTGTCATCTACTTTGGCATAAGGAGACGATTTGGCATTGATTATCCAAACTTTTACACTCTACTCCAGGTAGAACCTAACATACTAAGCTGCTTCTTTAGAGAAGTTGAAAACTTTAAACATTTACATGATTGACATTGTACGTTTTTTTCGCTCTATGATCTTTTAGGGTCCTAAAGAGCGTGATCAATATATTTTCATTTTTCATTTTCATTTTCATTTTTCCTAATATCGTCTCAACCATTTGCGATTGTGTGGCTATGCTCCTGGTCGTTTGCAACAACACTTTGATTTCCTTCTTTTCTTGCCATGCAGTACAACTCTTGGTTTATACTACACAAGTCTTGGTTTATACTACACAGATTAAATTCCTCAGACTAAATCCCTCAATTGCCTATTGTCTGCGGTATGATGGGTTGTTTTGTTCCTACTATTAGCGGTTTGCATTTAATCTTCAAACTCAATAGTTATAGCATTTTCATTTTGATGTACTGTGCATAATTCAATAGCTTGTATTACAACTATGTAGTAAGCTGTTTGTTAGATATATATGTGCCTATCTTTTCTATGGGCTTACCTTAGCAGTCCTTGCTTCCTGCTTTGCAAGGTAGCAGTTCAAGGCATGTATGCAAGTTAGGTAATGTGGTTTTAGTTACTTCCAGAAGACCAAGGTTTTTATTAATAGTAGATTCTGGAACATTGAGGTAACGTTTCATTGTTTTAATGTGCTATTGGTTTGTTTACCTGGGTTGGCCTTTTCTACCTTGGGTTGATCTTTGTATGGCTATTCAAATGAATAGAAAAAATGTGCTTATCTTGAATGCCTATCCAGCACTTTGTCGATAATCTCTCGTACAAGTATCCAGACTTAGCTATTTCTCCTACTTATAGAGTTTGAATGATAAGGGAATGTTTTATCTCAATTCTCAAATGATGATACGATGTGATGATGTGCTTGAGATGTCACTTTTTATTGTTATCTGAAGTTGTTCTGATCTAACTTGTTCCATTTCCCCCATTTCTAATTTCTCCCTACCTTCACTCGTCAAATCCTTGTCTTCCTAGTTTGAAATGACACTTTAGTGTTTTTAGAGTGAATAGATACAATTGCCATAATGTAGGAGCAATTACTCTTGAGTGCTATAGGGACCCACTAGTATTTTTCTTTTTTTTTTCTAGCACACCAACCCTACCATGCCTATAGCCTTTCTATAATCCTAGCCTATCCACGTGTCAGTTCCACGTCATCAGGATGGACCCTCCTGTATTTGAACAAGAACGATGTTGCATTGGATAGCACCATTATCTTATCATGCAATCAGATAGGAGTATATGACAAGCAGACCTAGATCTACAGGACCTTTTATCAGCATTGCTTTGATGATCACCTGGAAGCTAAAAAGTAATTCTAATGGAAGGGAGGCACTGCAGACAGATGCATTATCTATTGAGATAATTATGTGAGTTCAAGATATGCTAGGGAATATATTGAAGGGATGATAGACTTATAATGGACAATTTCTTATAAACTTATAAAGTGTGTTTATGTAGATGTGGAGTAATGGGGTAGGACAAATTAGTTTCTTTGGTCTACTCAGAGCGATAAGTCAATGCCTTGTACTTATCAAACAAATCTAGCTACAATCTTTTGACTCCATGCATTCTTTGGCAGATTTTTGATTTGCAGGCTTCTATCCATATTGACGGCAGAACAGGTAATTTGTGAGGCGGAAGTGCAAGTTTCTTAGATTCACAGTCTTTCTAAAATGTTTTTCTACTATTTTAAGAGGTTGTATAATTAGATCAGACATGATTTAGCAGAAAATATTTTAAATCTTAAGGAACCTTTCACAGTCAAATTTAAGAATAGACATCAATAAGCACGATATACATATGCATATACGTACTTAAAAATTCATATGCAGAACGAAACAACAAATGTCCAAATAAATGTAGAAAAATGACATAGACACAAGAAAACCTACAGAGCAACATTACCATACACTTGTATAAATCACCATTAGGATTTAGCTTATAAAGCAATATTTTAACGTTTCAACCACATCGTCTATTTTCAGAAAGTGGTTACTATGGGTGATGCTCGGCTCCCGCACCTGGCTTACACTGTGGCCATGAGTCCGCAGCGGCTTAGGGCCTGTTGGAGGGGTAAGAGAGATCAGTGGTTCGCCAGATGGAGCGTCGGAGGAGCACGATGATCGTCAATTTGGTAGCAGGTGACCCGATCGTGACAGCCTGCGGGAGTACCTAGATGCTTGTTTCCTTGGCAAGCTCTGGGACCCCATTGCTCTAGAGCAGGTCAAAATGGCCCATTACAAGGAGCACATTAACCCCGTGTTAGCCCGGGGCCCACAGGCTCTACTGCGTCCCCGGTGCCCAAAGCCTTGGACTCATTGCCTCCATTCGCAGACGGTGCCCACCATCTTCGCATCGAGGCAGGCGGGTGGATTGGGGAGCCCCCGGGGCAGACTCTGTCGGTCTTTGTCAAGCGGGTGCCATTGAGGATGAGTCTCACACTTTCCGAGTTGCCCGGCGTTGATCGATCCGGGCGGATCGGCTCCGTGAAATGCGGCGGACGTGCCCTTGCATTTGCCGATGAACACACCGTCGATGCGTGCCACAGGGGTCATACATCCGGGGAGGTAATCGGACTGCGAGGTCACCTTTGCCCCGCCGGTTTGTCTGCTGACTAGGCACTACTGAGGGGGTGGTGCATGTTGTATATATTGGGATGTTTACGCATTTTATATGATTAGCCGCGGTTTGTCGGTGATTCTTTGCCCGCGGTTTTCCCTCGAAAACCCTTCGGGGCGGGGGTTTTTTAATCCGGGCAGTAATCCGCTTGCTGCGTTTTTGTATTGGGTCCCATAGACCGATTGGTCTCCGTGGACGATAAAAGTACCTTCCTTCCTTCCTTCCTTCCTTACTAAAATTCAATATCAAGGGGATAATAAGACATACTACTAAGACATCTAAAAATTCAAATACATCTTACAAAATATGTACATACTTAATAGATGGTTTTTCAATATAGTAGATCTAACTTATGATTGGATACCCTATGTAATCCTACACCTTATACATCTCAAACAATACGTTTTTACTGGTTTCAAATGTATTGACATAAAACAACTACTGATACCTACGATGCAAGAACATCATTTAAAAACCTTCATTACATTGCATGACCCAAAGAACAGACCCACGGCGTGCATTTTTGCTAGTTTCAATTTTTTTTGTTTTTGGGGGGGGGCTTGTAGGGGGTCTAAAATTGATTTTTTAAAATATGGTAAGGAAGGAAGGAAGGAAGGAAGGAAGGAAGGGAGGGAGGGAGGGAGGGAGGGAGGAAGGTTCTTTTATCGTCCGAGGAGGCCAATCGGCCTATAGGACCCAAATTACCAGTGCAAAGCAGCCCGTTGCTACGGATTAAAGAACCCCCTTAGGAGGGGAAAAAGCCGTCGCGACAACAAACTGCTTTGGCGGCATTTGTACAAATATACATATACACATAAATTCGGCATCTCGGTGGCCGAGGCGAGAGATGAGTCCATGAGATCCAAAACCTCACGGAGGTAGGAGCCAAGGGATCGCCCGGCGGCGTCTTGAGTAGCTTTCGTCTGAGGAGCGAACCAGTCGCACCAAGAGAATGTAGCGAGCCCGAATCGACTATAAATTTGGACAACTTTGGAAGGCATGGCTTTCATCCTCAACAACCCCGGCCGGCAACAACAACGACAAAGCACGTCTGGCGTGGCTCTCCAACCCACCGCCCGTCTCAAGTAGAAGATGGTGGGCCCCCTGTTGAATGGGCCCAGCGATGATCTGTGCTTCTTCATGGCAAGCGAGAACGCAGGTAGAGCTGTGGGCCTCGAACGAGGTGGGGTTTATGTCTTTGTTTGTAGTGTGCCATCTTTACTGTTCCCGAGCAATGGTGGTCCCAGAGCTTCCCGGAAACAAGAGTCAAGTACCCCCTCGGCCCTATCCCGGCCGGCGTCTGTGTGCACCTGGATGCACCTATGTGCGTCTACGTTCCAACGCGCTAGCCACTGGGCTCTCTTGTCTTTCCAACAAGCCCTGAGTCATTGCGGGCTCATCGCCACAGCGTAAGCCAAGTCGCGGGGCCGAGTGTAAGCCCATCTTGGCCGCCTTACGGAAATAAACAATGTGTCTATCAAGGGCCGCATCTTTGCGGGGGCATGAATCATCTCCTGCAACAAGATCGATATGGGCCGGGGCTTGACCCCAAGTGCCCGCGTAAAAAATGCCTTCTGGACCTGCTCTAAGTCGTTCCAAGTCGCCAAAGACACCACTGGGCCCCACACCTCGGGTCTGGTTGAATTTGATAATTGATTGTACAAATATGGTAGGGGGTTTAAAGGAATTTACGGAACATAGTGTACATATATGGTAGGGGGTGTATCTAGAGTTTCTAAAAAAATTCGTATAAAGGAGTTTTTTCGTACCTTATTAACTGTATAAGGGCCTTCTTCTTTGACCCTATGCACGCACATGCCATATAGACTTTACATTAGCTACACCCCCCGGGTGGTTAATGTGGCCTTAGGGCTTAGGTGGTGGTTGATCCATAGATGTTTGAATTTGCAATTGTGTAGCTTCCACTTCTTAATCTTTCACATAATAATTGAAGCTCGCTTGATTCGTTTTAGCTATTACTATAGTTATGGTCCAAAGGATTTCTGTAAGCAGCCTCATGAAGTAAAGAACAAGACAACCAAAGCTTTGGATTCAAAGAGCAATGATCCCTCATACTCACAGAGGCAGAGGGGTATGAGCATCAATTGAGACGGTGCCATTTCGCCACGAAGAAATTGTATATGAAACCCGAATGCACCAATATAATCTTTTATAGGCACTCACGATGTCGCAGGCAGTCAAGGCGGTGGCCCCCTTTCTTCCACCAGAATTGCTGCCATATCTTGAAGAAAGTGAATCAGCTTGGTGTTAGCAAGGAATTCGGCAGAGGCTTTTGAAGAATCAGGGATTGTGGAAGCCAAACCTTGAAGCAAAATCTGGGCATTTTTTTGGATTTTTCGGTAAGCCACTAATGTGGTAATCCTGTTCTTTTGGTCTAAAAAGCAATATGTCTTTGCTTCAAGAGGTGAACCGGGCATTCTTCATGCTTACTTTCTTATTTCATTTGATTAAAGACACATTGAAAAGGCATAGATGCCTATAAGGTAGAACAGATTTGTGTGAAAATCTAGTTTATGATGCACTTTCAGGTTTTGGCAGCACATTTATTTTATCTGGGTCTTCTTTACTTGCTGAGTTTCTTATGTCCCTTTTCCACTGGCTTGCTGGCGGCGACTGGACACCAGGCCTGCTGGCCTTTTGGGTGCCTGTTGGGCGCGTCGGCGCATGATGAAGGGGTGGCGCTGGGGGAGGTGCACTGATGGGTGGCGCTTGGGAGTTTGTGAGGCACCACCTCCGGCCGACTTCCCGGCCAAGCTTTCTCTGGCCCGCCTTCCCTGGCAGCTTGGGTTATTGGTGTTGGGCCTATTGGGCGCTTGTTTTTACCTTCAGCCAGGTGCCCTCGGGGTCCACCGCCTTCTACTACCAGTAGCTGCTCTCGTGGGTTTAGGGAATTGGCACATTCTGGTGGCGGCTCTTATGGTCTAGTGGTTTGATCGAGCTCCTTCAGTGGGTCAGCACCTGGATCTTTGCACCAGCATCTATTTGCCCTGGTTTTAGTGAGAAGATGGAGACTTAGCGCGTGCGTAGGTTCGGGCAGATCCTCGGACACCGGTTTGTGAAGAGGTTACGGTTCGGAGGCGTTTGGTGAAGTTTTGTTTGTTGGAGGTATGCTTGTTGCTTTTGGCAGCGGCATGGATTTTGGATATGTAGTCATCCGCAGCCTTTTTCCCGGTGGTTTTAATGCGGGCGGGGTGATTATGTTTTATTGTGTTTGTAAGGGCTTCGGCCCATGTTCTGGTAAGGGACTTCGGTCCCGTCTTGTACTTGTGGTCCCATAGCCCGATTGGGCTCCGTGGACGTTAAAAGTTTCTTTCTTTCTTTCTTTCTTCTTTCTTTCGCCCTTTCTTTCTGGCAGAAAGGTCTAGAATAATGTGCTTTGAATGATCAAAAGATACATCTGGAATAGTGGATTATATGAATTAGTACAGATATTTGAAAACTGGAAATGGAAGTGCAGAGCAAACAAATTGTATGATGCAGATAGATGGATTATCCTAGCACTCAGTTCTTTGGTACTACTATGCCAAGAACCTCGTAATCATGCAAGTACTTATATGCTTGCATAGTTGTGCTCAAATGATGGATTTTTTAAGCACTCGGTTCTTTGGTACTGCTATGCCAAGAACCTCATAATCATGCAAATACTAATATACTTGTATGGTTGTGCTAAAATCTTTACGTTTGAGTGAGGGCTTTCTTCAGGTATTGATGTGCCTGATTCTAATTCTTGTCTAGTACCTCATACAAAAATGGTGCTAAATCTTGCTTCAAGCAGGATAGGATTTCTCTTCTTATTTTCAAATTGCAGGAAGATTTAATGGTTCATCTGGACGGATTGTATCATTCGGAAGCCTATCTGGCTTGTTTTTGTGTCATCACATATTCTCTAGTTACCAGGTGGAAGGATTTTATGTGCTTCATATGCGTCAGATTGGTTATGACAGTATGTTGCTTTTAGAGCTCTCAATAAGTTTCTATAAGTAGAGGATGAAGATGTAGAGATTACTCTTGTAATAATTCTCTACTTGCACTGAACCATTGTACCTTTTATTAATATATAATGTAAAAAAAATTTGTACCCTCAAAAAAAAGGGGAGGGGAAGAAATATCTTTTATGAGATGGAACACATTGACCAGGAAGGAAAAGTGTGTCATGGGGTTAAGGATCCCCAATGTGCCAAGACCAAACATGAAGTAGCTCCTTGGTTGTCAAAGAAAAAGAAAGATTGGGCTAGGAATCAATTGGTACATTGAGAAGATTAGAGATGAATTCCTTGATATGGATGATCTCTACAATTTGTCAAGGAAGATAGCATTCAACACTTAGATGCTTCACTTGGATGTTGGTTTGAGTGTAAGGGTGTGGGTAGAGTTGCATCCAGAATCAGTATTCTTGTACCGTTCATCTCAGGATAACCACTCCCTTTCAAATGAAGATTTTGTTGGAACATGGTAGGAATAATGCTATGGAAATGGACTCAATTTTCAAGAATGAAAATTGTGATAGGGATTTTTTGAGATCATAAAAGGGCTTTCTAAGAACTGTTGACTAAGCTATATGAACTATCAATCAGAAAACAGAACTGGCAATCCAGTCAGCAAAACAGTTACAATTAACTCACTCGATCACATTTTTTAGCATAAGTGTTGATAGAAAACTCCAAATGAGCTCTTGTTTGGTGCAATAGATAGATCAGATCTTTTCAACCTTGGGTAGTTTTCATATCTTTTAGCCCCATAGGATAGTAAAAAATGTTAAAAACAACATTTTTTGGAGTTTTGCCAATCATAAGTGGTTAAAATATGTGCAAAGCACCTAAGGTTGGAAAGATCTCAATGAGATCTATCTATTGCACTAATGAGAGCTCATTTGGACTTTTTTTTTATCAACAATCATGGTAGAAAATGTGATCCAATGAGTTAGTTATAACAGTTTTGCTGACTAGACCCGTCAGGCTCTTATTTCTGATTGGTAGTTCATTTATCTTCATTTGGCTTAGTTGGCATATTTTGAAGGCCCTTTTGTAATCTCAAAAAAACCCTAACATGTTAGCATATGATGCCCATGGAAATGGTGTATCTATTGCTTGGGTTCTCTCTTCTAGCCAGGCAGAAAAAGACATCCAATCTTGGCTTTTTGCTTTGAAGCATCATATTCATGGTGTAGATCCCACTTGGAACCCACTTGTTTTATTGTTGATGATGTCAAAGCTGAAATTAATGCATTAGCAAAGGTTTAGCCCAAAGCTAGAATGCAACTGTGCATTTGGCATATGAAGAGAGATTGGATGGAAATGCTTTTGAGATGTGTGAAGAATAAGAAGATTGGGGTGGAGATGGTTAAGGATCTTGGCCACATAATGTATGGCACACATGTAGGAGGGATGGAAGATTTGGTAAGGATTATGTGAAGGCATGGAAGGGTTGAGGCATTGCATGAGTTCCCGAAGACGTAGAAATCTTGGAAATGAGTGTTTAAATACATGAACAGGACTTGGACGAAGAATATCACCTCTTGGGTCATTGCCACAAGAATGTATCCTCATGCCAACCAAGAAACAAATGATGCTATGGAGACTTATCACAATCAAATGAAGAGAAAGCTAGGGGTTTTGAAGCATGCCTTGAGAGATAGGAGGATTGATTGGTTGATCTACATGCTCACTTGTATATTGGAAACACATCTGTTGTATGATAGGTTCAAGAAAGATGAGGATTTCAAAACTAATGGTATCTGCATGGTATAATGAGACAAGATTGTTGATGTGGAATGAGTTCAAATTGAAGTTCCTTCTCCTTCGTTGGGACCGGAGCATTTGGGAAAAAGTAGCTGCTACACTTCCTCCACACCCACAAGACGTGGCTCCCCAGCTCTGGGTGGTTCATGGCAGTGTTAAGGAGGAGCACTTGGTGCACTCGATGTATGTGGTCCTGCTTCATCTTGAGGTGTTGCCTCCATCGCCAAACTGGCCTTTTGTTATCCCCGAGCCTCATCGTAAAGCAGTTTGGCGATGGGTATGGGATAAATTGCTTCATCCTAAGCTATCCATTTTATGGTGGCAGCTCACTCATAGATGCGTGCGGGTAAACACTGTTGTTCATCGATTTCGTCCACAAGTCTCTGTGATCTGCCCTCTTTGCACGCAGAGGGATGAGACAATTGAGCACTGCTTTTTCTTGTGTCATCATGTTCGACCTGCTTGGCAGTGGCTTCTGAGTCTTTTCCATTGTGACTTGAATAGTCAGCAGGTCCTATTATCAGTCTATCCTAGTTCTTGGGACAAGTTGGCAAAGAGGGCTTTCCACTTAGCATCTGCTTGGATCATCTGGTCCATCTGGAAGAGACGAAATCTCCTCATATTCAAGGGACAGCTCTTTTCAGATACACAAGTGCTTAGCGATGCCCGTAGTCGCATTGTGAAGGCGTACAAGTGTTCTTCCTTGAAGGATGACATCAAAAGTATCATTTGGGAGCAATATCTTCAGATTCACACCTACTCATAGCAAACAGTTGTGCTCATGGTGATCTGTGTTCTCTGCTTTTCTATGTTATGTATGTGGTGGGTAGTGTTGCTCTAGTGGATATCTTCTCCACTGGGTTTTGAGTCCCCCATGTACTCTTTGTATTCTTTTGAGTAATAAAGGTCCACGTTCATCAAAAAAAAAAAAACTAATGGGAGATATGAGCACATTGTTGAGATAGCAATTATAGGGGCATGCATCATTCTAGATGAGGCTCTAAGATTGTTGAACTTCAAGAAAGGTAGTGCTTCAAGAGACAATGCTGGACAAATTCAGTGTCATGAGACTTTTCATCTGAAATATAGAAGTGGCAGTCTTTTATAATTTCTCTGTTATCATCTCTTTGCTTTATATCTTTTCTTTTCTTCTTGATGTTATTCCCATCCTCCTGTTGTCTTACATTACTTAACTATTTTTTTCCAAACCTGTAAGTGCCTGATCATTGTTCTAGTGACATGATTGCGCTTTCTGCTGAACTTTGAAACCATAATTTTCTGCAAAGTCAATTACAGAAACTATTGTGTCTTTTCCAAAACTTCCCAAACATTGTCTGAACTGTTTGGCTTGCCAATGCGCCTTGTAGTTGTGTGGCACAAATGAGATCATTGTTTTCCTTGCATGTTCCTAAAATTTAAAGGGGGTACCAGTCTTGTAGGCCAATCTTGTAACTTTATTTGGTTTCTTATTAGGGTTTCTCTTAATAACAGCTTCTTGCTACAAGTAATAAAATTCAGAAATTAGTATAGATGATGTGAGCCTTCTAACACAAACTCGACACAGACTTTTTCAGAGACTTTCCAATCACCAAGTATTCTAAAGATTTACTGCTCTCTCTTGGACACTTTGGCATCCTGTAGAATGTAGAATAAGAGAAAGATGTTGAGATAAATTCATGTTGGATACTAAAGAATTGAAAAGTTTAATCAGAAATGGAATATGTTAAACACTTAACCCTTAAGACCACATTTCTTGCAGGTCTACGTCAAACATGCATGTTTGTGCCATTCATCGGCTTCTACTTTGGGACATACCATATTTCTCCAATACTCACTTGTAGATTTAAAGATATTATCTTTAGCATTGCAAGTTGAACCTGATCCACAAACTCTGCATTGGCATTTGCAATCTTCGTGCGCACCATAAGGATCAGAACTCATGTTGTTAATGGCTTGCATGGCAAAATCAAGGTGCATGTGGTATTGGCAACAACAAGTCTCTCTTTCTTGCAATCTCCTAACATAGCTTGGTTTAAGCTTTTCAAAAGTTTGCTGACATATATTGAACTCAGAATACTCTTTCTTGAACTGAAGATAAAATTGCAACTGATGAAAACACATATTAAACATTGATATGATGCAAAATAGAGAAAAAAAAAATTACAAACAAAGTGCTTACTTGTGTTGTCTCTAGCAAATGGATAGGATGGTAAATCTTTTCACCTGTTTCACTCACATGTTTTCTCACATATTTTTTATATGGTGAGATCCTAGTATTCTCATCCCAAAATGGTTTTATCTTTGCTATTGTTTCATCTGAAAGTGCATCACACCTTCTTCTTCTTTGAAACATTGACTAGGATCCTGCTTCAAATTCTGTATATACACGTCTCTGAAATGCTACTGCCACAGTTCTTCTCGGAATAGACAGAAGTCTTGCCATTGTCGATTGATTCATTTCCTTTGTTGAAGATGCAGCCATTTGCATTGTACTCCTTTTTGCTTGAAGAACATCAGTTTCTATCATACATTTGAGCTTGAAAAGTCTCCTTCACATTCAAAATTAAATCCGCCATAAGCGCATTTTCCTTTGGACCTGCCACTTCAACATCTAGTGGAAGTGTTTGATCCTCTTGAAAAATCTCGATGCTAACTTCCCTTTGTCTATCTTTGATAAAAAATTACTTGTGATTTCATTGAAATAATCTTCCAAATTCTTTGACAATTCCTGCAATCTTCTTTCACTCACAGCACCAGAATCTTTGGCATTGGCAGGAGGATTGTTTTCTTTCTTCCTTTGTCTCTTCCTCTCTCGGGGTTTTCTTTTATTTTCAACTTGAATTTGCAAGAAAATCCTTCTTCTGATTGAATCGATGCTGTCAGGGGTGCTGTCCATTGAAATTGAAAAGACAGAATTTGACTTGAATTACATTTGCTGAAGGAGAATTCTATTGGAACAATGCAAGAATTGTTCGAATTCCATTCCTTCAAATTTTCATAGCGGCAACTAATGAAGAAATTATACCCGCATTTTCATCACAAAACAGATAAGGCTGGGGCACCCTATATACATTGAAAGGATAAGAAAACTTAATATGGATGATCTGCTGAAAATCACAACTATGGAGCGGATGCTTATGTATCATATCAAAGAATAGGAGATACTGATCGAATGGAGATTTTCTGCTTGTTCTAAGAAAGCTGGAAGACTTATTCTTCGATCCCTTATAATTTTGACCTCAAAGGTAAGCACTGCAGAACATACTTGCATAAGCTTTTTAAAATTCATTTTCATTTAGTTTATTCATGACAGCTCGGATCAAAGCAAGCTGCTCAGTCTAGGGATGACGAAAAACATGGCATGAATTCTAAAAGAAGTTGCACCGGTGTTTCTTTCTTGCAGTTGATTGGAATGCAGAACGGTAAGTCACAGTGAGGACATGTTTGTTATGTACTTTAATTATTTTATTTTTAGGCTAGATGCAGTTCTTTGTTTTAAAATCTTAGTTGCATTAGCCTTATCAAATCACTGCATCTAGGCCTTATAATCTATAAGTTTGGTTTTCATCCATTTATATCTATTCCTTTCTTGCTTGAGTTTTTATTCTTACAATTTGTGCAACTTGATTTTTTGAAAATGTCATATAATCTTGCTCTAATAATCTCTCTCTGTCATATACAGAAATTACAACAAGATCCTCTTACGCGCGTAAATTGCGTAAATGAGTATATGCTTGTTGGATTAGAAACATCATAAATGAACAAGGTAATTATAATTTGTTAAAGATTGATCTTTTTAATTCTTTTTTTCTAGCAAAGTTCTGAGCGACTGAAAAATTGGTTCTTTTGTTGACTGAAATATTGATTCTTTTACGTACATCATTGTCGTTGGCTGGCTTGATTGCTATTTATATCTCTATTTGAATAACTGGGGATAACTTATAAACACTCTTAGATTGCTCCACCACTTTCATGATCCATCCATAAGTGATAGTACATACTATTTGAGGAATCCAACAAACAAAAAAGAGTGGTTTGTGTATGTGTTTGTGTCCTAGTGTGGCTCACATTACCAATACTAGCCATCATACTAGCCATCTTGAAACCACATGACCACATTTGGGTTTGCTACCAAAAGTGGGAATGTTTAAGGTCATATGGGTTAGGGTCCAATGTGGTTAGGGTTCAGGGTCCACATGATGAATGGGAGCTAAGAACATGTACTTCCTCCAACACTATGACGGCACGTTGGCTGCAACACCAACTTCCATATTCGGCTTTTCACCAATTTCACTGCAGCTTCATATCAATTCACGGGTTTAACCAAGGTTCGATTCCTTGGAGCTCCTTTCATTTATTTGAAGTACGAAAAATACCAATTTTTATATATTGGCAAAATTTTCAATAAAATGACCAATATTCTAACTATTGCATTGACTAATAAACTGACTAATACAATGACCAATATTCAGACTAACTGACGAACTATCTGACTATTTAAATGACTAATCTTCTGACTATTTAACTGACTATTCTTCTGACTATGTCTGACTAATGATCTGACGATTATTCTGACGTTAAATCGTCAGATAAAACTCGTCAGTACATTCGTCAGGAATAAGGGCCTGGGCAGCTGTCTATTTATAAAGGCTTTCTGATGATTATTCTGACGTTTAACCATCATTCTCTTGTAGTGTGAATGAATTGGAACTGCAATTCTCCAATTCCAATTCTGAATTGTGATTTCTCCTACCCATTAGTAATGGGAACTCCATCGATCTCGTCCCCGCCATCGAGTTCCCCTGCCTTTTGAAGATCCTAGTCAGCAATCCCTGGTATTCCGGAGATGCATATACTATTCTTGATAGATGGCCGATTCTGTTGGACGTCACAAGCCCGAGGAGTATCAAGCAGGTTCAGCACTTGAAGCATATATCCGGACAGTGCTTTCAGTACACCAGTATTGAATTGGTGCTGGCTGGCCAAGAGGTCGTGCCCTACCTTGTGGATGTTGTCCATGAGCATTGGTCTTCCTATGATTGCCCTTGAAGTATGAAAGACAACATGTACAAATACCAAGTGAAAGTGATTCAAATGATTGCCAACTACACGAATGAGGATATTTTAAGGATTTGTGGAACTTTACATGTCAAGCTGCCAGTTTGGAGAATTTGAAGGCATTTGGAGAGGCATATGATGATGGGTTTCTTGATAATAGAACACTACCTAGTGATGAGGAGACTTGCACCTTAGTACAAGGCTTGAAAAATGACATTGATCTTGAGGATGGCATTGGCGAGAAGATTGTTCCTGGGTCCCCCACTACGAAAATTAAGGGTAGCATAATACATGCCATCGTGGCGCGCATTATGGAGACCATAGTTAGTAGCCTCCATATTGCATTGGAGTCATATTTCCTACTGCGGGAACTTAGTTTGAAGTTGGACAGACTAATCACTTGCATATTAAACACTGTTATTGCAACTAATCTACCCATTGTCGAGGAATTCAATGGAAAAATCATGATCACACCAATTCCATTGGTAGAGAGTGGAAAGAAGAGAAAAATGTGTGTTTTTGTAGGAGTGTGAATGGCATCTTCAGGAAGGAAGGATCATACCAATGTTCTATTGTGGTTAATTTGACCATATTTGAATCTGTTCTAAAGTGGTTAATGTATCCATCCTTGAATATGTTCTAAAGTGGTTATCTATCCATATTTTAATCTGTTCTACAGTGGTTAATGAGGCCCTATTGTAAGGGGTTAATCTGGCCATATGTTTAAATTCATTAATGTGGTCGTTGATGTGGTGGTTAATGTGGCCATGGTATAAAGTGATTGATCTGGTCATAGATATACAATGTTTAATCTGGTCTTAAATATAATTTGACCACATTGAACAATGGTCCAGATAAACCTATGGCCAGATTAACCTATTGCCAGAAAACCTATGGCCAAATTAACCAATGGCCACATTAAGCTATGGCCACATTAACCAATGGCCAGATTAACCTATGTCCTAATGTGGCCATTGGTTAATATAACCATAGGTTCTTCTAGCCACATTAACCAATTAATACATATCGCCACATTAACATCTTAGATCTAAGACCATATTAACCGCTTCATACCTATGGCCAGTGGTTTTTCTAGCCATAGGTTAATCTGGTTGTAGATTAATCGGGGCATATATTTTTAAGGATATAGGTTAATCGGACTATACTGCAGGCGTCGATAAAGCCACAAATAAACCTGCTTCCATACGCCCTTGGCACATCAGGGGGATGGCAAAAAGAAGGTTACATGGAAAGAATTTTGAGCCTTGTAATCTAGACAAAATAGGTATCTTCATAAAATTGGAAACGATTTGAAGCAAATCTTCTCACTTGACTGTCTATACAAAGACAAATTGCCTTATCTGTTAGGTACGTTCAAGGCTCATAAACTGGAATATAGGTGGATAATTAATGCGAATAAAACTTTGTTCACCCTTCCAGCAAAGATTGCCACTAGGGGCTTGAAGGGTATACTTAAAATACTGCCAAAGGCATATATAAACAGCCTGAGCAAGATAACTGTTCTTCTTCCTGGCAGCGTTAACCCTTTTTGGAGTGCAAATTCTATGTATGACGTGATGTTGAATCTGCCCATCAAAATACATGACATTTTACCGCATACATCTCAAAATGTTACGAAAACATCCCAATTGGGAATTGATGGAATATGTCTGATTATACAACAAATTATAGATATTGCTCTTGAGTATATTAATGATAATAGAGCTGAAGTAAAATTTTGGTTTAAAGTCATAATGGATAATGTATCCTTCATTTGGGACAGTAAATCTCAAATAGAAAAAGCATGGCATTGTATGGAGGAGGAGGAGGAGGAGGAGGAGGAGGAATTTTTACGTCATGCCAAGGAGAGCACTAATGTCGAATCAATTTGGTGGCAATACTATGCAATTTTTCATCATGCCATGGAGAGCATGATGTGTTGATGACATCGAATCACCTTGGTAGCAATATAACTTGGTGTTGTATATCCTAAGGGATGCTACTAAGTGGTATGAAAATAAAACTACGATCTATAATTCTATTAACTTGAGGTCCATAGGTTCAAGCTTTGATCCTCTAATAGAGACTACAACTCTATCACATAAAACATAACAAGCACATAGGGTATGGTCGCCATGTTCCGCGCACTTAAAGGGCAAATTGTCCTCATACATTCGGATTTCACGCGTCCCTCGATCCGTCAATTCATTTAGATACCTAATGTTGTCCTTAACATCTTCCCCGAAGACAATTTTCCCAAAATCAATCGGACTAGAAAGTTATGGTGCTTTAAAGGAAGGGGGGTCAAGCGTCCACCGTCGCGAGGCCCCCAACCACACTGCGTGGTACCCGAGGCCTTCTTTAGCGGGGGTTATTGCATGCTAACGCGCGTCAGGTGCCACCTATCGCGCACTTGAGTGAATCTGCATGCCAAACCGTCTCTCACGGTCGGGCCACATCCCATTAATATCAGCGGGCCTAGGTGCCGTATACGAGGCCTACGTCGCCAGCTACTGATACGTATGGCACCGGCTATCGAGGTACCACCAACGGTTACCGTTGCCTTTTTGGCCCTCTTCCGCCAAAATTCGAGCTGATTTTCTCCACTCCAACCCCAAATCTTGCACCAAATTGGCCCGAACATTCTCTGTCTCGTTCGGAAGAAAATTAATTTGGCTTTAAAAGCCAGATTTTTCGAAATCCTGGACCATCATTACAGTTAATACTTTAAATTGAGAGATCGAGCAGGCGGTATTCCATTCCGCTCAAGCATCCCGGGAGTCCCAAGCGTCGGAGGTAAGCTATGAGCGTCTGATATGTTTTTGGTATCGAGTCTTCCATTGATCTTGCGTTTTTTCATTGTGGTACAGGGTTCAGCCGCCATGGATCACGCTAGAAGAACCAGTTATCCCGGGTCCGGCTCCAGGTGGGACGTGGTAAGGGGTGGCGGGTCTGATCCCACCAAGAGGGCTCGCCCTCTTCCGAGTGCTCCACCCTCCCCTGCTAGCTCTTCGACCTCAACGACTCCTAATTCTTTTAGGGTTAGGAATTGTTTGGTAACCCCGGCCGAGATCACAACGGCCGTGGGTTCATCTGTAAGTGTTGAGGTTTCGCCCGAAATCGTCTCTCAAGTTGAGCGGGCTAGTTCCGAAAATGATCTCATCCACTGCCAGATCGTGATCACAGAAGGAGACCATGTGCTCTTCCAGAGCCCCGTAGGTTAATGAGCTGCAGCCCCCTTTGTACAGAAAGGCCACTCTGGACGATCCCCCCCTCCTCTTCCTTCTTGGTTTATGTTGTGAAACGGCCCTTCGGGCTTATTTTGTGCAGCCTCAGGGCTCAATTTTGTATGATCATCATTTTGTATAATGGAATGATCTTCTTATTACTGGCACTGTTGCTTGTGTTCATTGCTTAAGTTATTTGTGTTCATTGCTTAAGTTATTTATTTATGATAATGATCGTGTCGGGTCCATGCCCCATACTGGTAATAGATTGTGAAATCAGTTGCAAACAGTAGAATTTTGTACAATAAGTTCACTATTTTGTTCATAAATTGTGTACAATAAGTTCACTATTTTGTTCATAAATTTTGTACAATAAGTTGTCGAAAGACTTAATTGTCTTGGGTTTCATCCGAGTCTTCGGATACCTGTGCACATTGTCTGTTAATAGCAGTGCCAAATAAAAGGTAAACTTAAAATTAAGAGTGCAAGGTGGCCAAACATACCTGACTATCAGCGGTTGTAGCTATGAATGAGGTCCCCTCCCCAAACCTTGGAGTTGGCTGGATTACTCGAGCCATGTCAGCCCTCCATATCCTTGCAAACCCAACATCCCCCCTTTGCACGGCTTACAATTGCAGGGTCCATCCCAATTTCCACCATCTCCCTGATAATCCTTGCCTTGCCTATTTGAACCGGAGAAAAACCAAGCATCCTCTATGGTCATGTTCAAAAATACTACCAACGAGTGCTGGTGAATTGGCCAAATGCTCGGCAACATATCTTCACCCATTCACGGGTGTCAACCGTCTCATTGAGTTTAGTGACCAATGTCGTTTTGCATGTTCCTCCAACCCGAATCAAAAAGGTGGCAAGTCTCACCTCTTCAATGGGGATGCTCTTTTTTGATTTTTCTTCTTTTTTCTTTTGATTGGGTTTGAATCTTTGGATGCCAATTTCCAGCACCTAACTAGAGGTATACAACCCTCTATACTTACATTATGCACATGACCGGCATCACCCGGCGGATATGTGTGTCATCTAATGGGGAATTGAGTGCATTGGGACTTGCTCTTCTATACTTACATTATCCTGACCAATGGATTGTGAGTTCATGGTCTCATCAGCATCCTCAATGGTTGTGGACTAGGGACTAGCGAGGAGCGGCGGGTTCAAGAACTTGGTCAATTTCGAGGGCGTGCGATTCTTGCAATGGGTGCCCCAAGTGGACTTAATCCTTGTCTCACCCTAAGCGTTCCTCACACTGTAATCTTCTTGTCTTAACCTCCTCGCTCAACACCCTTTGAAAACCAAATATGGATGCCACTCTAGACATCCCCCTTGGGTACATAAACTCCCTAAGCCTTGCAGCACTTGCAGCTTCCCTTGCATCAGCTAACTTCCTCCTCTCTCTCTCCTCCCTGTTAGCCCGTGCCCTCTTGGCAGCCTCCTCCCTTTCAGCCTTCCTCCTTGCGGTCTCAACCTTCCTTCTTTGCCATTTTGCTCAATTTCAATTTCTCGGCCTCGCCCTTCTAGCATTACGCTCTCAATGCCTCCACCCGAAACCATCACTTGATATGTGAACTCTCCCCTAGATCTGGGGCAAAGCCTCTCTTCCTTGCCCTTATGGTCTGTGATGGCATGCCACATGTTTGAGATGCTTCATGCAGGCCAGCCATAGACCCTCTAACATCATTTACATGCACCTGACTTACTGCAGTAGCACCTTCAATGGGTAATTCATGGGTATGATCCACATGCTCAGATTGTGGCACATGCTCACCAGCTGGATTGTGTGGCGTTTGGTCATTTTGCACATCAATTGGGAGTTGTCGGGTAAGGCCTCCCATAGGCTGGTGCACTTACGCCATGTCAAACCCCTCCCTTTGGTCCCATATCACGGATGATAATCTTCTCGGCGCTGCTCGGCTTTCTTTGTAATGTCTTCAACATGCACCCTCCCAAACTGGTACATTCTTGGCCTGGCCTAACCTTCTCTGGTCAAGGGCGGATACGGTGGCCCTAAAACTGCCTTGATGTTGTGGGGTGTTAGGCGCATGCAATTGATTGTGAAATCAATTGCGCTATCTCCTCCCTCTTTGGTTCGCCCCCCTCCCTTTGCTAACCATGTAGGCAGCTCTAAGCCTCTTGAATGATGCCTTGAAAGGGGCAAAGCATGCCACATCTAGAGGTTGAAGTCTATGAGATGTGTGTGGAGGCAATAAGGCAAAGTGAATGCCCTTCTCTCTTCTTTGCCAATATGACTTCCGGATCTACATGACTGCCATGATCATCCAAAATGATAAGATGAGGTTGATCACGGAGATACACCACACGGAACTCTTAACGCAAAATGTGGCTGACCATGATTTAAGCGATTCGATGTCATCCAAGTAGAAGATTGGGGCGGCTGAATGGCACCTTCTTCACATCTTGCAATGTTGTCACGCCTCATGCGATTACCTTTAAAAATATACATGTTGGGGATCCTATACCCCTCAGCATTAACACAAACCAAAATTGTAACCCATTCCCTGTTGTTCATGACTACCTCAATCACCCTATTCCCCCCCTTTCTAGCTATGATTTTCAGCCCCTTCACTTTCCCTGCCCGAATTCGGTCTCATCGGTTCCATATCCTTGAAATTTTGGGAAGGCAAACTTCGATATAAATCTGCTTAAGCCCGGCATAGAAGTTGTCGAGGTTCTCCTGTGTCATGGCACGGGCCCTGGCCACATCTAGGGTTTCTGGACTCCTGAGAGCAACTTCGGGGTGTCTTTGCTTAAAGAGCTTCCACCACTTACTGCCTGGTACTCTAGATATACCACATGCCCCCTTGCTCTAGCCATCTCTGCTGCCTTTTCCTTGCGGCGAATGATAGTGTCCCCATCCCTTGCTCTGCCTGCTAAGGGCCCAATTAAACGAGCTCCTCCTCTTGGAGAGTTGTCAATATTTGTGGATGGTTTGTTTGCTTGTGGCTTGTTCGACCATATAGCCAATCCACGATTGTGGACTCACGGTATACCGGACCTCCTAGATGCCTCTAATCGAAATGCCAAGTTAAACACCTCTTCGAGGATGTCGAGCATTTGCTCCTCGCCCATTGACCTCTCCTACGGCCTCCTTGGCATTGGACTGGTAGCGACAGCGCCTGTGGTGCCCTCCTCTTTTGTCTGGGTGCATGAGACCCTCTTGGATGATCCCGGTCTCCTGGTACCTCTTCGGCATCCAGTTCTCTTACGTGCCCTCGTCGAAACCATGGCTACCTTACCGTGCTCCTCACGGCCTCCTCTCGATAACATATGAACTATGAAGGAGAGCAAGATTTTATGTCCATGGAAGCCATGGCGGGAGTCGGGAGACTTGAATTGAGAAGAATGCAATCGAGTGCTAGTTTTGAAGCCAAATCGTTTCAAACCCGCATTGAATTACGTTTCAATTCGGCATGCTTTCGGGGTATTTTCTCGGCCGCGGGCGTGGTCATCGATTACCGCAGTATGGTCACCGGAACGCGGTGCTGGGACCTTCACTCCACGGCGAGGCGGCTGCGGGTACACGGTTGATGGGCTGATGTCTCGGTTAATGGAACCCGGATAATGACACGACCACAAAGCGGCGGTACATAGAGGCGGATACCCATGGCGACATGGCGATAAAGCCATGAAGGGGACGGGGCTGACCCATGCTCCGAGGTGGGGTCACGGCAGAGGGCGACCATACCCTATAGGGACATACATATAATATACACATATGAAAACCTTCACATGGCACGTGCGAGATTGACTAACATTGGTCATGTTGAAGTAGCTACTAGCATAAGAATATGTGGTTATAGTGAATTTGCTACATGTTATATACATACTAGAAATCTAGAGGGATTCAATATTATTTGTCATATTGACCATGTGCATGTCGTATATATACTTACCATTATTGAAAATTTTGTCACCATTTAGGAATTGAATTGAAATAAATGGATTTTTATCGCCACGCATACAAGTAGGCCTAGGAAAAATATGTACTCTAGGGGGGGTAAATTAACTTTCAAATTTTAGTATACTAGAAGTGTTTTTGGCGGCCCTTCGAACACACATGTCATAACAACACACCCCCCCACCCCCTCCAAAAAAAAAAGGGAAGCAAATTATAGATATTGCTCCTGAGTATATTACTGTAATAGAGCTGAAGTAAAAATTTGGTTTAAAGTCATGGTGGATGATGTATCCTTCATCTGGGACGGTAAACCTCAAATAGAAAAAGCATGGCATTGTATGGAGGAGGAGGAGGGAGGAGGGGGGAGGGAGGGAGGGAGGGGAGGGAGGGAGGAGGAGGAGGAGGAGGAGTTTTTAGGTCATGCCAAGGAGAGCACTAACATCGAATCAACTTGGTGGCAATATCATGCAATTTTTCGTCATGCCATGGAGAGCATGATGTGTTCATGACATCGAATCACCTTGGTAGCAATATAACTTGTTGACGTATACCCTAAGGGATGCTGTTAAGTGGTATGAAAATAAAACTACTATCTATAGTTCTATTACCTTGAGGTCCATAGGTTCAAGCTTTGATCCTCTAGTAGAGACTACAACTCTAGCACATAAAACATAACATGCACATATAGGGACATACATATCCTTATATCCTTATACAATTATATTGGGTGCCACAAATGTTGGCAGCGCCACAAATGGTGTAGGATCTCGGCCGTCCATCTCAAAGATGGACGGTCCAGACGGTGCCACCTCGTAACTCCCCAAGCATCCCTCTTATTGGTGTACCAAAATTTTTGGTAGAGATTGATCTCGGACCGTCCATCTACGAGATGGGCCGGTCGGTGATGACACGTCGTAACACCCCAAGCACCCCTTATTTGGGGCTTTTCATCTACGGGCCCTTGAAATTGGGGCATTTCATCTAAGCCGTCGATCCTAAATATTTGGGGCTTTTCATCACAACCATCGAATGTCTTTGCATCAATGGTCCTAATATTGCCACCCATATTGATCACATTTAATGAGGTGTCATTGAAATTTAATGGGGGGGCTAATGAAGTGGCATAATATCCCCCATTCTAGTTGTAAAAGATTATCTTTTGTATGATCGTGGGCGCTCCATTTTTTGGTTGGATAGGTCAAAATTTATAGTCGAGAACTTGCCGTCTTGGCGTATCGGAATGGCTATGTCGATCTACACAATGAAGAATGAAGGATGGAAGTGGATTTTTCCCTGTGGTATTTCCCCTACGCTTCTTTATTTCCATGCATTGGCTATCTTTCTCGGTAGAACCGCGAGGCGGATGATATGGTCGGGAAGTCCGTTTGTTCCTTTTTGTCATGTGTGCCCTTTTATCTTCGCCGTATGCATGCAGCTATGTGACTCTATTGTTGGATTCTACCAGATCGGTAGTTTTTGATACCAGAGAATCCGCTGAGGGGACCATTTTCTTGCCATCGATTCAACACAAACTTTTATTGTCTCGAGGGTAAGAAAGCGTCTCCTAGATGCGCTTACTTGGCCCTTTTCATCTGCATTATTTATTTTTCTTGCTTAAGATTTTGTCTAGTCGATATTGTCCACACCACGCAGTTGTTCGCGACTCGGCATGATAATTTCCGACATGATCACGGGAACTTTCTCCTATCCGTTCCACGGTCGACAAGTTCCTTCGGGTTGCTAAAGTTGTATGGTCTATTTAATACCATCGGTCGAAATCTTGTTACTTAGGCATTAGTTCATGTATTTTCTACTGACCAGTGGCCTCTCCTTAGTGGCAAACATATACTATGAGATCATTGATGACATCCACGGGCAGTGTTTTACAATGGGACTGTGGAAATCCACAGGAGGAAGTGGACTTTTAGCGGCGAGACTTGTTTCTAGTTACCCTTGGTTTTAGGATTGCTTGGCCTCTTTGCCATGTGGGTTCGAGGACAACTTAAACATTGATCAAGGTTATAGTTTGTTCATCTAATTTCTGAATTATTATGCATTTTATAAGAAGTTTGCAATATCAATGCATCTACTAGACATGCCTTTCTTTATCATCATCTTTAACGATGCTAAATCACGTCTCTTTTTGCAAAAGAATCACGGAGGACCAAAAGCTGTTGGCCGGAACAAAAATTAGGATGCAAATCAACAGCGAATGGCTCGGGTTTATTCATATTTTTAATCTGATATTAACTTCCTTTATTTTCTCGGAGCTTATTCATGATGCAACTCTTGGTTTTCATAGGGTACAATAGCTTTTACTCAAATGTCAAAGACTCCATCACAACAAATGAAGACCAAGAAAAAATAGGTTTCATTATGGCCATTTCATATTACGCTTTGATAGTGGGAAGGTTGTAACATTGAAAAGATGAAATACACGGGCAATTTTCTACATGCTCATTTGATCCTCTTGATTGCTTTTTCCATGTAGGCCACAGTGCGGGTATGTTTAGGCGATGGTTTTTCATTGCGTAAAATCTTGCGAGCCTTGGCGATTTGAGGTGTGTAAAATTTTGTGGATTCATCATTTATTTGTTTTGTCTTTGGTTAGTGCATCTTGGTCTCTATTTGGTTTTGACATGTTCCTTCCAAATGTAACAGTTATTAATATAATTATGGATATTAGTAGGTTAGTTATTATTCTATGTTGCCGTTAGGAAGGAGGCGAAATTGTGTTGTAAATGTAAATCTTGAAGTTCTTGCGATATTGTAGGAATTTCTAGGTTCGAAAGTGAGCTAGATCGTTTGAAATTTGAGTTGCTTTAATCAACAAGCAAGCCATCCCTTAGATCCATGAAGCCGCCAATCACGAGTTAACCAATTAAGCTATTTTTTGCTAAAAGGAGGAGGTTGTCTAACGGACAAAGCTAGCAAGGTGAAGGGATGACCTAGCGAGAATTTGAAATCTAGTTGCCTTAATAGATAAGGAAGCAATCGGTTAGATTGTGTTTCATAGGGTGTCTTACATCATATTTAGAAGATGTTCCATCTTTCATGCACTTATAATTTGCAATGTGCTAAATACTAGATGCTATGGAAACCGGTTAAGATATTACGCTAAGAGGTTGGTTGTCTCTGTATAAGCAATAACACAATATGAATATTTGAGTTAGGATTTACATCCAAATGAACCAAAAACTCTTTTCTTGGATTGATGCATCTAAAGTTCTCTTTCCATTCAACGTGCTATAATTGAGTATTATAGAGCATCAATCATGAGCATGCATGCCTACAAAGTCTGAAGATTTGAGGTTCTTGTGGACCATATGGCTCCAATGGAGTTGCTCTTAAATCTCTTTATTGATTACCCTCTTTGCTCCCCTGCATTAGGATTCTTCTCCATATCTGTGATATTCTTTGTTGTCATAATTATCTTTGCCCAAATAGAATAACATAGTAAAAGCTCCATAAAATAAGACTAAAAATGAGCACCAAGTAAACCTTGGGTTATAGCAAATAAGCGTCTCGGTTTACCAATCTATGCTCAAAGGCTAAGCATTGAAATAAAATGAAACATGCGGATAGAAAATTTGTTGCACAAATATGTGAATTGTGATATATAAGATTTGAAGAACTTTACCTAGAACTAGGCCCAACAAATTACCGTAAAGCCAATATGAGTTTCAAATGTAATGAATATAAATTAAGTAGCATTCATTCGCCCAAAACCATGGTTACGCCTATGTTTTTAAGTCCATTTCACGGGTGCTTAGAATTTTACGGCTATGGCGGCATCAGGAGAAGAGTTTTTGCATGGCGGTTCTTAGCCTCGAGAACCCGGCTCGATTTCTTCCCGGCGACTACGACCATGGCACCTTAAAGGCCATCTCGTGAAGGTTAGTTCTAGCCCCCTCACCAAGAAGATCGCGGCCGCTGATTTATTTCCCTCGGATAAGCAATTTTACGTTTAATTTCCATGGTTCATCTTTTCTTACTAAGTAGTCATACGTATGTGGAATCCTTAACAGATCGCGATCGCTGATTATGCCGAAGTGCTCGTTATGACCGCGGCTGGCGATCCTTTTGAGTAGCTCAAGATGATCGGGCGTCACATCTTCATGAGAAGATATCAAGGCCGCTGATCTGAAGCCAAGATGATCGCCACCGGCTGATCTTGTGGTGGAGTGCTCGACAGATCGCTTATCCGTGGAGACTCGACAAGATCGCTATCGACATGTCGGAAGCATTCCTCAAGAAGATCGCTACCGCGATCTGGTTGAGTTCACTCTGGAGAATATGTGCGGTAGGGATTCATAATACACTTCTCTTGTTTAAAATTGGATTTTGTTTCGGCCCGTACGCCAGCCCACGAAGATCATCATCACACCTTCCAATGAAAGGAAGTGGTGCATTGAAATTCGTACTGCTAACCCCGCCTACAAAAGGCTTATCGGCAGAAAAGACCGCTTGTTCCTCAAGATTGGCAAAAAGCTGAGGACATACAACATAGAACTGTCATCGCTATGTGGAAGGAACAAAAACAATGTCCAAGATGCCATTATATGCGCCAAGTGGAGGATACACAAAAATTTGCGCCTCCTTTGAGTAATGCCCTTAAAATGGACAAACCATGATCCCTCACCATGACGACGCCTAGCAAGTTAAAACAAGCCACGTGAAAGAATGTTCACTAGTGCAAAGGATTACCTGGAGCCGCAGCCCTATGAATTCTCTCCTCATCTGCATAACCGGAAATAGGGATATATTGTTCCGGGTTTCATTACGTAGTGCTATTTCCTTTTCGCGATAAGAAACCACCCAAAGATTGCATTGAAAGCTAAACGATGAGAAAATGCCCCCAGAATGGACACAAACCGTTAAGATCGTGCTAAGAAAAGAATGTAAAGCCTGGCTTTCTTTAGCGTAGGATTCCTACCCCACCGAAATTCTCGGTCTGTGGAGCCCTTCCACTTCCATCCACATCCTTTTCCGCCATTATCAATCCTAATTTCCAGCCTTTAGCTATTTGTGCTCCCCTATTGTGACGAAAGATACTATCCTTAAATAAGATTGATTTCAGTTCACGATCAACCTCCTAAATCGACTATTTCGACAAATGGAGAGCCTCGCCTTCGCGACTCCGCCCTCATTTATTTCATCCCTCGAGCTTAGCATGGCCTCGTTTCCTCGAATCCATGGAGCTTAAATCAACTCGAGGAAGAACGCAAGTTGGCGTAACAAACCTACGTGGCTTGAACAATTTAAATCCGCTCTATCCGCTTATGTGAACTGGTTTATGAAGGTTCCCTATCTTTGATTATGGTTGCCCTCGTTTAACCTCAATGCGATCGCTCAAACGACTCATGCGTACACTCGTGAAGAGCTTCAAGACGATCCTAATGGTGTGCTCACACCTACCGACGCTATCCCTTCAATTCCCATTACCGTGATTGTTATCATTCATCATTTCTGCTTTGTGGCTTCCCTAACTTATAAGTGTACATTATTTCGTGAAAGACGCGGGAACAATGTAATGATTTGAAGGGCAAGAAATTTTGATAATTTCCGGGTAACCACAAGATATGTGCACTACAATTGCTTTATGTCATGGAGAGCCGAACAAATGGCCAGAGTTTGCTAAAGCCTACGAGAAGAACAAGAGGCTTTAATGGGAATTTGACGATAGGGAATATATTGAATTGAGCATTCAGCAGTAATGAAGTCATTGCTAAATAATCGTATACGTAGAGCCATTGTTGGAGAGAAAGCTCACCCAAAAATGCATGCATCAACATAAGGCATATGGATGTCCTCCCTCTAAGGTCCCATCGGTAACGCCACAACCCCAAAGATGGAAGGTATTTTTCTCATTTTAGCTCGCGGAACATCGCGTCGCGATTTTCCCCCGGCCATTTCTTGTAGGACTTCCACGAGATAGCTACCACAACATTGAAGGTGAAGGAGGCTAAAAGACTAAAAACAATTTATTTTTATGGAGGAGCTTCGGTCTTCAGAAAATTAATGGAAGTGGCCAACAAAATGGGTGAGAGCAAAAAATGCGGATGAACATGGAGATTTTTCCCCGATAGTTCACGGCTGACTTTTCAACAAAACCCGGTTAAGATACCTTCGAGGTATGTCCCATGCGCAGGTTTCTCAAATTTGATGAGATTTTGGAAGGAAAAACATACATTGGCGGTGCAAGCCAGATATCATGGCAGTTTGATTGCAAGCGCCCATTGACATTAGAAGCTTGACCTTCATGCCAGAGATTTTGTCACAATGCCTTTCCCCACGCTGTTTCCGTGAAAGAATACACTTTCTTCAAGAATTGTCGCCCCGATTTTCCGCTTCACCTTTTAACAACGGATTTTGATATATCCGACGGATACGTGAGAAAATGGAAAGCCAAATACAATAAGGATCATGTTACTATGGGTAATTTGCCCGCTGTATTTTAGAACTCATAGGATCGATTTTGAAACCCCAAGAGGCTATCAAAATCAAACAAAAAAGAAAAATGTTGCATATGCCGCGGACAAAGGAAGGGATTCCTACTCCACTCCAAAGATTCGAGAAAATGCAACTTTGGTGTTCATTGACATTAGAGAGGATTCTCTACATTATGGACGCAGTAAAAAATACATGGAACTTTACAAGAATATCCAAAGATGACAACCCGCCAATATTTACACCGGTGATTCCGATGCGGTCCGTGAACTTGCCGTGATTGCTTTGTGCCGCAAAATAGATTCAAGGTCCCATATTTTCGTAGGCACATATGACGAAAGCGATGGGTGAACAAGAAAAAGAGTGAAGGGAATATCGCGATTACATCACCCATATGTGCATTAACGTGGTTATCCTGTGGTCAACTCGACATTGCCGAGAAGCTAGAGCTTCGGCTT
The DNA here is from genome assembly GCA_021234155.1 of Isoetes taiwanensis. Taxonomy (NCBI): domain Eukaryota; kingdom Viridiplantae; phylum Streptophyta; class Lycopodiopsida; order Isoetales; family Isoetaceae; genus Isoetes; species Isoetes taiwanensis. Next base: position 24,812,426 of record JAJEKV010000002.1, on the reverse strand, counting down.
GATACCTGGGAGTTAATCGACCAAAGAACACCCCCGCCACCAATGCCCGCCACCGTAACTAAGAAAACTGGATGAGAAAAATGGAAAAAAAAATGGTATGTTTCATCATTTCCACCTGCAAAACCAAAAGGCCAAGTTTGTCTGGAATGGAAGGTGATCACGCGTCAAGTGCCGGGCTTGAAGACATCATATGCTTACTGTTATTATAGTTGACAAGCTTGTGCCCAAGGATGGTTGTCCTTGATTTCTTCTCAAAGAAAATCGCCGTCGCGGTTGATGCGATGGAAAAGGAAAGTATTGCTTTCAAAGCCAGTGGTAAAGTATGCCGATTGCCGAGGGCTTTTTCTGATAAGCCTCAAAATGGTTTGCCTGTGGCAATGGTAGACAAATTGAAGAGGAGAAGGCGATTAATTATAAATGATCCCTACAAGATCAATTTAAACATTACCTAGAAAACGATATATCTAAGATTGATGAAATCTTGGATCAAATGGATGAGAAAAAAGCCATGAGGAAAGGGGATGCAGAAAACTAAAAAAGACTCTCTCGAGTCTACCGAGAAAGGTATTATTGGCGCTAGAGCCCCGTTTCCAAAAATTGGGGCTTTAAACAAAAAATTTGATGCCTACATGCCTTTCTTTGACAGCGGATCGAATTTTGAATACGTAGGGATGGACGCGGACTCCCGCTGATCGGCGAGGGTGAGCCATCGCAATACACAAGAGCATTGTTGCAACTAAGAAAAGAAGAAGCTCTTCCATGCACCCGGAATCGCCTCGCCGTGCGGCAGAGTGGCGCATTGGTCAAAGGCGGGCAAATGGGATACCGAGACCCAAGGACCGATCCACATATCCAAGTCCTCAGACAGCTATGTTTGTAGACATCCTGGGGATGTAAACAAAGCTATACCGAGATGGACACGCCAGAGGTTATAAAAGGGGCCGGAAATATGTTGCTGGGATAGTCACGGTGATAGGTGTTGTTGTACCCGAAATAATGGACTAATTTCTCCGCAAAGTAATGTACATTGCTATATTTGAGGAATATAAGTTACAAGGCTTTTGAAGTTTTCTCCTTACATTTTGAGTTTTTTATTGTTTGAGTTTTGTTTCTTGTCTAAACTTTCCTTGACTGACATTTGCTAGTACTTTTAGAATTATTGGCTTCTTCTACACTTCTTCTAAAATTAAGAATTAATCGGGATGGGTAGCTAAACAACCAAAATATTCTACGCATCCCTCAAGTCATCACTTTTGTTTTCCTTTCTTTCATCCATGTGTAGACCTTAAATCTGGACTTGTGATCTTATATCCATAAGAAGCTAAGCAAATTTTCCAAATCTTCAAGGATTCCCGGGCTGAAAGTATTTTTACTTTCTTGGATCTGCTTTTACTCACAAAGGAGCTTGGGATAGCCTTATACATGTCAAAGCTCTGATACATCGCTATTGTGACAAAAATCAAATAAAAAAAAAACTTTTACTCGCTGCAAACCACTTACTTGTTTTATAGACAACCAAGAACCTATTTTTTATGCTAAACGAGAAATTCAAATTTCTAATTAATTAATTGCGGCTATATATGGTCAAAATGGACAGCAAAGGAGTGCTCTAATTATATTTCAAATGATGAAGCAAGAGGGGTGCTCTCAAACAAGATAAATCATAGTCAGATTCTTGATACATGTGGATCAAGTAGAAAAATCAAGCTTTGGGCAAGGATCGTGATGCATATATTAGGAAGTGCAATTAGTATGTAATCGGATTATATAACTAGAGCTTGAAACATGACAAGTAAAGCCTCTTATTGAGCAGCTATGCATTTATATATGCAACTCCCCAAAAAGCAACTCTCAAAAAAAGCCAATGAGAGATGATAGGAGATTCTACGTATTCAAAAATTGTTTCATAGCCGTGATTGATCCTTCCGAGAGATTAAATATGCAAAGATATTAGATAGGAATTTGGTTTGAAAATGAGCCCATATATATATTTGTCCAAGATGACACACTAGTCCATCCCGGCAAGAAAACATATGCAAGGCGAGGAACCCTTCAGAGTTCATCGGTCCTCCATCCAAAGCAAAGATGTGGAGAGCATTATTTAGTGCCCTCAGAAGATATATGGAGCAAGCTTGAATCAAGATTTAAATGCTTTTGATCAATCAATGCATGTAGACCCAAATGCATTTTGGTTATGTGTTTGTGAAACCCCATGTAGATACCGCAAAAATGGTTTGATGCCATACAATTTAGGACTTGGAGAAAACATGCAGAGAGAAAGCGAAAAGACTGAAGGCCTTTGATAGAGATAAATAAATAAGTTCATGAGTAACTTCGTTGAAAACAAATGGAGTATAGTAGAACATTTCAATGAGCATGAAGGATAAGGATCAAAATAGCTTCTTTTGGCTTCCGTGTTCTTTCTATCCTGATTTCGGTCCTTTTCTTCTGCAATTAAGATTACTCTCCCTTGGCCACGCAATCTTTCTCGCTATGTTGACTCCTTCTGCCTCCTGGTTGTTGGTCATCTCACTTTGCATAAGGAGAGACGACGGCATTGATTTATCCTAAACTTTACACTCTACCCGGTGTAGAACCTAACATACTAAAGTCGCTTCTTTAGAGAAGTTGGAAAAATCCCTAAAACACTTTACATGATTGACATCAGACGCTTTTTCAGCTTCCATGATCTTTTTTAGGGTCCTAAAGAGCTGATCAATATATTTTCATTTTTCATTTTCATTTCATTTTCCTAATATCGCCCCCAACCATTTTATGCATTGTGTGGCTATGCTCCTCGGGTCGCTTGCAACAACACTTTGATTTCCTTCTTTTCTTGCCATGCAGTACAACCTTTGGTTTATAATTTTGTCAAGTCTTGGTTTATAATTTACGATTAAATTCCCTTAATTAAAACCCTCAACACCGCTATTGTCTCAGATGATGGGTTGTTTTGTCCCTACCATTAGCGGCTTGCATTTAATCTTCAAACTCAATAGTTATAGCATTTTCATTTTGATGTACTGCGCGCATAATTCAATAGCTTGTATTACAACTATGTAGTAAGTCGCTTGTTAGATATATATGTGCCTATCTTTTCTATGGGCTTACCTTAGCAGCCTCCTTGCTTCCCGCCAGCGTTGCAAGGTAGCCTGGGCTGCATGTATGCAAGTTAGGTAATGTGGTTTTAGTTACTTCCGTAAGACCAAGGTTTTATTAATAGTAGATTCGGTGAACACTGAGGTAACGTTTCATTGTTTTAATGTGCTATTGGTTTGTTTTACCCTGGTTGGCCTTTTCTACCTTTTGGGTTGATCTTTGTATGGCTATTCAAAATGAATAGAAAAATGTGCTTTATCTTGAATGCCTATCCAAAGACTTTGTCGATAATCTCGCATAAAGTATCCGTGACTTAAATTATTTCTCCTACTTATAGAGTTTGAATGATAAGGAATGTTTTTATCTCAATTCTCAAATGATGATAAAATGTGATGATGTGCTTGAGATGTGTCACTTTTATTGTTATCTCGGAAGTTGTTCTCCGATCCAACTTGTTCCATTTCCATTTCTAATTTCTCCCACCCTTCACTCGTCAAATCCTTGTCTCTCCTAGTTTGAAATGACACTTTAGTGTTTTAGAAATGAATAGATACAATTGCCATAATGTAGGAGCAATTACTCTTGAGTGCCATAGGGACCCAATTTTTTTTTTTTTTTTTTCTAGCACACCAACCCTACCATGCTATAGCCTTCTATAATCCTAGCCTACCAATAACGTCACCTTCCACGCCATCGATGGACCCTCCCTCGATTTGAACAAGAAACGATGTTGCATTGATAGCATTCATTATCTTATCATGCAATCGATAGAGTATATGACAAGCGCACTAGATCTACAGGACCTTTATCAAAGATTGCTTTTTGATGATCACCGAAGCTAAAAAATAATTTAATGGAAGGGAGGCAATCGGCATTTATGCATTATCTATTGAGATAATTATGTGAGTTCAAGATATGCTAGGAATATATCAAGGGATGATAGACTTATAAATGGACAATTACTTATAAACTTATAAAGTGTGTTTATGTAGATGTGGGAGTAAATGGGGTAGGACAAATTAGTTTTTTGGTCTACTCGTAGCGATAAGTCAATGCCTTGTACTTATCAAACAAATCTAGCTACAATCTTTTAACTCCATGCATTCTTTTGGCGATTTTTGATTTGCGTGCTTCATCCATATTGACGGCGTAATAATGTAATTTGTGAGGGGCTAAGTGCAAGTTTCTTAGATTCACAGCCTTTCTAAAATGTTTTTCTACTATTTTAAGAGGTTGTATAATTAGGATCAGATATGATTTAGCGAAAATATTTTAAATCTTAAGGAACCTTTCACAGCCAAATTTAAGAATAGACATCAATAAGCATCGATATACATATGCATATACATGCATTTTAAAAATTCATATGCAATCTAAAACAACAAATGTCCAAATAAATGTAGAAAAATGACATAGACACAAGAAAACCTACAGAGCAACATTACCATACACTTGTAAAATCACCATTAGGGATTTAGCTTATAAAGCAATATTTTAACGCTTCAACCACATCGCCTATTTTCAAAAGTGGTTACTATGGGTGATGCTCTTGGGCCCCACTGGGCTTGGCACACCTGCGGCCATGAGTCCGCAAATGCTTAGGGCCCGCTGGAGGGGGTAAGAGAGATCGCTGGTTCGCCAGATGGAACGCGCAGGGAGCACAGATGCGCATAAATTGGCGCGCAGCGGCCGATCGCGGATGTACCTGCGGAGTACTCTAGATGCTTGCTTCCTTGGCAAGCCTGGGACCCTATTGCTCTGCAGCAGGTCAAATGGCCCATTACAAGGAGCACATTAACCCTGTGTTAGCCCCGGGGCCCACAGTTACCTCCGGTCTCCTACGCCTCTCGAAAAAGCGCACTCATTGCCCATTCCCGCGACAGTGCCCACCATCTTCGAGATCGAGACGGGTGTGGATTGGGGAGCCCCAAAAGATTGCCTCACGGGCCGCCAAACGTGCTTGAGGATGAGTCTCACACTTTCCGTGAGTTGCCCCGCCGCTCACCGATCCGGTCAGAGCACGCCCCTTAGTAGTACGGCCTGACGTGTCTCGCATTTGCCGGGGATGAACACACCGCCGCAAGATTGCCCGGGTCACATCCAGAGGTACCGGACCTCGAGAAACACCTTTGCCCCTCACCGGGCCGCCCACGACTAGGCACTACGGGGGTGGTGCATGATCAGATATATTGGGATGGCCAGATTTTATATGATTAGTCATTGCTTATCGGGCCAGTTTTACGATTGCCGCCATCTCTTCAAAACTTCTTCGGGCGGGGTTTTTAATCCGGCAAGAATCGCTTGTTTTTTTTTATTAACCCATAGACCGATTGGCCTCGTGGAATATATAAAAGTACCTTTCCTTCCTTCCTTCCTTCCTTACTAAAAATTCAATATCAAGGGATAATAAGACATACTACTAAGACATCTAAAAATTCAAATACATCTTACAAAATATGTACATACTTAATAGATGGTTTTTCAATATAGTAGATCTAACTTATGATTGATACCCTATGTAATCCTACACCTTATACATCTCAAACAATAATGCTTTTAACGGGGTTTCAAAATGTATTGACATAAAAACAATCGTATCGATACCTACCATGCAAGAACATCATTTAAAACCTTCATTACATTGCAGACTCCAAAGAATGTACCGGCATTTTTTGCTTGTTTCCATTTTTTGTTTTGGGGCGGGGTTTGGGGTCTAAAATTGATTTTAAAATAAGGTAAGGAAGGAAGGAAGAAGGAAGGAGGGAGGGAGGGAGGGAGGGAGGAGGGAGGGGGAGGAAGGTTCTTTATCGTCTCACGAGGCTAATCGCCTATAGGACCCAAATTACACGGGTGCAAAGAAGCCCGCTAAATTGGATAAAAGAACCCCCTTAGGGGAGGGAAAGCCGCCGCAGTAACAATTACCGGCAACCATAAATATACATATATTATTACAAAATTCCCGCACCTCGTAGGCGCTCGCGTAGATGAGTCCGCGATCCAAAACCTCCCGAGGAGGTTTCCAAGGATCGAATCGACGGCTGCATCGAGAAGCTCGTGGGTAAAGTGCACTTCGACGCACTAAGAGAATGTAGCGAGTCCGACCAATTATAGGCGGATAACTTTGAAGGTATGGCTTTCATCCTCAACAAATCCCCCGCAACACCGAAAAAGCTCGCCCCCGCGCTGCTCCCAACCCACCGCCTCAGCCTCCTGCCGAAGATGGTGGGCCCCGCTCAATGGACGCTATGATCCCGTGGCTTTTCATGGGCAACCGAACGCAGGTAGAGCCGGGGCCCGAACTGTGGTGGGGTTTATGTGCCGCTTGTAGTGTGCCATCTTTACTGCTCCAGTAGCAATGGGGTCCTGTGAGCTTCCCCAGAAAACAAGAGTCCAAGCACCCCTCTTCTATCCCGCCGGGCGCCTGTGGTGCACCGATGCATGCACCTATGTGCGCTAACGCCTAACGCCACGAAGCCACCTGGCCTCTTGGTTCTTCCAACAAGCCCTCGAAATAATAAGTGGGCCTTATAGCCACAGCCAGAAGCTGCGCGGAGCCGAAAGTGTCGCCCATGCCGCCACCTTCCGAAATAAACAATGTGTTCTATCAAGGCGATGCCGCAGGGCATGAATCCCGCCTCGCAACAAGATCCGATATGGAACTCGAGGGTTTGACCCCGCGCCCTCACAGAAAAAATGCCTTCTCGACTCGCCTAAGTCGCTCCAAGTCGCCAAAGACACCACCGGGCCCCCCACACCTCTAACCGGGTTGAATTTGATAATTGATTGTACAAATATGGTAGGGGGTTTAAAGGAATTTACGAACATAGTGTACATATATGGTAGGGGGTGTATCTAGAGTTTCTAAAAAATTGTGATAAAGGAGTTTTTTCTGCGACCTTTATTAACCGATAAGGGCCTTCTTCTTGACCCCTATGCACCCATTACACATGCCATATATAGATTTTAAGATTAGCTACACCTCGGGTGGTTAATGTGGCCTTTAGGGCTTTTAGGGGGTGGTTGATCCATAGATGTTTGAATTTGCAATTGTGGTAGCTTCCCAATTTCTTAATCTTTCACATAATAATTGAAGCTTTTCGCTGATTCGCTTTTAGCTATTACTATAGTTATGGTCCAAAGGATTGTAAGTTCCCCATGAAGTAAAGAACAAGACAAATCCAAAGCTTTGATTCAAAGAGAATGATCCCTCATACTCACAGAGGCGAGGGGTATGAGCATCAATTGAGACTAAAATACTTTCGCCACTTAAGAAATTGTATATGAAACCCGAATGCACCAATATAATCTTTATAGGCACTCTCACGATGTCGCAGTAAATAAGGCGGTGGCCCCTTTCTTCCGCACCAGAATTGCCGCCATATTGAAGAAAGTGAATCAGCCTTTGGTGTTAGCAAGGAATTCGGCAGAGGCTTTTTGAAGAATCGTGGATTGTGGAAGCCAAACCCTTGAAGCAAAACTGGCATTTTTGATTTTTCTAAGTTTTCACCAATGTGGTAATCCCCGTTTTTGGTCTAAAAAAGCAATATGTCTTTGCTTCAAGAGGTGAACCCGCATTCTTCATGCTTACTTTCTTATTTCATTTGATTAAAGACATTACATTGAAAAGGCATAGATGCCTTTAAGGGTAGAAATAGATTTGTGAAAATCTAGTTTATGATGCACTTTCGTGTTTTGGCAAAGACATTTATTTTATCCGGGTCTTTACTTGCCGAAGTTTATGTCCTTTTTCCCCGGCGTCGCCTGAAGCACTGGCGCCAGCCTGGTGCCTCGCCAACGCCCGCCGCAGCGGAAGGGTGGCCGGGAGGTGGCAATCGATGGGTGGCGCTTTGGGAGTTTCAGGAGGCACCTCCCTGACCGACTTCCCCGGATTTCTCCCGAAATACCGCTTAAGTTATTGGTGTTCGGCCTATCTGGAGGCGCTTTTGTTTTCTCGCTTCAAATGGTGCCCTCGTGGTCACCGCCTTCCCCGCAGTAGTCCGCCTGTGGGTTTAGGAATTGGCCCGCTCTCGGTGGCGGCTCTTATGGTCTAGTGGTTTGATCGAGCCCTTCAAGGGTCAGCACTGATCTTGCACCAAAGATCTATTTGCCCCGGGTTTTAGCGGAGAAGATGGAGACTTAGCGCCATGGTTCGCCACCTCCAACCTCGTGAAGAGGTTACTGCCTCGGAGGCGCTATGAAGTTTTGTTTGTTGAGGTATGCTTGTTGCTTTTTGGCAACAAAGATGGATTTTGATATGTAGTCATCCCGCAAATGCTTTTCCCGTGTGGTTTTAATCCGGGCCGGGTGATTATGTTTTATTGTGTTTGTAAGGGCTTCGCCCATGTTCGTAAGGGACTTCGGTCCTCGGTTTGTACTTTTAGGGTCCCATAGCCCATTGGGCTCCGTGGACGCTAAAAGTTTCTTTTTTTTCTTCTTTTTCTTTCTTTTCACTTCTTCTCGCGTAAAGGTCTAGAATAATGCTTGAATGATCAAAAGATACATCCGAATAGTGGATTATATGAATTAGTGGCTTATATTTGAAAAAAAACTGAAATGGAAGTGCAGAGCAAACAAATTGTATGATGCAGATAGATGGATTATCCTAGCACTCGGGCCTTGGCATTACTATGCCAAGAACCTCGCAATCATGCAAGTACTTATATGCTTGCATAGTTGTGCTCAAATGATGGATTTTTAAGCACCTTGCTCTTTGCAATCGCTATGCCAAGAACCCCATAATCATGCAAATACTAATATACTTTGTATGGTTGTGCTAAAATCTTTACGCTTTTGAGTGAGGGCTTTCTTCGTGTATTGATGTGCCCGATTCTAATTCTTGTCTAGTACCTCATACAAAAAATGGTGCTAAATCTTGCTTTCCAAGCGATAGGATTTCTCTTCTTATTTTCAAATTGCGCAAGATTTAATGGTTCATCCGACGGATTGTATCATTCGAAGCCTATCCGGCTTTGTTTTTGTGTCATCACATATTCTCTAGTTACCAGTGGAAGGATTTTATGTGCTTCATATGCCGATTGGTTATGACAAAGATGTTGCTTTTAGAGCTCTCAATAAGTTTCTATAAGTAGAGGATGAAGATGTAGAGATTACTTTGTAATAATTCTCTACTTGCAATCAACCATTGTACCTTTTATTAATATATAATGTAAAAAAATTTGTACCCTCAAAAAAAAAGGGGAGGGGAAGAAATATTTTTATGAGATGGAAACACATTGACCGAAGGAAAAGTGTGCCATGGGGTTAAGGATCCCCAATGTGCCAAGACCAAAACATGAAGTAGCCCCTTGGTTGTCAAAGAAAAAGAAAGATTGGGCTAGGAATCAATTGGTACATTGAGAAGATTAGAGATGAATTCCTTGATATGGATGATCTCTACAATTTGTCAAGGAAGATAGCATTCAACACTTAGATGCTTCACTTTGATGTTGGTTTGAGTGTAAGGGTGGGGTAGAGTTGCATCCGTAATCAAAGATTCTTGTACCGCTCATCTCGAGATAACCACTTTCTTTCAAATGAAGATTTTGTTGGAACATGGTAGGAATAATGCTATGGAAATGGACTCAATTTTCAAGAATGAATGATAGGGATTTTTGAGATCATAAAAAGGGCTTTCTAAGAACTTGATTATGCTTATAGAGTCCAATCCAAAAATACATAATTAATCTCGACATTTTTTTTTAGCATAAGTGTTGATAGAAAACCCAAATGAGTTTGTTTGGTGCAATAGATAGATCTTATCTTTTCAACCTTGGGTAGTTTTCATATCTTTTAGCCCCATAGATAAGAAAAAATGTTAAAAACAACATTTTTGAGTTTTGCCAATCATAAGTGGGTTAAAATATGTGCAAAAAGCACCTAAGGTTGGAAAGATCTCAAATGAGATCATCTTATTGCACCCTAATGAGAGCTCATTTGGACTTTTTTTATCAACAATCATGGTAGAAAATGTGATCCAATGAGTTAGTTATAACAGCTATTTAATTAGACCCGACCACAAAGCTTTATTTCCGACACAAAGTTCATTATCTTCATTTGGCTTAGTTGGTATATTTTGAAGGCCCTTTTGTAATCCTCCAAAAACCCTAACATGTTAGCATATGATGCCCATGGAAATGGTGTATCTATTGCTTGCCCTCTCTTCTAAGCCAGGTAAAAAGACATCCAATCTGGCTTTTGCTTTGAAGCATCATATTCATGGTGTAGATCCCACTTGAACCCACTTGTTTATTGTTGATGATGTCAAAGCTGAAATTAATGCATTAGAAAGGTTTAGCCCAAAGCTAGAATGCAAATCGCGGCATTTGGCATATGAAGAGATTGGATGGAAATGCTTTTGAGATGTGTGAAGAATAAGAAGATTGGGGTGGAGATGGTTATGATCTTGGCCACATAATGTGTATGGCACACATGTAGGAGGGATGAAGATTTGGTAAGGATTATGTGTAGGCATGGAAGGGTTGAGGGCATTGCATGAGTTCCCCAAGACGAGAAAAACTTGAAATGAGTGTTTAAATACATGAACAGGACTTGGATCTAAGAATATCACCTTTTGGGTCATTGCCACAAGAATGTATCCCATGCCAAATCCAAGAAAACAAAATGATGCTATGGAGACCATCACAATCAAAATGAAGAGAAAGCTAGGGTTTTGAAGCATGCCTTTGAGAGATAGGAGGATTGATTGGTTGATCTACATGCTCACTTGTATATAAAACACATCCTGCCAGTATGATAGGTTCAAGAAAGATGAGGATTTCAAAAACTAATGGTATCCGTGATGGTATAATGAGACAAGATTGTTGACGCGGAATGAGTTCAAAATTGAAGTTCCTTCTCCTTCGTGGACCGAAAGCATTTGGGGAAAGTAGTCGCTACATCTTCCTCCACACCCACAAGACGCGGGCTCCCCCAAATTCGGTGGTTCATGGCAGCGTTAGAGGAGCACCCTGGTGCACTCGATGGCGTGGTCCTCGCTTCATCTTGAGGTGTTGCTCCATCGCCAACCGCCTTTTGTTATCCCCGGTGCCTCATCAGAAAGCGCTTTGGCGATGGGTATGGGATAAACCTTCGTTATCCTAAGCTATATCCATTTCGGTTTATGGTGGCAAACACCTATAGATGCGCGCAAAACACCGTTGTTCTAACGATTTCGCCATCGGCCAAGTTCGGTGGATTCGCCCTCTTTTGCACGCAGAGGGGATGAGACAATTGAGCACTGCTTTTTGTGGTCATCATGTCTCCACCGCTTTTGGCTTCGAAGCGCGTCTTTTCCATTGTGGACTTGAATAGTCGGCAGGTCCTATTATCACCTATCCTGTTCTTTGGACAAGCTGGTAAAAAGAGGGCTTTCCACTAAGCATCCGCTGATCATCCCAACTCCATCCGAAGAGAGACGCAAATCTCCTATATTCAAAGGGGACAGCCTTTTCAGAGATACACAAGTGCTTTAGCTGGCGCCCGTAGTCGCATTGTGGAAGGCGCATAAGTGTTCTTCTTCCTTGAAGGATGACATCAAAAGTATCATTTGGGAGCAATATCTTCGCATTCACACCTACTCATAGTAAACAGCGTGCTCATGGTGATCCGCGGTTCTCTTTTCTCATGTTATGTATGGTGGGGTGTTGCTCTAGTGGATATCTTCTCCACCGGGTTTTGAGTCCCCCATGTACTCTTTTGTATTCTTTGAGTAATAAAGGTCCACGCTCATCAAAAAAACTAATGGGAGATATGAGCACATTGTTGAGATAGCAATTATAGGCATGCATCATTCTAGATGAGGCTCTAAGATTGTTGAACTTCAAGAAAGGTAGTGCTTCAAGAGACAATGCCGACAAATTCAGTGTCATGAGACTTTTCATCCGAAATATAGAAGGGCAGTCTTTTATAATTTCTCCATATCATCTTTTGCTTTATATCTTTTCTTTCTTGATGTTATTCCCATCCTCCCCGTTGTCTTACATTACTTAACTATTTTTTTCCAAACCCTGTAAGTGCCCCGATCATTGTTCTAGTGACATGATCAGCTTTCTCACGAAACTTTGAAAACCATAATTTTCTGAAAGTCAATTACGTAAACTATTGTGTCTTTTCCAAAACTTCCCAAACATTGTCCGAATTGCTTGGCTTTGCCAATGCGCTTTGTAGTTGTGTGGCACAAATGAGATCATTGTTTTCCCTTTGATGTTCCTAAAATTTAAAGGGGGTACCAGCCTTGTAGGCCAATCTTGTAACTTTTATTTGGTTTCTTATTAGGTTTCTCTTAATAAATGCCTTTCTTTGCTACAAGTAATAAAAATTCAAAATTAGTATAGATGATGTGAGCCTCTAACACAAACTCCTGATACGTACTTTTCTCGAGACTTTCCAATCACCAAGTATTCTAAAGATTTACTGCCTTCTTGACACTTTGGCATCCCTCGTAGAATGTAGAATAAGAGAAAGATGTGGAGATAATATTCATGTTGATACCAAAGAATTGAAAAGTTTAATCGACCAAATGGAATATGTTAAACACTTAACCCCTTAAGACCACATTTCTTGCAGTGTCTACGCCAAACATGCATGTTTGTGCCATTCATCTCCGCTTCTACTTTGGGACATACCATATTTCAATACTCACTTGTAGATTTAAAGATATTATCTTTAGCATTGCAAGTTGAACCCGATCCACAAACTCGTGATTGGCATTTGCAAATCTTCGTAAGGCACTCATAAGGATCGAACTCATGTTGTTAATGGCTTGCATGGCAAAAATCAAGGTGCATGTGGTATTGGCAAATAACAAGTCTCTTTCTTGCAATCTCCTAACATAGCTTGGTTTAAGCTTTTCAAAAGTTTGCCGGACATATATTGAACTCAATACTTTCTTCTTGAACTGAAGATAAAATTGCAACCGATGAAAACACATATTAAACATTGATATGATGCAAAATAGAGAAAAAAAAAAATTACAAACAAAGTGCTTTTACTTGTGTTGTCTCTAGCAAATGGATAGGATGGTAAATCTTTTTCACCTGCTTCACCTCACATGTTTTCACATATTTTTTATATGGTGAGATCCTAGTATTCTCATCCCAAAATGGTTTTATCTTTGCTATTGTTTCATCCGGAAGTGCATCACACCTTTCTTCTTTGAAACATTGACTAGATCCCCGCTCAAATTTGTATATACACGCCTCCTCAAATGCCATCGCCACAGCTCTTTCTCTAATAGACAGTAAGTCTTGCCATTGTTGATTGATTCATTTCCCTTTGTTGAAGATGCAGCCATTTGCATTGTAATTTTTTGCTTGAAGAACACGGGCTTTATCATACATTTGAGCTTGAAAAGTCTCCTTCACATTCAAAAATTAAATCCGCCATAAGTTTATTTTCCTTTGACCCCTCGCCACTTCAACATCTAGTGGAAGTGTTTGATCCTCTTGAAAAATCTCGATGCTAACTTCCCCTTTGTCTATTTTTGATAAAAAATTACTTGTGATTTCATTGAAATAATCTTCCAAATTCTTTTGGACAATTCCTCGCAATCTTCTTTCACCACAAAGACTGCAATCTTTTGGCATTTTCAAGTGTGAGGATTGTTTTCTTTCTTCCTTTGTCTTTTCCTTCCTCTCTTTTTTTTTTTATTTTCAACTTGAATTTGCAAGAAAATCCTTCTCTTCCATTGAATCGATGTCGCCGTGGTGCCCCCATTGAAATTGAAAAGACGTAATTTTGACTTGAATTACATTTGTCAAGGAGAATTCCTATTGAACAATGCAAGAATTGTTCTAATTCCATTCCTTCAAATTTTCATAGCGCAACTAATGAAGAAATTATACCTCAAGATTTTCATCACAAAACGTATAAGGTCAAGGCACCCTATATACATTGAAAGGATAAGAAAACTTAATATGGATGATCTGCAATAAAAATCACAACTATGGAGCGGATGCTTATGTATCATATCAAAGAATAGGAGATACCGACGAATGGAGATTTTCCGCTTGTTCTAAGAAAAGTCGGAAGACTTTATTCTTCGATCCCTATAATTTTGACCTCAAAGGTAAGCACTCAACATACTTGCATAAGCTTTTTAAAATTCATTTTCATTTAGTTTATTCATGACACTGGATCAAAGCAAGTCGCTCAGTTAGGGATGACGAAAAAACATGGCATGAATTCTAAAAGAAGTTGCACTCTGTTTCTTTCTTTGCAGCTTGATTGAATGCGTAATCCGTAAGTCACAAAGTTGAGGACATGTTTGTTATGTAATTTTTAATTATTTTATTTTTAGGCTAGATGCGCTCTTTTGTTTTAAAAATCTTAGTTGCATTAGCCTTATCAAATCACTGCATCTAGGCCTTATAATCTATAAGTTTGGTTTTCATCCATTTATATCTATTCCTTTTTTGCTTGAGTTTTTATTCTTACAATTTGTGCAACTTGATTTTTTGAAAATGTCATATAATCTTGCTCTAATAATCTCTCTGTCATATACAAAATTACAACAAGATCCCCTTACGCCGCAGAAATTGGCGTAAATGAGTATATGCTTGTTGGATTAGAAACATCATAAATGAACAAGGTAATTATAATTTGTTAAAGATTGATCTTTTAATTTTTTTTCTAGCAAAGTTCTCGAGCGACCCAAAAAATTGGTTCTTTTGTTGACTGAAATATTGATTCTTTTTACGTACATCATTGTCGCTATCGCTTTGATTGCTATTTATATCTCTATTTGAATAACCGGGGATAACTTATAAACACTCTTAGATTGCTCCACCACTTTCATGATCCATCCATAAGTGATAGTACATACTATTTGAGGAATCCAACAAACAAAAAAAGAGTGGTTTGTGTATGTGTTTGTGTCCTAGTGTGGCTCACATTACCAATACTAGCCATCATACTAGCCATCTTGAAACCACATGACCACATTTGGGTTTGCTACCAAAAGTAGGAATGTTTAAGGTCATATGGGTTAGGGTCCAATGTGGTTAGGGTTCAGGGTCCACATGATGAATGGGAGCTAAGAACATGTACTTCCTCCAACACTATGACGCATCGCTATCGCAACACCAACTTCCATATTCTGCCACCAATTTCATCAAGCAGCCTTCATATCAATTCACGGTTTAACCAAGGTTCGATTCCTTGGAGCTCCTTTCATTTATTTGAAGTACGAAAAATACCAATTTTTATATATTGGCAAAATTTTCAATAAAATGACCAATATTCTAACTATTGCATTGACTAATAAACTGACTAATACAATGACCAATATTCAGACTAACTGACGAACTATCTGACTATTTAAATGACTAATCTTCTCCACTATTTAACCCACTATTCTTTCTACTATATGTTCGACTAATGATCCGACGATTATTCCGACGCTAAATCGCCGATAAAACTCACAAGACATTCTATCAGAATAAGGGCCCGGCAAAATCTATTTATAAAGGCTTTCTGATGATTATTCTGACGTTTAACCATCATTCTCTTGTAGTGTGAATGAATTGGAACTGCAATTCTCCAATTCCAATTCTGAATTGTGATTTCTCCTACCCATTAGTAATGGGAACTCCATCATCTCGCCCCCAGCCATCGAAGTTCCCCGCCTTTTGAAGATCCTAGTCGCTAATCCCCCGTATTCCTGAGATGCATATACTATTCTTGATAGATGGCCGATTCTGTTGGACGTCACAAGCCCGAGGAGTATCAAGCAGGTTCAGCACTTGAAGCATATATCCGGACAGTGCTTTTAGTACACCAGTATTGAATTGGTGCCGGCCGGGCCAAGAGGTCGCGGGTTCTTACCTTGTGGATGTTGTCCATGAGCATTGGTCTTCCTATGATTGCCCTTGAAGTATGAAAGACAACATGTACAAATACCAAGTGAAAGTGATTCAAATGATTGCCAACTACACGAATGAGGATATTTTAAGGATTTGTGGAACTTTACATGTCAAGCTTACTTTGGAGAATTTGAAGGCATTTGGAGAGGCATATGATGATGGGTTTCTTGATAATAGAACACTACCTAGTGATGAGGAGACTTGCACCTTAGTACAAGGCTTGAAAAAATGACATTGATCTTGAGGGATGGCATTGGGTGAAGATTGTTCCCCGGTCCCCCACTACGAAAAATTAAGGGTAGCATAATACATGCCATCGCGGCGCGCATTATGGAGAGACCATAGTTAGCAGCCTCCATATTGCATTGAGTCATATTTCCCATCAAGGGAACTTAGTTTGAAGTTGACAGACTAATCACTTGCATATATTAAACACTCAAGTATTGCAAACTAATCTACCCATTGTCGAGGGAATTCAATGGAAAAATTATGATCACACCAATTCCATTGGTAGAGAGTGGAAAGAAGAGAAAAATGTGTGTTTTTGTAGGAGTGTGAATGGCATCTTCAGAAGGAAGGATCATACCAATGTTCTATTGTGGTTAATTTGACCATATTTGAATCGTTTCTAAAAGTGGTTAATGTATCCATCCTTGAATATGTTCTAAAGTGGTTATCTATCCATATTTTAATCGTTTCTACAAAGGGTTAATGAGGCCCTATTGTAAGGGGTTAATCCGCCATATGTTTAAATTCATTAATGTGGTCGCTTGATGTGGTGGTTAATGTGGCCATGGTATAAAGTGATTGATCCGTCATAGATATACAATGTTTAATCTGGTCTTAAATATAATTTGACCACATTGAACAATGTCCAGATAAACCTATGGCCAGATTAACCTATTGCCAGAAAACCTATGGCCAAATTAACCAATGGCCACATTAAGCTATGGCCACATTAACCAATGGCCAGATTAACCTATGTCCTAATGTGGCCATTGGTTAATATAACCATAGGTTCTTCTAGCCACATTAACCAATTAATACATATCGCCACATTAACATCTTAGATCTAAGACCATATTAACCGCTTCATACCTATGGCCAGTGGTTTTTCTAGCCATAGGTTAATCTGGTTGTAGATTAATCGGGGCATATATTTTTAAGGATATAGGTTAATCGGACTATACTGCAGGCGTCGATAAAGCCACAAATAAACCTGCTTCCATACGCCCTTGGCACATCAGGGGGATGGCAAAAAGAAGGTTACATGGAAAGAATTTTGAGCCTTGTAATCTAGACAAAATAGGTATCTTCATAAAATTGGAAACGATTTGAAGCAAATCTTCTCACTTGACTGTCTATACAAAGACAAATTGCCTTTATCTCATAGGGTAATGCTCAAGGCTCATAAACCGAATATAGGTGGATAACTAATGCTAATAAAACTTTGTTCACCCTTCCAAAGAAAGATTGCCACTAGGGGCTTGAAGGGTATACTTAAAATATCACGCCAAAGGCATATATAAACAAACCGAAAGCAAGATAACTGTTTCTTCTTCCCCGGCAAATTAAACCCTTTTGAGTGCAAATTTATGTATGACGGATGTTGAATCTGCCCATCAAAAATACATGACATTTTACCGCATACATCTCAAAATGTTACGAAAACATCCCAATTGGGAATTGATGGAATATGTCCGATTATACAACAAATTATAGATATTGCTTTGAGTATATTAATGATAATAGAGTCAAGTAAAATTTTGGTTTAAAAGTCATAATGGATAATGTATCCTTCATTTGGGACAGTAAATCTCAAATAGAAAAAGCATGGCATTGTATGGAGGAGGAGGAGGAGGAGGAGGAGGAATTTTTACGTCATGCCAAGGAGAGCACTAATGTCGAATCAATTTGGTGGCAATACTATGTAATTTTTCATCATGCCATGGAGAGCATGATGTGTTGATGACATCGAATCACCTTGGTAGCAATATAACTTGGTGTTGTATATCCTAAGGGATGCTACTAAGTGGTATGAAAATAAAACTACGATCTATAATTCTATTAACTTGAGGTCCATAGGTTCAAGCTTTGATCCTCTAATAGAGACTACAACTCTATCACATAAAACATAACAAGCACATAGGGTATGGTCGCCATGTTCACAAGACTTAAAGGGCAAATTGTCCTCATACATTCGATTTCACGCGCCCTCGATCCGGCCAATTCATTTGATACCTAATGTTGTCCTTAACATCTTCCCCGGCAAGACAATTTTCCCAAAATCAATCTGGACTAGAAAGTTATGGTGCTTTAAAGGAAGGGGGGTCAAGCGCCCACCGCCGCTGGAGGCTCCCCAACCACACCGCGGTACCCGAGGCCTTCTTTAGCTGGGTTATTAGATGCTAACGCTACGCCAGTGCCACCTATCGCCAAGACTTGAGTGAATTCGCAGATGCCAAACCGCCTCTCACCTGGCCGGCCACATCCCATTAATATCAGGGGCCTAGGTGTGCCGATAATTAGGCCTACGCCGCCGCCATCGATACGATGGCACCGGCTATCGAGGTACCACCAACGGTTACCGTTCCCTTTTTGGCCCTCTTCCGCCAAAAATTGAAATGATTTTCTCCACTCCAACCCCAAATCTTGCACCAAATTGGTCTCAACATTCTCTGCCTCGCTCGAAGAAAATTAATTTGGCTTTTAAAAAGCCAGATTTTTCAAATCCCCGACCATCATTACAAGCTAATACTTTAAATTGAGAGATCGAAAGGTGGTATTCCATTCCGCCAAGCATCCCGAGTCCTGCCGCCGGAGGTGTAAGCTATGAGCGCCCTATATGTTTTTGTATCGAAGCCTCCATTGATCTTGGCGCTTTTTCATTGTGGTATGTGGTTCAAATCACCATGGATCACGCTTAGAAGAACCAGCTATCCCGGTCCGCCCGTGGGGACGTGGTAGGGGTATGGTCTCGATCTCAATACAAGAGGGCTCGCCCTCTTCCCGAAAGTGCTCCACCCTCCCCCGCTAGCTCTTCGACCTCAACGACTCTAATTCTTTTTAGGGTTAGGAATTGTTTGGTAACCCCGGCCGAGATCACAACGGCCGTGGGTTCATCTGTAAGTGTTGAGGTTTCGCCCGAAATCGTCTCTCAAGTTGAGCGGGCTAGTTCCGAAAATGATCTCATCCACTGCCAGATCGTGATCACGTAGCGAGAGACCATGTGCCTTCCGCATTCCCGTAGGTTAATGAGCCGCAGCCCCTTTGTACGTAAAGGCCACCTGGACGCATCCCCCTCTTCCTTCTTGGTTTATGTTAGAAAATCTGCCCTTCTAAGCTTATTTTGTGCGACCCGTGGCTCAATTTTGTATGATCATCATTTTGTATAATGGAATGATCTTCTTATTACTGGCACTGTTGCTTGTGTTCATTGCTTAAGTTATTTGTGTTCATTGCTTAAGTTATTTATTTATGATAATGATCGTGTCGGGTCCATGCCCCATACTGGTAATAGATTGTGAAATCAGTTGCAAACAGTAGAATTTTGTACAATAAGTTCACTATTTTGTTCATAAATTGTGTACAATAAGTTCACTATTTTGTTCATAAATTTTGTACAATAAGTTGTCGAAAGACTTAATTGTCTTGGGTTTCATCCGAGTCTTCGGATACCTGTGCACATTGTCTGTTAATAGCAGTGCCAAATAAAAGGTAAACTTAAAATTAAGAGTGCAAGGTGGCCAAACATACCTGACTATCAGCGGTTGTAGCTATGAATGAGGTCCCCTCCCCAAACCTTGGAGTTGGCCGGATTACTCGAGCCATGTCGCCCCATATCCTTTTGCAAACCCAACATCCCCTTTGCACGAGGGTCCATCCCAAACCATCTCCCCGATAATCCTTGCCTTGCCTATTGTTAGAATTTGTGCCTGGATTTGAACCCCAGTGAGAAAACCAATACAGCCCTGCCTACCTAATCAATTGTTTTGTGTAAATTGGTTTAACTCTCCCCTTAATTCCTCTCGTCTGATAAAATTGGCTTTTTCAACACTCTATGCAGCAAATTACTATGCTTCAATCTGCCAAAAATACTACCAACGTGGTCTGGTGAATCACCCACAAACCCGCCAAATGCTCAATCCGTCGGATTTCTACAGCAAGCCTCACGGATCTTCACACAAAGACCGCCCAAGCTCGCCTAAGCCCCAACCAACTTCGCCCACACCGTGAATCGCCAATACCGGATTTGCACAGCTAATAACCAGAATCTTTCTCGCCTCCCTCACGTTTTGCTCACGACGCTTCCTCCAACCGGTCCAAAACCTCCGCCGCGACCTAATTCCTTATGACCTCCTTTTCCTTCTACGCCAGACACCGACATGCTCTTTTTATTTTTCTTCTTTTTTCCTTTTCTTGCCACGCCATCGAAACTTCAACTACCAAAAATTAACATTTTCTTGAATGCCGGATGCCAATTCCATATTGCAAAATCCTCGTCATGTTCGTCCCCGAATCAAGGGTAACATAGTTCACCCATTCCCCGGGTGTCCGGGCCTCATTGAGTTTCCGCGGACTAATGTCAAAGATGTTGCTGGGAGTCGGCAAGTCTCACCTCTTCAATGGGGAATTGAGGTGTGCTGATTGGGTTTGCTACAGGCCTAACTAGAGGTATACAACCCTCTATACTTACATTATGCACATGACCAAAGATCACCCGAAAGCAGATATATGTGTGTCATCTAAACCGTTTTGACTTGCTCTTCATCAAGATCCTCCAATGGTTGTGAGTTCAGTTCTACTGTGGACTCAGGTGAATAGCCAGTGTTCAAGAACTTGGTCAATTCCCGAGGACGCCTCGATTTCGCAATGGGTGCCCCAAGTGGACTTAATCCTTGTCTCACCCTAAGCCCGCTCCTCACCTGTAATCTTCTTGTCTTAACCTCCTCGGCCAACACCCTTTGAAAACCAAATATGGATGCTAACTTCTAGACATCCCCTTGGGTACATAAACTCCCTAAGCCTTGCAAAGACTTGGGTGCCTTCCCTTGCATCAGCCTAACTTCCTCCTCTCTCTCCTCCCCTCATAGCCTCGCGGTGCCCTCTTGGCGCCTCCTCCCTTTCAAATTTCCTCCTTGCGGCCTCAACCTTCCTTGTCGCCAAATGCTCCAATTTCAATTTCTACCGGGCCTCTTCTAGCCCTGCTCGCTCTCAATGCCTCACGTAAACCATCACTTGATATGTGAACTCTCCCCTAGATCCGGGGCAAAAGCCTCTTCCTTGCTCCCTTATGGTCTGTGGATGGCATGCCACATGTTTGAGATGCTTCATGCAGCCAGCCATAGACCCTCTAACATCATTTACATGCACTGACTTCTATCAAGTAGCACCTTCAATGGGTAATTCATGGGTATGATCCACATGCTCGATTGTGGCACATGCTCACCAAATTGATTGTGTGGCGCTTTGGTCATTTTGCACATCAATTGGGGAGTTGTCCGTAAGGCCTCCCATAGCCGTGCACTTCTCGCCATGTCAAACCCCTCCACCGGTCCCATATCCGATGATAATCTTCTCCCAACTGCCTCCCTCGCCTCGTAATGTCTTCAACATGCACCCTCCCAAACCTCGTACATTCTTGGCCCCGGCCTAACCTTCTCGGTCAAAGGGCGGATACCAAAGGGCCCTAAACCCCGCCTTTGATGTTGTGGGGTTAGGTCATGCAATTGATTGTGAAATCAATTTGCTATCTCCTCCTCTTTGGTTCTCGCCCTCCCTTTGCTAACCATGTAGGCAGCTCTAAGCCTCTTGAATGATGCCTTGAAAGGGGCAAAGCATGCCACATCTAGAGGTTGAAGTCTATGAGATGTGTGTGGAGGCAATAAGGCAAAGTGAATGCCCTTCTCTCTTGTCGCCAATATGACTTCCAGATCTACATGATCGCCATGATCATCCAAATGATAAGATGAGGTTGATCCGAGATACACCACTGAACTCTTGCCGCAAAATGTGACAAAAATTTATGATTTAAACAGCTTACATGTCATCCAAGCCGAAGATTGACAAACAATGGCACCTTCTTCACATCTCTTGCAATGTTGTCCTGCCTCATGCGACACCTTTAAAATATACATGTTGGGGATCCTATACCCCTCAAAGATTAACACAAACCAAAATTGTAACCCATTCCCCGTTGTTCATGACTACCCCAATCACCCTATTCCCCCTTCTAGCTATGATTTTCAGCCCCTTCACTTTCCCCGCCCGGAATTCCAAATCATCGGGCCGCTCCATATCCTTGAGGTCGGGAAGGCAAACTCCAAGATAAATCGGGCTTGCCCCTAAGATAGAAGTTGTCGAGGTTCTCCTCCCTGTCATGGCACGCCCCCCGCCACATCTAGGGTTTCGGACTCCCCGAGAGCAACTTCGGGTGTCTTTGCTTAAAGAGCTTCCACCACTTAACATCGCCGGGTACTCTAGATATACCACATGCCCCCTGTTTGTAGCCATCTCACGCCTTTTCCTTGACAACAGATAGTGTAACCCCCATCCCTTGCTCGCCTCGCTAAGGGCCCAATTGACGAGCCTCCTCTTGAGAGTTGTCAATATTTGTGGATGGTTTGTTTGCTTGTGGCTTGTTCGACCATATAGCCAATCCCTCGATTGTGGACTCTCGTATACCCGCACCTCCTAGATGCCTCTCTAATCGAAATGCCAAGTTCGCTACCTCTTCGAGGATGTCGAGCATTTGCTCCTCCGCCCATTGACCTCCTACCCGCCTCCTTGGCATTGACCGGTAGCAAAGACCGCCTGTGGTGCCCCTCCTCTTTGTCCCGGGTGCAGGTCCCTCTTGATGATGCCTGGGTCCCCGGTACCTTTTCAAAGATCGATTCTCTTCGTGCCTCGGCCGAAACCATGGCTACCTTCGTGTTCTCACAAATCCTCTCGATAACAACATATGAACTATGAAAGGAGAGCAAGATTTTATGTCCATGGAAGCTATAGCTGAGCTCCGACTTGAATTTAAGAATGCAATCGAGTGCTAGTTTTGGGCGCCAAATCGCTTTCAAACCCGCATTGAATTCGCTTCAAGTCAAAGATGTTTCTGGTATTTTCTCCAAAGACGGACGTGGTCATCCAAAGGCACGAAGTATGGTCACCTGGGCACCTTGTCTGGACCTTCACTCACGGCCGAGGGCAGCCGCAGCACCTGCTGATGGACGCCGATGTCTCTGTTGACTAACCCCGTGATAATGACACCGACCACAAAACGACGGCAGACATAGACGCCGATACCCATGGCGTGCATGACGATAAACCGCTGGCGGGATCTGGGTCACCCATGTTCGAGGTGGGGTCACCAAGTAGAGGGCTTACCATACCCTATATGGGACATACATATAATATACACATATGAAAACCTTCACATGGCACGTAAGAGATTGACTAACATTGGTCATGTTGAAGTAGCTACTAGCATAAGAATATGTGGTTATAGTGAATTTGCTACATGTTATATACATACTAGAAATCTAGAGGGATTCAATATTATTTGTCATATTGATATATACTTACCATTATTGAAAATTTTGTCACCATTTAGGAATTGAATTGAAATAAATGGATTTTATCGCCACGCATACAAGTAGGCCTAGGAAAAATATGTACTCTAGGGGGGTAAATTAACTTTCAAATTTTAGTATACTAGAAGTGTTTTTTGGCGGCCCTTCGAACACACACATGTCATAACAACACACACACTCCAAAAAAAAAAGGAAGCAAATTATAGATATTGCTCCCCGAGTATATTATCAGAATAGAGCTGAAGTAAAATTTGGTTTAAAGTCATGGTGGATGATGTATCCTTCATCCGGGACGGTAAACCTCAAATAGAAAAAGCATGGCATTGTATGGAGGAGGAGGAGGAGGAGGAGGAGGGGAGGGGGAGGGGGAGGGGAGGGGAGGGGAGGAGGAGGAGGAGGAGGAGGAGTTTTTAGGTCATGCCAAGGAGAGCACTAACATCGAATCAACTTGGTGGCAATATCATGCAATTTTTCGTCATGCCATGGAGAGCATGATGTGTTCATGACATCGAATCACCTTGGTAGCAATATAACTTGTTGACGTATACCCTAAGGGATGCTGTTAAGTGGTATGAAAAATAAAACTACTATCTATAGTTCTATTACCTTGAGGTCCATAGGTTCAAGCTTTGATCCTCTAGTAGAGACTACAACTCTAGCACATAAAACATAACATGCACATATAGGGACATACATATCCTTATATCCTTATACAATTATATTGGTGCCACAAATGTTGGCAGCCCACAAATGGTGTAGGATCTCTACCGGCCCATCTCAAAGATGGATTCGGCCCGCATCTGCCACCTACTAACTCCCCAAGCATCCCTCTTATTGGTGTACCAAAATTTTGGTAGAGATTGATCTCTACCGTCCATCTCAGAGATGGACGGTCCGCATCCTGACACGTCGTAACACCCCAAGCACCCCCCTTATTTGGGGCTTTTCATCCGGGCCCCTTGAAATTGGGGCATTTCATCTAAACCCGCCGATCCTAAATATTTGGGGCTTTTCATCACAACCATCGAATGTGTCCGCATCAATGGTCCTAATATTGCCACCCATATTGATCACATTTAATGAGGTGTCATTGAAATTTAATGGGGGCTAATGAAGTGGCGCAATATCCCCCATTCTAGTTGTAAAGATTGTAATTGTATGATCGTGGACGCCTCCATTTTTTGTTGGATAGGTCAAAATTTATAGTCGAACTTGCCGCCTTGGCGATCGGAATGGCTATGTCGATCTACACAATGAAGAATGAAGGATGGAAGTGGATTTTTCCCCGTGGTATTTCCCCACGCTTTTTATTTCCATGCATTGGCTATCTTTCTACGCAAACCAATGGGGGGGATGATATGGCTCGGAAGTCCGCTTTGTTCCTTTTTGTCATGTGTGCCCTTTTATCTTCGGCCACCGCATGCGGCCTATGTGACTCTATTGTTGGATTCTACCGATCGGTAGTTTTGATACCGTGAGAACTACCGAGGGGACCATTTTCTTGCCATCGATTCAACACAAACTTTTTATTGTCTCGTGTAAGAAGGGCGCCTCCCTAGTCCGCTTACTTGGCCCTTTTCATCCGCATTATTTATTTATTTTTCTTTGCTTAAGATTTTGTCTAGTCGATATTGTCCACACCACACCGCATTGTTCGCGCACCGCATGATAATTTCCGACATGATCACGGGAACTTTCTCCTATCCGCTCACAAATTGCCAAGTTCCTTCAGTTGCTAAAGTTGTATGGTCTATTTAATACCATCGTCGCAATCTTGTTACTTAGGCATTAGTTCATGTATTTTTCTACAGCCGTGGCCTCCTTAGTGGCAAACATATACTATGAGATCGCTGATGACATCCACCGCATGTTGTTTTACAATGGACCGTGGAAATCACAGGGGAAGTGGACTTTTAGCTACGAGACATCAAGCTTCTAGTTACCCTTGGTTTAGGATTGCTTGGCCTCTTTGCCATGTGGGTTCGAGGACAACTTAAACATTGATCCAAGGTTATAGTTTGTTCATCTAATTTACTTAATTATTATCCGCATTTATAAGAAGTTTGCAATATCAATGCATCTACTAGACATGCCTTTTATTTATCATCATCTTTAACGATGCTAAATACGCCTCTTTTATTGCAAAAGATACCTGAGGACCAAAACCTGCTGAAACCGAACAAAAATTCTGGATGCAATCAACAACTAATGGCTCCGTGTTTATTCATATTTTTAATCCGATATTAACTTCCTTTATTTTCTGAGCTTATTCATGATGCAACTCTTGGTTTTCATAGGGTACAATAGCTTTTACTCAAATGTCAAAGACTCCATCACAACAAATGAAGACCAAGAAGAAAAAAAGGTTTTCATTATGGCCATTTCATATTCTCGCTTTGATAGTGGGAAGGTTGTAACATTGAAAAGATGAAATACACCCTCGGCAATTTTCTACATGCTCATTTCGATCCTCTTGATTTTTTTCCATGTAGGCCCCGGTCCTGGGTATGTTTGGGCAAAGGTTTTTCATTGGCGTAAGAAGCACCGAGGCGAAAGCAGCTTGAGGTGTGTAAAATTTTGTGGATTCATCATTTATTTGTTTTGTCTTTGGTTAGTGCATCTTGGTCTCTATTTGGTTTCGTGATGTTCCTTCCAAATGTAACAGATTATTAATATAATTATGGATATTCAGGGTTAGTTATTATTCTATGTTGCCGCTAGGAAGAGACGAAATTGTGTTGTAAATGTAAATCTTGAAGTTGCGCTAGATTGTAGGAATTTCTAGGTTGTCAAGTGAGCTAGATCGCTTTGAGCTGAAGTTGCTTTTTAATCAACAAGCAAGCCATCCCTTAGATCCATGAAGCCGCCAATCACGAAGTTAACCAATTAAGCTATTTTTTTGCTAAAGGAGGAGGTTGTCTAACCGCATAAGCTAGCAAGGTGAAGGGATGACCTAGCAGCTGAAATCTAGTTGCCTTAATAGATAAGGAAGCAATCGGTTAGATTGTGTTTCATAGGGTGTCTTACATCATATTTAGAAGATGTTCCATCTTTCATGCACTTATAATTTGCAATGTGCTAAATACTAGATGCTATGGAAACCAGCTAAGATATTCTCGCTAAGAGGTTGGTTGTCTCCTCAGATAAGCAATAACACAATATGAATAGCTGAGTTAGGATTTACATCCAAATGAACCAAAACTCTTTTTCTTGGATTGATGCATCTAAAGTTCTTTCCATTCAACGCTATAATTCGTAGTATTATAGAGCATCAATCAGTAGGCATGCATGCCTACAAAGTACGAGATTTGAGGTTGCGCACCATATGGCTCCAATGGAGTTGCTCTTAAATCTCTTTATTGATTAGCCTCTTTGCTCCCCTCGCATTAGGATTCTTTCTCCATATCCGTGATGTTGCCGCTTGTCATAATTATGTCAAATAAATAGAATAACATGGTAAACAAACCCATAGGCAAGACTAAAAATGAGCCCCAAAGTAAACCTTCAAGCATAGCAAATAAACGCCCTCGAGTTTACCAATCTATGCTCAAAGGCTAAGCATTGAAATAAATGAAACATGCAGATAGAAAATTTGTTGCACAAGAAATATGTGAATTGTGATATATAGAGTCAAGAACTTTTACCTAGAACTAGGCCCAACAAATTACCCAGTAAAGCCAATATGAGTTTCAAATGTGAATATCGCGGGCGTAGCATTCATTCGGCCAAAACCATGGTTCCCCGCCTATGTTTTTAAGTCCATTTTACTGGTGCTTAGAATTTTCCTCGCTATGGCGCATCCGTAGAAGAGTTTTGCATGGCGCTTCTTAGCCTTTTGCCATTATCCGTATCTTCGCCAAAGAAATCGCCGTTGGTGGACTGGCGTTGAGTCTTCCTTCCTTTTTCCATGTCAACTACACCACATGGACGGCATTGAACTCTTATTTCGCCTTTGATACATTAGGTGCTTCCCAAATTTCAAATGCCGAAAGAAGGCTCTGGATCTGCCATTCGCTTATGCATCCCAGCAGGTTAGCTGGCCAAGAATGATGACACACAGCTTGCCACTTATTGGGCCTGTTTTTCTTTTTAAAATGACTCCATTTTTATTTAGGGTTGGAATTTTGCACCTGTTGCCCTCGCCATTGTTCCGTATTTCGTTGTTCATTAGAATTGACTGCTCATTTTGGCTTTCTTTCTCATGTAAGACATTCATCCTAGTTTGATGCTAAGTGAACAAAAGTAAAGCCGACCCAGCCCAATTGTGTTACCAATCGCTCGTGTTTCATTTTGTTCTCGTGTCTCCCAGATGCAAATTCTTTCAAATGCCTTTGCATGTAAATGCCGACATTCCAAGACAAATGCGACTTGGTGGGTTTATGTGCCTTTTATTTGCATTCATGGGCAAGGTTACGTTGCACTATAGTTGAGCCCCTTTGATATTGCATAATGTGTAGTTGATGAACATAGTTAGATTATAAAATTCATAAATAAGAATTTTGCAGCCCCGCATCATCACACTAGTGCGCCCGCATTGATGTTGAGGTTTGTTAAAGAGGTTGCATGAGCATATGCCGACCGAAGGTTAGCAAAATTCAAATATTTGTTTGAACTATGAAGATGGACAAAGATGGAGGTAGATGCATGCAAGCCAAGTTCTTCGCTAGGAAGCTTTGTATTTTGCTTTGATGAATGGTGAAAAGGTGGATAAATGTCATGCACATGCAGAGATTTGAATGGCAACTTCAGAGGGTCGGGTGGCAAATATAAACAAATGGG
Organism: Isoetes taiwanensis; assembly: GCA_021234155.1. Taxonomy (NCBI): domain Eukaryota; kingdom Viridiplantae; phylum Streptophyta; class Lycopodiopsida; order Isoetales; family Isoetaceae; genus Isoetes; species Isoetes taiwanensis. Next base: position 24,784,102 of record JAJEKV010000002.1, on the reverse strand, counting down.
CAAGGACGTGGTTGTTTAAGATGGGGTTAGTATAATCGCCCAGGTTTAAAGTAACAAGTGGGAAAAGTGATAGAATGGGTGAGGTGTTGCGTACTTTGTGCCCTCCCGGTCATGTTGAGCACCCATTCATACTTATGGTGATAGACATTTTCCCCGAAGTAAATGATTATCGTCCTCCGGTTATGGTAAATTTCAGGTCGCTTTTATAAATGAGTGGTATCCGAGAGTAGGCCAACATAAATGTAAGCTTAAGGTGAGTTTTGAAATATTTATCAAGAGCCGTGGACTCTTCGATTTTGTCCCATGCATCATTATTACATTCTGATATATTTCATGAAGTAGGAATGGATGTTTGAAGCTCTTGGCATTGACAGATAATCGATACGTATATCATCACAATTATTCTATATCCCGCCCACGTTATCTACCAAATGATTCCAGACATTTTTTTAAATACCGTACCGAATTACCGGCTACCAAATGATCATTTGAGGCCACCGAGGTTAGATGGAAGAATGCGTTTGTTTTCTTCATGCTTCAAACATAACCGATATTCGTGCCTCGCCAGGACCAATCCTTATAGCCATGAAGAATCTATTGCATGAAATTAGTGATATTAAATGGGTGTCCCTTTTGCATGCCACTAATTTTTTTTGATTTTGTTTTGAAGTACAATTCAGTCTTTTCTTTGTAGCTATTTAGGCAATTAAAGTTTCCTTTATGATAATGATGAATCTACTTACGGAAAATGAAGCCGTGGATGTGCTTTGTTCATCACCATTAATCATAATTTCCTTCTTTCTATTTCTCTATATGTCATTAATTATGTTTGTGTTGTTGCCTAAGGAAGGTTCCACATGTCATTGCAAGATAAGTCGGAGAGCACCATTGCTACATGATCAACATTGTAAGCATCTTATGACTATGTGATAAGTAAAAATGATTGAACATTCATTTCGTATGTGGCAAAAGATGGAGATAACTGTTAACTACGAATTGCAACCTTAGGTGCCAAATATAAGTCTTAATTTGTAAATGCTTGATGCTATTTTCAGACACCACCAATTATAACATTTGTACCGAGAATAGATGTCCCCGATATGGCTTGATAGAGGTCAACAACTAGTTTACATGCATATGTTTTATGTCTATGCGTACATTGTGTTATGAAGAAGGAAATGGGTGTACCCATAAATTTTACAAAAGTAAACTTGCTTGACCTCAGGCCTCGAAGTATGTTTGCAAAGAAAAGTTGCTTGACATGTGCTTATTATAGGTTCGTAAGTTCATTGCCTTCAAGGGCCTGATTGTAATAGAGCGAGCTATTGGTTCATTTAGAGGACAAATAGCAAAGAAGGTAAAACTACGCGGTGCTTTTATGTCGCTGACATATATCATATTCTAATTTGTGGGTCAATTTTAGGCTATATTGATCTTTTTTAGTTTTAATCTATGTTGCATTATTTCTCAGTAGTATTTGTGACGATTGTGGGGAGATTTGCATTATTTAATTTTTCAAGGATTATCACAATGTATTGGAGGTCAACAAGGCGATTATGCATCATGCAATCCGGCTAAGTCCGATTGCAAGCTTTCAACATCGACATACAAAGATTAAGCCGAAAGCACATATTGTATCTGCTGGGTTATTTTCACGCCATTGCAAAATGGGACAAAAGATTATGGCTCGGGTCATTTCTTTCCAGAGGATTAAGCTTTGTGTATTTGCTCTAGGAAGCCTTGGACTCCGTTTGAATGTTATGCTTGCTATTTATGCCAATTTTGGCCGAAAGCATTAAGTTTTGTAATTGGTGTTTCGTTAGTCCATTCTTAAGATCGCATGGCAATTATCTATGTTGCTTCTATGATGTGGCTTTGGCTTTTCCTAACGTTGTTGTGGTCGGGTCGCTCTATCGGCTTCGAGGGATGCAATCACCGCAAGGAAAGAGTATTTTCCACACGACAATCGTTAATTTCGACGATAGAAAAATGGCTTCCCTTGCACTCCGCTTTGCTTTTTCCGCTTATTTTCAAAGATAAATTTGTTCATTGGGAAGGATTTGGGTTTATGCCGTAAGAAGGAAGATGACATAAAAATGCTTTAGCGGCACTCTTAATCACCGAGCCGTAAGTGTGTTTTTATTGCATTTCAAGGACAAAATTTTTAGCTTTATTTTGAGATGCGAGGTCGGTCGAGGGTTGCTTGAAACATGCCAAACCGGTACTACATCAATTGGCAGCTTTATCCTTAAGCTTTGCACTTGCTTTTCTCATATGATAATTTTGCTTTTTACTCAAACTTGGTCAACAGAGTTAGCTTAGTCAAACTAGCAAAATGTATCTTTGGAATTGCGCAACGGATAAAATTCTTCCTTGGCAAAATAGATACTAGCTATTATTGTCACGATTTTTTCCATTCCTGACCAGCTATACCCAACAGATGCCGTAAATTTCTCTCGCTCTATATGGGCTTTGAACTTATATATGGAGTTGTAATTTATTTGCAGAATGCACTATTCAATTCCAAGGGCGCGGTACAAAGATGTGCATGTAACGAACCTATATCCGACCAAAGGAGAAACTACTAGTGAGAAACGACCGATGACCTTGTGCAATTATACTTGCCATATAGATTGGCAATAATAGTAGCCATTTAGCAATTGTATTTATGCTATGTGTTGACAATAATAGTAGCCATTATACTTGCCATACATATTGGCAAGAATGATTGGCAATAACAAATTTCTAGCTTTTATCTTTATAAGGGGCCTAGTAAAGTAAGGGCCTTCTCATCATATAGCCATAGGGTAAGACCGCTTTGCTTTATAGACAAAGGGTCCCGCTCATAGTAATCTATCCGTTGTTTTCTCATTTTTATGTTATTAAGCTATGATTTGTTAGTGTAGAAATCGGGTCATATGTAGCTCCCCTGCTTTTAATAGCATTTGATATCTATATCGACTCATTGTGCTATTCTCGCGGAATGCGGGCCACAATAATTTTCTCGTGGTGCTTTTCTCCTTTGATTTTCTTGCCTAAAAATCCGCAGATTAGTGCCTTCACAAAGTTGCACCGATTTTGTATATTATGTTGTGTTTCTAGCCCCGCTGTGCACTAGCAAATTCTTTCTTTCATCATGCTCATTGTCTTGATTTAGTCTCATCTAATCCTTGCTTTATGCATTAACCGAGAGTCTTTCTCAGATGTAAGAGGCCTTCCTTGACCTTAGACAACTCATGCTTCTTGAATGGCAACTGCTCCAATGGATTGAGGCATGGAATACAATTAACTCAAGTGGTATGCGCGACAAAGAAGGACAACTTGGTGTTGCATTAGTGTTAAAAAAAACATGCAAAAAAAAAACTTAAGCTCAAATGTAATCTCATATGGTAAATATCTAATCTCCATGAGCAATGTGATGAAGATGTGCTTGCTTTGAAATGTGTCAGACATGCAAGAGGAATGCATAAGAGCCCGAACCCAAACATGGCATCTTGAGGGGTAGTAATTGCAGGATATGTATAAGGTTACATTTGGCAGTATCCATTCTGCATGCAATTTGGACACTTTTATTAATGACAACTAATTGTAGGGTATTCAACAAGGAGAACTTGGCATTGCAATTGCAATGGTTGTATGAATGAGGGTTGGCATAACTTTGACAATATCATTTAAGATTATTTTGTTATGCCAACAAATGGTACAATTCCATTTTAATTTAAATTTAGCTTGATTTTTTAATGAAGATCACAAATGATCAGTTGCTAGAATGTATAAAATAAAAGCTCGAAGAATTAATGTTGTTGATTTTGTCCAGTTGAAAGGCGCACCCAAGATTGTTAGCAATGTAGAACTTCAAGTTAAAGGTTCTTGCCTTTTCACCAAGTTGTCAAATGATTCTACACGCTATACACTTGTTTGGGAAACTTAGTAATTGAAGAAATTGGGCTTCCAATTGAGATAACAATCCTTGAATGAGATAACATTCACAATTTGAGTAGGTTGCAAGTGTGTGCAGATGCATTTGCTGTAGACTGTTCAACAATTGCTACTTGTTAAAGGAAACAATGAATTCGACTTATTTGAGCCACAGCCCGAACACTGGAAATAGAGGACATCCTTGCCCGTCGAATAACTACACTCTCAGATTTATACGCTTTTATATTTCGTTGCGATACGGTAACGACACAGAAAGCTTGAGAGAGAACCTTTCAAATTTAACTCAACTCTTTACCGAGAAGTTTTAATAAACAATAGTGAGCTAGTGTTACCAGTTCAACGTCATTATTTGCATCCAACTTTGTGTATACACAGGTTCTGCTAAGCTTTTTTACATATGCTGAGCTAAACATATCTTATAATGTGATTAGAGAAGGCACCTTTGGACCATGATTGAGCTATGCCTTTGACCATAGAGTCCAAGATTGGGTATCCAAAGGATTTTATGAACAAGAAGGCTTTATAATATGTTCTTTTTTGGCTATGTTAGTCCTTTAGCTTTGTACCATTATATTGTTATTTTTAGGGTGAGAATATCAAAGCGGAGACTAGAGATGAAGGAGTCTAAAATTCTTTTTGATATCTTTATTGCTTGAACTTAAGGGGTAACCTGGTATGTGGTTGTGCCCCATTGCTAACCAACCTGTCAGTGAATGACTATGTCTGCTACATCTGTAAATAACTATCAAAGATAGCATAGAGATAGCATTGACTGTGGTGTGCATGTTATGAGGTCATAGTGCAACTCAATTGAATTTTATTTGACTTCTTCTAACCTAATTCTTGACACTCGACTTTAGTTTAGACTTTGATCTATTTAAGTTTGGATTTTGTTCCAGATGTTTATGGACCATAGTTCATAGACCCATTGATAGTACACAAACTTGTATAATATACACATATGAAAACCTTCACATGTCACAAGATTGACTAACATTGGTCATGTCTAGCATAAGAATATGTGGCTATAGTGAATTTGCTACATGTTATATACATACTAGGAATCTAGAGGGATTCAATATTGTTTGTCATATTGACCATGTGCATGTCGTATGTATACTTACCATTATTGAAAATTTTGTCACTATTTAGGAATTAAATTGAATTGAATGGGTTTTTATCGCCATGCAGACTAGTAGGCCTAGGGAAAATATGTACTCTAGGGGGGTTAAATTAACTTTCAACCCCCGTGGGGCGAACCTTGCCCGCGGGTGCACGTATCCTCCCAATGGGAGGTTTGGACTAGAGATATCTCTCCAGTGATTGGATGAATGGATGGTTTTAGTTTTTGCACTAGCTCATGTTGGCTGGTTGCCACAACTATTGTAATATTCAGATTCATTTCTATTTCTCCTTGTTCTTTTTTTTCCTTAATCTTCTAAGATTGCTTCTGCTATTTGCAAAATAAAGTTGAGTTTGGAGCTGCATGGCAAGTTGTTAATGGGTCGTGTTGATGTTTTTTTTTTATTCATTGGATCCCAGAACAACCGTGAGAATATGCTAAATCAAGAACAAGGAATTTTATACCTCACACCCCCGTATAGCACAACGCTCCCTATACAATATACACACGCATAAAAATATGTTTGCGAATGGGAAATACAGTGCCATGAACCATTGCAAGGCAAGAAAATATTTTTGCAATCAGACCAGAAGCTGGCAGAAGTTGCATAATCTACCAGAGCACAATCTACAGAAGCTGCACAATCTACCAGAGCTAAACCAAGGTAGGATATCAGGTAACAAGCACCAGGAATGCCAAAACGTTCTCCCAAATCCAAGGCCCAGTAGATGAACGGCCGAAGATGATACAAGAGGGCCAAATCATTGCTCATTCTTTGCTTCCTACAACAACCATAGAGCAATGAAACCTCTCGGTTACCTAAAACCAGTCCTCATTCTCTGCTTGTTAAAACAAAAATGTTCATGGCAATGCAGTTGAGAAATCAACTCCAGCAAAAGCGGCAAGCAAAGGGGGCTTCTACAGGACGCAAATTCAGAGAAGAGTTTCCAACAATAATTTGTGCATCCAACCGATGCATTTGCAATGGGGAAGAAAAGGGAAGAACTGAAATGGGTGAAGGCTGGGACTTGTCCTCCAAAATCAGAGGCAAGAAGAACTGCCGCTACATATGCCGAAGAAGCATCTGCGCCCAGCCAACTCAGAGCTTACCGCCTGTGCCGTTTTCACTTAGGTAGCAACAACGTCGTCTGCCATGGTCGGGCCGCTTTTAACATCCCCCGTGAAAGAAAACCCTAACTATTTGTGGACCACACATCAAGCGTGCAAAACAAAAATATCACAGGCAAAATCATGGACGCCCCTATATAGAGTCCGGAATGTGGTATTTCCGGCCTTTTTTTGTGGTGTTTTCGGCCATTCGATATCAGCCAAGTGGTATTTTCGCCAAAAAAGTGGTGTTTCTGGCCAAAAAGAGTGGTGTTTCTGGCCAAAAAATGGTATTTCTGGCAAAAAACCAAGCGCGAAACTGTGCGGCAGGGCCTAAATCTTTTGGTTGGATCTTTCTTGCAGCTTCCTAGATGGCTTGAAATGGTTCAAAAGCCCTTCTAATCGCTTTGTCTTCCTTTTTAACACTAGTTTGATGAAGAGAGGAAGTGATTTGAGCTCAGATAGGGCCGGATCGAGCAAAAAATGACCCAAAACAGTTGGTTCTGGACTTAAAACTGCGAAGTGCACAGTGGCTGATAAAGGGTGGCCGAAAATACCCAAAAAAAAAATCCGGAAATACCACATCCCGGATTCTAAATACGGCGGTCCCAAAATCATAGGCAACAAGCCAACCCAAAAATAAAAACCCCTTTAACGATACATTTTGGGACGTAATCTTATTTGCTTAGGTTCAAAATACCAAGGCTGCGGATCACCGTTGGGAAAAGTCCGGGGAACACTATAAACTAACCGGTTGAAATTGCAAATTGTCTGGTTAAGTTAGTGTATCGTAGGAATTTTTCCGGCAAGTAGTTTTCTATTAAGATAATGGAAAGTTCCTACTCTAAACATAAGATATCCCATGGGTCAAAATAATCATAGGAAATTTTCCGATGAGACCTAAAAAGTTTGCCCAACACTGTTGCGGATGCTGCATCCAAAAATCATATTGTACTCTTCCAGATCTAATGCATTGCATCTGTAAAGGCTACTCACAGTCAGAATCATTTTGAAGCATAGGGACACGAGCAAACGTAGATAGCCCAACAATGATACGTTGCCACGGCCGGCACCCATGAACTATAGCATGTTCTCTCAACAAGATATTTTTACCAGAGCCCCTCGCTAAGATGTCAACCAGATGGGTTTGTTCCATAACCATTATCTATATATATTAACAATCAACATCAAGAGACATTTCACAAAAACATGGGGATCCGAATCCAAATAGTCGCTGTTCTGTAAGTCAGTACCTTCCTACCTTTGAAATACAAATGCAGCGTCGATGCAGAGCTTTAGGTTGGTTTTCCACTTCCACAGTATGCAAAGCAAAGAGGATCCGACACAGGCCGCTTTTCCCACAAGATACTGTCCTGTTTCATTCTTTAGGGTGGGGTCGCCATGTTGGGCATGAACACGTTAAATTGTCAACAAATGGTACAATTGGTTCAATCAAGATGTCACATTGGTTCAATTGGTTCAATGAATTGATTCAATTGGTTCACTCAATTGGTACAAGAACTTAATAACTTTTGCCACATGGGGAAGATACCATAGTCCTAATCAACTCTACAACTATGCATATGATGTATATACGTTAAATATACATGTGGGCTTCGAAACGTTTGCAATTTTCCAACAATTTTTAGCCGCCCAATTCACTGTTGTGTGCTTCTTTGGCCTAAATCTTTTGCTCATGTACAGGAAATTTCGGCCAGAGTCAAGACGCGTATGCCGCCACTGGGCATGACCAATATCTTGCTGCGTAAAATGGACTGGAGCAATATTTATTGGAACATCTCTTCAAATATATCCGTGAATGTCAATACCATCATCTCCAATTCTAGTTCTTATGGAAGAATCTCCAATGGAAGAAGGGCCGCCTCCTATGGAAGAATGGCCGCCTCATACATCAGACACCCTCTTCATTCAAAAAAAGGTTGTTTTTGCAACATTTATGTGTCAATCTTAAGATTCAATTTTCATGTTTGAATTTCACCGTATAACCGAGCTTATCTCTTCATTACAGGGTTGCATATATGAATTTTGGAGTAGCTTTAACGCGTTAAATGCTTCATGGACACATAGATGGTGGTATTCCACGGTACACAATGTAACTGCTATGATTGGAGCAGGAGTTTTATCCCTGCCAGCAGCTATGGTGTTTTTGACATGGTAATCTCATCTCCTGGAAATGCTTCATATGTTACACTCATGGCTGTCAAGCTCTTAGTATTCCCAACTACATTGCTCAGGTCACCTGGTATCATTATATTGAGTGTTTTGTGGACACTAAGTTTAATAACCTTATGGCAAATGATTGAAATGCATGAAGACAAGCAAGGGAATCGTTTTGATCGTTACCATGAACTAGGACAACATCTGCTGGGAAAACGGTTAGGGCTCTGGATTATTGTTCCTTTACAGCTGTTTGTGGAAGTTGGAGTAGATACAGTGTATGTTTTAACAGCTGCAAAGTCTTTAAGAAAGATTAGCCAAATGCTTCATACCGCCTCACATGTCAAGGTGAAACACTGGGCTTTGTTGTTTGCATTTATACAGTTATTTCTAAGCCAGTTCCAGCAGCTCACATCCATCACCTGGATTTCTATCATAGCTACATTTACCGCCATTGGGTAAGCTAGGTGTTCCATTTATTTGTTCTGCATACTTGTGTTTTTTATCCTATCTATTACATAACAGTTTTTGGATCTAGTTAATTCCGACTTTTTAGTCCTGCTGAGAGATTTCTTATTTTTGCATAATCTTTTAATAAATTGCACAGATACTCCACCATTGCTTGGGCTGCAACACTTTATAGTGGGAAGTCTCAAAGGGTCAGTTATGACTTTCCACGAGTCTCTATGGCCGCTTCTGTCTTTGGCATCTTTGATGCAATGGGGCAAATGGCATTTGCCACTGTAGGGCACAATGTTGTTTTGGAAATCCAGTCAACCATGCCATCTACTAAGGAAGTGCCTTCAAAGATTGCTATGTGGCGTGGTGTCCTCCTATCATACATGTTAATTGCGCTATGCTATTATCCCTGCGCTGCTGTTGGATATTGGGTTTACGGAAATCAACAGAATGAGAACTTGGATTGGGTTTTTGGGGCTACACAATTAGAAGATAATATGTTGCTTGCTCTTAAGGGTCCCAGCTTGCTTATTGTTATGGCAAACATGATGGTTGTGATTCATATGTTTGGTGGCTATCAGGTTCTGCGCATACCCTTCTCTATTGTTTTCTTGAGGAGATATGGCTTACCATTATGAACTATTTACTACAGATCTATGCAATGCCCTTGTTTGATCAAATAGAAACATTCTTGTATTATAAGTTTCGAATTGAACCCAATTTGAAAACTCGTTTGCTCGTTCGATCTATATACGTGGGTAATAGTAATCTGTCTCCTGTCCATATTGTTGCTATTAAATCATTCTTTTCTGACCTTTTTTTCTTCAGGGTTCACTTGTTTTCTTGCAGTGACGTTCCCTTTCTTTGCAGACTTGCAAGGTTTTTTTGGTGGTTTTGCAAATGTCCCTTCCACCTTTGTGGTACACATCAGACTACTCATCCTTCAATTTTACTTCTTGTCTCATCCCTATTTCTTCTGATCACTCCACCTTTAGTAGTGCAGCTTCCAGGAATATTGTGGCATATCCGCCATAAACCAATGCTCTTCAGCCCACCGTGGATTGCAAACATGGTATACTTCTTACTCTTACATTTTAGTAATTCCTTTCAAATACATTCCATCTTAACCTGATACTGCAAAACCATGGCCATTGTGGTGTAGAAAGAGAGTGCAAAACCTCCCAGGCAATCCCCAATGGTAGACCAAAGAAGAAAATGCTCTATATTTTTGAGATAGATCCAGTAACTTACCTAGCTTCTAATTCTCCATTTTCTACCAGCATAAATGAATGTGGATCCTCAGATCTGAAAACCTAACAGAATACCGACTATGAAACCATAGGAAGCAGAATACAACTACTTTCGTCTATGTCCGGGTAAACCAGCGCAACAGAGCCAAATTTGTGTTTGCAAAATAATGCCTCGGAATTAAAGGAGGGAAAGAAACCATGCCTGCAATAAACCGTCACCCTGCAGTTCCAGAAGGATAGCGAGCATAATGACATTGCCCTAACGTACAGTTTTGTTAGGTTCAATTCTGCCTTATCTGCCAATCTTATAATGCCACGTGGCACTGATTTTTTTTTGCAACATACAAGCATTCCATTTTGCATTCTGGTCGAGGATTTGAACCCCGTGAAACCAACGCCCCAGCAAAAAACCAGACCTAAACAAACAACAGACTATAAATAGGCTAAGAACATGGGATGTAGGCATGCAAGCCTGCTTGCATCCGTCAAGCTTATATTACTGGTAAGCTTATAAGAGAAATTGACAGACAAAAGAAAGAAAGACGATATATTTCCACATATAATCGTTGTTTTCATATTGCTGTTGCTTTTTAGCCATTGATCATTAGAATATTCCATGAATAATTCCAAATGGAGCGACCCTGGCCATTGCTTGACCCTTGATGGGGTCAGACTGCCATTTCATCATATGATTTGGGATGATGGTACCTCGAGTCAATGATGCAGTCAGTCATCTGCTGCCAAACAAATACCCTGTTGCAGCAAATACAACAACAAGAAACCTACTTAAACTCGTATTTCCAAGACAAGGGGGTTGAACCCTCCTGCCGTAGGCACTTTCAGAGTTGAACAGAAACACAGCAAGAAATTGCACAGAACAGAGTAAAAGGTTCAAAATTGCTGGTGTGGCTCAGAAATCTTAAATTTTTTGCCCGGGAAAGATTCCCCAGGAGTGTTCTTTCTTTGCTAAATCTGTCATCTGGATAATGCAGTGTCGTCTGTGGGAGAAGCCAAAACAGCAAAGGAATCAAGTAGTTGGAAGTTAGCCTGGAACATGTTGAACTAAACAGAAAGCAGAAAACAGAGAGAGGGAAAAAAATAACAAACTGCCCTTTAGGCCCATTCGGCCCTTCGTCCAAAGCGACAACGCACCCAAAGAAATGCCAAATCCCACTCTTTGACAACTTTCTCCTCTTTTTGAAACTGAGTTAACAAGTTGCCTTCTAGACTTAAGAATTGGCTTAAGAAATGCCTTCTAGAGTTTTTTGCAGCGAATTGAAGCCTGAATGAAGGCAATAACACATAGGTGCTTGTTTCCAAAGCAAAAAGAATTGATTTCCAATGCAACTAGCATACAGAAAATAGACATAGCCACTCGGCTGCTCCAGTGCCATCGCCATTCGGCTATTCCATCGCCATCCCCAGGGCTTTCCAAAGATAACCTGAAAAGTAAACCCTTCAACCTAAGATTATTTTACCCGCACTCAAAGCCCTAGAGTCATTTGGGGTCAAAACTCGACTTCCAGCTCATACTTCTACGTTTTTTCTTTTCTTTTTTTTCTGTATAATACCTATATATAACCATAGAAATCTTAAGTTAGAAATATATGGTTTTACAATTGGGCCACTTTATAACAAAAGACTAACAAAAGAAAGATTTGAAGAAATTGACAAACATGGTATATAAGCACAGTTTCATTATTTTCGGAAAATATCTGAATCTGTGCAATTTTTCTGAAAATCTTGCTTCACTGACAATTTTCATGCATTAACTGACATCCCCAGTGAGTGCCGCATATGCTTCGCCAACAAGCATAGGAAACTTGACAGTGTTGGATAGCTTGTTCTTATTGAAAGGAGCTCAGCATAATCAATAGCCTATCTCAATGCGATTACTAGCAGTTGTTGGCCTCCATTTCTTCTTCCAACAATTGATATAACTAAAAGGATATAGTTGGTTCCTCACAAGGACTGGCTCCCACCAGGTGATTTAAATCTTCTCGTCCATCTGAGACTCCTCAGTAGCATCCCCTACCCAAGTAGGGCATAAGGTATCGTTCATGAGTGCTAAATAAACAAGAGGCACAATATGCCCGGTCAACCTTTCATCACCATCAAAGACGTATCCACATGATTTCCTTCCAGTATAGAACCTTAACAAAACCTTAACAATGAGGTAATACACATGCTTATTAAAAAATATAAAAGATATAAAATCACATACCTATTTCTGTTTCATACAAATGCATTGTCCAGTTACAAGAGGAATATCTATCGATAAGATCTTCATGGATGACCCATATAGTGTGCTAATTTCGTTTTGGGTTGGAGGAGGGTATTCTGGCAGTGGTTAGGACTATGATTTCAGTAGCGTATTGTATAAAAAATGGTATAATTTGCCATGTGGGAGGAGCTTGAATGGTTATTGCTATTTTGGGTGCTTTGCAACTCCTTTTTTCATGGATTTTTTTGCAAAGGTTCAGTTGGTCCAAATTTGGAATGCATGTGAAGGCTACTGGGCAAATGGACAGTGAGGACCTCCTCGGCGGGGCATGCCTGACTTGGAAGTCGGGTTGTGGGGGGATTTCTTGTGTGTTTATTTCTTCTGTGGGGTTAGTGTTTAGGCATCCCGGTAACCGCCCTATTTTCCGGCGCGGTTGGTTGTGTTGCTAAAATGCAAGGGAAGAGGGTTTTGTCCCCTGCCAGAATGGAGGAGCATGCCGCATTAGATCTGGGCCCAAAGCCCTAAACGAGCTTCTTGAATGTGTCCCTTCGCCTCGGTCATGATGTTCTTGCTTTTCGTTGCTGAGTAAGGAGGCAGAAGAATGGGCTGCAGCTGCAGACAAAGCATTAGTTGAAGAAGAATTATTACCTGTTATGGGCGGGAAGGTATGAATATGGGCCGTGAATGGAGAGGTGGTTGGGTTGAGGAGGTGGGTTTGAAATAGCCTTACAAACAGCCGTTAGAGCAAAGCAGAGCCGTCTGGTGGATGCCCCACTGAAAAGCACACCTACAGCAGAGAAAGCAGAAGAGAAAGGTGCAACAGAAACGGATTTGGATACTACTCAGTTAGATCATTTAAACTGTATTTTTCTTTGCCCGTGTGCAGGTGGGTGATGGTGTAACAGATGTTAACAATCCTGGAGCATAGACGTAAATCTATCCACCATCTGTGAATCGTAGTTGCCTGACCATGGGACAGGCGTGGCCGATGGGGTGAAGCTCAGCTATTAGCACTTCTGCTAGCCCTTTTGTTCATTCCGGCAGTCCATAGCCGCCTTCAATGGGTTTTGCAATTTTTTATTTTTATTTTTTTGTTTTTGGCACGAACCATTGGTCTGTTTTGCACCTTTGAAACTTTCGTGGGGTGCGTGTGTAAAAAATTAAGGGCCCTTGATCTGTGAATATTCCTCACATCAATGGTCCAGAATAAAAGATGAACCAAACGCTATAATACATGGAAAAAACGAAATTATCAAATGGGCTATTCATGGTCCTGAATCTGAGGCTTGGATGTCACATAAGGCTTTGGCAATGCAGTAGTCCATATATAATGAAATAGTTAAAAAACGAGAGGCAGAGGGAACCCTTGGGTGCCAGAGACATCCATAGTATTCAATCCTAAAAATTGGGTACAGACTGTATCATCCGGGTCTGTAAAGGATAAGAAACCCTTCCCCGAAGGTATTGTGTTGCCATACCCGTCAGATTGCACATTTTAATCATTCAAGATATACCTGGTTAATGTGTTGCCCCATTACGTCTTCTATCCGCCTTCCTTTGGAGCTCGAGGGTGTTGTCTCAACATCAATCTCATGCACAAGATCATGGATCTAGATTCCTTAGCCCCCAGAGTGTTTGCACCCTCGGTGGTCAACCTTAGAGTCCCAACAAGAAGCCCTTTTGGCAACCAGGCGTCAATCTTTTGTATTCACCATCTGCAGAAAAATGAAAGATTTTTCATTACAAATTAGGTACCTAACTTGCAGATCCACCGTTCTTGCACAAGATCGAGCTTAGTTCCGGCAGAGCTTTAGTGTGAAACAGGGGCTGTAAAACACAGGAGTGGAGCAAAAATTTTCAATTCCATTCCTATATTTTCAATTCCTTTCTGCAGCATGTCATGCCATTTCTCTGGCAAAGAAAACAGAGCTTCAGTGCGAAACATAGGCGGAGCAAAAAGATTTCGACTCTTTATTGGATTCCATTACTGCTTTGCCAATATTTCTCGTATACTCTATTTTCTTAGCAGTATATCACGCCATTTCATCCGTAGAGGAAACAGAGTTTTTAACATATCTCCCAAAGCAAGGGACGCCATGCAATGGAAACAGAGCAGGGTAGGGGATGCAAAGGAAACAGTGTAGGGCCGTGCAGGGCAGGGCATGCAAAGGAAATAGAGGAGAGGATGCAGTGGGTGTAAACTCGACATTTGATCTAAGGCAAATCCAATTCTTCCCCTTTATGCAAACAAGCACAACCACTCTGATATTCGGCTCCAATCCAAGCTTTTGATAATCCGAGGTTTTTAGAAACAAAAAACGAGATGCAATCAGAAACTTACAAGAATCCCTACCATACCGAAACTCTGCTTGCAAGAATTAGAGAAACCGTACCACCAGGAAGCGTGAGAGTAGGCAACGCCCTACCGTGCCAGCGCCCAAGAATCGACCTCCAGAAACAGTCGCAGAGAAAGAGTTCGAGCAAAAATAGTATAGAGCATCAATTTTGCCTTTTTTTTTTGGACACCCACGGTCACGTCACTGTCACATGGATGGGGAAATTGACTCCCCACACTTATTACATCGGGAAATGGCCGTCCGCAAGCCATTGCGGGCGCGGATCTGGCTTGCCATAACGGGCTCGCCCCAAGGCCCTTATCTTGCATAATGGCATGGACGGTCCTTATCCCTAACTGAAATATTGACAGTAAGCAACAAGCAACAAGTAAATTGGTACGCCACCTCTAGTGATAACCCACACCCCAAAAGAGCGAATCTTTCATCGAAATCCTTATCTCATATGCCCTAACCTTTCCAAGACTTTATCCCATACCCCATAGACCATATCAATTCTTTCTCTTCCTGAGATGCTGGCCCTCAAGCATATGGAAACATTAATATTGCCATGAGGAATTGCTATGCCAACTCTAGTGATAACCAACGCACCAAAAGAGCGGACATTTCATAGAAACCATCATCCAATGAGCTCCAACCTTTCCAGGACTTTATCCCATATCTCATAGACCATATCAATCCCTTTCCAACCTCGAGATGCTTGCTCTCAAGCATATCAATGTTGCCACAAGGAATTGAACTTGGCCTTGGTACCGAATGTTATGCATTAGCACCTTTAGTGATAACAAACACACTAAAAGGGTGAATCCATCGCAGAAATCGTATCCAATGGTCCCCAATATTTTCAAGTCTTTATCCCATACCCCACATACCATATCGCAGACCTAGGCCCAAAAATATTCCAATGTCCATTAGGCTAAAGAACCCAAAATAGGATGCTCAAAATTCAATTACATGCTCAACTTATAGAAATGGATAACCCTTTGTTAGGAACATAGTATGCTCAAAATTCAAATACATGCTCAACTTATAAAAATGGATAAACCCTTTGTTAGGAACGATTCTATCTCCAAAAAATAGGTATTACAATAAAGTACCCATCATACCCGAGGTACAGAATGAAAGTCTTGTAAGTAGATTCTTACATTTGGCATATATTTTAAATGTTTGCAGAGTATTTTAATGTGTTATTTTGCTGTCCAACAAACGTTGGGATAAGTTGTTATGATTGCATACAATCCCATAGAAAAAGGAAGAGAAAAATGAAATCATGCTTAGACATCTATCATAGTTATTGTATTCAACTCCTCAAAACGTTTTAAGCAGGTTTATAATAAGTCTTTAGCATACTTGAGCATATTTGAAGCCTTTGATACTTTCCTCGTCCCATTACTTGATTGGATCCCCGTGGATGTTAAAAATCTATCTATCTTCTGCAATCATAATGGCTCATATAGTTTACGAATATCTAATAGTACATATAGGTCCACATTTTTTCTTTTGTCTAAATACACATTTAAAACATTGAACAGGTTTCTATTATTGTTGGGAGCATCTTGACAATTACATCTGGAGTTGGATCTATAAGGAACATTATTGTGAAGGCATCTACTTATAGATTTTATAGTTGAGGATATACCTAAGCTGCCTTGGTATCTTGTTAAGAAACTCACATAGACAATACTTAATTTTACTAATATGTTGGTTCAATGGAGGTCATAAGTTCAAATGTGAGCAATATCAAGTCTAGGAGTAGGGACTTTAAATTTCATTGCTTTGAGGTCATGGGTTCGAAATTGGTCCAACATTTAAATTTTTGCCACCTTTAATATACAATCACATGGAGTAGCTCCTAGTATAAGGTATCAGGTACAACTCCAAATATAAGATATCATGATGGAGTTCTTGTGATATACGTAATATATTAGAGTTAAATATGATGAATAAATTCAAAAAATAAAATATGCAAAAGCTTTGCTATACACTTGCTTCCTCAACAAGCTCCGGGATGTCGACGCTCTGGAACACGTCAAGTAACACATTATCAGCGTCACATAAATCCCCCTTGGAACGGGGCCTGTAGCAGGGATAGGTTCAATATTGTATGTATACGTTTTATATGCAATACGTATTATTCGAAAGATAAGGCAGAACTTTGAAGTATACGTCAAAAATACGTTAAAAAACATTTCGGACACCGAGAAATTTTCGCTTAAGCGAAACAACTATTTCGCTTACGCGAAAACATTTTCGCGTTAGCGAAACTGAAGTTTCGCTTACGCGAATATTTTCGTATAAGCGAAACTTATGCAAAAATTTTTAAACTTCGCGTAAGCGAAACAGTTGACTTCGCTTATGTGAAAATGTTTTCGCGTAAGCGAAACAAAATGTTTTAGGGCATTTTGTTAAGGAAAAAAAGTTTTTGCGCCACTGTTTGGTCTGTTTTGAGCAGGTATATTATTATATATAAGAAAAACGTGTTTAGCCTTAGAATTCACCTCGAATATTGACTACCAGATTGAGTCAACATACTCCTTGGGAAATGGTCAGCCTTTGAGATGTGGGCTTTGTGATCGGGGCCTAATGCCGGAATATGTGAAGTGAGATTACTCCTTCCCAGAGTTTTCAGACCTTGGGTTCCTACTCTGTTCCTGAGAGACCTATAGGTTCTTGTCCTTCCCTCCTTACGCTCGAACGAAACATCGATATAACATATGCGTAGTGAGCTTGCTCCTTCGCATATATACATGTCGGCCTTTAGTTCGAACGTTTAAGGAGTCTTTAGGATAGCAGAGCAGAGACAATAATTTTAGCAGCAGGAATGGCAGCTGGTCATGCATCTACATCAGGCACCCCCGGTGGTCATGCATCATCATCTAGGGTGCGGGGGCGTCGCGTGGTCATGGCAGGGCCACGGGGGTTGCAGCAGCACGTGGAAGAAGTGTATGTCGAAATCTGGTGCTCGAAAGAGAGGTCCAGAGTGGGGATTTGTGAAGGAATCTGGTCAGAATGATTGGCGATGTGTGTTTTGTGGGTACACGTCAATAAATGGATCTGCGACAAGAATTCGAGCTCATATTTTACGGGACTAAAATTGGGGTGCAAACTTGTACTGCATCTATCGACCTACGACAAGATGCAATTGAAGTGTTGTCTCGAAAAAAGAACACCATCAGAAGAACACAGCCAAGGGATAGTCAAGGACCGTGTCAAACCAAAGAGATCAATTACACTAACCCTCCTATAGCGCCAATGTACCAATCAGAGGGCGGACTAGGGTCAATAGGGTTAAGCATGAGCGAAAAAAGAATAGCAGAGACAATTGAAATAGTGGAAAGACAGACTAAGCAACAGAGGGTGGACCAGTGTTTAACATTAGAGCAACTGAAGAAGACACAATTGAAGGTCGTGGAGGCATTTTTATATGCCGGATTATCTCCACATGTCTTAAAACACAAAGCAATGAAAGAAGCCTTCCAAGAAGTTGCCAAAGCGGGGTCGGCTTTTAGGTTGCCTTCATACAAGTATGCCAATAACAAAATGGTCGATGAAATACACAGGAAAATGGTCGAGAGGGTGGAGATGAAGTTGTGTCGTGTTACTGAAGCCAAGCCAGCTTCACTAGTGACTGATGGTTGGAGCAATGTAAACAAGGACCACCTTATAAACTTCATGATCTTGTATCCAGGGGGTGAAGTATTTTTGAAGACCGTGGAAACTAAAACTGATCAGGTGACAGGAGATTGGATTTTTCAGAAAACAAAGGCTGTGATTGAGAGTTTTGGACCGAAGAGAATATTTCCGGTTGTAATGGATAACGCATCTAATTGTAAGTTAGCGGGTGAATTGTTGGAGTTCGAATTTCCAGGATTGCATGCCACTAGCTGCCAATGCCATTGCCTAAACTTGTTGCTCAAGGATTGGTTCTTATAGCACACTTGTGGTTCAAAGATCCCATTCAAAAAGCGCGTCCTCTTGTAAAGTTCATCACAAAGAAGCCAGCAATTTATGCCATATACAAGTCATTGCGTCAGAAGGCCCTAGCACTCATGAATCCTGGTTAGACTTGATTTGGTTCCAATTACATTTGTCTTGAAAGAGTGCTTCGGTGTCGTGACTCAATTATCTCAACCTTCAATCATACAGACTTCGTTGAATGGGGGAGGAGGCAGAAGGGAAAAAATGCATCCAAACACCGACAGCAAGTCATTGCCCTTCGAGAAATGCTTGGGCGGGAGACATTTTGGAAAGGCGTAAAGAATGTTGTGAGGTGCATGCAATCTATTTGTCATGCCATCAAAACCCTTGATTCTTCGAAGCAAGCACTGATAAGGCTGGAGGTGTTGGCACTCAATTCAATCATTCCTAGAACGTGACGGGCCCAATGCGCCCTTTGACAATGCCAAGCGCACAGCACTGCTCAGGGACTTCATTGTACGATGGAAGAAGTCGTATAATGACCTTCATCGCGCCACACATGTCTTAGACCTGCACAACCATAGTATGGACCAACATACAGATAAGGAAGTTATGGGTTCATTGAAGAAGGTTGCAAAAATGTACTATCCTAACAGCTCGGACTACAAGCTTTTCATTGCCGAGTTAATCGAGTACCAAAACTTGAGTGGAAGGTGAGCAGATGAAGAGCTTCACGACGCATTGGAGAGTTATAAGAAGGAGCCCAATATGGAATCCTATGCATGGTGGCAAGCCCACGGATAAGTTACTGATACATTACAATCCCTTGCAATGACTATCCTCTCCTTGGTATCCTCCAATAGTGCAAGTGAGAGGAATTGGAGTGCATATAAGTACATACATAGTGTCACGCGAAATCGCCTGCTGCATAAGAAGGCTGACAAACTTGCATATAACTTCTCAAACTGGCAGGTTTTGAATCGCAACAGTGGTGCAGCCGTAGTGATAAGCTACAGCTTCCTTTCATGGATGCAGATTCCAAAGTGGAAGAGGACAGCTTTGAAGACAGTGAAAACGAGCTACTTGCAGTAAATGCCGCTAATCATGTTGACGAAGGCATTCAGCATACCCATTTTGTCGACGCCGAAGATGATTTAGATGAGAACATATTCTCAGACGAGTAAGACGACAGCAAAGATACTGCGGAGTCTGATATAGAAGGGCCAGGTGCAAGTAATACCGGAGTTCCGTCTGAGGACTTAACTGTACGTGATCTAGCGGACTCTCCAATGCTAATTACCCAGATAAACAGGCAACGTGTCAGAAGAAACACATCTCGAGGACGTTGTAGTAAGTAAAAAGGCCATAGGATGTTGAACCTAGGCCAGCAGACACAAGAGGACGGAACCCCAGATGATGAAATTGATGAAGATAAGTGATGCTTAGAAAGATGATGTGATGAGTAACTTCAATCTATTGTAACCGTAGATGAGGATTTTCAATCTATTGTAATCGTTCTGGCACTATTAATAAAAAGTAAAGTTTTTCGTTCTGGCACTATTAATAAAAAGTAAAGTTTTTTGTTATAAGTTTTTGTCGTTTAAACAATTTGTTACCGTGTTCTATCTTTCATATTTCATATCACTGTGTTCACACGTTTCATATCATTATGTTCACAAGAAGGTTCACAAGGATGATTACTATTACCTCAATCGACCGTAGTGTCTTGAGAACCCTTCCTGGATCAGATTCGTCTCGACTTCCATTGCTGCTCGCCCCTTCGCATGCCACAGAATCTTGCTGATGAGAAGTAATCTACTTATGCCAAGGGGCTAAACAGCCACAGACCAGTTGAGACGAATCTGATCCCGAAGAGGGTTCATAAGATACATGATCCACATGTGATATTCGGATTCAACATTCGACCTAACTGCCTTGAGAACGAATCTCATCCTGATCATCATCACCACCTCAGTCGACCTAAGTGCCTTGAGAACCCCTACCCCCATCAAAACTGTCTCGCCTTCCATTGCTGCTTGCTCCTTCGCATGCAGAAGAATCTTGCTGATGAGAAGTAATCTACGCATGCCAATAGGCCAAACAGCCACAGCCAGTCGAGCCGATTTTGATGGAGGTGAGGTTTCACAAGATACACGATCCACTACATCAGTCCCTCTACATCAGTCCTTTCTTTTCAGTGGTCACCATGGTTTTATCTACTATGATGTTCAAAGGAAAGAAGGCTTGACTAGAGGTCCAGATGTCCAGATGTTTTGATTCACTCGCATACTTAATTATTACATAACTCAATGCGGCAATGCAATGCCCAAAATTCTATTAAGTCAAACAAATCCTCGTCAACGAACTTGGGTTCATGTGCATCTGATCTCAGGAAAAAATATCAAAAAAATAATATAGATAGAAGTGTATTGGAAGCTCATGAGACAAGGTAATCATCCTCCACCACCACGTCTGGACCAGTGTTTACCCAATCACCTTGTGGCCCAGGAGCGGGAGGCAGGTACTGGTTAATATCTGGTACATCCTCATCTTTGCGCGGTTCTTCGACCCCCCTCCAAAGGTCCATCTCACGTTGGCTTTGGAATGCATGCGCCATTCTGTCCCTCCTGAGAGCAACTAGAGGTGGCAAGGAGGGCATGCATGATTGCATGTTAAGCACGGCATATTGCCACTCCGGTATAATATATCCATCCTCCGCTGGACAGAACCTACTGCCCATCATCTAATCCAACAAGCACCACAAATGCAGACGATGTCCACATCCCAAGGCATACCAACCAACTTGAGTCAAATTGTCCCCACAACTTTGACAATATCTGTAGTCCCCATTCTTCACATCCTCCCACTGGCTCTCATATAAGTATTTGGGAGGGAAGTATGCAATACCCTGCTCCTTCGAGACTCTAAGGGGATCAGAATCTAAGGCTCTGGTCAAATCGCGCATATGCTCATTATCTACCCTCAACTGTGACGAGCCTGCCGAGTTGACCCTCTAGGCAACTCGGGATCTTGTCAATACTGTGCTAATTCTAGGTTGGTGTGACAAACAATTGGATATGGTGAAGAATTGAATCTTCCTCTTACACAGTTGAAATGACACGCTCAAAACTCAATAAGCAAAATACTTATGATCTCAATATATTCAGATAACATTAACATCCAAAGAATCCATATTCTTCAACAAATATAACATCTAATTGTGAACAATTCAACCCAGGAGCTTCGCTCAACCACGATCCTCAGCTGCACTGCTGCCATCCCTTGCTCATTCACTGCACATGCACTCACTGGGGTTAGTCCTCGTGACTAAGTGGGGATCCCTGGCTGCCACTGCATGCATGGAATACTCTGAAAATCTCGGATAAGCATAAACACAGACGGAAAATCCTACGTGAGTACAGTGCTAAGACAATGACAACATAATCCAAGTAAATACCAACCTCTGAGCAACAAAAGCAAAGAACATAGCCAGAACAAAAAAAACATCAGAAATATAGCTCCGGGACAATGGGTAGCTCAGCCAGCCTACATGCAGGCCCTGTTAGCAGAGAAATGCCCGGCCAGCTCACATTTCGAGCCCCGTTGGCGGAGTTGGTGGGGTAAACCTCGTATGCGCATACCCTTCCCAGCCCACGTCTGGCGCTGGAGGACCTCTTACCATGGAGTTCACAAGAGTTGATTGACGTAGCAATCCCGGCCAGGAGAACTAACGCCCGGTGTCACAGAGCACAATAATCACAGAGAAACACAGATGAACATAAGCATGCCAGAGCAACCTAGGCCACCGAACCTAGAAGTCCGACCCCGGAGGTTCCAAGTACATAACAAAAGATCAAGATCAACAGTGGGACAATGCAAGACCATAACATGTGAAGTTCATTAGACAATCTACGATAAATGTGCCTAGATCATACTCTTGCCGATGTTGCCTGTACAACTTGCCCATGTTGAGGTAGCTAACTTACTGATCCAAACATGTTGAGGAAGTCACAAGCCTAACAATCATTGATGTAGCTCCCATACCTATGTACTTCACTGAACAAGGAAAAACAACATTCCAAACATTGCAAACTTACCTCAGAACCATTCTCCCATGAGGATAATCCATTAGCTACGATGCTTTTGTTAAAATATTGCAACAACTTAGAAACTTACAGATATACACTTAGACGAATAGTGCTCCATGCCATAGCCTCATCTGGACACTCCATATACCTCATATTACTCTCTACCAACTTCTCCTGTCTCCAAAGTTCCAACATGCTTTTCTTTTAAAAAATTATTAGCTAAGGTTTTAATATTCCATATTAAAACCCCCAAGTTCCTTAGCTTTCAATTTAATAGCACATCTAATGCATGTTCTCGAAATCACGACTTTGCCGACTTAAAACCCACTCAGCCTCATGACCAGAATCGCATATAACATCCATCAAAGGATTCCGGACCTAGGCCCCATCTCCTGGACATCCCCAAAAGCCCAAAATTACGATTAGCTTATTATTCTTATAAATGCATCATATATTCTCTTAGTTAAATTATTTCCACCATTCATAGAATGCTAATTCTTATCTTGTTGTTATTATTATGCCCACTCTTCATGCTCAACCTTTCCTTAAGCCAAGGCACAACCCAATTCCTTCTATGATTACATAGCTTTATAGTTTTTAACATGCAAACAATGAATTCAAAGCAACAAATTGGCAATTCCATATAAACAACAAATCAAGACCAAAAACCCAAAAGTTACAGAAACAAACGGACAGAAGCAAAGCATAGACCTATTTCGCCCCTTTGGCTCTGATTTTAGCATCGATTCTCCACTTACTTACCCAACCCAAATCGATCTGCTCCCAACTCAAATCAACCCGATTCAACCGTTTTGATGCATTTTGAGGCGGTTTGGGTCGGAGGATCTCTTCAAACAACTGCGGAACAGCCATGTCGACTCGGATTCATTCCAACCAGCCCCAGAGCTTCAATTTCGGCCCATTTGGGTGCTATTGCAGCCCATTTCGTGAGTGTTTGGAGCTGGATTATTGCGCCTCAGAGCTGGACCAGCTTTTGGACTCTATCCATAAGCCTTGAAGTGATTCAAATTAACTCTATTGTCTCAAATCTGATTGCTAGGGCAGCAATTTCGGCCTTCCTAACTATGCCCAACTGCTTGGGAAGAGCCCATATGCTTCTATTAAGTTTCCTCCATCATTCCTCGCTTAGATCCAATGCTATCTATCAAACAAAGCCTGCAAATTCCATCTCTCGAATCTAGGTTCACATCAATAGATAAGCAACACCCAATCCTTTATCAAAAAGCATGAGCCAATCATAGCAAATGCCATGTGATCCATAGAATCTACGAGAAAAGCCCCCACTGAAAGAGAAGAACGATCCGATGCGGTCTCTTCAAGCTCTTGCCTCCACAACTTGATGCAATCCTCCTCCCAAAAGCCTCTCGCAACTCAATACCTTCTCGAGCTCCTCTCTTGCAAAAATTCCTCACGTACCACAAAAAGCCCTCTTTTCCAATATTGCCTTTTTTTTATAAACCCTTTGTTTACATGAGCTCATGCTGCATGGATGCCACAAGTACATATACAACTCATATACGTACCATACACAAATGCGTATACTGAACCATTAAGTGGCCAGGTCCGTTACATCAACACCATGTTTTCCCTACCCAAAGCTGTAAGCTGATTCTTCGTGTCTGCTAATTCCGCAGCCATCTTGTCATGAGCATTCGCACGGTCTTTTAAGTGCAAGTTCACGCTTCATTTGTTCTAGCATGTTCCTCTGCTCTCTGCAACTGTTGTGCCCTAACCTCCGATAATGTAAGTAAAGAAGGGAATACAAAGCCGTCTGGAGTTCTCGAAGAGGAAGGAAAGGAGAAGTTTCCACCCTGCCCAGTTTCATCAGCCCCTTCTGTTTGCTGATGAGAAATAGTCTCTTGCTGATGAGACGTACTCGGTTGTTGAGATATACTTTTTGTTTGGCATGGTTTGTAAGTAGGTTGTTTGTTCAATTTCTTGCGGATACACTTTGGTACGCTTTATGTTAACAGCGCAAAATAAAAAACAACTCAATATCAACTCTTTTAATTTGGGATTTTCAGGTATGGAAAAAAACTTTTTGGAATTGTTTTTACGTTGTTTTCCTAAGGTTTTGAAGAGTATGGACGCCAAAATTCCCGATTTGCCAAAAATCGAAGAAACTTTTTGTACTACGATTTTGGGCTCCCTATCTTTGCGATGTGCTGAAAGATGCACCTGGCGAGGGGAATCCATGCCACGGTTTCTTAAGGCATGCAGGTGATCAGTTCATCAAATACGGTTGGAGGTGTGAAAGCATTTAGGGTTTACATTTTCTTTAAAGTTTTCCAAATTATTCTGGGTTTTGGGAATTTAGTATTTTCGATCTGATTCTTCCTCTAGCTCTCCATCGGATTGCAAGCTGTTGAGAAGGTTGCATGCTATGATTGCCATATTTGTCCAGAGGTTGCCTTCTAAAGTATTCCCGTGTTCCATGAGGATGTTTTAGACCGGTGTTTTCTGCTGTATTCCAATGGGTGTCAGAGCCTCTTTATCTTTTGCAAACAGTATGCTCTAAGCTTCAGTGGATTCAGACGAAGAACCAATATTCGAATTTCTCTTTGCCTCTTTTACAAATTTCGATTTGAGGCCTATTTTTTATAGTGGCCTAGCTAGGTACCTCCATGGAGCATGTTGGTGCAGTACTTGCGCATTGATTTTGTTACTTTCCAAGATCACACGACAGACAATTTTGTTATAAGGAACTTCGATCTTTTTTCATTGTGGCAGGTAAGTTAAAGGAGAGTTATCGCTTTCAAGGTTTTTGTAACAGACGATTTCATCAAAGGACTGAGGTATTTAGGTTGTGGCAATATGTCCCTTTTCGTGAATCTTAGATTCTCCAAGCTGATAGAAGTTATTTAGTTGCTATTATCTGTTGATGCATGTCTTCTCCTCAGTAGAATGATTCGTAAGTTGCATAATTTTGATTTTGCATACCAATTTCATAGGTAAATCTATGAAGCTTTAAGATGTTTATATGTATCATTGCGACTGCTGGATCAACGTTTCACAAGGCCATCACAAGGTATCCATTCCAGCTCAGTTGTTATCGATTTCATAATTTTTTACAAATTGAATCATATTATCTGCATTTGCCAAGGTCATTCTTAAATGGGCAGAAGCACCAGTTTATAACAAGAGACCTTGCATTCTGCATGCTGCGAGAATGCATGAAAATTTAAGACCATGAGCTTAGCCAGAGATTTGGTTCTTCGTTGCAAAGCATGGTCTAGATATTATCTTTGTTGTGGCTTAGGATAAGGAATTCTATGCCTGGTTTTTATACTCAGAATGTTATTATTGATGTCAATGTTGAGCATGGTGATATTGCTGGATGTTGCATCAGAGCATAGATGCAGACAAGTTCATATTCTTAGATCTTCTGTGCATGCAGCATTTTTCTTTTGTATTTGCATCTTCAACAGCAGATGATTGATGTGAAGCGTTCAATGCAAAATTTATTAGTTCCATTACACCCCATTCTTTTTCTTCCTTTTTATAATTTGTTCCACCACTGGGGTTCTACAGAGGCAGTCGAAACAAAGGAATGCCATTCTGGCATAGAGAAGGTTGATTTGCATCTGAAGGCAAACACTTTGTATGTAAGTTTCTTCATCAATATGCAGGCTTATTAAATGTTTTAACTTTGTTCAGTCTTCTGAATATAGTAAAATTGGGATCTGAGGCCATCTCATACTCTGCATTGTGTTTTCCCTATTTTCATTTGCTTCAAGCGCTATATGTTGTATTGCCAATTGAATCTGTAAATTAAATGCCAGTTTTGCCACTAGCTGGTCCTGATTCTGAGCTACCATAGACTGCGAATCCATTTTGTGACTGATCATGGTATCCATCTTAAAAACAGTTAGATTTCATTTGTCTGCCCTTTCCGTAATATTTAGAAGGGGCAGTATAATGTGACATATTTAGAGATTTGCATACATGAAAAATGCTGCAAGAATTTGTCAGACGCATTTCATTGGCCTTAACAGTTCAATATCATCAATTTCATGTCCATCTTTTTCGTTTGTCTGGTTAAATGCTTACTTCCTAGAAAGTCTTCTCTAGCACGCCAGGTAAGTTGGCCCAGGTCCTAGCACATGATGGCTATATGCAATCCCATCTGGTGACATTGTATGCATATCTTGATTAATTATAGAAAACTGTATCTTGATATGTTAGATGGAATACATAATACGAATTGAGTTCTAATATGTATGTGTGCCATCCAAATTGTAGTTGATGTTGCAGCAATTGCAATGGGAATCGGGGATGGCCAACATGGAGGAGTTTTGGGAGCCCAAATGAACATATTCGAACGTGTTGTTAGAATTGTTCATGTACGTAACTGTCTGTTGCAGCCATGAATCTCTCTTTTATTCCTTTATGCTTATTGTTTATTTCCTTATGCAGTCATATGCAAATGCAATTATCAGCACTGCAGAAGACCTGGAAAAGCTCTTGGACCAGACAATGCTGGAGATGAATGACGACCTTATAAAGATGCGCCAGGCTTCTGCTCAGGTGGCTTGTGATTAAAAGTGTGGCCTTTTAGATTGTTTAGGTCTTGAAAGTTCACATGGTATTCCATCAGTGCAATTATACTCTGCAGAGAATGGATTGGATCTGAACATCTGAACATGTACAGTGTGTAGCACCAAAGAATTTGAAGGAATTCATGCTCCTGCCACAAAATTAACTCTCAAGACTGGGAAGAACATTTGATTCAAATTTACCTCCTTCAGGATGAGACGACATGAATGGGTTGATATTGGGCATTATGTGGGAGCATATTAGTTTAGCAATGTCTATTGCCCTTCTAACTCAATCTAAAGCCAGTTCCATGCGTCAATTTTATGTGCCAAATAGTGCAATGCACAAACCATTTGGTGTTTCTACATTGGGCATATGAATGTCTAGAAGGCCTGACATTGGTCGGAAGAGATGCCATGTGCAATTTTATGCTTTATTAGATAATCAAATCCAATGGAACTCAAATGTCACATAAATTACTGGCATGAAGATGAGCCTCTTCTACGTCTTTTTCTGAAGGTACACACAAGATTGTTTTTCATATGCAGATGTTTAATGCAGATGTTCCATTAAGATATCCAGGAGCAATGAGAGAGCCCAAGATTGTTTTTCATATGCAGATGTTTAATGCAGATGTTCCATTAAGATATCCAGGAGCAATGAGAGAGCCCATCCATCGTGAAGTAACATTATACAATTCTTAATAATGAGATTGTAGTTAACCTGCAAGTAATGAATTCGGGGGAGGAATTATGGATCTCATGCGTGGCCTCTCTCACTTTGCCCATCCTCTTCAATTGATCGTGATAGTTATTTATTGCAGGCCTCTGCTGTGTTACTACATTTTGGTAGTCTTAATCCATATGAAGAAATAAAGCTCTCATATGAATAGAAGCAAAGATTATAAGTGAAAATGCCATATGATTCTTGCAAAATCCATTAGTTTAAATAGCACCAGATTCTGGAAACCCCTACCAAGTTCATGGCAATAGGTGAATAGAAGCCATCATGGACATCTTCCACAGGCAGCAACTGCCCTAGCGTTGATGACCATAGAAGACTTATGATTATAGCTTACATGTATTTAGCAAGTTTAATTATCCTACAACATTTGGATGGTTGCCCAAGTCTTACCGTCTATTATTGGCAATTGTTTACTGGATGCCCAAATTGTAATGTCATTTAACAACGTTTTCGCAAGCTAGCAATAGATTCTTATAGATATATGAACCTTGAGGAAATAAAGGCAGTTCTAACTTCACTACATGCATGCAATATTTTTGGTTTAAGATTACCTTTTGCACTTCACAACAATTTTTTGCTCTTCAACAATGTGATCAAAATCCCCAGGTGCAATACATTCTTAGAGCTCTGGCAAACCATTTCACACAGATGATTTATACACTACACATATGTATGCTCTTCTTGCTCCTGTAGATATGTTCTCTTTCATCTGGATTTCTTCCTCTAATAGGTCTTAGACATAACTTTCAATCGTTTTATACTTTGATATGCCATCAGAATCCAGCTTCACATCCTCCTATGATCCAAACAAACTAATTGATACAAACATGATTCCTATGCCAGAATTGCAAAATTTCTCATCTCTGCAAATATCTGAAATTCTCTAAGAAGATGATGCTTATGGAAGACATTCATTGCGTCCTATATGCATATAGAACACAAAGAATGGGGAACATAATTTATTTGTAGCAACATATGCACAATGATTAGGGCCAACGCATAGAACATGGTCGTTACACGTCTCCTTCAGCTACTTTCTTGCATGTCGTACAATCCATGTGCACTGCATTAAATATTGACAATGTTTCAAAG
Source organism: Isoetes taiwanensis (assembly GCA_021234155.1). Lineage (NCBI taxonomy): Eukaryota > Viridiplantae > Streptophyta > Lycopodiopsida > Isoetales > Isoetaceae > Isoetes > Isoetes taiwanensis. The sequence goes on along the minus strand of JAJEKV010000002.1, from coordinate 24,755,069 downwards.
TCGAAATGCATCCTTCCCTTCATAAGTTCAATTCAATTTTAAGATTTTAAACATTCATAACACTTTATCTCTCGCCCTCAATAGTTTAGATTTGCAGTCCTCTCTCCCTAGCAACAATGCAATGAAACGAACTTCTACTGTAACAAGATGCCACGAAGACCATATTGTTTCCGTAGCTGTCGCCAGGCCATCCCACGTTTTCGTGGTTATGTATCAGAATTCGTTGACGTTAAAATACTATCTATCTATCTCTAGCAACAAAGCAACCAAACAAACACTTCCACTGGTTACTACATGACATTCCGGACATAATACATTGTAGCTAGACATTAAAAGACGCTTCACATATTTACCCCCTTCCAAATCGTTACTAAAGCCCGGCAACGCCGAGCACCATAACTAGTGACTTATAAATTACAAAAGAAATCAAGTGCAACGAAAACAAATACATAAAATGCCAAGGATGTTCTATTAAATGTGTGCCTAAAGCAATTGTTCAATCAATAATTTTTTTTAACTTTTAAGATAGCATATAAGAGAGCTCATAAATGGCACGCTAAGCATGACGTGGTCTAGCTTGGTCAACATCATCCGCACCTAACCCGACTTGAGGAATCCAATCTGATTCCATTTGGGGTCTTGTGCAATGTGTTGGAGAGCAATTCCAAGTGCTGCATGGCGTTCAGTAGCTGGTTCAGATGAAACTTACGTGTCTTGTCTCTTGTTGGCGATTCGACACAATGCTTCAAATAATCGCACAAGTTAAGAAACCTCTGGCCTTGTTCAGTAGTACCCATAGCCTCCAAGAAAGAATGCTTGCATGCAAAATCAGCAAGGTAATAGATAAAGTAGGCTGCCTCTAAGAGGTCGAAGTTGACCCTTGCAGCCACCATCTTAGTTCCATGTGGGACCCCAATACAAATCATCATGCATGTATGGTTAGGCAAGCCTTTCATTCTCAATGGCCTTTTTACCAGCACCATCCATGCCTTTGTATGCCCACCCCTTCACTTCTACTGGCTCACCTATTAGCCTTTCTTCTCCCCAATCAAAGATACCAATGTAAATAGCCTGGGGGTCCGTGCATCCTTTCTCTTTCCCAAAGTCAAAATGAAGCAGGACATTGCCCGGGTGCAAGTCCATGTGTAAATGGTGCTCTTTATGAAGCTTAAGCAAGCCGCTTAAAAACGGCATAGTTAGATCACTCACTCTTCGAGCAATATATAACTCTTGTTTCCTCCGTTGCTCAAGCTTAAAGACATCGACCTCCACATTGGGCTTATACCCTAATCTTTTAAATGCATGCCTCACAAACTCATTATCTTCATGATGTACAAAAAGAGATGCACAAGAACCCCCATTCCAATAAGGAAATATTGAACCCTGTTCTTTCCAATCCAATTGTACGATCAATGCAGCGTATAATAGAGCCATGTCTAACCTGCATTTGTGACTCTCTCATACTTTTCATCATGGCTTTTACTATCACATCGGGCCTCGCAGTAACTAACAGCACATCGTCATTCTGAAATTTTACACAATAAGGTTCATCTTTAAGAAAACTAGAACCGCTTCCTAATTTTCATGTGGAGGGTTCGAGGCGCTAACAGCAGCGCCATGTGAACAGTAGGGTAAGGGTGACAGGGCCATCAGTGGGGCCAATGCAGAATCAGATGAGTGACAGATTAAGGTACAAAGGAACAGATAGTGAAAGGATGGAACAATCAGTATAGGTGCAGGGTGAGGCAGGTACTCATGGGAATGAGGCAGGTAATTTGAGGCAGGGTGGTCAGGGCACGGTTCACGAGGCACTTTTTGGGAACCCGGTGTGTGGGAAACATGATCTAGGAAAAAGGATGGGTGTCCTTTTTGGCCAGTTAACAGCTCCCATGCAGAACCAAATCATCGAAACTTTACAGACGTTGACAGAGAAAGAAAGAAGTGCTGAAAATTCTTTCTTTGTATGCGGAGACTGGTTGATACCAAAAATGGCGGATGGAGCGGGCGTTAGGACGAGATCAAGAACTATCCCTCCGGTCCAGATGCAGAGTCAGTTAGTGCAACCATTATTGGACGAAATCAATCAGGAGCAGAGAAGAATGCTACAAAAGCAAGAAAGCAGGATCAAGCCTGAGTTTCAAGGTATTCCTTCTCTTAAACATCAATATGTTCCAAATAGGCTAGCTCGAAACAAAAGCTGCTATTGGATGTATTAGGCATGAAGGAGTCAAGCTTTCTACTATTAGAACAGAGCTGATTAAGATGGGGAGAACTCTAGATATCAGGAGCATGTTCTGGCTTGAGTTTCCTTTTTTTGTTATTGAATGTGGAAATGCACAATCAATGCAATTCCTTCTTAAACAGGGAACCATTTTCTGAGCAAACTCACAATTTTATTTCCAGAAATGGAATCCCAAATTCGACCCCAATGATCTTCAACAATTATTCCACCCGGCCTCATGCTCAGTCCAGGGTTTGAGTCCCATGTACTGGCATGAAGACATCTTTAAGAATCTTTTCTCAGGGGTTGGAGAGTACATTGGATGGGAGACAATCCCGGAAAGAGCACCCAGAATTTGGGTGCAATTAGATCTCTTAAAGGATATCCCCATAGAGATTAAGTATAAAGATTACTTTGGGGGAGATAAAACATTGAAGCTGATATGGAATGGCCTCCCCACCCCATGCACAATTTGTGGTCTTAGGCTTCATGGTGGAGGGGTTTGCCAAGGGAAATGGATGGCTAAAATCAGTAATCAAAGGCCCAGCCAAGTGCTCAGTTTGGATAAATCAGACAAAGGGATCAATTTGGGAGAGTCAGGTAAAGGGTTGGTCACAAAGACTAATCAAGGATGGACCCCTAGTAAATCCAAAAAAAAGAATAAAAATGGCAGTGCATATAAGAAAGCAAGAAAGATGAAAGCCAGAGAGAGGAAACAGAATGAAATGATAAAAGGGAAAGAACTGGTCAAATTAAAATCAGAATGGAGGAAAAAACAACAGCATGACAAAATGGTTGAGAAAGTCAAAGTCCTGGTCCACCCCAGTGAAGTCCACATGGATAATAGGAAGGGGAAAGACTTGGTCCAACTCAACAGCATGGTTATAACTCCAGCCCATATGTTGAGGAGTAACAAACTAATTATAAGTGAGGCAAGCATCCCTCCTATAAATAGTTACCCGGATTCCTCTGATTCTGATATTTCAAAAGGGGGAACAAAAATCTACAAAGGAGAGCCTTCTAGGGTGGATGAATTCAACTCTTCTGCCAAAAGGATAAATTTTACATCACTTGAACCAAATGAAGGTAACAAGCAGGACTGTGAAGAAATGCATGACATCTTGTTGCAGCTAATGGAGAGACAAGAAGATATGGAAAGAGAGATAATTCTTGAAACCCCTATCACAAATGAATCTCCAAGGGAAGAAAGAGTAAAGTATAAATTTTTTACTACATCTCCTATGGATTTTGATGGAGAATCAGAAGGGGGAACTGAGGAGCTAAAATTCAGTTCAGAAATAGATTGTCTAACCAATGACCCTATAAGTCCAAATGGCCAGGGAATGGTTAATTTAACCAATGATCTTATAAGTCCAATTGGCCAAGATATGGTTTACAATTTTCAGCCAAACTCTTTGCAATCCAATGGCCTGGTAACTGAGCTGATCAGTAGACCAACAAGTCCATTGATTCAATTCCATACTCCAGCTAAGGAAGATAAACTCCAATCCAGTGATCCTGTAAGTCCACAGTGCCAGGGGCTGGACTGTCAGTAAGGAAATAAGCCTATTGATGGCCTGGAAGTTGAGATGCTCAACAGACCAATAAGTCCATTGGGGCAGAATATGATTGACTGTAATTCTGAAAAGCTCTACACTCCACATCATGCAAAGAAGGATGAGAAGAAGACCAATGACCCTGTAAGTCCACTTGGCTAGGGGATGGTCCAAAATACCCAGCAGGATAACACTTCAGATCATGGCCTGGTAGTTGGCACCTTGCAGCAAGTCAACAGGCCAATAAGTCCAACCACAGTGATCAAGTCTGTCAACCAAGCTCAAGGGAAAGAAAAATTCATGAGTGAGGAGATGGGGGACAAGTTCTACACCCCTTTACCAAGAAAGAAATGGACTAGGAAAGTTCAATTCACTGAAAACAGCCCTGCTCTAAATCTAAGAAGTCAGGGGGTAAAGAAATCTGTAGCATAATGAAGATCACCACTTGGAATATGAGAGGGATTAAAGGACCTCTCAAGAGAAAGAGAGCCTTAATTGCTTTAAAAGAAATGAAAGCTGATATAGTACTGCTCCAAGAACACAGACTACCAGCTTTTGAATCAGCAAATCTTGGACAATGGATTATGCCAAATGGTGATTCTGTTTGGTCCAAGGCAGATGGAACCAAGGGTGGAATTTGTATGGTCTAGCAGGGATACTCTTGTTTGGAAAAATACTGTCATCCTGGAGGAAGATGGACTGTAGCAGTATTGCAAAAAGGGAAGGATATCATAGGTGTAATTAATGTGTATGCTTCGACTGACCCTACTGAAAGGGAGGAGCAATGGACCCAAATTAACAGCTGGATACTTGGTCATCACATTAAGAATTGCTTGATGGCTGGAGACTTTAACAACACACCTACATGGGATCAGAAGATGGGGAAGCAACTGAACATGTCTAAAGGAGAGAGGCTGGCTTGGGATAATCTAATGACAAACTTTGTATATTTCCCCCCATCATCTACACATAAATATTCCTGGTGTAATAAGAGGAAAGGGGAACAGAGGACATATTGTCTATTGGATAGGTTTTACCTATGGAATTCTGATCTGGAAAGTTGGGACAATTTGGTAACTTCTTGTGACATTGGGAATTCTATTTCAGATCATTTCCCTCAGATTTTAGAGGATATGGCACAGCCAAGAAGGGGAGGAGACAATATTCCTTTCAAATTCAACACAGGTTTGCTACATAATAAGAGTTTTTGTGAAGCATTTGAATTTTACAGACCTCTCCATAAAATTCTCTTAACTGAATCTATGAACACCTTTGTTCAGAAATTGAAAAAGTTCAAGGAGTGGATCAAAAAGTGGGGAAAGGTTTGGAATACTAAGAAAAGGAAAGAAAAGCAAGACGTTTATGAAGAAATGAGAGAGATTAGGAAAAAGCTTTTCCAGGACAAGGACAATATAGTTTGGCAGGAGAAAGAATGTGAACTGGAGTCTAAAGTTAAAAGAATTGAGGAGGATGAAGCTAAGAGTCTTGCAATAAAATGTAGATGTAAATACATCAATGAAATGGATGATGCAGGGTCAGCATTCTTCTTCAGGACAGCTAAAAACAGAATGCTTCGGTTCTATTGCGCTAGCAATAGAACCGCCATTCCTTGGATGGGGACGCCACCTCAGCTCCTTGCCCTTTTTATAGCTCATTTTTCCTTGTCTTTGGTTATCGGCGTTCTCCTTGAGCTTGTCTCCTAGTTACGGTCGCCTTTACCTGGTTTCCTACCTTCAGAAAAGCCTGAAGCGCTCAACTGTGCGCCTACCGTCTACGTCCCTACTCAAGAAAGTTTTTTCAAGGTACGATGCTTGTGATATTCTCGGTTTTTAATCCGGTTTTGTCTGTGGTTCTTGTTCTCCTCTTGGTGTTTGGGATGCGTTGTCGGAGTCTTGGGCATCAGTTTCCTCCCGGTTATGGCATGGTCAAGGATTTCTTGAGCGGTTTCGGTTAGTTCGTTGCTTTCGATTTTGTTGTTCCTTATTTTTGTTTTGATTCAGTTTGCATCCGGCTTGCTTGCCATTAGACTGGGTCTTTTTGCTTCCGGGACCTTTTGTCTTCGGTTTCTCCCAGCCTTTGCCCATGAATTTTCGGGCGTTTCCGGCCCCGTTACTGCCTCCTGCCAGACGGTTTGGCAGTGGGGCATGTTTTCGGCTGCCATAGCCAAGCTTGCTGCTCCGGGTCTCAATCTAGCTTCGCCCTCTTTTCTGACCATTTTCCATATCCGATTGCTTGTGTTTTCCGGTCTGTTGATTATATCATTCTCGAATTTGTTGCTCAGTCTCTGTTGGCTCCGCAATAGGCTCCCTCTGCTTACCCCGGATACTGCCTTTTCTCTTCTGTTTCGGCTTTGTCAGGCCCTCCTGCATCCATCTCCTCTCTTCTGTTTCGGCTTTCCATATCCGATTGCTTTTCGCCTCTCTTTCTCTTTCTGACCATCTTCCATATATTGCTTTTCCACCTTACGTATTTGCCTTCCTCGGTTTTTTCCCTCTGCCTCCACCGGAGTTTGGGTTTCCTCTCTGTTTTCCACCTTCACCGTCTTTTCGTGGCTGCCGCTTCCTAAGCCATTTCTCGTGGGGGATCTGGTGCCGTCGACCCGGTTTACCCTCGTGTTGGTTGGGTGCACCCGGTTTCCCTTGGAACCCTTGTCTTCCTCTTTGTTTGGGATCTTTTTTCGTACCTTGTTGGCTTGAGGTGTTGTTCTAATTTCTTTGTTGTGTTGGTATTGTTTTACCATCTCTTTGGTTCTTCCGGTTGTTAACATTATTTGGTTGCTAGTCTCTTGTCCTTGGGTTTTTTTTTTTTTCTTCCCAACGTTGTCCCGTTGGTCTTTGTGGAGTGTATCTTTTCTTGCTTCTTTGCCTTTTTTCCTCGTCATTTACATTTCTCGTCAATTTCTCATTGTTGGTTATATTTAGTTGGGGGTGTTGCAAACTCGCTCCGCGCTTAGCGTCACTGTTGGCATGGATCTCGTGAAGCGTGTTGTTTTTCCCCATTGTTTGTACTAACATTTTGTGAATTGTGTTTTTGACATTTTCACGAGATGGCAGTCGGGACATTCCTAGTACCTCTCGGGTTTCTTTAGCGTTTCTCGGAGGGCTAAGGTCGCGGCAAGCACTGCCCGTCCACCCACCTATGCGACGCGTGCCGCACCACCATCGTTTCTATTGCCTCTGGGGTGTCTGGCATGCATATTCCCCAGCGGCTTCTCTTGAGCCTATCACCCGTTTTTCCACTATCGGGATGCCGCGAATTATGCGCTTCTCCTCGGCTCCAAATGGTCCTTCTCGGGCTATCTCTTACGGTCATTTGCTTAAAGGCGCCTCTGTTTTCCTTTTGCTTCTGCGGGTCCCACAGGGTTTGAGCCACTCTTTATTTCTGCTTGTTCTGCGGTTCCCTCCTCTCGGTCTGTAGATATGGTGCCTCAGCTTTTACCGTCATCCTTCGCTCTTGGATGGCACAGATCCGAGTCTTCGGTCGACACTCACTTCTAACACTAATGTTCATGAGCGGTCGAAGGTTATGCCAAGAAGTTCGGTAAACGCTCTTCAACGTCCGGTTCCCAGCTTTTAAGAGAGTCATCGCGCCGCACCACGAGTTTCTTTGTACCCGCGAGTCCGTGTTCCGGGGAGCTTCATGCGATTGATTGCCCTGTCTCCTCGAAAGTGCCCCGTCCTCAATTGTTGAAGAAGGTAAGGCTGCCACTGCGGAGGATGAAGTTCTTGATTATTGCTGATCGCGGGGGGCTATGGCGTCGCCTTGGATTTTGATGACCATCGCCAGGGCCACGCCTGACTTGCGATGATTCTAAAAAATTAAAACTAGCTTTCGGCGGGATGCATCGTGTCCGGCGCCCTCCTTTTTCTAGATCCGGCTGCCTCGCCCTCTGGCTCCACCTTCTCTTGCCACACCTCAATCCCCTTTCGTCTCGATTCGGGATCCGCCCATTTGCACTTTTTTGTGGGCGCTGGGCCATCGCATTGAAACGTGCCATTCTAAGCCCAACACGGGCTCTCCACGATTTGCTCCCCCCTCCGCCTTTGGTTTCCACCCGGGTCCTTTGGTGCCGGCCCGGCTCCGTTTTTTCCTCGTCCCGGCCCTTGATTCTTAGTTCTCCTGTGCATATTTCTTCCCCATTGTCATAGTTTCTCAATATTAATACAAATTTGGTCCCCTTTTTGATTACTATTGTTTTTTTTTTTCTTATAGATTTCTTTGAATTAAGTTTTTGTTCTATTGGTCTACTTGTGGTTGTGTGTTTTCTTGTCTAATTTTTCTTGGATAGGTTGAATTTTCACTTTCAAATTAGATATTTTCGGTTTGCTAAAAACGATAGGATGTTAATTGTCTTACTCGGTATTATAGTTGGATGTTTTCTGGTTTCTATGGGTTTATGCGGTGTTGTGATCATTGTGTTTGGTGTTAGCTTTAGAGGTGTTGTTTTATCCATGGTTATCCACTCGACTAACTTGGTTTGTTTTTCTTTTGGCAACATGACTTACGGTTTATACCCATTTTTTTTCAGAATGTGCTCCGATCACCTCCATCATCCCTCATCTTGGCATCGACCCCTCCCCTGCTGATGATTTGGCTTCTGCTTCTGTGGTTCTAAATCGCCTCCAGACCGCTTTTCCTTTCTGGCAGTCTATCTGTTCCTCGCAACAGGTTTTGCATTGGATCCAGTTTGGTTATCGCCTCCCTTGGTCATCTTCTCGTCCATCTGTTGCTTTTTCCGCCCCAAATCACTCTTCTTTGTCTGCCCACCTAGACTTTTGCACTTCGGCGTTTCGATCTCTTGCATACGGGCGGCCCCTCCCTCTCCTCTCCCCTTTCTTTTGCTCCCCCCTTGGGTGTTGTCCCCAAAGGCATAAACAAGTTTCGCCTTATCCTTGACTTCGATGTTTGAACTCTTTCTTATCAATTCCCTCCTTCGGTATGAGAGTCCCTTGGCTGCTTTCACATTTATATACGCCTAATGATTTTTCTCTTTGCGGTTGACCTTAAGTCCGGTATCACCATGTCGCTATTTGGCCTCCTCCACACACTTTTTGGGTTTTGAGCTTGAAGGTCGTTTTTACGTCTTTAATGTCCTCCCCTTTGGTCTTGCTTCCGCTCCCTTTGTCTTTACCAAATTAGTTAGGCGATTAGTTCGGTTTTGGCGAGGTCGGGGGTATTCGTTGCTTGCCCTATGTCGATGATATTTTGTTTCTATGCGGTCCCTCCCTTGAGTCTCTCAGTTCGCATCATTGCCGGACTTGCAACAGGCCAGTTTTCTCTTAGCATGGAAAAAGTGTCGGTTTAGTCTCTCACCGCCTGATCTTTTTAGGCTTCATAGTGGATTACACGGGGAGGGTTTCTTCGCATTTCGGGCTAAAAGGAGGCGGGTCTTGTCTCTTGTTCTACCACTGCCTCCCGGTATGTCACTCCTACCGCCATATTGCTTTCGGTTTCTTGGTTTTATCCGATCTCTGCGTCTAGTCTGCCAGGCCATTTGTGTCTTGCCTTGACTTGGGCCTCCATTAAGATTTTACGTAATCTCTTTGACCTTTGGGATGCCCTCTCCTGTGTCCCCTCTTGCGTCCACGAAATCCAGCTTTAGGGAGGCCCCTGTTATCACGTCATAGATAGGGCCCCTGTGTGCTCGCACTTTTTTTCTCCCTCTTGTCGGTGATGTTCTTTGCATCGTTTATTGTGCGCTGTGCTTTTAACCATTGACCCACCTTGGTGGTCAGCTTTTCGCTCTTCCTTGGCTTCCCTCCCGCCCGTTGTCATATCGTATCCGCTCACGGTGATTTGAGTCTTTGCGTCTTATCGGCTTGGAGCCTTGGGCGTTTGGCACCCATGCAAATTAGGGGAAGGCCACGCCCGGCTACTGCTTCTTCTTCCGTCCCCGGACTTTATGCATTCCCATGGACGTTGGCTGCTCTGCCTCCTCCCATTGGCTATATTCTTCCCATTCGGGGAGGCCTTATTGTATCTAAGCCACCTTGGTCTTTGAGGGTAGGTTCCTCTTCTATCCGCCACTTATTTGTGTCTTAGGACCCATCCTAAGATGCCGGTTCTATTAAGCTAGCAATGAGCCGCCATTCACTGGATGGGGGCGCCCTCAACTCCTTGCCCTTTTATAGCTCATTTTTCCTTGTCTTTGGTTATCAGTTCTCCTTGGGCTTGTCTCCCCTGGTTCACGGTCGCCTTTACGGTTTCCCCCCCCCCCTCTCGGTCGGTTTGCGTGGCTTGATGGTTTATTTGGTCTCTTTATTCATTCTCGCGTGGCTTTTTGTATGGCCTCGGCCCGTACCAACCGGTCTTTTTTCTCACGTTTTGCTTTTTTTCTTTCTTTGTATGGGTTGGTCGTAGTGATATCCTCTTCTGGCGTGGCCTCCCGACCTCCGAGGTTGTTTTTCTATCTTATCTGGCATCAGTCCAGCCCCTGTTCTCATTTCTAACGTCTAACGGTTTATCGGCCACTTGTTGTGTCTTAGGACCCATCCTAGGAATGCTAAATAATGGTATTATTCATGATAGTCAAATACAGATTCAGAATTTCTTCTTCAAAGAATACAAAAACCTATTCAGCAGCTATAAGGTAGATTCATGAGCAGGAAATTGATAAGTTTTTTGAAGAAATCCCCAAAGGTACACAGATTGAGGAAGAGGACATGCTCATTGTACCTGAGGAAAAAGAGATCAAGGAAACTCTGCAAAACATGGCACATGGGAAAAGTCCAGGTCCAGATGGACTTCAGCCCGAATTTTACATGGAATTTTGGGAGCTAATGAAAGATGACTTCATACTATTCATTCAAGGAGCATGGAAAGCAAAATACTTGCATCCAGCTATTAATGCAGGTCATATTACCCTTATCCCAAAAGTGGAGAATCCAATGAATCTTGGAGACTGGAGACCAATTTCTCTCACAAATACCACATACAAACTGCTGGCAAAAATCTTGACCAATAGACTTAAGTTAAGTCTAATGAAGGTAATCAGTCCTTGTCAGTCAGCATTCTTACCTCAAATGAATATACTGGATAATTACATTGGGGCAACTGAAGGTCTTCATTGGAATAAATTATCTGGTCAGGAATGCATGCTTCTCAAGTTAGATTTTAAAAGGGCATATGATATCATCAGCTGGCAGTATGTACTCTTCATCTCTTTCTTTGGCTGGGAGAGTGCAGATTGCTAATGCAGTCATTAGTAGTACACATGTGTATTTTTCATCAGTAATAGTGGGTGATAAAGCATCATATAATAAAATTGAATCAGCTATTAGGAGCTTTATCTGGCAAGGAGTACATAAGGTTGCTTGGGGAGACCTCATAAAACCAAGAAAAGAAGGAGGACTTGGCTGTAAGGATCTGTTTACTCAGGCCCAGGCTCTGGCTGCCAAGATGATATGGAGAGCCATCTATAATTCCTCCCCATCCCCTGCTATGAAACTGATCAGATTTTGGCTACAAGAATCATTCCCAGTAGGCAGCCACAGTCTAAAACATGATCTTCCAGACTCAGCCTTCTTTCAGTTTAATCCATGTCCAAACACGTCTATTGTGATGAGAAGAATGTTTGAAGCCCGGAATGAGGCAGCTCTATGTTATAGACCTCCAGTTTTAGATGCTAAATGTAAAGATATCAATTTTTTTTGGATTCCAGAGGTGGTGAACAGTGAAAATGAGTGCTTGGCTCTCAAACATCCACAAAAGTACATGCAATGGCATAATGCTGGAATTAGAAAGATTGAGGATTTGAGATCTGGAGAAACTGCCTGGAGGAAATGGGAAGAAATAGCAACGGTTACCAAAGGCTCAATGTTGGACAGGAAAATATACAATCTCATTATGGATAAGGTACAGGAACATGAAGAATTGTGTGATAGCTCCAATCAGTGGCACATAAAGGGGAAAGAGATCTATTCAGTGAAGGTTATTTATAAAAATATAGTGACATACAAACCTTCCAAGGCAACTCGACTATGGGCCCCATGATGAAAAGAAGTTAGCTAGTCAGTGTGCTCGAGGTTGGAAAAATTACACAGCAAACAAAATAAAGACTTTCATTTGGCTGGTACTACATCAAAGCCTCTCCACAAATTACAGGAGAGCCAAGTATGATACCTCTTGTTCAGAGACATGCCCTTTAGAATGTGGAGAAATTGAAACATCTAATCATGTTTTCTTATGTCCCAAAATCTTTGAGTTTTTTGGAGCTTGGGCCAAAGCCTGGTCAATAAAGGGGGGAGCTCGTGTATGTTAAATTCTAAACTCGATAGCGGGTTGCTCAATACAACGAGATCCTTGTGTTGCTGGGCATTATGGAAGCATAGAAACAGGGGTTGCTATTGAAAATAAAAGCACCAAATCTAATTTGGTTAAAACAGTCTTCCTAAGCTCTCTAATTGACTCTGCAATAGCACACAAAAGACAAAGGGAAAGTTATGACAAAAGGCGGCATGCCATTGGCAAGTTCAAGGGCTACATCTACTTACTTAAATTGTGTTGGGGGTGTGTCCTCCTTTTTCCGCCCCTTGTGTGGCATCGAAATCCGCGAAAAGAAATTTTGTGATCTGAAATTTGAAAATCCGGCATCTAAAATTTCCTCGAGATTTTTCAATCCATTTTTGGGCAAACCCTAAAGCGGATCGATCTTTGTGACAGCTGTAATTTCAAGCTAATCTAACGGATCACAAACGTTTATAGAATAGGATTTCTGCTTTCGACTTTCATTATTCCTCCTCCTCCTCCTCGAGCTTTCATTATTTAAGGATGGAATCAATGGAGTTTAAATCCCTCTTCAAAACTTACTCTAAATCATAAAAGCCCTTGCTAAAAGCATAGTTTCATTTGTGGTTCTTGTGGTAAGAGTTTTTTCTTTTGCATTTTTTTTTATCGCAATTTTTGGTTAAATCCTTCACCCATCTCGGCATTAGGCACATGGTTTCCATCGGTGAGCCCAAGCGGAGGGGAGTCGTGAACTAAAGGAAGCTCCAGGTGGACATCACTTCTTCTTCATCTCTTTCTTCATATAGCACTTGCAATCCTCCTCCTCCTCCTCGTCCTTCTTCTTCTTCGGCGAGGATAAATAAAAAAGCGGCCGGTATATAAGAGGGCGAAATTACGCTTTCGGTATTCTTGGGTGCTCAAAAAATTTGTTAGCTACTTTGTTTGGGTTTTGAGTTTTAGATTAGCTTAGTTAGCTTGATCTTTGGGTATTTTTGCAATGTTTGTTTCGGTATTTTAGAAGAGTAGAAGCGAGGTTCGTTTTGCGCACCACTTTACTCTTGCATGAAAGCGAATCGGTTCCTTTTTCTCAAATCTTCTCTGACTCGATACCACTCAACTATAGCAAAGGTTTAATGAAGTTTTTCTGTTCTTTGAGCACGGAGTCAATCTTGGCTTCAAGGTATATCTTTCTTCAGAACAGCCAATGTGTGCCTTCCCAAAGCATTGATTTATTTTTTCTCAAAGCTTATCTTCTATGCTTATTTATGGACGCTTTTTTGTGCAGGTTCTTGCAGGATTGCTTTGGATATTTGAAGGGAAACACCTTCCCATCGCAATTTTTTAGGATGAAACTGAAAGTTTTTCATGGATGAATCGGTCAAATTCTAATGTTCTATTATTCTTTCATGATTTGATGCTGCAAATATTGGTGCTATTGGAAAAGTAGAGGTAATACTTTGCATCCGAACCTCTATTTGGTTTAAATTGCTAAATGGTGTTTTTGTTTGTTATAATAACGTCTCCAATTTGTTGTATCAGAATACAAGGAGACACATCTCTTAGTAAATATTGAAGGGAGCTTCACTTCTGCAATTGGAAGAAGCATGCAAATGTAAATTATCTCTGCTACTTTGCGATAAAGATATAAGGTGTTAAGCTCTCTGGTGTAATGGGAATTTTAAGATTTGGACCATGATATTCATTGCTATTCAAGATTTGCAGATGTAATTAGTACTTTTACTATTTTTCACTAATGCGGTGCAAGCTTTTAGGGATGAAATCTTTGGGTGATATCTAAGACGTCTTTCCAATGTCGGATCTGCGTCAGCATAATGCAAAGGATTCCGAAAATAAAAACTGCGGGCTAGGTTTGTATACATTTAACTTAATGGTCAACATGGGACGTTTAATGGACAGGATTTTCAGTAATTTAAATGGAGAATGCTTTGTTGTCTGTGGTAAAATAAATTGCAGGCTTGGGCAACAGGTGCCATGCTGAGCTTATAGTCAGTTACACATTCGTTCTTTGGAGAGCTCATACATGTCTTTGATTTGCTATCTTACTGGGAAAGATGGAAGGAAAAGAAAAGCAACATAGATACACAGTTTCAATTTATGATAAGGTGCTGGGATTTTTAGCGGCATCTTACTGTTGCAGTGGCAGCACAAATTTCTATTTAAGCCATCAAGTTAATCAATGCACGAAAACTGCGATTTGAGGAATGAGAATGAGAATGAACCTGCTACTAAACTCTTATTGTTCTGTCTTCAGGTGCAGATTGTTGAATCTAAATGTCTCTTTGAGTGTCTGCTAATTGAACATTATTTTTTGTTCATTACTTATGCCATATTGCAGTGGCATTTCATGCCTTCATGCAAATGGAATACAATGACTTTTGTAGACATATGGATAGGCATATTTGGGGTAGTCTATTGAAGTGACCATATTGCAGTGGCATTTCATGCCTGCATGCAAATGGAATACAATGACTTTTGTAGACATAGTCTATTGAAGTGACCATTCAATTAAATTGTATTCATTAACCTCAATGTGCTGCAAACCATTACTCTCAAAGGCTAAATGTTTTATTAAACTTAAATATGCTGAAATAGATGATAAAATTAAATGCCCCTTTTTTTGGTATGGTCCTAGCTGTTTGGCAGAGGTAACCATATTAAGAACTGCGGGCTAGGACCATATTAAGACTTAAGCAAACTAATATTTCTATTTTTCTTAGCCCTTCATTGATGTGCAACTTTACTATGTAACTTATGTCTTAGAATATTCAAATGCATAGGTCAAGGTTTGGCCATTTGAACCATGTAAATCTAAGGGGCCAACATTCTGATGTCTTCATAGACATTGGTCGGTTTAAAAAGGTAATAGTGAATGGTTACCTCTGCCATAAGAACCATATTTTGTTGAAGGTCCTAGCCCGCAGATGTAAGTAAATGGTTCTTACGTTTTATTGAATATGGCAGAGGTAACCATATTGAAGGCCCCTATAAAGATTATTGTGATGTGGGTTCTTGAAGGTTGATCAAGGAAAAGTTTAGATGCCAAGGAAAAACACAAGCCATGACATTAGCCCGGCAACGCCGGGCACACGTTTACTAGTGATTTCTTTATTCTGAACCTAACAATTTCTAATGTTGTGTTGCATAGGTGCAGTCAGGAGACTTAATAGAGTTGGAGCTGCAGAGAGAGAGATGGGAGTTGCAGATGACTCGGATGATGAATTCTCCAGACTATCTCAGGGTGAGCAAGAGGACATGCTAATTCAGCTGAAACAGGAGATGATACATGCCTCAGCTATAAAAAAGGTACTCAACAGACCTGAGGCTTGGAGACACAATAATTTAAGGCAGTATTTCATGAACCTTTACCATAAATGGGAGCAGAAAAGAGAAGCTCATGTGCTGGTACTGCTGGACTTTACTAACTATAGAGCTGACAAACTTGATCTGCTACTGAATATTTTTGGCAGAAGAAGAGTGACAGATCTTACTATGCAAGATCTGATTGATGCTCAGTAAGCATATAGCTCTAAACTATTAGTTCCATTTTGATGCACTTTGATAATGTCGACTCTGACATATAGTCATGCTTCATTTTATAGGAAGCATGTAAATGAACTTATTGCCTATCTATATTAGGGTATGCCTCTTATGGTATACTACATGATGTACTTTTGAGTTATGAATATTAAACCTCACCTTGCCTTCAAAAAAAAAAGGGAAAAAGAAAACTAGAACCCAAGATATTGCATTTGTATACCGTTCCATATGTTCCTAAACCAATTCTAGTCCTATTGATTATCTGAGAGGAATCTACCATTGCAAGCCATATAGTCTTAGCATCTGCCCTTTTTCTTTTTTCCCACTCTTTATCAGTCTCACCAGGACGTTTGGCTCTAATAGTTTGTGCCAACACTTTCTTAACCAGGTGAAGGTGTTGATGGATTTCCTTTCTAAGCTTTCGATTAATCCAAGCTGTATTCCATGCAACAGCCTTATCTTTTAGAGCCTCTCTCAAGCAAGAACTAGTTAAATTTGCTACCGCTATTTTCAGTTGTGCGAGATACATTACCATCTATCCAGTCATACCTTTCAGAATCGCCCTTTCCAGGCCCAAAAGCTCTCTCAGCGTCCTTCATGAGAGTTGAGTGGAAGTCTAGCCATCCTTGCGTTGCAGTGCTTAACAAACCTTGATTAGTTCCCTCTCTAATCTTGTTCTACCTTTGTTATGAATCTGAATCGGATACTTATAATAATGATGAAGATTAAATAAAACTGTGAAGCGCTCTAGCCAAGAAAAGGGTAGATGATGTTGCTATGGTCAAATAAAATTTCTGATGCAAGTAACAGAAAGTAAGCAAGTGCTAGTAATCAAAGATTGGAATGCTATAAATGGGGAGAGCTCTCTGATTACAGAGGGTTCAATGGTATGCATCGTTTCTAGGAATGTTGCATGTAGTTGAGATTTTATTGAATACCCCCAAATGTAGTATCATGGGCAATCTGGTAATTGGTGACTGCAAATAGAACGTTTGAATGTCAAACCATTTGTAGTTCTCTCTTCCAGTTAGATATTGTTGGGGTGTGTTAGGATGTCTAAATTCCAACCTTAAGCACTTAAAGCAATATAAGCACATAAGCACCTTGAGTTCAATATAAGAAATTCAAAACCATGGTTTATCCAAATAATTATCAATGCAATAACAAATATTCAAATTTTCAAGACATTTCAATGCTTTGCTATTACCAATAGTGAAGGATCTTTTCGAAACTCAAACTCAATTCCTTAACTCGTATCACCCCTCTCTTCTCTATTCATTTTAGGTTTTACTTAAACGATCAGTCCCGGCCTCTTTGCCGGACCGATCTCTATCTCTGTACAGTATGTCAAGCTCTGATTAGACCGAGCTTTTGAACCAGGTTTGGCTCCAAATAATTGGACCGACCCGTTCTTGAAGTCAACCTACTATTTACAAATAATTTCCAATGGTTTCGTCACAACTATACCTTAGGTTCACCATTGCATATTTAAACATTCACTAGTATACCACTATACTAGTATAACCATGCCAATGTTCAACTGCAAATATTTTAATTCTTCATATCTCCCCAGTTCTGTGGCTTATCTAGCCTCAACCTCATTCAACCTCAAATGTATTTGACTGTCAATAATATTTGTCTAGACAGTGTTTCTTTATGTTGTTCCCTTTTTCAAGTATAAGTCTGAAACACCCTTAAGCAAACAATATGAACCTCTAGATTATGATATGAACAACCTAATCTCATCTGCTTTTCTCACATTCCCCTTTCAGATCATAATCTTTGAGATCTATGCAATTTATTCCTTCTGCTAGTTTTGAAAATCTGGTACAACTTAAACCTTTTGTGAATAAATCTGCCAACTATTTTTCAGAACATATGTATTCCAGCTCAATGATGCCTTTATTCACCATTTCTCTGATAAAATGCATTTCCATCTCTATGTGTTTCGTCCTCTCATGCATAACTGGATTTTTGCACATAGCTATATAACTTTGACTGTCACAGAATAAAGTTGTTCCTTTTCTTTGCATAATTATGCCCAATTCACTTAAAAATCTCCTACTCCAGATTATTTCTTTGCTTGCTAAAGTTGTAGCGAAAAGATATTCGTGATTCAATGTGGAGATAAAGCTATGGATGACTGTTTTTTGGTTCTCCAATACACAGGACCACCTCCAAGCATTAAAACATATCCAGATGTTGATTTTCTTTCATCTACATCCCCACACCAATCTGCATCTGCATATGCCCTTAGTTCTAGATCATTTCCACAATATGCAATTCTCCTTGTTTTGTTCCCTTTAGGAACCTTAAAACTTTCTTTGCTGCCTTCCAATGATGTTTTCCTGCATCACTATTGTATCTGCTCAGTACATTCACAATATAGCTTATGTCAGGCCTAGTATGGTTTGCAATATGTAACAAACTTCCAACCAGCTATCTATATGGTACTCTTCTCATTTCTTCTCTTTCACTATCAGTTTTAGGACACATCTGCTTAGATAATTTTTCCCCTACAGTCAATGGCAACCTGACTGGATTGCAATCTTTCATATTAAATCTTTCTAATACAGCATCTATATATTTCTCTTGATAGATAGATAGATAGTATTTTAACGTCACGCCGTGACCACACACCACACTACATTGCTTGGTTGGGCCCTGCCCCCAACCACTTTACATTGCGTCTGTGGGTTTTGACACCCAACAGTTCGGACTGGCGATTCTGGGCGGTCTCGAACTCGAGACCTATAGTTGCTAGACCTAGTGTGTTACCACTAGACTAAACGCCCAAACTTGAGAGAGTGATATTCTTTTATTGACTCTGTCCCTTTCAATTTGAATTCCCAGAAACTTTTACAATTCCCTTAAATCTGTCATTTTGTATTTTTCTTTTAATATCTCCTTACATTTATTGAGAATGTCCATACTATTTGCTGCCAGCACACAGTCATCAACATAAATGCCTATTATACACATGTCCTTTTCCCTTTCTAAAATATACACATTCCCATCATTCTCAAGTTTTCGAAGATTCAATTTCCAAACTCTTTCCTTATCATTTTCAAATCCCTGTGCTTGTCTCATCACCTCCTCTTCCAAATCAGCATTCAGGAATGCTCTGCAAACGTCCATATGATGCAATTCCATGTTCAAGGCATTTTCCATGGCAACAATCATTCTTATGCTGGTCATTTTCACCACTGGAGAATACGTTTCTTCAAAGTCTATGCTTCTTTTTTGTGAATACCCCTGTGCCACCAACCTTGCCTTATACTTAAAAGATCCATCTACATTTTGTTTAAGTTTATAAATCCACTTATTTCCAATTGCTTGCTTTCCTTTTGGCAAAACTGTAATTTCATATGTTGACCTCTCAAAGGATTCCATTTCTTCATTCATAGCCTCTTTCCAATTTTCACTATCATGTCTATTTATTGCATCTTCAAAGCTTTCTGGTACCCCTGTTTCTAATATTATTAAGGCTTCTGATGTGTTCTCAAATAGTCTGTCTGTTCTACAACTTTTCCCATCTTTCTTTCTCCCATATAAGTCCACATCAAACCTCAATTCTTCCCTAAGTCTTTCCCCTTCATTTCTTCTTTTCTTATCTTTCTTTGTTCCCCTATTTCTTGTGTAGAGGTTTTGTTTTCTGCATTATTCTCAGCACTTTGTTCTGTCTCATCAAAAGTCTTGTTTTCTAGATCATTCTCAAAAACCTGTTATGTCTCACTAATGATCCTTTCCTTCTGTTCCTTGTCTTCATCCAGGTCAATGTTTACCTTTGTTTCTGATGTCTTCTTTTCTGTACTCTTCTCAACTTTTCTTTCAGCTCCAGCTTTTTCATCATGACCTTTATCTGTCTCATAGATCAACTTGGGTTTATACAATTGATTTTCTACAAATGTAACATCCCTGCTTATTAGAATATTTCTTTTTTCTGGATTGTACATTCTATATCCCTTAGAGTTCTCATCATATCCAACCAAATAGCTTATGGTTGATCTATTATATAATTTCTGCCTTAGCTCTTCAGGGACATGAGTATATCCTAGGCAACCATATGCCTTATATTTTTCATAGTTAGATTCCTTCCTTGACCACAGCTGTTCTGGAGTTTTCCCATTTATGGCCTTTGAAGGCAAAATATTATGCATTTCCACAGCTGTTTTTATAGCCTCTTCCCAAAGAAAATTAGGAAGCCCAGCATGCTTAAGCATGGATCTAGTTGCATTCAAAATTGTTTTGTTCATTCTTTCTGCCACTCCATTCTGTTGTCGTGTGTAGCTACATGTGTATTGTCTCTTAATTCCTTTATTTATGCAATAACTTGCAAATTTGGAAGACATGTACTCACCTCCTCTATCAGAACGAACACATTTGATTTTCCTTCTAGTTGAACACTCCACTTCAGCAGCAAATCTTTTAAAAGCTTCAAAAGCTAGATCCTTGGTTTTGAGGCAAAATAGTCTAGTTTTCCTGTTAAGATCATCCACAAATGTTATGAAATAACGTTTACCAGAAATACATGTAACATTTAATGGTCCACAAACATCAGTGTGAATCAATTCCAGAATTTCTTTTGTGTTCCTTTTTGCCTTTGCAAATGGTAGTCTGCTATGTTTTCCCAGCATGCATCCTTTGCACACAAAATCAATTTTCTTGCTGTCTGATGAATTCAACCATCCTTGTCTGATCATCATTTCTATAATTTTCTATGTTTGTATGGCCAAGTCTCTCATGCCATAATTCAATATTTGGTTCAGTTGTCAAATTTACACTTCCAAAACAGTTAGGACCGATTCCAAATAGGTTTCCAACACATCTTCCTAAAAATCTCAATTCATTGCCTTCAAAAATTTTACAATGCATTGGTTCAAAAACAACTTTGAATCCCACGTCAACCAATTGAGCAATAGAAATCAAATTCCTTACTAAGCTAGGTACACAAAGTACATTCTGCAAATTTACTCTTCTTCCCCTTAAGTCAAATAATTCTAACACTCCTACATCTTCAACCCTTTGCAAATTTCCCACTTGAGTATGTCCACCTCCATTTCCTTTGCAATCCTTCAAGATTTTGGTTGAACATGCAATGGCTTTCTCAGCTCCACTATCTAGAATTAGAATATCATCACGATTACCTCTTCTTCTTCATCTCCAGCTTCTTCTTCTAACCTTGCTCTTCAGGTGAAGAAGAGCTTCCTTCATTTACCTCAGCTGTCAATCTCCTCCTGGAGTTTAACATACTGGTTTCTCCTTCAGGTCAATAAGATCCCACAGATCTTCCACTTGAAGCACATGCTGCACTTTCTCCTTCCATACTTGGAATCCAGAGTCACCCTTGAATACATCAATGGCATTCAACAAACCTGCTCCAAATCTGTTAGACATTTTGTCTGCAACCTTGCTCTGATACTAATGTTAGGATTTACAGCACAAATGATGTCTAAATTCCAACCTTAACCACTTAAAGCAATATAAGCACATAAGATGCACCTTGAATTCAATATAAGAAATTCAAAACCATGGTTTATCCAAATAATTATCAATGCAATAACAAACATTCAAATTTTCAAGACATTTCAATGCTTTGCTATTACCAATAGTGAAGGATCTTTTCGAAACGCAAACTCAAGTCCTTAACTCGTATCACCCCTCTCTTCTCTATTCATTTTAAGTTTTACTTAAACGATCAGTCCCGGCCTCTTTGTCAGACCGATCTCTATCTCTGTACAGTATGTCAAGCTCTGATTAGACCGAGCTTTTGAACCAGGTTTGGCTCCAAATAATTGGACCGACCCGTTCTTGAAGTCAACCTATTATTTACAAATAATTTCCAATGGTTTCGTCACAACTATACCTTAGGTTCACCATTGCATATTTAAACATTCAATAGTATACCACTATACTAGTATAACCATGCCAATGTTCAACTGCAAATATTTTAATTCTTCATATCTCCCCAGTTCTGTGGCTTATCTAGCCTCAACCTCATTCAACCTCAAATGTATTTGACTATCAACAATATTTGTCTAGACAGTGTTTCTTTATGTTGTTCCCTTTTTCAAGTATAAGTCTGAAACGCCGTAAGCAAACAATATGAACCTCTAGATTATGATATGAACAACCTAATCTCATCTGCTTTTCTCACAGGGTGGTCATCACTCACCACTCACCACACTCACCACAGTCACCACTCAACATACTCACCACACTCACCACTATAGGAGACCGTATGCTGTATATGGAGTGATATACACACATGTACGCGTGCAGAATATTTGCAAGTATGCATTGTGAAAGGATTATGATCACTGTACTATCTAAGCAGAGGGAAGAAAATAGAGAGACGGTGTATTGGGAGAGATTATTTTGCTTGATCTAGATATGAAGATGATGAATATTTATGTTGTGCATTGCATAGATCTGATAGATTGAGCTTGGATTATTGGGTTTTTCATCCTTCTTGCAAGGTTAGAGTTCAGGCTCTAACAATTTGGCGACCACAGTGCTCGATAGACCATTGATTGACAAGAATTTCCATTGAGAAAGGAGTTGTTACCATTTATATTGGTGATCGTCGGTAAAGAACGACACCATTGAGCAAGGAGCAATTTCTTTGTGTGAAGGGGATTTTGCTGTAAGTGATTTGCGGGGTATGATTTGATAAGGGGAGCATAGTTTTATGCCCAAAAGAAGTAAGAAGGATATCCCACCAAGCTCCATCGTAACAAGAAGGGACTAGTGAGTCAATCTTTGGGCTCAAAATTGCATCAAGATTCAATTTCGTTTTCAGATTTGGGAGCAGATCTGGGGTCTACATCTCAGATCTAGGAGGTTTTGATTCCATTTAGCGATCTAGAAGATAATCCAATTTCGTTTTTCAAATTGAAGGGAGATTCATTTCGTTTTTTCAATTTCAAGAACCTCAAGAAGAGGCAGAGATGCTGTATTATCACCGATGATGTGGGGTTTTCAGACAATGGGGATTCCCAAGTTTGATGATCTGGTAGATCGGGATCCCTTGAAGCATATTGTGAAGTTTGAGAGGTATTGCCGGCAATGTAAGTTACGGACTGGTGATTATTTGCTTTGGTTTCATAGTTCTTTGCAAGACTCAGTGGAGACATGGGCACAAACGCAGCCAGATACAATGACATATCAGGAATTAAAGGAAGCATTCATTGCTAATTATCAAGAAGTCCATGGTAAGGATAAGACTATGGAAAGGTGGACCAATTTTATACAAAAGGAATATGAATCAATTAAAGAGTATAATCAGAGGTACATTGCGGTTCTCAAAGCCGTGGTTCATTGGAAGATTACAAGGAGTGATGAAATGGATATCCAATAGTATGTGAAGGGGCTGAAACGAGCTATTGCTCATAAGGTGAAGGCTAAACAACCTACAACATTGTTAGAGGCACAAAAGTATGCTCTCAAGGCTGAAGATAAGCTGGGATACATTCATGAAATTGCTGCTCCATAGCATAAAACAGAGGATATTACAGCCAAGATTTCTAAGATTACAATTGGTGAGAAGCCAAGGGAGGTTCAGTTTATTACTTGTGAGTATTGTGGGTCTATGGGACATTCTGATACTACATTAGATTGCTGAAATTCTGCTCAAGATGCCAAATAAAGGGCCATAATGATCAAGAGTGTAGGGAGAAGAGATTCTTTGAGTGGGCCAATCTGATATTTGTTGTTATGCAACAAGCACCATCTATTCCTATTCAACCGATGCAAGCAACACCTATCATGCCACAAGTTCCAATGATGCCACAAGCTCCAATTGCTCAACAAGCTCCAATGGGTTCCACACAAATGATGCAGCCGAAACAGGGATGGTATCCAAGTATGGCTCATTTGTATTGCAAGTTATGTGCTAAATTTAAGCATGATGAGACTACTTGTTGGAAAATTCATGGGAAGCCAGAATGGGCAACCAATAAGTATCCATCAAGGCAGCAAGTGTTTGAATCAGTACCTCTTCCTAATAATGATGTTCGCATTCAAGATGCAAAGTACATTGAAAATCCTCAAGTTAAGGCTCTCATTGAGGAACTTAAGAAGCAGAGAAGGCAAAATCAGTAGTAAATTGTGGATTTGTTGAGGTAGACAGTGACCCATTTCAGTAAGAAGAAGAGATTGGAGAAGTAAATGCGGTTACAAGATCACAAAAGGTGGTCCAAGAACCAAGAGTAGTGCCGATAGCGGAGAAGACTAAGACTTCTTTTCCAGAGGCTTTGAAGGGACAAGCTTTGAAGGTGTCAGCGCCTAAGAAGGTGCAATTCAATGTGCTGCCCACAGAACAGTTTCAGTCTACAGAAGAAAATCAGCCTATAGTGATGCCTCCTATGGTGGATGAGGAAATTCAAAATGAAGATGATGTGATCAGTCAAGTTTTGGCCACTAAAATTACACTTATTCTTGAGTAATTGATGTATTATTCTCCCAATTTGTTGCAAGAGTTAGGAGGAAGAACAAAATCAGAAATTTCAGTGCAACAAATCATATCGAATGATACCAACAAGAGTAAAATGGAGCCACCAGCCCGGCAATCCAAGGATCATGTGCCATTTCTTTGTGATGTGAGTATCAATGGATATTTAATCAAAGATGCCAACATAGATATCGGCAGCGGAGTGAATGTAATGGCTTACCATATAATGCTTCAAGTTGGATTAAAAATGATGGAACCGACAACTATGATGCTCGAAGCATTCAATCAAATGAAGGTGCAGCCTGTCTTATGCAAGGTATATGAGGTGGAAGCAATCTTGGATTTCATGGTTTTGAAATTTCCAGAGAGTGTGCATGCTGAAACTTATACTTTGTTGCTTAGCCGTACATGGTTAGATGTCGTACAAGCTGAGACTTCATGGAGGAAGCGTGAAATGAACATCTTTCAAGGGGAACACAAGGTTACTATAGATCATCCTCTGAAATCAGCAAAAGGTACCTTTCTTTGCAATTCTTCTTTGAGCAGCCCACAGTTAGAAATCAGCAAAGAGAATGCTATGGTGTCAGGGCAGCAAGGTCTTAGTTGTTTTCATGTCTTGGAAGTGGGTGACAAGGAAGATAAGACTTTGTACAAGTGGTTAAAAGGTACTCAAATTTCAGAAATATGTCATTTACAGCAGCAAGTTGCAGATAAGTATATTCAAAGACTTGAAAGTATTGGTGAAGGTGAGTTACAAGAGGCTCTTGTAAATATGCAGGAGGAGTCCATTCAAAGATCCATTGGTGAGACTTTATTTCAGCAGGGTATTGATCAAGATCCAGTAGAGATGTTGATTTTGACATCAAGCATGGATGGAATAAACAGAAATCAGCCCACTATTGAAGGACAAATGTATTTTGATGGTGCATTCTCTAAATTCAAGAATTATGGAGGTGTAGGAGTATTTCTGATATATGGGCATAAGAAGAAGATTGTTACATTGAGTATGCCATGCACTGCAAGCAGTAATAATGAGGCTGAATATCATGCACTTATTCAAGGGGTGATTTTGGCAAAGAAGAAGCATGTTGATTGTTTAACTATTTTTGGAGACTCTTTGTTGGTGTGTCAACAACGTATGGATCAATTTCAGGTTTTAAGTGCTAATTTGAGAGGTTTACATCAACAAACTATGGATTTGAAGTCCTATTTTCAGCAGTGCATTGTGGTACATGTTCCAAGAGAACAAAATAGTGTGGCGGATGCTTTAACACAATCGGCAATGGTGCAAGCAGCTTGGTGGCATGCGCATATTCTGGAGAATGAGGTAAATCAGATCAGTCCATGTTCACCACAGTCATCACCGTCATCACATACACCACATTCATCACAGTTACCACACTCACCACATTCACCACACTCGTCGTTGTCACCACAGTCACCACATTCATTACACATTCAGTTAAGAACATCAATATTTCTCAAGGAAATCAAGAAGAATTGGTTACTATTGGAGGAGATCTTACTCAAGAGGAGGAACGTGATTTGATATCTTTGTTAAAAGAATTTAGGGATGTTTTGGCAAGAAATTACAAAGAATTGAAAGGCATTCCACCAAAGGTTGTGGTTCATACCATTGATTTGAAACAAGGATCAAAACCAGTCCAACAAGCTCAAAGGAGAATGAGTCCAACAATAGAGGAGCAAGTAAAGGTTGAAGTCATGAAGCTTTTGGAGGCGAGATTTATTGTACCAGTGCCAAATTCAGATTGGATTAGTTCTATTGTACCAGTGAGAAAGCCAAATAACTCAATCCGAGTATGCATTGATTACAGGGATCTCAACAAAGCTACCAAAAGAGATCATTTTCCTACACCATTCATAGACACCTTGTTGGATATTTTTGCAGGAAATCAGGCCTATTCTTTCTTGGATGGTTACGCAGGATATAATCAGATCAAATCTATCCACCACATAAAGCAATGACGACTTTTTGAACACCTTTTGGCATCTATACTTATAAGGTATTACCTTTCGGCCTCACAAATGCTCCAGCCACATTTCAGCGAGCTATGACCTATGCTTTTCATGATATTTTAGACTTCTTGAGAGTCTTTATAGATGACTTAACAGTGTTTTTGAATCCGAGAAGGGATCACTTGGATCATCTCAGAAAAGTTCTTGAAAGATACCGATTGTATGGTATAAGTTTGAATCCTACTAAGTGTATTTTCTTCACTAGAGAAGGAAAACTATTGGGCAATTATGTTTCAGAAAATGGGTTACAAGTGGATCATGGTAAGATTGCAGCCTTGGAGAAGGTGAAACCACCTACAAATGTATCACTCAGTTTTAGTAGGAGGTATTTGCACAATTTTGCTAAAGTAACCCAGCCACTTGTGGATTGTATGAAGCAAGGGCAGAATTTTAGATGGAAGGAGGATGCTCAAGAAGCATTTGAATGCTGCCTTGGACAATTGAGAGAGAGAATTTTGCTGATTCCTCTCCATGAATGAGTGAGCCATTTCATTTTTCTATAGTTTGGGAGCAAGCTTTGGCTGTCACACTATATCAGAAAAATCAGCAAAAGCATTATGATGTGAATTACTATGCTAGTAGGTTGTTAACTCCACAAGAGCAGAAATGGAGTCATGTGGAGCATCTTGGGTTGGCATTGAAGTGGACCTTGAATAAATTTAGACATTATCTTCTTCCTTCACAATGGAATTCAGCAAATGTACAATAAGTTTACATTCATATGGATGTGAACCCATTGCCATGCATTTACAACAAGACTGTCCAAGATCCTAAGTTTACAAGATGGGCTCTTATCATACAGGAATTTGAGTTGAAGTATGTTAAGATGGCTCAAGGAGCTCATAATCCAAGTGCTTATTTGAGTAGTGGTGCTGAAATAGAAGAGGAAACAAACCAGCAAGTAGCATTTCAGGATAATGGAGTATTGTGCAGGGTTCATTGAGACCGTGGATCTTTGATATACCAATATATATAGTATTTACAAGATCAGACTTATCCTTCATCATTGTCAAAGCAACAAAAGCATGCTCTTAGAGTACAAGCAGCTAGTTATATGGTGCATGAAGCTATTCTTTATAAGAGGACTATGGAAGGTCTCTTTTTTAAATGTGTTGCTGGTCAGCAAACTCATAATTTGTTGCAGCAAGCACACGATTGTCAGGGGCATTTTGCAGCCAGAACCACAGTTGGGGATATTATTGGCCAACTCTTTACAAGGATACTAGAGCCTTTGTTAGCAAATGTGAGAAGTGTCAAAAGCATGAACAATTAACATGCCACAATAATATGCCATTCCATCCTATTTTGAGTGTTGGTTCGTTTCATATGTGGGGATTGGATTACATTGGGCCTATCAATCCTCCATCTTCCAAAGGTCATAAGTATATCTTGGCAGCCACATGCATGTTTACGAAGTGGGTAGAAGCAGTTCCAGCAAAGCATGCTACAAAAAATACCACGGTAAGCTTTCTTTATCACAATTTGATTTCTCGGTTTGGTGTTCCAACCATTCTTTTGTTCGATCGGGGAACTCATTTCATGGGAAAAGTAGTAGCGCAGTTAACAGAAAAGATTGGTGTCCAACATGTGCAAGCTTCTGCTTATTATCCACAGGGAAATGGACAAGCTGAGTCTACTAACAAAATTCTGAAAGCTATCTTGGCTAAAACAGTGAAGGATAATCAACGAAATTGGCATCAAGCCTTGACAGGTGCCTTATGGAGTTTCAGGTGTACTTATAAGTTGGCTACAGGATTTACACCATTTGAATTGGTTTATGGGGTGTAAGCTGTGATGCCTATTCATTTGGACGTTCCTTTGTGTTCATTTGTGAAGCTATTTTATTATGAGAATTTAGGAGAAGTTCCAACTCCAAATCAAGTGCATAATAGGATGGATGATTTAACCTAGTTTATGATGGGTTTATTATGCACTTGATTTGGAGTTGGAACTTCTCGAAGTTGGAGTTGGAGTCCTTGAATTTTTGCAGCATTTAAAACTATGTTCTATTTGTGCTCTTAAGCAGGGCCGAAGTTGGGTGCCTGCTACAAGTTTCTTGCAGTGGACGAGATGGTTGTAACTTATTATATCAGTTTTCCCCTTCAAGGAATTGTTGTAGGGAAACTTGCAGGGAGCACATGTGAACATGCTTCCTTGCTGCAATGTTTCTGTAACTGACATGTTTTTTGAATTTTATTTTATATTGTTTCTTTAACGAATTAGCATAAGCTTAATTGATGGGAAGTTGTCAATTGATATGAACTTGTGTTTGTAATGCATAAGTTCTGGTAGATTGTGTTGTATGTAGCAGAGGACTTGTTCACATGTGCAGGCGATCCCTTGCTTCATGATCCTATATTATAATCTTTTAGGGTGTGTCCGTTGTGCACGACACCCTAAAATGGACGGCCCAGATTTTATCTTCGAGTTAGACGGTCCAGATAATGTTTTAGGGTGTGTCCGTTGTGCACGACACCCTAAAATGGATGGCCCAGATTTTATCTTCGAGTTAGACGGTCCAGATTCTACCTTTCGGTGTTGCTTCCTCCCCAATTCATTCCAATCCGGCCAGAACACCCTTTGAATCGATCGAGCCCTAAAACCTTGACGACACCTTCTAGAGTTCGAGATGGAATTTTGCTCGCCGGATCTGCTCAAGGTTATTAAAGCTTGCTAATAATGCATTTCCGAAAACCCTTGCTAAATATTTTTTTATTTTCATTACTTCCGATGGAGCTTAGAGCTTGAAGCTCTATTGCATGCGATTTCAAAAATGGACCCAGCTGCAGATTAGGAGGTCGCAATCAGGTCATAGGATCTGTTCAACATAGGCAAAGTCTGCAAGCGATGTTTTTTCAAGTACCCCTGTTGAATCATTTTGCTATTTTCATTAATTCAGGTGGAGCTTGAAGCTTTGGAAATAACCGATTTATCTCACATGAAAGGGAGCCCCAAATTAACGATTGCCGCTTACAGAAGTTCCTTCTCCTCTTAATTATTTCTGGATTTTTCCTAGCCATGGTAGATGCTTGGAATGGTGATTCCAGAGGTGGGGCTGGAAGTGAAAAAAGTTAAGATATACGCACTATTTAGAGCCTCCAGTTTCTGGTCATGTTTGTGAGCCAGATCCCATGTGTTCATGTGCTCATGATCTGCCAAGATGCCAGATTTTGCCTTAAAGCCAGTTCTTGGCTCTGATTTCTACCAGAGAAGGTGGGACATCTTTGATTTTTTGCTTTCTTGAGTAAACCTAAGCTTTGCACAATTCCTTTTATATATGATTTTTAGCTCATGTTTAAGCATTGATTCTGATTCCTACCAGAGAAGGCGGAACATCTTTGATTTTTTGCTTTCTTGAGTAAACCTGAGCTTTGCACAATTTCTTTTATATATGATTTTTAGCTCATGTTTAAGCATTGATTCTTTCGATTGTTTCTTGCCATAGTTATTGGCAGCATTCTTCTAAGGTAATCTTTAAATCATGAAGAAGATTCATAGGCAGATTAAAGGCCTTAAAAATATACATTATCTGCTTGCATGGTTTAGTTATGAAGAGGTGTATGTTATTAAACATGTGCTGTGCTTGCAGTCTTTCCATCTTGCATGGGTACAAATAGACAAGAAAATTGGAGCTCTTGGCGATCTGGCCCACCTAGTTGTATCAAACATTTGAAAGTCTATCTCTAAAGCCTTGATCCCGGACCAGGTGAGTGGTGCAAAAGTAGAGGAACATTTTTCACTTTTTATAGTAAGCTTTTACAGCATGGGTGGGTCTGATATGCCAACCTGCAGGGCATTGCTTTTGCAGGGCTATGGTCATGAGGGTTAGCGAGGATTGGACAGCCTGCCGCTCAAGACCTTGCACGCCGCATGGTCGGGCAATTTTATTACGCTGGTTTTTCAAACCTCCACTGCGGCCTATGCCTCTATGACCTCTTCAGATTTGGACGTAATAAAGGGGCTGACATCGCCTTTGCTTTTACTCTAATAGCCCCCAACAGCCTAGCAACAGAGTAATTATGGGGGTGTTTGAAATCTTTCCTTGAAGACCTTTCCCTGCTCCTTCCAGATTTAAGCAATAAGCTTCAATAAGCTTTTCGAAGCTCAAGAACAATTGATCTTGTGACGCCCTCGCTAAACATACTGCCCCAAATGCATACCCGGCAGAAATCCCCATCCGCTCAAGAACCGCGATGGGGCCTTTCGCCTACCCCCGCGACTCGAGGTGACTCTTAGTGCGGGAGGGAACACGAAGGTGTCTTTGCGCCCTTCCCCTATGGGCTCCTATAACAGCGGAAGCGATAACACGCCGTAACTAGCATAAAACATATACAAATACTACCTGGGAGGGTAGTGCATCGCATATAAACCAATGCAAAGATGATAATCACAAACCATAAAACAGAGAGCTCCCTACCCCGGCTCGCATCAGAAGGAGGGTGACCCGACGGCTAGGCCTCAAGATAGAGCAGCACCGAGTCATGGCAATGGCGAGGGCTGGCATAGAACAATGGCTAGGGGTTGACCACTCCATCCGCCCCTCCCGTGCATACTTTTGCATGGGCTAGATCAGGGCTCGACAGACTCTAGCCTTCCTGGATACGCAATCCCGCGGGCATCACCCATCGAGATCGCTCCAGTTGCATCTCCCCGTCCGGATGATGAGGCAGAAGGGTTGCATCTCTCCTTCCTGGGTCTAGAGGTGCCGTATGCGGCTAGAGAATCGTGGGCGACACACCATCTGCACCTCGATCAACCCCCAAAAACGAGAGCCAAGCCCTCCCTTGCAGCTCTCGAGAGGCAGGGCAACACCATTGCCCCCAGAGGTGTCTCACCCATGCTCGCCCACACCGCGAGTGACCCACCATAAGCCTAGCCCACTATGGGATCCCCCTCCAAGCCCCCACTCGTGGGGATCCTCCTCCACTTTCCCTCTAGCCCCAAGATCCGGTGCCGAGTCATATCATAGCCTCCATAGCCCGGTGGGGCTCCTATGCACAGCCGCAACTAATAGGAACTAAGGGATCTACCTAGGAGCATACTACATATGGCCCTAGGTCTCTACCCCCTTCCCAATACAAGAGGAGCAAACATGATCAACCAACATCACATAATCATCATATCCTAAGAATGATCATAAGAAGAACATCTTAACCTAATCATACAATCTAACTAATGGTTAGGGTTCATTGATTAGGGTTCAAGATGTTGAATACGTTCTAGGATGGCTCTACTCTAGATACAAAGATACTAGCACATCCGGAATGCTAATTCCGCATGGGCTATCACAACTACTACCCTACATACCTGCTCCCATGCTCTCCCTCCAGATCCGTGGTGCCTCCATGGTCTTCACCCACAAGCCGCTCCTCCCCCGCAAGAACGGGTCTGCCCTCGGCCAGGCTGCCGCACCAGCCTATGCCATTGGTCGACCCATGTTCAAACGGGGTTTCAACAAGTAGGTGAGTCTCCGGGTGCTAGGGCTGGAAAGAGGTCTAGGTTAGGGTTTATGCCTATATAAGTTAGGGTCCACCTAGATGCCACGTGGCACCAATCGGTGAGTCCCGTGGCGCGTCCCCAATAGGTTAAGGCCACGGGATAATGGCTTAACCTATGGTTGGCTAAGTTATGAGAATAACTTAGCCATGCCCCTAGTGCCACAATCTATGGTATACAAGGCTATAAAGATAGATTTGTATGGTGACGGATCCGTGAATATACGTATTTATGGCGATATTCCCCTTGGACCGTCACATTCTCCCCTTAGGACAATGTCAGTTCTCAAAGATTGCGCCAAGGTGACGAACCTACCTTATGCCCCGCAACACATCAACAATATGTCATAATCTTTAGTTTAGTTTAGCAATCAAGTTTTATTAGTTCAAGTCAAAATTTTAGGCCATATTTGTACTTATACAAAATTATATAGCCTTAACATCGTTATTTCTTATAATAATTCAAAATACTATTATAAGAGTTATTAGGGTTCATAATCTAATTATGGCTCCCCTATCTTCTCTCAGAACGCCTCGCTGAAGTCCTCCTTCTACTTGCCCGCAAAAGGAGCACATTACGCTAGTTTAGTTAATACTTTGTGGTTTTAGGGGACCACCCTCTTACCTCCTTGAGCCGAACTACTGGCTCAAGGTTGTCCTACTACCTTGCCCAAGATCATGGCCCTTTCGGATTTGAGCTTAGGGATCATTTAAGATGCTCCCATCATTGCCCATGATCGAGTGCTACCTTGTACACGATCCCCCGGATCGAGTACACCCCAGTGCATCATGCCCCGAGGGTTTCAGCTAGGGAACGTCTCACGATCCCATCATCACAAGATGATCACTTAAGCCTCACCATGACCCTCCTACGGCCAGGGTGCGCATTCCCCGCATCGTGGGCATAGAGATCATCCGATCGATGTCCCATCATCGCCCACCATGCCTCATTCCTCACTCACATGACCCTAATGGTCATGCGCATTTTTGGTGCGTGTGGCCTAGAGAATGCCCTAAAGGCGTATCCCATCATCGCCCACACGATCCAAGGTTCTGGCACATGCACCCTACTAATTAGAATGCATGCGCCAGGCTCAAGGCTAACTAACAACATACTAGCTAACCACCTGGCAAGTCGGGTCGACCAAGCCTGAGACTCCACTCACCCATCAAACTCCTTTCATAAACTCCTGGTATTGCTTCCAAGTCTTGCTTCAATACCCATGTCGATCTTCCACGGGTAAGTGCTTCCACTTAACCAAATATTGGAGGAACTGACCTCCTAGTCTTCTTGAATGACTTATCAAGAAGCAATTCGTGCACTATTTCCACTTGCTCCTCCGGCCATTTCCAACAAAGTTGGAGTATCCAAAACCTCCTCGTGGTTAGGATTGTGCCTCTTTAATAAACTTACGGGAAGACCTTGTGGACCTTAAGATGGGCTGGAAGATCCAACTTGTAGGCTTGAGAGCCCACTCTCTAAAAATCTTGAACGCCCAGCCCACCTAGGGGCAAGCTTCTTGCAGCTCCCAATCCAGCCTTTGGCTTGCTTCACCTTGATCTTCAACCAAATCCAGATCTCCCACCTTAAACTCCCCTTACGGTCCCGTGGCTTGTCGGCTACACTCTTCTGCCGACTTCTTTTGCGCCAATAAATAACCCCTTACCTCCTCTACTAGCTGCCGTGATGTCCCCTAACATCTGGCTGGGATACTTCTACCTTGGACACAGGATTGTGCCGTATCCTGGTTAAGCACCGGTAGCCATAATTCACCATGAAAGGCTTACATCTGAGATGACTCCCCGCTAAGTAATCAAGTAGGGCGAATTCCACCAAGTGAATGTACTCATCCCACTTGGACTGCTTGTTCCACACATAGCTTCAAGCATGTCTTCAATGATCCGATTCGGCCCTTTCCGTCCCGCCATCTGCTTGGGGATGATATGCCGTGACTCATGGAGAGCTTCGCCCGATGGTGCTAAAGAGATCCCGCCAAAAGGCACTCATAAACTTAGAGTCTCTATCGGATATTATCTCCCGAGGCATGCCATGGAGTCTAAAAAATCTCCTTACGAATAACTTGGCAAGATTCAATGCGTGTCCGGTTGCCTTGCAAGGCACCTAAATGTGCCATCTTAGATAACTTATCTACGACAACCATCAATGCATCCTTGCCTCTCAAGAGTTCTAGGAGTCCCGTGATGAAATCCATGCTTATGACCTCCCACTTTGCATTTGGCACCCCCAATGGCTCTAAAGCACCCGAACCGGGTTGTTCGCCTTGGTCTCATTGACATAACCGGGTAATCCCGAATATATGCAAAATATCGCCTCTTCATTCCCGGCCGTATAGCTACTTCAATCTTGAAATATGTCTTCATGAAGCCAAAGATGCCCCGCTATTGGGTGTTATGTGTGTCATGAAGAATTAACTTCCTTACCCCCAAGATTCGGGCACACACAACTTATGCTTATGGTACAACAGTTGCCTTCCTTCTTATAATGCTTGAAGGCTTCCCCGCCCTTATCTCTTCGGCTTCCTTGGAAAGGCTTTCCCACACCTCCTTGAAGTCCACATGGGCTGGCAAGGACTCCTCAATCTTCTTGCCGAACTCACTCGAAGAGTGGAAATCGTGATTACAATGCCCTTTGTCCGAAATGGCCTCCTAGAGAGGGCATCTCGCTACAACATTAAGCTTACCAGCTTATATATAATATCAAATTGCACTCCTCAAGGAATTCCATCCACCTCCTTTGCCTTAAGTTGAGGAGTGGTGGGTGAAAAGATATCAAGGCTCGTGATCGATCTAACCGAAACTTCCTTCCCAAAGAAATAATGCCTCCATATCCTCAATGCCCCGACAATGGCTAGCAGCTCCCCTGATCATGGGTTGGGTAGCGTTGCTTCTGGCGTCGTTCATCTTCTTTCGAGTCGTAGGCGACTACCCTTCCTTCTTGCATCAAGATCGCCCTCGTTGCTATCTTGCTTGCATCCGTTGCTACCAACTTATCCTTATTCGATCCGGAGAACAAGCACCGGTGTGTTGTTAAGGCCTCTTTAAGCTTCCCAAAAGAAGCTTGACTTTCTAACCAATGGCTAGCCCAATCCTTAATCTTCTTGGCCTTAGTGAGGTCCCACAGGGGGGACGCCCACTTAGCAAAGTCCTTCACGAACTTTCTCAGAGTATCCCGCCAACCCGAAAAGCTTTACTTCGCCACATTCCTTGAGCTGGCCAATCAACTATTGCCTCAATCTTAGATGGATCTGTGGAGATTCCCTGATGTTACTACATGCCCCAAGTACTCCACCCTACCTGTTGCAAAGTGGCACTTAGAGAGCTTCCCATACAACCGATGACGCCTCAACTTGTCCAACACTTTCCCCGAGATGCCGGGTAATGCTCTTCAAGGGACTTGTTGAGATCGTGATGTCGCCGAAGAAGACAATAACAAACTCATCCAAGAAGTCTCAAAGATGTCGCTCATGAGGCGATATAAACGCTCTTTGGAGCATTCGATAGTCCAAAGGGCATTATCAGAACTCAAAGTGACCATACCGCTGCGTTCGAAGCGTCTTATGGATATCCTCTTCTTTAATTCTTATCCGATGGTATCCCCGACCTCAAATCGATTTTAGAGAATACCTTTGCTCCTTTGTAATCGGTCCATTAGGGTCATCCGCCTTTTGGTAATGCATACTTATTCTTTATCGTCTCGCTTATTGAGTCGGGCGATAGTCTATGCACATTCTTAAGCTCCCGCCTTTTCTTCTTCACAAAGAGTATAGGTGTTCCCAAGGAGACACACTTGCTCTTATAAATCCAAGCTCGAGCAATTCCTCGCAAAATACTTTTCTTGAGTTCACCACCTGATGCTCATTCTATATGGCGCTTACTGGTTTTCTTTCATCCGGAGCCAATGTGATCTCACATTCCACACCCCTATAAGGTGGCAAATGCGGATTTCATCCGAAATACATCCCCACTCTGAAATAAGCCTTGCTATTCCGCCTGGGCAGCTGATTTCCCTTTGTGTCACTTCCATCCCGCTTGCCTGGCTCCACCGATTCCATCCTCAAGATGTAATCCACCTTATTCCTTTCTATGCTCTTCCTTAGTCGCTTTAAAAGAAATACACCGCATGGGAGAATCTAGCTTCTACCTTTGACTATCAACTTGTTGCCGTCCGTGCCATGGTGACTTCTGCTCCGGCCACAATCAATTACTGCTTTTAGTCGGCTTCAAGAATTCCATTCCCACAATAAGATCATACCTTCCAATATCCATGACTTCTCTCCCCATCGGCCACTTAGCCCCACTAAGGTCTATGTCAAAGGTGATCCTCCTCCCCTTAGTGTGCCGAATGGCGCCAAGGGCCATAGCTACCGGGCCTTGGCTTAGACTTCAATACCTTATTCTTCATTAGAGCAAACAATCTAGGAGATGCAAAATTATGAGAGCTACCGTGTATCTATGAGGACTACATAAGGATTACTATCTATGATCCCATCAGCCGCCATGACAGCTTGATCGATTCTCTATCTCATCCGACTCAATGTTTGCACATATGTGACACTCACCGCCTATGAAGTCGCGGGCCCTCCTGCTGGTCATCGCCCTCGCCCGCCTCGCTGGGGAGTCCCAATCCAAGAGTTCTCGCCAAAGCTGACTCGCATGACCTAATGGACAATCATGTGTCCGTGCCCCGGCTGGAAGCACCTGAAGCATAACTTCTTCTCAATGCATTCCTGCTCTTTTCCTTCGGTAGACTGTCTTTAGGAACGCGCTTAAGAGCGCCGCCTCGAGCGCTTCAGGGCTTACGGTCCCCAAAAGCTTTGCTCGACCCTTACCTTTGCTGCTGACTCCTGATGGTGTAGCCGCTGATTGCTTACCCCGATATTGTCCCCGATGCGCCTCAACTCTACCCCCGGGTTGATCGCTTCTCTGGCTGAGTTGCTGGTGCCTCCTCCAAACTTATAGCTTTATCTTCGGCCCGGGCTGACCGACTTTAGTTGATTGCTCTAACAAGCCTCTTGATATTGCCGCTCAACCCCTCAATGTAAGTATCCACGGCTTGCCTCTCTCGAGACTCCGGAACATTCAGCCGAGCCCTCATAAATTCTTCAAGATACTTAGCCACCGATAAGCTACCCTCGATTCAACTCAGAAATCAGCTGATCTGTCTACTAGTATGAGACCTTGGCACATAGTGCTTCTATGGAAAGCCTTGTCAAGGTCTTAAACCTCGCAGCTTGTTCCTCTTCAGCTTTGTTGGATTTAGCATATCCCTTCCACCGATCCTTGCCGTCCAATAAGGTTAGTCGTAGCAACTTTCCCTATGTCCTTGTCTTTCATACCGTATGAGTTGCCAAACTCTTCCATTTCATCAAGCCATGCTTCAGCCTCCATGCCTGATCTGTCCTTCCCCTCGAACTGCCGAAGCCTTTTGTCTTCCATACATTGCTCATAGCACTATCCACCTTTTTCTCGATAATCACCGTCTTTCTTGCTCTTTTCCCCTCGCTTTAGGTGTGTCGACCGGGACTGCCTTGAGCTAGAGCTGTCCTCACCGAAGAACCGGCTCGATGAGCCGGGGCTGATGATGATGGGCTCCTCGCTCTCCTCTTCCTTCTCCTATCCCCGACGCTCCTTTGGTTGCCCCTCCCCTTCCTCGGCCGAGGGACTTCGCCACCACCCTCGAAAACAAGGTGGAGGTGGGTGACCATCTTCCCGGCATTCATGAGAGGTGTGGCCCAGCTTGATGAGGTGTTGCATCCGATTCCTCATCCTGCACCAACCTTGCGCTGGATCGCCTCTCGTGACATATCCCCGCTCAACATCTTCTTGTTCCCCGCCAAACAAATTCCTTGGTACCCAATTGCGTGGCTTGTGCTGATCTTGAGATCCCGTGACTTGAGTTCCTTGTCGCAAGGATTGATCATTAATACATGTTATTAGGTTAGGCAACGATCATTTTTGCTTACAACTAAATTGTTGTTAGGTACAAAAGAAATCATATGAAAATTTCATTTACAAGTCAAAATCATGGTAATACATTAATTAGTATATATGGGTACACTTAATGAACTACATGATAATACTTAAAAAGGAGTTACAATGTATTTTGATTAACTTAGGACCCCAAATCTTCCATCAACGATGTCGCTTGAAAAAGTCCTTGATTTTCCCCAATCCGTGCCCTTGCCCATATTCTCCGCAGGATTCTAGCCGCCCGACCCTCCCTCCAATGCTCTTGCCACCGTGGGTGCCGGGAGTTCCGTGCGCTTGCCGCCACTCATCGACAAGTGCCCCCCCCGAGGTGGCCCCTTTGCAAAGTCAAGAGCGTGAAGTGCTACTGATCTCTTGAAGAGGATGACATGGTCTACTCCATAATCCATCTTAGCGCATACGACCGAACCCCCGAGAGTGCGATTAGGGCGCTGACGGATTCTTCTCCTCTTGGGCTGAACTCCTTGTGAAGAACTACCATCTCGCCTCGGCTAAGGACCTGGAGATAGTACCTAAGTGACTTATCCCATCCCCCTGGCCAAGTTCCCCCGACTCCCTCCTCCTCGGCGGCTTCACCAAAAACATCTAGTGCGACGAGATCTTCGTTGGTCCCTCCACATTGTTGCCGCTTTCTCCGTTGATACTACCAGGTGCTTCCCGCATGCTTCTAGAGCGCACTGGTCGACTTGAGCTTGAACTTGGGCCTTTCCCTGGCTTGTACAGCCTGCTTTGTATCTCTTGGAATTCCTCTTCTGGAATGATGGGTTGCTGCTGCTGGTACATCCGCCTTTATCCGTTGGTAGGCTTGAATGTCCGACATAGTATCCCCTCGCATAGGAGTGTCGCCGGCCACCTCCCTTGAATTTCTTGATAATCATAGTCGATGAAGTCGCTGCCCTCGCTTTTGCCATTAGGCTTAGGAGTTCGTCGACCACGAGGCCTTCTTCTTGACAATAGGGGAGGTTGAGGATGTCATTGGCGGTATGTACTCCTCACCCTCGGCGATCACCGGAGTGAGGCTCGTGGATACCCCTTGGTGGCTCGGTCTCGCCTGGTCGCTTCTGATCGTCGAGTCTAGGCCTCTCCATTCTTTCTCGCTTCCCTTTCTCCCCAACTTGGGTTCTCCTCTTCTTCCTCCTCATAATCCTCGCTCCCTCTGCCACCGCGCTTGTCTCGATGTGGAGCCGTGGTGTTAGGATCGCGTGGTCTGGATCTCCGGATGCTTATCCGGCGGCCCCTCGAGTGTCGAGAGGTGCCAAATCCAAAGGTTGAATTGACGGCTCTCCTCGTTGGTTAATCGCCTGCATCGCATGAACAAAGCTAAGGCTGCTTGGTTTGAGACGCACGGTATGCCTATGATGCTTACAGTCATGTAGTCCGCATGTTTCCGGGTTCTATCCCATAACTTATTCTTGCCCCCCGATCCCCACCTATGGCTTGAGCAAGAGAATCTAGAGAAACCCATTTCCCCCCCCTAGGTGGCAAGCTAACTTCCTGTGGTAAGACCTGCTGATCATACCGGCAAATTATATCGTAGTAGGGGAGTTCTCGGTCAAGGTGGCATGAAGGTCAAAGTGATGATCGAAGACATGGAAGGCTTGCTCAGCGGGGAATTCACGGATGTGATTTGCCTCATTGTACCATCTAACAAAGCTTGATGGCGCCATTGAGCTGTAAGGAGTATAAAAATGGCTAAAGAGAATAAGCAAGGAGCTAGAAAATCGCCAAGAGAGCTAGGAGCAGTTCGATGGGGGAGAAAATGACAAATGAGGGCCCTTTTATAGACTAGGGGTGCCTCGTCTTCCGCGGCAAAAAGGTTCTTGATGGGGAAGACTCCAAATCTATGGCCCCGGTGTCCAAATGAGCTACCATGAAGTGCAATTCTAGACAAAGCAAGGCAAGAAATACTACATGGCGGTTTGTTGGGTGAAAATTGGTAATTCTAGGCAAAAACGGACGAAACCGGGTGGCTATGCGAATTTGGGCCTTCCGTCAAGGACGGAAAGGCTGTTTTCGCACACCCTTCCGATTTCGGTGTTTGGCGCTTCTATAATCGGTTTTTGGGAAATTTGAAGGTCCTAGCATGCTTAATTAGGATTTTCTAACCTAATTTGGATGTTTACTTGGGCTAATTTGGCAAAATCTGGGCAAACATGGCTTAAACCGGATGGCTATGCGAATTTGGGCCTTCAATCAAGGGCTGAAAAGGTCAAGCAAGACATTCCTTCCGATTTCGCTATTTTGGCCGAAAATTTGACTAATTTGCCTATAGTACTTTTTACTAAATTTTTCTATTTGGATGCTTACAATCATGATGGCTACAACTAAACTAAAATTTGAGCAACCCAAACACATTTTTATACAAAAATTGAAGTCACTTTACAACAAAATTATATTTATGGGAGACTTAATAATTACATTACTTTGGACAAAAATGCATCCTCAAGGGTATTCCTTTATGGATGCGACGCCAAGTATATATCCTTGGGCATCAAGGTCACCCTCTTCGGCGTGGATCGCGCAGGGTTCCCTTCCTCAAACAACCGGGTGAGCTTCGGCCTCGCCGACTACTTGCAACACTCGAAGTTGTGAGCGACGTCACCACTGTGAAGCCCGCGATCTAACCGCCGCATCACCTCCCGCGATGAGTCGCTCAAAAGGTGCCTTTCCTAATCGGGAGATTAGTGCACCGCTGAAAGTGTCTAATCTCCCTGAAGACACGGAGTGTACCGAAGTTAGGCCCATGGTGGGTCTTTTTTCGGCTTCTCGGCCGTGGGCGGGCGGGCTGGTTCTTTGGCGGCCGGCCTCCCTCCACGGTCGCTGGGCGTTCTACATGCTATAATCATTATACCTTGTCCACCGGCGAAGGTATTCTTGGTATGCCTTGAGGCGCCCGTAGAGGCAGTCCTCCTTCAAAGGCGAAGGCCGGCTCGCCCGCCTTACGCTTCTTTACCACCTTAGGTGGCTTGGGCCCTGCTTGGGTAAGGTGGTCTCCGGGTCCCGCTCCTTCCCCTGCTCATCTTCTTCCTCCTGCTCTTCTTCCCCTTCCACTGCTCCTCCTCTCGCGGGGGAGGCTCCTCTATCCGCGACGGTTCGGTGGGGACGATGGTTTTCTTCTTTGTCCTCCGCTCCTCCGGTTCATTCCTCCTCGCGCTCCCTCTTCCTCCTTGCGGCCCTCTCTTCTGGCCACTCCGCAACCTTCTCCTTGCCTTTCTTCCTTGGCCGCATTTGGAAGGCCAGCCCGATCCACCTGCGGACCTGCTCCTCCTCTGCTCCTCCCGCCGGTGTCATGGCCCCGAAGTGGCGAGGTCGTCGGTTCTTTGTGTTCCCGCAGCGAGGGGCTGCTCTCTGGCATCGTGTCTGACTTCGTCGCCGCCTTTCGCTGGTAGGGGAAGCTCTTCCCCTTCTTGGGCCGTGAGGGTGCTCGGTATCTTCTTTACATGCCGCCCTGCTGCCTGCGCCATGGAGAGGGTAGGCCTAGGGCCAGTCTTCCTATAGGTTTGTTTGGTTCGAGCCATATTTAACGGTCTAGAAAACAGGTGGGGATAGGCTGGTCAAGAGAGAGAAGGTAGAGGAAAGTTTGGAGGGAAAAAATGAGGTGTCAGAGATATTTAAAAGGAAGGGCCCCTGAGAATATTCTCCTACCATTAATAGGCCTACTTATTAGCCCCCCTTATTAATTACCCCATAGTACCCTTAATTTTAATATATGTTTAATTCTTAATACACCTAAAAATTCGTATTATACCTTTGAAATTTCCAATTTCCTAATGGTTTGAAGTGTGAATTATGGATTTGCGCCATTTTTCACCTGGGTCTCCGATTGGGATGATTCTTCGACCCAATGTAGGTGAAATTTGATGCAGATGCATGATTTTCACTCCAATTTACTAGAAGATGAGTTTGACTCACTTAACTTTCGTCTAACACTTAACCTAAGTCCTGACCCACTACCTAGGAGAAAATTTTTCCCCCATTTTCGCGGTTCGATGGTGGAAATGTTTATTTCACACCCCTATAGGCCTGTTAGACTACTTCATGGTTATGGTCAGTGCTAGTTCTTGGTCAGCCAAGAACATTGCTCTGATACCATTGTGACGCTCCCTGCTAAACATACGGCGCCCAGCCGCATACCCGGCAGGAAATCCCCCATCCGGCTCAGCAACCGCATGGGCCCTTCGTCTACCCCGCACTCTGAGGTGACTCTTAGTGCGGGGAGGGAACACGAAGGTGTCTTTATGCCTTCCCCTATGGGCTCCTATAACAAAGGGAAGCGATAACACGTCCAACTAGCATAAAACATATACAAATACTACCTCGGAGAGTAGTGCATCGCACATAAACCAATGCAAAGATGATAATCACAAACCATAAAACAGGAGAGCTCCTACCCCGGCTCAGACTCGTAAGGAGGGTGACCAACGGGCTAGGCCTCAAGATAGAGCAGACCGAGTCATGGCAATGGCGAGGGCTGGCATAGAACAATGGCTAGGGTTGACCACTCCATCCCCCTCCCGCATACTTTGCGGTGGGGCTAGATCAGGCTCTGACAGGGACTCTAGCCTTCCGGATCACGCAATCCGCGGGCATCACCCATCGAGACCGCCTGGTTGCATCTCCCTCGGTCCGATGAGGCGTGAAGGGTTGCATCTCTCCTTCCCGGGTCTAGAGGTGCCGTTGCCTAGAGAATCGTGGCGACACCGCGATTCGCACTGACCGAACCCCCAAAGCGAGCCAAGCCCTCCCTTGCAGCTCTCGAGGCAGGGCAACACCATTGCCCCCAGGGGGAGGTGTCGGACCCATGCTCGGCCCACACGGTGACCCACCATAAGCCTAGCCCACTATGGGATCCCCCTCGGCCCCCCACTGCAGGGGATCCTCCCTCCACTTTCCCTCTAGCCCCGTTATCCGGGTGTGAGTCATATCATAGCCTCCATAGCCTGGTGGGCTCCTATGCACAGGCCGCAACTAATAGGAACTAAGGGATCTACTCTAGGAGCATACTACATATGGCCCTAGGTCTCTACCCCCCTTCCCAATACAAGAGGAGCAAACATGATCAACCAACATCACATAATCATCATATCCTAAGAATGATCATAAGAAGAACATCTTAACCTAATCATACAATCTAACTAATGGTTAGGGTTCATTGATTAGGGTTCAAGATGTTGAATACGGGTTCTAGGATGGCTCTACTCTAGATACAAGATACTAGCACATCTGGAATGCTAATTCCAGATGGGCTATCACAACTACTACCCTACATACCTGCTCCTGATGCTCTCCCTCCAGATCCGTGTGCCTCCATGGTCTTCGACTCACAAGCTGCTGTTCCTCCTGCAAGAACGGGTCTACCCCTGCCCGGGCTCTTGCTACCAGCCTATGCCATAGCGACGATGTTCGAAACGGGGTTTCGAACAAGTAGGTGAGTCTCTGGGTGCTAGGGCTGGAAAGAGGTCTAGGGTTAGGGTTTATGCCTATATAAGTTAGGTCCACCTAGGATGCCACGTGGCACCAATCGGGTGAGTCCTGTGTGGCGGTGCCCCAATAGGTTAAGGCCACGTGGATAATGGCTTAACCTATGGTTGGCTAAGTTATGAGAATAACTTAGCCATGCCCCCTAGTGCCACAATCTATGGTATACAAGGCTATAAAGATAGACTTGTATGGTGACGGATCCAGGAATATACGTATTTATGGCGTATATTCCCTTGGACCGTCACAGATCTCCAATCTGCTTGCAAGTGCCATAGTATCCTGCTTCAAATTTGAAATTAGGTAACATGTTGTCTTTTGTAGCAATAGGTTAAAATATGCATGATGCGTTGTGCTCTATTCATGCATTTGTGCTATTCTGAGCATGTCTGTCCTCCTCTTTATCTTAGTATTGGCTGCTAGCTTATCTTAGTATTTCTTCTATTTCTTTTTACCCTTCTCATTAGCCATCTTGTTGTAACATCTAGCCAGGATTGTATATTATAACTTGAACGCCAAAGTCTTAATTTTAGGCTCTACAAGAATATTATTGTTGAATTATGTTTGCTGCTTGTACATTATTTGTTGAATGCCTAAATAGGGTTACTTTGATATTGAAGACTTGATGCAGGCTGAACATTTTGTCTAAATTTCTAGTAATACTAGTAACGGTGCCCAGCGTTGCTGGGCATTTGTTGGAAGTTTGTAAATGTTTTTATTGCAATAAGAAATGTGTGCAGTAAGCTTTTATTATTGGAGTGCAGTGCTGCTGGGTATTAGTACAGTGTAAGAAATCTATAGAAACTAAGGGGCTATTTCATCCTGTAGAATTTCTTTGTAAACTACATTTGGAGTGAACCTCCTTTTGTTTTTTAGCAGTGCTCCTTGTCTTGAGGTTTCTTGAATGTATACCTTCACTCCGTGTTGTGTGGTGCACCTTGAGAATGCGACATAGAGCTGGCCATGTGCGAATACTGGAGTTGGTAGGTAGATGCCAACGGAGGTCATTGACTGTCCTTGCGACTTGTTAATGGTCATCGAGAATGCAAGTCGCACGGGGAATTGCCTTCGCTTGAAGGGGAGGAGGTCGTTATCTGATGGCTCCAATGTTATCCTTGGTATGAGGGCCCGTGTTCCTTTGTAGGTGCCAGTGATTATTTCTGCATCTATGATTCTTGGGTGCGCTTTGATTACACAGAGGCGGGTGCCATTGCAGAGACCGGCCTTTGGGTTCATGTTTCTGAGTAGGATGATGATGGCATCGTCCTTGATG
The DNA here is from genome assembly GCA_021234155.1 of Isoetes taiwanensis. NCBI lineage: Eukaryota > Viridiplantae > Streptophyta > Lycopodiopsida > Isoetales > Isoetaceae > Isoetes > Isoetes taiwanensis. The sequence continues at coordinate 24,710,764 of JAJEKV010000002.1, read as the reverse complement.
TGTAACTTATGCGGTGGCATGCCAGAAGGAGTCAGGTGGTTGATGAACTCAATTGGGAAATCCCTTGTAGCATCTTCGCCTTCTGCAATGATGGCATCTATACTCGTGTACGTATGGAGTTGTCCATTCATTCTTAGCGTGTCTTCATTCTTAGCGTGTCAAGATGGCCTTGTCATATAGTAGGTGCACATTTGCCTCTGTTATTTCCTTGCCGAAGATGCTGTCAATCAAGTCGTCTTCTACCACGCATTCTTCGGGTATCTCAACCAAGTCGCGATCGAGTCCCGACTCATTGTTCATCCGTTCCCCATTACCGAGTCGTAGCAGCCAATTTGAGAAGATTTGCTCGTCTTTTCCGACCCGCATGTTTTGTGTCAGCTTGTGGGTTTTGAAATTAATCCACAACGGGTTTCTCTTGACACACTTCGAGATGATTTCTATCTTTGTTGCACGCTTGATCACAGGCAATTGTTGTCGGAAATCGCCGCCGGTGAGCATTATCATTCCCCCAAACGGCCTGTCATCTTGGCGTATCTCGCGTAGAATCCTGTCGATGGCAGTGAGTGCTTGCGTATGTTTCATCCCCATTTCATCCCATATTGTGACGTTCCAGCATACTATACGGTCCTAAGACGTATACTGTACTGCCTCGTCATGCGTACACGCCATTCCGACTGACGTGTACACCAATGTGTAGCCGAGCAGGTAGCACCCTAGGGGGCAACTTGCAAGGTGTGTGCATTTAATTATGGGCACAATTGCCCATATGCACACTTATCCATGTATGTGTCAATGTGTACACATTTATCCATGTGTACACATTTACCCATGTGGATATCCTAGGCTACTTATTTAATATAAGTGGGGCCACATCCAATTATCCCACATGCCTAAAGGGGATAATGGGAACCCTAGCCCTAACCCTTTGTCTATATAGGTTAAGGAAACCCTAACTTGCCATTTTCGTCCATAGGGTTTTAGGGCTCTGTTTTGCTTGCTCCAGGAGTCAAAACCACATCCCAGACTTTGTCTGAGCGAAGCAGCTCGTTAGTTTCCCAATCTAGCTTCATCTTCTAGCAGCAGAGCAGGATGGTCGAGTTCAGAGCAGGAGGAGCGAGCCAGGGATCAGGTATTTCGTCAATTTAATAGCCTAAACCATCTTCCAGTCATCGAATCAGTAGGTTTAGCCTATTAAATTGCCCATAGCAGCCATGATATAGATCTCTAGATACCAAGCTCTAACTAAAGAACCTAACTCTATGATATAGATTAGATCTTGTTCTTTAGTTCTTCTGTGATATGTATGATGATGAATCTCTGTGGACTCATTGTATTGGGAAGGGGGGTAGAGACCCTAAAGCCTGGTAGTTGATGCTCCTAGCTAGCCTCTTTAGCATACTGTTCTTTAGCACACTGTAAATTCGGCATGTGTACAAGAGCCACACCTGGTTGTGTGTGAAGGGGCCAGACTGGCTTATAAGGAGGTTCGTGTTCTAACTCTTGAACGATCCCTCTGGTGTGTAAAGTCTACCGGGGATCATTGTGGACTAGGTCTAATGGCTTGCCACTGCGTGTGGGCAAGGCATGGGCTCGACACTCGTGGAGTGATGCGTCACTCTCCATTGGGTTCAAGTCGAATAAGGGCAGTGGCCCTCTAGTCACCTTTGAGTCGAAGATGTAGATCTCTGGAGGGAGTGATCCCTACCGCCCCATCGAACCGGGAGATGCAACCCAGGAATAGCCCCTTTGGCTATGCATCCGGCGGGCTACAGTCAGGTCCCAACACTTTTCAACCTACTCTGCAAAGTGTGCACAGGAGGGGCGGATGGAGTGGACTACCCTAAGCCATGTTCTTATGCCAGCCAAATCCATTGCCATGAATTCTGTCTGCAATGAACTCTGGAGACCCAAGCCGTCGGTCATCCCCTTTGAGTCTGAGCCTTGGGTAGGATTCCATATGTGATGTACTGATCTTTGTCTATGCAGATAAGTGATGAGCCATCCTTCGAGATGGTTATGTGATGTTGATGTTGTATACTGACATGTATGTTTACGCTTCCGCAGCTAGGTAGACCCTGAGGGAGACAGGGTAAATGACCCCTTCATTCTTCCCACTGGAACTCATCAAGGTTGCAGTGATACGTGGAGGGCCCTCAGATCGCTGTGGAGCTGGTATGGGGATGAACTCGCTTTTGTATCACGGTGAGTGCACCGTGATATGAGTAGGGGGACGCCACGCTGGTATCGTGAGCAATGTTCTTGGAGACCAAGAGCAAAGCACTGGCCATGCTCCCAGTAGTACTAACTTGATAGGATTCTCAAACCTCGAAAAGTGGGAAAATTTTTTCTCATTTTTGTAGTATATGCTAAGCTAGTAACAGTTAAGCGAATTGGAACATAAAAAGACTAAAAACAGTTGAGCCAAATCTTTCTAAGGCAAGAAGGTCTCACACGTCGCGCCAGGAGCAAAAATGAAACTCCCATTTTTGATCTGGGTGCAACGTGTGAGACATTAGGCCATAAACACCTTAATACTTGATGAATTTCAAAAAAGGTAACATGCTAGATCGAGTTTTAAGGTAAGGATTAGTTAAATTTGTATATTAGACCCAAGAAGTGTACGAGCAGATAGAGCGAGAGATACAAGAAGAGGAGAGGGCAGAACGAGAGCAGGAGACCAAGGTTCAAGAAGCAGCAGAGCAAAAATTGGTCCAACATTTTGAAGACTCAACAACAAGCAAGATTACGCCAAGGGAGTAACTCTAATGAAGAAAGATATGCACTTAGCCACCATATCAAAGGGGAGCCTTATTAATTTCGTAAAATGATAAAATTTTGTTTTAATACAAAGTGTTTTAGAGTAAATTATAAGTGTATGAAGTTACTTAATTAAGTTGAGTTAGTAAGTTTTAGCTTTGTTTTAGTCAAAACGCACATCCTAGGCCAATTCGAGAGGATGTCTCACACGCGTCAGCGCCAGACCTAAAATGAAAAGTTCATTATTGGTCTGGGCGCAACGTATGAGACCATGCCCCAAAAGTGCCCAAAACAGCTCCAAATCGACCAAATAAGGGGTTAATTCTGCCTAACTCGATGAGTCCAGCAGAATTAGACCCTTATATCACCAAAATTGGACAAGTTTAACCCATTTAGAGCCAATGTCTCACACGTCGCGCCAGGACCGAAAATGAAAAGTTCATTATTGGTCTGGGCGCAATGTGTGAGACCTCCAAACTTTGAACCTCCATAACTTGAGCTACAGAGCTCCAAATCGCCTGAACTTTGTTGCAATAGGACCGTTAGACAGCCTAAAATCCATTTATGATCTCAAATTAGGCTAGAAATGTCAAACCCCAGCCCAAAATGACCAAAATTGCTCAAACCCTTGAATTGTTTTTCCAAACTGTGGGTTGTTTGTAAATAGAAGCATACCCCATTAGTACCTCAGGTGGTTGATGAACTCAATTGGGAAATCCCTTGTAGCATCTTCGCCTTCTGCAATGATGGCATCTATACTCGTGTACGTATGGAGTTGTCCATTCATTCTTAGCGTGTCTTCATTCTTAGCGTGTCAAGATGGCCTTGTCATATAGTAGGTGCACATTTGCCTCTGTTATTTCCTTGCCGAAGATGCTGTCAATCAAGTCGTCTTCTACCACGCATTCTTCGGGTATCTCAACCAAGTCGCGATCGAGTCCCGACTCATTGTTCATCCGTTCCCCCATTACCGAAGTCGTAGCGTTCCAATTTGAGAAGATTTGCTCGCCTTTTCCGACCGCATGTTTTGTGTCACCTTGTGGGTTTTGGAAATTAATCCACAACGGGTTTCTCTTGACACACTTCGAGATGATTTCTATCTTTGTTGCACGCTTGACGCCGTGCAATTGTTGTCGAATCGCCGCGGTGAGCATTATCATTCCCCAAACGGCTGTCATCTTGGCGTATTCAGCGTAGAATCCCCAATCGATGGCGCGAGTGCTTGGCATATGTTTCATCCCCATTTCATCCCATACCGTGACGTTCCAAAGATACTATACTCGGTCCTAAGACGATAATCGTATCGCCATCGCGCGCATTAACGCCATTCCGCCGACCGACGTGTACACCAATGTGTAGCCGAGCAGGTAGCACCCTAGGGGGCAACTTGCAAGGTGTGTGCATTTAATTATGGGCACAATTGCCCATATGCACACTTATCCATGTATGTGTCAATGTGTACACATTTATCCATGTGTACACATTTACCCATGTGGATATCCTAGGCTACTTATTTAATATAAGTGGGGCCACATCCAATTATCCCACATGCCTAAAGGGGATAATGGGAACCCTAGCCCTAACCCTTTGTCTATATAGGTTAAAAAACCCTAACTTGCCATTTTTAGTCCCATAGGGTTTTTGGGGCTCTGCTTTTGCTTTGCTCCAGAGTCAAAACCACATCCTAGACTTTGTCTGAGCGAAGCAGCTCGTTAGTTTCCCAATCTAGCTTCATCTTCTAGCAGCAGAGCAGGATGGTCGAGTTCAGAGCAGGAGGAGCGAGCCAGGGATCAGGTATTTCGTCAATTTAATAGCCTAAACCATCTTCCAGTCATCGAATCAGTAGGTTTAGCCTATTAAATTGCCCATAGCAGCCATGATATAGATCTCTAGATACCAAGCTCTAACTAAAGAACCTAACTCTATGATATAGATTAGATCTTGTTCTTTAGTTCTTCTGTGATATGTATGATGATGAATCTCTGTGGACTCATTGTATTGGGAAGGGGGGTAGAGACCCTAAAGCCTGGTAGTTGATGCTCCTAGCTAGCCTCTTTAGCATACTGTTCTTTAGCACACTGTAAATTTAAGATGTGTGTGCAAAGAGCCACACCCGGTTGTGTGTGAAGGGGCGACCGGCTTATAAGGAGGTTCGTGTTCTAACTCTTGAATCCATCCCTCCGGTGTGTAAAGTCTACCGGGGATCATTGTGGACTAGGTCTAATGGCTTGCCAATCGCTGGTGTGGGCAAGGCATGGGCTCGACACGTGGAGTGATCGTCACTCTCCATTGGGTTCAAGTCGAATAAGGGCGGTGGCCCTCTAGTCACCTTGAGTCGGCATGTAGATCTGGAGGGAGTGATCCCTACCTGCCCCATCAAACCGGGAGATGCAACCCGTGAATAGCCCCTTTGGCTATGCATCCCAGAGCTGATCGAGTCCCAACACTTTTCAACCTACTCGCAAAGTGTGCAATGGAGGGGCGGATGGAGTGGACTACCCTAAGCCATGTTCTTATGCCGCCCAAATCCATTGCCATGAATTACATGCGCAATGAACTCACGGAGACCCAGTCCGTTTGGTCATCCCTTTGAGTCCGAGCCTTGGGTAGGATTCCATATGTGATGTAATCGATCTTTGTCTATGCAGATAAGTGATGAGCCATCCTTCGAGATGGTTATGTGATGTTGATGTTGTATAACGACATGTATGTTTACGCTTCGCCTAGGTAGACCCCGAGGGAGACAGGGTAAATGACCCCTTCATTCTTCCCAATCGAACTCATCAAGGTTGCGTTGATAATGGAGGGCCCCGTATCGGTGGGAGCTGGTATGGGGATGAACTCCTGTTTGTATACCTGTGAGTGCACCGTATATGAGTAGGGGACGTCCACGCTGGTATCGAGCAATGTTCTTGGAGACCAAGAGCAAAGACCGCCATGCTCCCCATAGTACTAACTTGATAGGATTCTCAAACCTCGAAAAGTGGGAAAATTTTTCTCATTTTGTAGTATATGCTAAGCTAATGCAATTAAAATGAATTGGAACATAAAAAGACTAAAAACAGTTTGAGCCAAATCTTTCTAAGGCAAGAAGGTCTCACATCGTCAGCAGTTGAGAAAAAATGAAACTCCCATTTTTGATCTGGGTGCAACGTGTGAGACATTAGGCCATAAACACCTTAATACTTGATGAATTTCAAAAAAGGTAACATGCTAGATCGAGTTTTAAGGTAAGGATTAGTTAAATTTGTATATTAGACCCAAGAAGTGTACGAGCAGATAGAGCGAGAGATACAAGAAGAGGAGAGGGCGAATCCAGAGCAGAGACCAAGGTTCAAGAAGCAGCAGAGCAAAAATTGGTCCAACATTTTGAAGACTCAACAGTCTGCACAGTACACGCCAAGGGAGTAACTCTAATGAAGAAAGATATGCACTTAGCCAGTCATATCAAAGGGGAGCCTTATTAATTTCGTAAATGATAAAATTTTGTTTAATACAAAGTGTTTTAGAGTAAATTATAAGTGTATGAAGTTACTTAATTAAGTTGAGTTAGTAAGTTTTAGCTTTTGTTTTAGTCAAAACAGACATCCTAGGCCAATTCGAGGATGTCTCACGTCAAGCCGCCAGACCGAAAAAATGAAAAGTTCATTATTGGTCCGGGCGCGAACGTATGAGACCATGCCCCAAAAGTGCCCAAAATTCCAAATCGACCAAATAAAGGGTTAATTCTGCTAACTTCGATGAGTCCCATCCATTAGACCCTTATATCACCAAAATTGGACAAGTTTAACCCATTTAGAGCCAATGTCTCACACGCCGCCGCCAGACCCGAAAATGAAAAGTTCATTATTGGTGCGGCGCAATGTGAGACCTCCAAACTTTGAACCTCCATAACTTGAGCTCTGAGAGCTCCAAATCGCTTTGAACTTTGTTGCAATAGGACCGTTAGACAGCCTAAAATCCATTTATGATCTCAAATTAGGCTAGAAATGTCAAACCCCAGCCCAAAATGACCAAAATTGCTCAAACCCTTGAATTGTTTTTCCAAACCGTGGGTTGTTTGTAAATAGAAGCATACCCCATTAGTACCTCACAAGTATTGTTCCGGCCAAAGCTGATGCCTCACTCCAAGATAGAAGTGCCCAAGAACACCCCTTTGTTATAGTCATCTAGACCTCGAAGATAGCAACCCAAGTCCAACTGTTGGTACATCACCTCTCTGCCATGCCAAAGGCATAAACCTTGACCTAATTTTGTGTCCTTCTAATAGAGTTTGACTTATACAAACCACATTGACACTCCCTATTGCCGTGATACCTAGAAAGGAGCTAGAGTCTAGAACTGCCCAAGTCACTCCATGTGTAGAGATTGGACTCCCCAAACCAACTTTGCTAGGACCTTAGAGTATGCCTCAAACATCATGGAGGTTTTGCAAAACAACCCTCATTTCATGCCATACCACACGCCCTAATGTCCATAGACTTGGAGATTATAGATATGTCTCCAATGAATGCCGCCGAGCCATCTTGCTTGCTTATAGAGCCCAAAATGTTGTAGGAGAGCCCTTCAAATGGACCCTTAGACTCTAGAATATAATGAAGCTTTGGGTACAAAAATGAGCCACGTAAGAGCTTAGAGACGTAACTTCTTGAAGACATCAAGGTCCCGAGTAGGGACGTACATGATAAGGAGAGGAGACCGAAAAGGCAGACCCAAGAGAGGGAAGCACAAACGACAAACACCTCTCAAACCGACAAACGAAAGTACAACAGGACACCACCGGCCTATCATCAATCTTCATCAAATGGGAAGAATACTTGGTAACCAACGGCATCAAGAATTTTCTAGATGTCAACCTCCGGCTTTTTGATCCACGGGTCACATCGAAAAGAGGATCTCGACGCCTTCACCAACTCGGCGACATTATGAGTTTCAAATGGAAGAATGCAAGGCAGCAAAATACAAAAAGCGTGAAGATGTTGAACATCGATGCCACGCTGGCATCACGAGCTAAGGTCGAGGGCATAATCTTTCATCGAGGAGAGAAGTCATGGCGACAAAGGAGCGTGATAGAAACCGGAGGGAAGACAACCCACGACCTTGCAGCCCAGCAGCTCAAGCTTAATGTAATGCAACGTCAACAAAAGGAGCAACCAAGCTAGGGCAACCACAAAGTACCTAAGGCTGACCAGACGAAGCTTCTAGCTCCCTTGCACCAGCCAGGAGAACTTTCATCTGTTCCAAAAAGTAGGAGACCATGAGGGGAAGGAGACGATATCGTGGAAGAAACATTTCCAACTTGAAGGCCTAGATCAGCATTAGGGGCAAGATCAAGGAGGAGAATATTCCGCTCGAACAAGAATTTGGGACCCAGAAATACCTAGAAACCAAAGGAAGGATGACTTTACTACGCCAGCCAAGGAGTGCGGACTCGAATGGATAGGACCCAAAGGACGGAGGAGACGACCTATCCAGCAGGTAATAAATCATGCAAAGGCAAACCAGAAAAGAGCTAGGGTAGGTGCAATGGAGATGATCACACTTCCAAAAGTAACGTGAGAGGCACCCCTGAATGAAGCAAAGCCCAATCAACAGGGACTCGGAAATTCAACCTACGGAGGAATGACAATGCCCGCCTATCGACCCGCATCTCCGAGCTTCAAGACATTCAAGAACGCCCGACCGCAACAGCCGTGATCCTACTCAACCCATCAATGGCACCGCATTACATCGGCAACCTTGCAACGACATACCGCATATAAGGACGTTGAGCTAGTCACCGTTTTCCTTACGACCGGACATACACATTAAGGAGGAGCATCTTTTCAAGGGATCACATCGACGAACACTCTTCGCAACTTGGGGTGACGAGCCTCGATCGAACATGAAGCTCAACAATAGTAGCAAAGATCTCAAGGAACTGAGTCAACCGTAACGAAGAAGATGCAGCAAAACCGAAGGATCAAACGCTGATAGGAGGAGGGGAAACCCTAAAGGAGTATAAACATTTAAGTAGATCTTAGTAGTTGTTTTGAAAAAGTGGATGAATTAAAAAATCCCAATGTAAATGCGTATATGTCTATTGTATATCTCGGTGCTCACAGATATAGTGGAGAAACATGAGTTTAAAGTCATGTTTTACTTGATTTAGCGCTTAGATCGAAGCTCCTTCCACTTCGACTACCAAATGAGGAAGCAAGGAAGCACAACTATAGCCCAAGATCAAAATGGAAGAGCAAGTACGAGGGAGAAAGCGACGAGCCCAAACAAACCTTGGACTCCAAACACTTCCGAGAAGTGCCCTCAAGTAGAAGACCACTCGTCCACCCAATGTCCGAATAAGAGACAACACCGGGTCATGTCAAGATCAACAAATACAAGACACGGGACATCGTCAATGCCACTACCTCTTCTTGTGGCAGCGGCAACACTTGATTTAACTTATGACACGAGTGGCCTCAACAATAGAAGGAGGAACGACCGACATCAACGAGCCAACTAAGAAGGCAACATCTCAACAACCATAATTCCACCCCGTGGTAATATAGGGTGATGCTTTGACACGTGTATTAGATGGAGATGCACTTACTAAAAGGCAATCGCGACGAGGAGATATGCCTTCAACAACTAGGGTGATGGCTTCACGGTACTCCTACCAGTAATTAGAAGAGAAGAAGCCGATCATATCTCCCGACATGTGGCACGCCAAACGCCCAAGGTAGAAGCATTCGACACCTTAACGACAAAGGATAGTAACCGAAGCACCTTCGGCAAAAAAAGAGAGTTCAAGATAATAGCCGTGCTATTCAACGACAAGAGTATATCTAAGGCGGTACTTCTTCAACTCAAGGGTCAAGCTGCTTGCAGATATAAGGATCCATCATCCCGACAATATAGCCGCCAGGGAGGAGAGCCATGATGCTTTACTTGACGAGAGACCGACATGCATAGAGGGACAAAGGTCGAACTGAAAGCCGGAGAAGTGCTAGCAACCGACTTCTTCCACGAGCCCCTAGAGGCAAATGGGAGGATCAAAACCGACGAAAGCACAATCAAAACCACCGAGGGTACCTCAAGACAAGAAGACGGCATAGCACCGAGGAACGTGACAATGTCCAAGCCATGTGACCGAGGGATCAAACAAGGAAGATTGGAAGCTCGATGGAGAAGCAATCAGTGAGGCGGCAGGCGAAATGATAACTTGCACGCCGACTTGCATGCAACTTGGTGAACCCAAGGATGGACGATTCAAAGAACAATCATAGAAGAGAACAACTCCAAAGGAGTATAGCCAAAGGAAGCGCCAAGACCTCAAGAGACACCTCCAAATAGCTTCAAGTATCATGAAGGGGGAACAATTACGCGGAGAACAGGATCGAAGCAGACCAGAAATGTCGAAGCATCAACGACCAGCTCACCTTTAGTTAGAATGTGATGCAAAGCGTGTTGTGCCATAGCCGATAAAAACATCGGAGGGCCCAAGTATATCAACAAGTTACCGAGATGCACGAAATGACGTACAAATAGGAGGATATAGATCGTCAACACCATTGCACCGGGAGGAACACCGATGACATTACCAAGGAGTAGTTGTGCAACTCAAAGGGAGGCACAAGGGGGACTTAATAGCTCTAGTAGTAATTGTAATTATGTAAGCTATATGCTTTGCATATATAGTTCCCTTGTTATTCCTATAGCGTAACAAATCAAAGGAAGAGATGTCAGGCAATTTGCAGGGGTGAAGCAATCAACATCCTCAACACTCTTCAGGCAACAAGAGGACTCGCCGTATGAGACGTCGATGGAGTCGAAGAAACAATATCAGATACAGAGTCGTCCTTTAGCTGCCAAGACAAAAAGTTCAAGATGAAAGATCTTTTTCAACGGCGCCACCTTCAGGCTTTTGAAAAGCGACATGGAAGATTTCAAGTGATCAACTACACCATCAAGCCACCAGCAATGAGAGGCTTCTAACGAACAAAGTCAACCTCTACATCAAAGGGGAGCCACCGTCAAGGAGACTGAAATATCGAGCGACTCAGAAGAACGTACCTTGCTACTTCAAGCAGGCAACGAGTGGATGAGCTTCTAGCAAGCTCAGGGATCTAAGGCCATGGGGCCTAGTAGGTTAAATGTACGGATGGCAACATCCATATTGGAATTAGAAGGCATTGCCGGATATTCTCGCTGAAAGGATTGCCCCAATATTGAGCTAAGCGTCAAGGATTGGGAAGGAAACGCATAGGAGTGACTAAAATTATACACGATTGTTAACAGTCATCCAACATATTGAAACCACTTGGTGAGATTGATCTCCTCGCTAAGAAGGAATCATTACTAGGATAATTGTTGACCATGTATAAATCTAGCACCTCCAAAAGAATAATCCAACCGAAAGAAAAGAAGTAATCTAACAAGTCCGGCCAACTTGTTACGATGGCATCAATTCGATTGGTAGGAATATTCCAAGAGTTTAAATAACTAAGAAAGGGGGAATCTCTAGAATATAAAAGAATAATACATGTAAGGTACATCTAAAATAAGAATTATAGTAATCAAATAGTCTTTTGAGACAAAAGGAATTGTCGTCATGACAAAACCTTGTGGTTTAGAATCGTTCTAACTAAGTAGGTAACCCATAACTATATTGAAATAAATGATAACATAATATGTGCATCCATCTTAGATGGTTATATATGTTAGCTAAGGCTAGTAAAGTAATGCGCTAAGTAAGAAGCGTATAACCTCTTAAGGGGAGAGAATAGATATGACGTTGTGTCCTTATAAATATGACCTCGGGTCCTTATAAATATAAATAGAAAATAGAATTCAGATATACTTAAGCGCATCTTAGGGATATACTTCCAAGGGTAATGCAGGACCCAAGGAAGAGAATAAGAAGCAGGGAATAAATTACTAATCGCATATTTTTTATTAGCCAGAATGACTTTAGCTAAACTTGCTCGATATTAATCCCAAAACTTTCTGTGGTTTAGCTAAACTCTACATATTTTTCCTCTCATACTTTCTAGCGTTTAGCTAAACTAACCCAAACATCATCCCAAAAATTTCTATGGTGTGGCCAATGGAAAATACTAAGGCAAATAATTATACTTTTTTTTTTCAATTATTACCACTTATTTTAGTCATTTTCTTTGTGAAAACATTCTAAAATAATGCTAATTAGCAAAATCTATGACTCAAATCAGTTTATAATGCTAGAAACTAAACTACTAATCATATATTTCTTATAAACTAGAATGATATTAGCTAAACTAGCCCAAAATTTATTCTAAAAATTTCTATGGTTTAGCTAAACAATATAAAATTTCACTCTCTTACTTTCTAGCGTTTGGCTAAAGAGCTCCAGGGTTGGTGCAATCCCGAAAAAAGTTAAGCTAAAATTATTATTTTTTCCCCAATTTTTTCCATTTACTTTAGCCTTTTTTTTTTGAAAATGTGCCAAAAAATCGCCAAATTGCTAAGTTTAGCCCTTAAATTATTCCATGATAAGAAGCACATCTAATTCTTGTGTATGATAATTAAAACCTTGTCTATGATACAATAGGTCTAAATCAGGGTTATTGTTTAAATAATCGTGATCTAAAAGTCGTTAAATATTGCAAAGCTTAGAGTAAATATAATTGTACTATCGGAAGTAATGTATCCGATACTATGATAATGTTAATTCATAAATATTACCTTAGGGTAATTATGTTAATCACATGCATTAAAGAAGCCAGCAAAAATCGGCTCAGGCATGTCGATTTGTGTTTAGATTAATTTCATGTGTAGTTAAGATTAATCTACGCATGCAACCTATGCTAGGTATGGGTTGCATGCGTATTTACCGATGATGGGACCACTACGGTGATCTCTAGGACGTGGTGTAATGTCAATGTAGGCATGGCTCATGGGTTCCGCTTGGATGAGTGGAAGGTAGATTAAAAAGTCTACTTCGTCCCACGGAAGTAGATCCACCTCGAGATAAGAGGTCATTCAGAATGCATTGATAGGAAAGCACCTCTACGGGGAGGACCCTATCCTTCCGCCTAAATCACGGAAGGACCCTATCCTCCACGTCTCGGGCAACTAAAGGTGTAGGCATGGCGGCATATAGGCATTATAGGGTGCTTTGTCTCCGCCACGATGGAAGAAGCATCCTCTTCCTACGCCGGGAGATTAGTCATGCATTCATATAGATAGATGGGGTGGTTCCCTTATAACCAACTTTACATTAATATTCTAGCGTGGTGTGAATCCAGGAGGCCAATGAGAACGAAGAACCGGCGGGGAGTCTCATCACGAGCACTTGCATAAATAGTTCTAGAGTAGTTGTGATTTCTACCATTGAATGTGTAAGCTAGTAAATATGTAATTATAGATATTGTAAAATTAATGCAGGATTTCAAGGTGCAAAGACTTGCAACACGAATTTTGTTAAAACGTGTTGCAAGGGATGAAGAGTACCTTAGAAGTGTAAATTTTGTATGAAATTGATAAACTTTGATAAACTTAAATGTTGTATTAAGTAAGGTTAGTAATTACCTTGCGTTGATTAAGTTATAAAGTGATAAGTTAATTGGATAATGGAATAGTACAGTAATGTCTTAAACATCACCTTAGAATAATTTTAATAATTGTGTAAGTATAATAATAATAAATGGTATGCATCAAGTTGATTACAGGTTAAGAAGATCCCAAGGTGGGGAGACCCACGATGCTGCGGACAGCATCATTTTAAGGTGGGGAGAATGTGACGTTCCAGCACAGTATACGGTCCTAAGACGTATACTGTACTGCCTCGTCACGCGTACACGCCATTCCAACTGACGTGTACGCCAATGTGTAGCCGAGCAGGTAGCACCCTAGGGGGCAACTTGCAAGGTGTGTGCATTTAATTATGGGCACAATTGCCCATATGCACACTTATCCATGTGTGTGTCAATATGTACACATTTATCCATGTGTACACATTTACCCATGTGGATATCCTAGGCCACTTATTTAATATAAGTGGGGCCACATCCAATTATCCCACATGCCTAAAGGGGATAATGGGAACCCTAGCCCTAACCCTTTGTCTATATAGGTTAAGGAAACCCTAACTTGCCATTTTTTAGTCCATAGGGTTTTAGGGCTCGCTTTTGCTTGCTCCGTGAGTCAAAACCGCATCCTGCACTGGCTCCTTAACGAACCAGCGTTAGTTTCCTAATCTAGCTTCATCTTCTAGCAGCAGAGCAGGATGGTCGAGTTCAGAGCAGGAGGAGCGAGCCAGGGATCAGGTATTTCGTCAATTTAATAGCCTAAACCGTCTTCCAGTCATTGAATCAGTAGGTTTAGCCTATTAAATTGCCCATAGCAGCCATCTAGATCTCTAGATACCAAGCTCTAACTAAAGAACCTAACTCTATGATATAGATTAGATCTTGTTCTTAAGTTCTTCTGTGATATGTATGAAGATGTATCTCTGTGGACTCATTGTATTGGGAAGGGGGGTAGAGACCCTAAAGCCTGGTAGTTGATGCTCCTAGCTAGCCTCTTTAGCACACTGTAAATTCGGCCTGTGTACAAGAGCCACACCTGGTTGTGGGTGAAGGGGCCAGACTGGCTTATAAGGAGGTTCGTGTTCTGACTCTTGAACGATCCCTCTGGTGTGTAAAGTCTACCGGGGATCATTGTGGACTAGGTCTAATGGCTTGCCACTGCGTGTGGGCAAGGCATGGGCTCGGCACCCAGGTGGAGTGATCGTCACTCTCCATTGGGTTCAAGTCGAGAAAGGGCAAAGGGGCCTTTAGTCACCTGAGTCAAGATGTAGATCTCGGAGGGAGTGATCCCCGCCTGCCCCATCGGGGAAACCGGGAGATGCAACCCGGAATAGCCCCTTTGGCTATGCATCCGTGGGCTACGATCCCCAACACTTTTCAACCTACTCCTGCGGTGCAATGGAGGGGCGGATGGAGTGGACTACCCTAAGCCATGTTTCTTATGCCAGCCAAATCCATTGCCATGAATTACGCCTGCGCAATGAACTCGGAGACCAAGCCGCCGGGCCATCCCTTTGAGTCCCGAGCCTTGGGTAGGATTCCATATGTGTGTACTGATCTTTGTCTATGCAGATAAGTGATGAGCCATCCTTCGAGATGGTTATGTGATGTTGATGTTTATACTGACATGTATGTTTACGCTTCCGCGGCTAGGTAGACCCTGAGGGAGACAGGGTAAATGACCCCTTCATTCTTCCCACTGGAACTCATCAAGGTTGCAGTGATACGTGGAGGGCCCTGTATCAGTGTGGAGCTGGTATGGGGGATGAACTCCTGTTTGTATACGGTGAGTGCACTGTATATGAGTAGGGGACGTCACACATACCATGATGCTTGCCTTTCTAAGTACCTCTGCTTGTTGGCTTGTTGCACGTAGTGCAGAGCTTGCCTCTTGTGTGAGGTTGAGTGGTAACTTGAACGTTGAATGAACTGTTTGTGCTCCCTTCAAGAGGAGGCTGGCAATGCCTGTCCAAGCTACTGATACAACACCCACGCCGCATCCTCTTAGTATGTTGATCAGACTATTGAAGAGGAATGTCTTGCCCGTGCCTCCTGGGCCATCCACATTGATACATGGGGCTTGATGCTGGCTTATCGAGGATAATGTCGGCTATGTGTTTCTGCTCCCTGTTGAGCTTTCCGTAGTTTTCTTACCCTTCTTTCAACTCCTTTTTCCTTTTTCACATCGAAGGTGGGTTCATTTGCGAGATTGCCTAGAATGTCTATCCGTGGTTCTGGCAGTCCAAGTTGCTGGCATGTGCAGCCACTCATCTGGAAGATGTCGTCGATGTCCTTTAGTGCGTGGTTATAAGCCTGTTCTTGTGCCATCTTTTGTTGGTAGTCTTCTGTCAAGTTGTCCTTAAAGAGTTCCCATAGCCGCATTGGATCTTGTGGGTCATTGTATGGGCAAATGAATCGCTAATATGCCGGCGTGGCTTATTTTGCATCGGATCTGGAAGAGAGGCTCGCCTTCGGCGTTTTCTCCCACTTCCTGAGTCGTCTTCGATGAAGCCGAGAGCTCTTTGGCGACTTCCTTGAAAGTCGAACATAGTTTTCCATTAATAGTGCGCGCGTATGTCTTGAGCTGGTAGCCCCTTGATATGTAGCAACAAGAGAGGAGGTAGTAGCACCCACCCCCTTAGGGCTCACATTGTACATCCGTGTGATGAGCTTGAATTTCCCCTTCCTGCTTTTCCAGCCAGACTGGCGTGTGAACTTGTAGTACTGTGGGATCTCTGGATAAGTGTACTGATATGCATTTGGGCCGTTCCTATTTAGCTCAAACCATAGCATTGTTTGTTTCTGCATCTCTCGTTCGATGGCTTCTCTTTCGTGGCCTTCTTGATAGTAGACGGCTTGGTTGTTAGGCAGGTGAACAGGTAGCCTATATATTGAATGAGAGTTGCCATGCATCCTTAAGCCGAATAGCCTCCACATGGCTTCAGGTGCAGATACATATCTCGTGTCAAGGTATTGCTCGATCTCTTCCCAATTGAATGTGGATGTGGGTTCATCTGTTGGCTCTACAGTGACCTTTATAGATGCTCGATCATGCCCTTTGTGGATATACTTGTAGATATACTTGACGCTGCCGACACTGAAACATTGCTTGTGCTTCGTACTTTTGAGTTAGCCATCGATTGTAGGGTACTATCCACCTATTGTCAATAGGCGTGTCACCCCTCATAAAGTGGCCTGTGTCTCGTCTTCTGTACTCTGGATAGCCATTTGTGTTGACTCTAGTGTGCTCATTAAATGGTTTTGGAAATCCCTTTGTGCATTCCTTTGTCGAGCTTCCTTCCTTGACTTCCATGCAAGGAGCTTTAGGGTTGAGTGGGCCACATGGTCCATGGACCATATGCTTGATGACAATCTCTCGCAGATCAGGGTTTTCTAGACATGGGACCTCAGCACTCGTGATGCTGTCAATGGCATCGCTATCCCGAATTTTTGTCTTCTTGCTCGAGAGCCCAAAATGTTGTAGGAGAGCCCTTCAAATGGACCCTTAGACTCTAGAATATCTGGAGTTGCTTTGGCAAGTACAGGGCCGAGCCACGAAGAGCTAGAGACGTAACTTCTTGAAGACATCACGTCCCGGCCGAGGTATGCATGCATAAGGAGAGGAGACCGAAAAGGCAGACCCAAGAGAGGGAAGCACAACGACAAACACCTCAACTGACAAACGAGTACAACAGGACACCACCGGCCTATCATCAATCTTCATCAAATGGGAAGAATACTTGGTAACCAACGGCATCAAGAATTTTCTAGATGTCAACCTCCGGCTACCACGCCCACGAGGTCACATCCCGAAAAAGAGGATCTCGGCGCCTTCACCAACTCGACGCACATGAGTTTCAAATGGAAGAATGCAAGGCAACAAAATACAGTCGCGAAAGATGTTAGACATTGATGCCACGCTGGCATCACGAGCCAAAGGTCGAGGGGCATAATCTTTCATCGAGGAGAGAAGTCATGGCGACAAAAGAGCGATGGATAGAAACCGGAGGGAAGACAACCACGACCTTGCAGCCCAGCAGAGCAGCCGAATGTAATGCAACGCCAACAAAAGGGAGCAACCAAGCTAGGCAACCACAAAGTACCTAAGGCTGACCAGGACGAGCTTCTAGCTCCCTTGCACCAGCAGGAGAACTTTCATCGGTTCCAAAAAGTAGGAGACCATGAGGGGAAGGAGACGCATATCAGGGAAGAAACATTTCCAACTTGAAGGCCTAGATCAGCATTAGGGGCAAGATCAAGGAGGAGAATATTCTGCTCGAACAAGAATTTGGGACCCGTAAACACCTAGAAACCAAAGGAAGGACGACTTTTTACTACGCCGGCCAAAGGAGTCGAGACTTCGAATGGATAGGACCCAAAGGACGGAGGAGACGACCTATCCATCGGTACAAATCACGCAAAGGCAACGAGAAAGGAGCTAGGGTAGGTGCAATGGAGATGATCACACTTCCAGCACGAGAGGCACCTCGGAATGAAGCAAAGCCTAATCAACAGGCGACTCGTAAATTCAACCTACGGAGGAATGACAATGCACGCCCTATCGACCACGATCTCGAGCTTCAAGACATTCAAGAACGCCCACTGCAACAGCCCGACGGTGATCCTACTCAACCGATCAATGGCACGCACATCGGCAACCTTTGCAACGACACCGCTAATAATCGCATATAAGGGCGTTGAGCGGTCACCGCATTCCTACGACGGACATACACATTAAGGAGGAGCATCTTTTCAAGGGATCACATCGACGAACACTCTTCGCAGAATCTTGGGGTGACGAGGCCCGGATCGGACATGAAGCTCAACAATAGTAGCAAGATCTCAAAGACTCGAGTCAACGGAAAAGAAGATGCAAAGAAAACCGGAAGGATCAAACGCGATATGGGAGGAGGAAAACCCTAAAGGAGTATAAACATTTAAGTAGATCTTCGTAGTTGTTTTGAAAAAGTGGATGAATTAAAATCCCAATGTAAATGCGTATATGTCTATTGTATATCTCGGGTGCTCACAGATATAGTGGAGAAACATGAGTTTAAAGTCATGTTTTACGGATTTAGCGCTTAGATCAGGAAGCTCCTTCACTTCGACTACCAAATGAGGAAGCAAGGAAGCACAACTATAGCCCAAGATCAAAATGGAAGAGCAAGTACGAGGGAGAAACGACCAGAGCCCAAGCAAACCTTGGACTCCAAACACTTCGGGAAGTGCCCTCAAGTAGAAGACCACTCGTCCACCCAATGTCAGAATAAGAGACAACACCGGTCATGTCAAGATCAACAGCGCTGCACCAGGACATCGTCAGGGCGCACCACTACCTCTTGTGGCAGCGGCAACACTTGACGAACTTATGACACGAGTGGCCTCAACAATAGAAGGAGGAACGACCCGACATCAACGAGCCAACTAAGAAGGCAACATCTCAACAACCATAATTCCACCCTGTGGTAATATAGGGTGATGCGCTTTGACACGTGTATTAGATCGCAAAAAAAACCTTCCCGGCCAAAAAAAGAGTTCAAGATAATAGCCGGCTATTCAACGACAAGAGTATATCTAAGGCAGGTACTTCTTCAACTCAAGGGTCAAGCTGCTTGCCAGATATAAGGATCCATCATCCCGATAATATAGCCGCCCGGGGGAGGAGAGCCATGATGCTTTACTTGACAGAGAGACCCATTATGCATAGAGGGACAAAGGTCGAACTGAAAAGCCGGAGAAGTGCTAGCAACCGACTTCTTCCACGAGCTCCCTAGAGGCAACAGGAGGATCAAACCCCGGCGATTTAGCACAATCAAAAACCACCGGAGGGTACCTCAAGACAAGAAGACGGCGATAGCACCGAGGAACGTGACAATGTCCAAGCCATGTGACCGAGGGATCAAACAAGGAAGATTGGGCTTCGATGGAATGAAGTCCTCAGGTGAGGCGAGGCGAACATAACTTGCACCGCCGGACTTGCATGCAACTTGGTGAACCCAAGGATGGACGATTCAAAGAACAACTGCAGAAGAGAACAACTCCAAAGGAGTATAGCCAAAGGAAGCGCCAAGACCTCAAGAGACACCTCCAAATAGCTTCAAGTATCATGAAGGGGGAACAATTACCGGAGAACGGATCGAGAGCGGTCGAAATGTCGAAGCATCAACGACCAGCTCACCTTTAGTTAGAATGTGATGCAAAGCGTGTTGTGCCATAGCCGACAAACACGGAGGGCCCAAGTATATCAACAAGTTACCCCGGATGCGAAAGTGACGCGACAAATAGGGAGGATATAGATCGTCAACACCATTGCACCCCGGAGGAACACCGATGACATTACCAAGGAGTAGTTGTGCAACTCAAAGGGAGGCACAAGGGGACTTAATAGCTCTAGTAGTAATTGTAATTATGTAAGCTATATGCTTTTTTGCATATATAGTTCCCTTGTTATTCTATAGCGAATAAATCAAAGGAAGATGTCGTGCAATTTAGGTGGGTGAAGCAATCAACATCCTCAACACTCTTCAGGGCAACAAGAGGACTCGGCCGATGAGACGCCGATGGAGTCGAAGAAACAATATCGATACGTAGTCGCCCTTTAGCGCCAAGACAAAAGTTCAAGATGAAAGATCTTTTTCAACTACCACCTTCAGGGCTTTTGAAAAGCGACATGGAAGATTTCAAGTGATCAACTACACCATCAAGCCACCAGCAATGAGAGAGGCTTTCTAACCAACAAAGTCAACCTCTACATCAAAGGGGAGCCACCGTCAAGGGAGAGACCAAATATCGAAGCGACTTTAAGAACGCGTACCTTTGCTACTTCAAGCAGTAACGAGTGGATGAGCTTCTAGCAAGCTCAGGATCTAAGGCCATGGGGCCTAGTAGGTTAAATGTAACGGATGGCAACATCCATATTGGAATTAGAAGGCATTGCGGATATTCATTCTCGCTGAAAGGATTGCCCCAATATTGAGCTAAAAGCGTCCAAGGATTGGGAAGGAAACGATAGGAGTGACTAAAATTATACACGATTGTTAAGTCATCCAACATATTGAAACCACTTGGTGAGATTGATCTCCCTCGCTAAGAAGGAATCATTACTAGGATAATTGTTGACCATGTATAAATCTAGCACCTCCAAAAGAATAATCCAACCGAAAGAAAGAAGTAATCTAACAAGTCCGCCAACTTGTTACGATGGCATCAATTCGATTGGTAGGAATATTCCAAGAGTTTAAATAACTGTTAAGGAAAGGGGAAATCTCTAGAAATATAAAAAGAATAATACATGTGGGCACCCAAAGTCAAGAATTAGTAATCAAATAGTCTTTGGAGAAAAAGAAATTGTCGTCATGACAAAAAACCCTATGGTTTAGAATCGTTCTGTAACTAAGCAGGTAAACCCACAACCATTGAAATAAATGATAACATATGTGCATCCATCTGATGTTTATATATGCTAGCTTGGCACAGTGTGCTAATGCAAGAAGGAGCAACCTCTCATGAGAATAGATATGATCACAGTTCCATAAGTAAATATGACCCCGTCCTTATAAATATAAATAGAAAATAGAATCAGAGATACTTTAAGCCAGCATCTTAGGGATATACCCCAAGGGCAATGCAATGACCCAAGGAAGAGAATGGCAGCGACATCCACGGTGTAAGATAATTAAACCCTTGTCTATGATACAATAGGTCTTAAATCCGGTATATTGTTTAAAGAATCGATCTAAAAGTCGCTAAATATCAAAAGCCAGAGAATATATCTGTACTCATCTGGCGAATGTGTATCCGACATCATGATAATGTTAATTCAAATATTACCTTTAGGGTATTGGCGTTAATCACATGGTTTCTGAAGAAGCCGCGAAAAATCGCCTCGCATGTCGATTTAGGTTTATCACTCATGTAGTTAAGACCCACGATGCAACCTATGCTAGGTATGGGCTGCATGCCGATGATCAAGGACGTGGGGCCATTGCGATCTCAGGACGGGTGTAATGTCAAACAGGTACAAGCGATCAGCGTTCCTACGGATAGAGGCTGAAAGTCTACTTCCACGCACGTGAAGTAGGACGCACTTAGAGATAAGAGAGGCCCTCCAGAATGCATCATAGAAAAGACCTCTAGTCAATGCCTGATGAGGACTCCTATCCTTCACTTCTTCAAATATTTTGAAGGACTCTGCATTCCTCCACGTCTCGGTGCAAATGAAGGTAGGTATGAGCGAGATATAGGAATATAGGGTGTCGTCTCCACGGGCCATGCATGGAAGCAAGCATCCTCCTTCCTACGGAGATTAGCCATGCATCTCATATAGATAGATGGTGGGTTCCTATAACTAACTCTATATCATTCTAGTGGTGTGAATCTAGGAGGCCAAATGTGAGAATCCAAGAACTTACGGGGAGTCTCTAACACGAGCAATTTGTACAAAATAGTTCTAGAGTAGCTGTAGATTTCTCACTAATGAATGGGCTAGTAAATATGTGTAATTATAGAGCATTAAAATTAATGATTTCAAGGTGGAAAGACTCAGAACAATTTAATTTTGCTTAAAACTGCGGTTATGGATGAAGAGTACCTTAGAAGTAAATTTTAGTTGCTGAAATTGATAAACTTTGATAAACTTAAATGTTGTATTGGCAAGCAGTTAGTGCAATTACCTTATGCTGATTAAGGTTATAAAAGTGGAGTGTTAATTGGATAATGGAATAGTACAGTAGTCGTCTTAAAACATCACCTTAGGAATAATTTTAATAATTTGCAAGTATAATAATAAAATGGTATGCAATCAACATTAAGAAAAAGTTAAGAAGATCCCGCGTGGGAGGATCACGCCATGCCGCGATGATCATTTAATAGTGGGAGAATGTGATTTCCGCGATAGTATTACGTCCAAGATGATAATCGACGGCCGCCCTCGCCACAAGAAAGACGCCGCATTCCAACTGATGGCGGTACGCCAATGTGTAAATGAAAGGTAGCACCTTAGGCAATCTTTTTGCAAGGTGTGTGATTTAATTATGGGCAATAATTGCCCATACGCACACTTTCTTATCCATGTGTGTGTATTAACATGTACACATTTTATCCATGTACATTATCACACCCATGTGGATATCCCAGGCCACTTTGGTTTAATATAAGTGGGCTACATCCAATTATCCCATTACGCCTAAAGTGATAATAACCCTAGCCCCAACCCTTGGTCTATATAGGTTGGTTAAAACCCTAACTCTGCCATTTCGGCCCCATATCGGCTTTAGAGGGCCCCGCCTTTACTTCGTTCCGGTGGAGTCAGGAAATCGCATCCCACTCGTCCGCAACGTACTCGCGTAGAAGTTTCCTGCAATCTAGCTTCATCTTCTAGCAAAGCAGCAGGATGGTCGAAATTCAAGAGCGGTGATGATGCAGCCAGTGGACGAGCTCATTGACTCTATTAGCCTAAACCGCCTTCTCAAAATGCCACAACTGCCGTAAGAGGTTTAGTCATTAAATTGTCGTTCCATAGCAGCCTATCTAGATCTTAGATACTAAGCTCTAACTAGTAAGAACCTAACTCATGATATAGATTAGATCTTGCTCTTAAGTTCTTCCGTATGTAAGGAAGATGCATCTCTGTGGACTCATTGGTATTGGAAGGGGTAGAGACCAAAGCTCCTGTAGTTGATGTTCTAGCTAGCCCCTTAGCACACTCAGAATCTACTGGTGGTACAAGAGCTACAATTCGTTGTGGGGTGAAGGCCACCGGGTTTATAAGGAGGTTCGTGAATTGATTTTGAACGATCTCCTCGTAAAGTCTACCGGGATCATTAGACTAGGTCTAATGGGCTGGTTACCGCAGGGCAAGGCATGGGCTCACTCCGGAGTGATGCCACTTAGCTTGGGTTCAAGTCGGTAATAAGGCAAAGGGTCTTTAGTCACCTTCGAGTCAAGCAAGATGTAGATCTCGGAGGGAGGATCTCGCCTGCCCCATCGGGAAACCGGGAGATGCAACCCAGAATAGCCCCTTGGCTATGCAGGCATCCTACGGGCAAGAAGGGCCAGTCCCAACACTTTCAAATCCTACTCGTGCACAGTGAGGGGCTGATGGAGGACTACCTCTAAGCCATAGCCTCTTAAGTGCTGCCCAACCATTGCCATGAATTCTCATCAGTGAATGACTGAGATCTAAAGCCACAGCCATCCCTTGAGGCCCTGAGCTCTGGGTAGGATTCCCATAGTGTGTGTACCGATCTTTGTCTATGCAGATAAGGGATGAGTTTCATCCTTCGAGATGGCTATGTGGTGATGCGTTGATGTTTATAATCGACATGTATGTTTACGCTCATGGCTAGGTAGACTTCGAGGGAGATGCGGTAAATGACTCCTTCATCTTCCCACCGGAACTCATCAAGGCTGTGGCAAAGATACGGAGGTCAGACGCGGTGTGATGTCGTATGGGGATGTGAACTCGCTTTGTACCAAGAGTGCAATCAGAGGCGAGAGAGGGACGCCAGCACATACCACTAAGGATGTTTGCCTTCTGGCAAATTTCCGCTTTGTTGTATTTGTTGTATGAAAGTGAGCCGGCTTCTGTGTAGAGGTTGAGTGGTAACTTGAACGTTGAATGAACTGCTGTACCCTTCAAGAGGAGGGCCGGTAATGCTCATTCAAGCCATCATATAACATCACGCCGCGATCCTCTGCAGGTATGTGTTGATCGCATTGAAGAGGTGAAATGTCTTGTCTTCAGGCTCTCCCAAGCATCCATTGAAGGATACAGCATGGGGCCTTCGATGTCATTTATCGAGATAATGCCTGGCTATGTGTTTCAAGCCCCGCGAGAGTTTCTTACCCTTTCGGAACTCCTTTTACATCAAGGTGGGTCTATTTCCAGATTGCCTGAATGTTCATCCGTGGTCTCCGGTAGTCCAAGTTGGTCAGATGGTGTTTGGACCATTAAACTGAATAAATGAGCATTTTGAAAGCTTTTTTCCCAAGAAATATTAAACTAAATGGGAAAGGCCAAAACAAAATTTTGAAATTAATTTTTGCCGCCTGGCGAAATTCTAGGCTGAAGGAGCCAAACCTCCACCTTTACATAACTCGGCGAACATCGATTAGCCAAACCTAAGAAAGATGGACTTTGAAAAATGTTGGATGAGCCGACTCCACACAATTACAAGATATGTAGGAAATCCCAGAAACTACCAAATAGGGTCTAATTCCTTTTTGTTTTTTAATTTCTTTATCCTAGATATGAATTTAAGGCGACAATGTGAGTTGATCATATCTTAGAGGGAATAATGTACTTCCTTTCTTTTTAGTTCTTTGTTCGTATGTTTATGTCTTTGGCTGCTTCGTATCAAGGAGGATTATAACAATGACCTAATCCTGCATCAATTATGCCACATTGTGTTGGATTGATTTTACTCATTCATATTAAATTGCTATATATAAATTCACTGTCTTTGTCCAAAAGCTTGACTTTTAAATTATTTAATGTGGATACACATTTTGCCTTCCTAAGATTTTAAAGTTTAATAAAAAGCCAAGAAACAAAGATGGAGAAAATCATCTGTTTAGCCAAGTGCTAGAAACGTCAAGTCTAATTTTGAGGGTAGTTTTAGCCAACCTATTTTGCCATAATTAAAATGTAAGAGTAGTAATTTGATTCCATGGTTGCCGCATGCGTACCCACTTCCATCCTGGAAGATGTCGCCGGCGTCCAGTGCGGTTGCGTTCTGCCCAGCTATATTTCCTTTGTTGGTAGTCTTCTCATTGCCGCTGTCTCAAAGAGTCCGCCCCATAGCCGATTGGATCTTGTGGGTCATTGTATGGGTGCAAATGAATGCTAATCGTCCGGCGAATGCATCTGCAGATTCGAAGAGGGCTCCGCTTTGCGCTTTTCCCACTTTAGCGTCGCTTCAGTAGTTTAGCTCTTTTGTGCTTCCTTTGAAAGTCAATATAGTTTTCATTAATAGTGATGTTCTTCAAGCTTCAGAAGCGTTTCTTGAGTGTAGCAACAAGAGGATTAGTAGAAGCACACTCGGCCCTTATAGGCCTGCATTACATCCGGTGATGGAGTTTCTGAATTTCCCTCTCAGTTTGCCGTGATCAGTGAAACTTGTAGTACCTGTGGGATCTCCGATATGTACCATATGCATTTTGGGCCGCCTTATTTAGTCAAATCCATAGTATTTGTTTGTTTCTGCATCTCCTCAAGGCTTTCGTGGCCTCTCTTTGAGGCATAGACGCTTTGGCTGTTAGGCAGTGAACAGTAGCCTATATTGAATGAGAGCTAATCCTTAAGCCAGCCTCCATGGCTGTGACATGGGATCTCTCGTGGTCATGTATTGCCTGATCTCCTTCCTTCAATTGAATGTGGATGTGGGCTCCATCTCGCTGGCTCTAAAGGACTCCTTTAGGATGCCTCATCATGCCCTTTTGTGGATAGAGCATTTTGTAGATATACTCTGACAATAATCAAACATTGCTTCAGGCTTCAGATTGAGTTAGCCATCATTGTAGGGTACCATCCACCTATTGTCACAAAGCGTCACTCTACAAAGCGGCCCGCGGTTCCCATTTCCACTCGATAGCCATTTGCAGTTGACTGGTGTCGGTTAAATGGTTTTGGAAATCCCTCAGTATTCCCTTGTCGCAGCCTTCCCTTGACTTCCGCGCGGGCGAGCTTTTAGGGTTGAGGGGCCGCCATGGTCCATGGACCAGCGTCATTTTACAACTTCGTAGTATCGTAGTTTTCGACATGGACTTTATTCGATGCCGCCAATGGCATCGCCCGGAATTCTTTGTCTTCTGCTCGGTGAGAATCGCGAGGAGGTGGCAATGTGGAATTTCGCTTCCAAACTCTATCGTATCGCGGTGCGCCACCGGCCCAAGATATCGCTATCAAAGAGGGTCAGCGGGAAGAACTCCTGAGCTTTGTGCGATATACACGCGTAATCAAGTCACGCATCGCGTGGTTGTTGTCCGGCGGAGCAAAGCAGTTCGAATCTCTATCCAATTTGGGTTGGTAAATGTCAAAAGGTAGGTCTGCTTTACAAATCCTCGACTGCGCTTCATCGAACCTCAGTTTTGTTGTGGGTTTCGTTCTTGGCCCTCATTGAACGGAGAAGGTAGATGACTCAAATTTTACGTATCTTGCTTCCTTCGCCCATGTGGTTCACGTGATTTGATGATAAGCCTGATAACCTCAGAGGCTTCCTGATTTTATTTGATCCACCAAATTGTTCATTTCACTGCAGATGTCACAATGAATTCATATGAATTTATTCTGACAGAGAAAGGATTGCAAGTTGGGCTCCTATTGCCAACCGAGCACTAGAATTTGAAGCATACTTTTATATTTTCCGCTTCTTTTGAAGATGTTGAACTAAAAGATGTTTTTAAAATTCTATTCCTTTATTTTCCACTCTCGATCACTATTCATGAAAAGAGAATGTGGGAGGAGCAACCATGGACCAGATCTAATCAGCGGATTTGACCTTCAGAGACCGCCAATTCCCCTTTGGTATGATGTCCTGTACTGAAATGGACGGTCTGCCATCCGAAGTTTATATAACTACTTCCGCTTGAGTATGACGGTTGTACCTCCATATCCAGGCCAGGTTGCCAAAGCATCCCAATATCCATTTGGCACCTCAACGCTAAAATCAATCTTCTCACCTCCTCATGCATCATCTTAAGATTTGATGCATGTGGTATTAGCGAGACGCGTGCTCATCTAGTTCGAGGAGGGTGGCCGCCGCACTCAGACCGGGGCCCTAACCTCGGTTTCCCCATGTTTCGATCCGCATAAAGCCTGGAGTACATTGCATGAGAATACCGCGATATCCCCACGCAAGGAGTTAAGTTTACCCTGGATCTTGAAAGTGAAAGACGCACATGGCCTTCAATCGCCATATAAAAGCGCCCAAAGCGAAGGCCGCTGTAATGCTTGTAGGCCTCTCCGGAGGTGCGTCGGGTGAAATTGCTGGCTTTGGGTGTTGGCGTTTAGTAATATCCGGCGAGGTGGGGTGGTTGGCTGCGTAGAGGTTCCAACTGATCGGGTCACCGTGGGTAATAGTTTGTCGCCATCGCCGTCTCTGAATGCTAATGCCCACAATGCAGCGGCATTCCTTGTTGAAGGCCCATAATGTCGCCGTTTCGATTCAGATGTTTTCAATAGTCCTTGTCACTCAGATGTAGAAGGGCTGGCCTCTAAATTGACGCTGATATTGCGCGCGTAGTCTATCAAAATCGTTTGTTATTGTTCCTTTTCTCCGCTTCTCGCGTATAAAGCTTTTCGTACGGACCGCAAGTTCAAGCACCCTTTGTTGATTCTCTCTGCTTCCGTACTCTTTGCCTTTATCAGCATTTTATTGTGCAATACTTCATCGTTAATCTTGCAATCGATGTTTTTCCGCTTTCTTATAGGTATCACGCTGTAACTTTCTTTCTCTTGTAATTCTCTCTTTTACTCCTAACTGGACTCTAGCGTTCTGAGTTGTCTCTGTATACGCTTTCTTCCCTCAGACCTATCTCCTCAAAGTTGTGCCTTCTTCTTCAATTCATGGTCAGCCTCTTCTTGAATAACTCAACAGGCTTTGTTTTTTCTATAATATCCCAGGTCATTTATAAACTCAGGAAAAGGTCTGCAAAAGGCCATTTGTGAAAAAGTCACCTAAAAAGGCAAAGGGTTTTTTCATGTGATTTCGATTATGCCATTTCCTCAAAAAAGAAAAGTGCCTCTTTTCTGCAAGTCATTAAGGCCATTTCCTTTGAAAGGAAGTGTGGGAGTTTTCCCCTCCTGTTGTAAAGCCATTTTTGATGTGTGGGATAACAAATGTTCACACCTAACTCTGAATACGCCTGCTTCAACAGTAACCACTGCGTCTCGCACCGGGGTACAAATTCGGAAGTGGTTTGGGCTTGAATCCAATGTTCAATGAAAGCGTAAACCAATCGGGCAAATAAAAATGTTAAATCCAATGTTGGATGCCCTTCAACCCATGCACCATATTAGAATAGCAAATAGAATATGCCAACCAAGTCCAGGACATGTGATGCATTTGGGGTATTTTATGCGTACATTGCAGCGAATGGTGCTGAAGGTTATGGACAATGTAACTCGGTTAATGCGTACAAAATTCAAAGCGGTTTGGCCGATTCCAATGTTCAATCATGGGGCCGTAGAATCACAGGGAAATACACATCGAGGGACGATCCTTCCAAAAGGAAATGAGAAGGTTGATATATTAATTCGGGTCAAACAACATCCCTTGAGCCCTCTACATGCAACGCAAGAAAATTGTTGCCTGGCTCAATTTATAAATAAATGAAAGCAATGTAGAGATCTCTACCAGAGATGTAAGTTTAGCATATCCGAACAGCGACATCTATCATCCATATAATCCAAAAAGCGGAAGTAAACTGGGAAATCGAATTAGCCGAAACGACGCAAACAAATCCTACCGGGTTGTACGCAAACATACAACATTAAAGAATACGCGTTCATGGGCATGAATTCAAGATTTTAACCAGATGTAAATCTGATTGTGCGACTCTCAAACTCCAAATTGGCTAAGAGTATTAGATAGATGTTCCTTTCCATTCGGCATAAAAAAGCAAGCAAAAAAAATTATTATTGTGTCCCCAAAGTTTAAACTGAACTAAATAAATAAAAGAAATAAAACCAAGATAAAATAACCGATAACGGATGCAAAGAAATATAATTTGGATTACATGTTATGCCCAGACTTCATTAAAACATGATAGCAATATTGAACTCTACATTTGATAATATTGTATTGAGACTTGCCATGAGTTCAGCATCTAGAAACTGCAAAAAAATAGGATGTGAAAACCAATGCACTTCTACTCCGCTTTTGCGCGGTCCGACAATGTACAAATCTCCGAAGTGGTTTGGGGTTGATTCCAACGTTCAATGACAACCTGGGGCAACAAAATGTTAAATCCAATGTTAATACGCCCCTTCAACCGATGCAACCATATTAGAATAAGAAATAGAATATGCAAACCAAGTCTTGTACATGTGATGCATTTGGGGTACTTTGCATCGCGTGATTGCCGGAACAGTAAGAAGGTTATGGGACAGATGTGTAACTCCGCGAATGGGGTACACCGGAAGTGGTTTAGGGTTGATTCCCACGTTACCGCTGGTCTGCATGCGTTGGATATCATGGGGCCAATTGCAGGGGAAAATACATAATGACGAGGGACGATCCTTCAGGTATGAAATGGAGAAGGTTGATATATTACCTGGTCACAAGATCCTGAGCCTCTATATGCAACGCAAGGAAAATTGTTGTTCGCTTCAATTTATAAATAAAATGAAAAGTAATGTAGAGATCTCTACCGATGTGCAAGCTATACGGTCTCCAAATAAAGGATATCTATCACTCCAGCATAATTCAAAATAGAAGTAACTCAAATGAATTAGGAAGGAACGGATTTAAACAAACCTATCAAGCTTAGCCATGCAAACATAACATTAAAATAGAATATGCCGTTCAAGGAGTATATGAATTAAGACGAACCCCATGTAGATATAAATTTTGATCAGGTTTATCTACACTACCGCTAAGAGCATTAGATATGATGTCTTTTCCGGCTTCCAGACAAAAGCAAGCAAAACAAAAATTATTAATGCTTCAAAGTTTAAACCAACTAAAATAAATAACAAAAAGCTAGAAATACCAAAAACCAAGAGGACCAACCTTCGATAACGGATGCGAAATATTAAGTGTTATGCTCAGACTCAAATTTAATAAACAGATAGCAATATTGGAATCTCGCAAGATTTGATGGGCATTAATATTGCATTGAGAAATCCTACGAGTCTGTTACATCTAGAATCTCTGCAGAAAAAATAGAGGAAACCAATGCACTTACCTCGCTTTATGGCCCTGTTGGCCAATAGCTTAAAAACTTGTTCCATCGCTTCAGACTTCCAACAAAGCTCTTGAGTGATCTCATGGAAGGGAAACAGAATATACAAACACAGAGCTCTGCATATAAACATTTAATCATGTAATGCATTGATTCCCAATCCTGATCCTAAAATCTATTTGGCTCAAGATATTTATCGGGTAATTTTGATTCAAGATCTTCAATCAATCAAGAGAGGATTACTGCACCACCGCTCATATATATATAATCAGTTGGTTACGGCCCTATCCATATACCATCCTCTCACATTGCTATGGCTACCTCGAAGGAGCAAATGCAGGAGATCCACCATGGCTAGCTCTCTATGCCCTACCATTTCAAACTCTTATAAATTTTAGGTAACAATGATTATCGCTTTTTATATGTTGAATCCTTATCCTACCATGCCCTATCAGCCTAACAGATCGAAACTCTCAAGGCCCTTCTGCCTTAACAATAGGCATTAGGGCTAAGCATCATCCTCAATACTATGGCTACCGGAAGACAATGCCTATGAATCCACCATGGTTGTGGCCTCTATGCCCGCCTGTAACCACGTTCTCTTCTTAGGGTAACAGATTGTCGCCTTTTGTGTTGGATAACTCTATCCTTCACCATGCCCTCAGATTTCAACAGAGGATTGGTACCGGCCCCGACGGCTCCTTTCTGCCCAACAAAAGCATTAGGGTTGGGGATAGAAACAAAACGAAGTCAGCAACCGGAAGCAATCACCGGCCAGGAAGGAGAAACCCAAAGAAAGGTGTCGGAAGAAAAGGTGAGATGATGCCATAGCGTCTAAAATACAAACCATCTAATTTAAAGTGTATGCTCAAGATGCATACATACATTGGTACCTATAATATACTATTACAAAGGGAATATATAATATATCGCGCCTTTATCGTTGGAATTTGTCGCGTAATCCTGCTAATTGGACTTTAGCATTTATAATATCGGCAGAATCATCTATGGAGGGAGTCTAATGGAATCAAAGTGATGGATCTATTGCCAACTTTTTCCTCTCCAATTCCATTAATCCCAGCCATATAGCATAAATATTTTGTAGGCGTGTCATTGCTGGCAATAAATAAATGGGCTTCCATTTATGTATATCATGAAGTGTGTCAATGTCAAGTACAAATAAGCCTGCATAGATTACCAAATCCATTCTGCAATTATTATCCCCAGACTGGTATTTCATCGATTTGGACATTGTCTGCATTCCATCTCATTTCTTTGCTTTTATAAATAGAATTTTATTATGCAGCATCAGATGATATGGGATTGGAGTTTCATGAATTGGTGGCAAATGCAAATTTGAGTGATTTACTCTCTTGTTAAGCTTTGGAGCTTCCAAATTGAGCACATATGTTAGCGTTTTCCCAAAATTCATTGGAGGATTCAAAGCCGAAGAGATTCTCTCAAGTGGCTTCTTTAGATATTGTTATTTATGTCCATGGGATAATGGTTTAACCATGTTCAATCCTTTTGAGCTTCTTTTATTTATTTTATACAGGAAATACCATTTGTAATAATTTCTATTGAAAGTGTGCTGATTTGTTAATATCATAAAATTTAATTACCAAATGATAGAGACTATGCCTAAGAAACTGCTTATATGCTAGCACCGCTAAGAACCATTGGCGCATTTCATATAGAATTGGCACATGTTAATAAATTAACTTTAAAAATGCTTTTGATAGCTAATTAGTGATCTATAACATTGAATGCATTATGACTACGAAGATCCTATATGGTTTGTATGCATAAAATGGGGTTGCCTTTGATTATAAAACATATGCTATTTTAGCTATTTCAACCCTATATGGTCAAGCAGCTTAACCTTATATATGGTTTGTAATGATAAAAGTGGAAGGTTTTAGACTATTAACATACAAACCAACCCTTGTTTTATTAATAATAATGCAAACTATATGTAAATTTGCATTTCACATTTCTTAGCCACCTTAATTTTAACTCTAAGAACCATTATGGTATAACGCCCATAATGTAAACCTTCGAAGCCCCATTACTTCACTAATTTTATACTGTTATCACAAAACTATACATGAACTAATATTGGGAAACAACAAATCTAATAAATATGTTAGAAAACCATACTTCATTGAATACTCATAACTAAACCATTGATAATTACTTTGTAAGAATACCACATTAATAAAGCAGTATAAGAAGAAGAAGAAGAAGAAGAAGAGATTTTAACGTCACTTATTAAATATCCCATCTGACATGTGATGACTCCAGATAACATTAATCTCCGATGGGTCCCGCCTCACCACTTATATTGTCAAGGGTCCTTCCCACCAATCCTTTTACATTGCATGGCCACTTCTGACAATCTATAATGCTGGAACCCAGACCACATACTTTAGCCAAAATGTTTTTAATGGATATCAAATACACAAAGATGCATTAGGTTATTTCTATTTAATTTTGTATAACTCATGGAAAACCCTATGGTTTTATTCTCTTTGGGGTGCCCTGTGAGATAAGACAAGAAGCACTGACTCAATATGAGGCATAAAGTCAGTAAAGTGGTGTTTATCAAAAGATTGCCATAAAGCTGTCAATCCATTTGAGGAAGCGGCAACTGGCGTTGTGCGGTGACCACCAGCAGCTGATCTATCCAAATTCCAAAGCCCATGGAAGGGCCCATTCTAGTTGATAAAGAGGTACAGTGGAGCTTGCATTTGATAACTCCAGCAGGGGAATCATGTCTAACTTTAAAATGGCAAGATCTCAGCCTTACTTTGAGAGAGAAGTGCCATTCTAAGGATCTCGACGGCATAGTCTAAATCATATAGAATCTGTGGCGAACTTTTAGTTACGAGTCGTTTTCCTCGAAAATGATGGTGATACCCATAATACAGC
Organism: Isoetes taiwanensis; assembly: GCA_021234155.1. Taxonomy (NCBI): domain Eukaryota; kingdom Viridiplantae; phylum Streptophyta; class Lycopodiopsida; order Isoetales; family Isoetaceae; genus Isoetes; species Isoetes taiwanensis. Next base: position 24,677,624 of record JAJEKV010000002.1, on the reverse strand, counting down.
ACGACGCATCCTAGCATCAAAAGTTGTGGTTTCAAGCGACACGATTCAATGAGCAATGGTAGGATCAAAATCAGAGTTCAAACCTGCAGATAATGCCTTTCCAAAGTTTGCACAGTTACAGAGGCTCCGCTTCACAACGGCCATCTTGGACCAACCTGTTCTTGTACTCAGTCATCTGATCTGAGTGAGTAATTTCTAAACATACATGTAAATGTGTCATCAGACATGTCCAAGGACCAGCATTAGTATGTTCTCAGTTGTGGGCCTTCGGCCACGAGGGCACATTTTCTCCCAATCGCACACTGCTAGTGGTCACCACCACCACCACCACTCACTGCATCTCACTACACCTGGCCCACTCATAGAGACCAGATAAAAGCAGTATATGGAGTGATATAATGACATGCATCGCATGCAGATATTTCAGACGATACATTGTGGAAGGATTATGATCAATTATACTATCTAAGCAGAGGGAGAAACAGAGAGATTAATTAAGGGATTTATTTTGTTTGATCTAGATATATATGGAGATGATGAATCTTTATGTTGTGCGTATCAGAGCATAGATCCTGAGTAGATTGAGCTCTTGCATTATTGGTTTTTCATCCTTGTAAGGAAGAAAGTCTGTAATAGTCTAGTCAGATGTGCTCAATTTAATAAACTGGACGCATCTCACATTTCTGGGAGATGGACGACGTGATGCAGTGCATTATTATTCCGATAGATTCCCTTGCTTTTAGCCATTTTTAGCTTGGCGATCTTCCGTTCGATATTTCATTAGTTTATGGATCTAGAAATAGTTGTAAGTAATAACTCCATGCCAAGCAGGTTAACACCTTTTATCAGAAAAAATAATTATTAAAATAATACAAAAAAAAAAAAAAAACGAATGTTAGAGGCATGGGGCTTAAGCAATAAATTCAGGGACACCTTTACACATATATCCTCTAAATGAATTAAAGTATAACTATATTTCCAGACGAGGGGCCATAGAATCAACGGATCCGAGGACCATGGTCCAAAACAAAGATAGATTTCCAGATGTACAAAACGCCAGTAGCAATCAAATCCGTGATAAAGTTCAATATGATATTTTCTTCTTAACTCTAAAAGTAAATTTATTTTGCATGCTTAACCTTATACAAACTAAAGAATTCACATTAAAAAAAAAATGCATAAGAAAAGTCCATAAATTGCATACACGAAGATTTTCTTTATTTAAACTGGTAATCAGCATTTAAAAGAACTCTTCCACAATTTATGACTTTGTATCTGTGATTTTGTAATGGCTATGTGAAAAAACACCACTTTGTTTCCCTCATTTCAGGCTATGCCAACTGTACATTCTCCCTGTGATATGTCGCTTTTATGATAGTCTTTACATCACTGTATGCAGAATATAGTACTTCATATAAGTGATATTTTTGTTGAATTTTGTATACATCATCATATGTCTCTTTTGTTGTTTGATCCTATGGCTAATTTGTCTCGTGTGGATGTTAAACTCTCTATCTATTTTATTAATTTTTTCTTGATCGTTGAATTTTTTTCAAGTCCTTTGAAGTATTACACCCCTAAATGACTTTTTTAGAACTTAGCAACTTATATATATTTCCTTTTGGTATTGATTATAATTCTTCTAAGCATTGAACTTATCCTTCGTCCAGAGCGACACCGAGCCATGGATTGCCCCTTAACAATATGAGAAGTAAAAGGGAAGCCCAAGTAATAATCAGAATTTAAGATCATGTGATCTTTAAAGAATTGATACTAAAAGCATAAAGAATGGAAAACTGACAACACAATCCTCCTATTCGTCCCTTTGTTTCTAGGTTATTTCTTTTATTTGTTTTGTTTCCTGTATATCTTGAAATGCAAGTACAGCCCCATCAATCTAGAAATAAGGTATTTTTAACAACCTAAAATGTAGTTATTGCAAATTCATTTTTTGATCCACATCATGTGTCTAAACCCACCCATACATAGATGATTCTTATGAGATGCTTTCTAGCATCTTCAATAATAGCTAATTTATTCCTTTATCGATTTGTATTATAATCAAGAACACAATCTATAAAATTTATACGCTGATGCCTTCTCAATTTAAATGTTCCCTCACGCGCCAACCTGCATGTAGCCAGATGATCCCACCACAGGAGACTCTGGTGGGTAAGTTTATTAATCCTCTATCCTTCTACATATCAAAATATCAGAAGTACACAATAATAATGACAGCATTATGATGTTTATAATTACTATGTAGAAATGCAAACACAATGAATTCCCAAGTATTTAATAAAAAAATCATACTCATCATCTTGAACTTTGTAAAAGTTTTGAGATACCAAATACTTTTATAATATCACCAACAATTGCCTTCATAATTCTTTATCGAATGAGGTTACTCTGATAAGGTGCCATTGAAGTGGATCCTAGATTTGACCTCTGTCACAGTCCTATAAAGAGGTTTCACTGCTATACTTGGCCATCTAGTTTCACTAGCTAGCTCATCAGTGGTATTATTCTAACTTTGAATGCTATGTAATTGGGAGAAGTGTGGAATCTAGTAGATTCTACTGTTTCTATCATCATTAATGGCATTATAGAACTCTCCCCCCAGCACATCATACGTTATACACGTAACACACAAACCCATCCAATACACCCCCATTTACGCTTCTGATGGGACTCCATCTGCAGTCACTGAATATGGAACTTACTCTTGCTAACTCTCCACTCTAAGCTGTTACATCCCATGGAGGTGTGCCATGTGTAATGTAAGGGGCCTATAAAACCAAAAAAAAAAAAACCATTTTGGCCATTCTCCTGTTCAGATAAATCCAAAACTATCTGAATCCCTCCATACTCATATATATTGAAATTGTAAGTCTATAGGTAAGAAATAAAACCAAGGATGGGCCAAAAGGTGTTGTGCCTTATGATGGATATACAATAATATTCCGAATCTATAACCAAGACAACATAATTGGCAAGATATTAAAATATAACTATAAGAAGAAGGAATTATATTGCCTACCATAAAATGTAGTGGAAACAAATGCAAAACCCAAGTGAAAAGCCCAAGTCCCAGCCATGGAAAGGTCATCACAAGAAAACATGGAAACCTAAAGGAAGAAAAAGGCATTTGCACTTAAACTACACAATGTATAACCAGATCAATTTACCTACATACAGAGATCTATCGCTCAAAACGAATGGAAGTTAAATCTAATCTCAAATTTGTAATTCAAGAAGGTTTCCCGTATTTGATCAAATAATGCATTGCATAGATCTGGCTGGAGGATGATAGAAACATATCATCGTCAAAGTCGCTTTACAAATAATAAAAGAAAAGAAAATGACAAAAATGGCACTAGATATCCACCAAACACAATAAAGGACCACCATGACATTGGCTATAACAATAAGAAAAGGACGGTCTCAAGAACAAGCATCATATCTTCCATTTCTGGTGACCCAAAAACCCACCCTAGGTCTTTCTACTCTTTGTTGATTTCCATAAACTCCAATAGCCAGTTAGATGCACAAGGAAAATAGTATAGTGCAATTATTATATACGATAATAGGGTACCATGTCTGGCCATCAATAATTTGAAGGCATCCCCTGAGGTAGATGGATGCAGTGGATTGAATCTCCATAACCACATTGTGCCTCTAAGCAGTGGGTGGTAAATGCTATTTATCCTATCAGATCAAAGATGCCAAAGATAGAGTTGGGTTATAGAGATATGTGGTCTCAACCACTTGTTAGATCTAGATTTCCTCCAGATAGTGTTGCCCACCAAGCTATAGTAGAGTACCTGTGCCATTTATTAAAATATGATGCAAAATGACAAAAATAAAAAATAAGTCAAAATGTATATACCAAAGATAAAAAAAAAAAAACAGAATCTAAGTGATCTATTGGAGGCACACACAAATATGACAAGAATATTGATCCTACAAGGGGAAATGGTCATGATCATTATAAAGTTAGTGGAGAGACCTGCATTTTAGGCCATGGACAGCTGATGGGGGCAGTCCCACTCCAGTGCCATTCACTTGATTTAAATCTCAGAGATACTAAAACCTGTTTATCCATTCATAAAAGCAAAAAAAAATAAAATAATATAAAATCTAAGATTGGGATGTCCTCCTCAATAAGTTGTAACACCTGGTATGATAAACTACTCTTTCTATCTCTATATTTTGATGAGGAAATGGGGTGAGTGGCCCGAGTAATATTTAGACGTGGTGCGGTTTGCTTTTGAGCATGCTCTAGGGACCATGGGTTAACATCTTGTTCCTGGGAAAGTGGGCTTCTGACTTTTCATTATAAGCATGGGGATAACATTTATCATGTATAAAGCAGTAGGGGTAAGTCCTATCTCGAGTGCGGCCCGTGTTTTGAATCTGAAGACATTAAAACTCGGCTCATTACTCCATTCATAAAGCAAAAAATAAATAAAAATCTTAAGATTGGGATGTCCTTCTCAAGAGTACATGTCCATAAAGACAAATACATGAAAAGATAATTCTAGCAGACAAACATATAAGACAAACAAAAACACTCAAAAAAAAAAGGTGAAAAGAGCAAATAATTTAGGAGAGAAAATTCACTCCATCTCTGTAATGGGACTCAAGAACCAACAAACCTACTTCCATAGGCTTCCCCATTCATCCCAGATTTTCATCAGGGATACAGTAGCCGCATACTAACTACCCAATGCAAAATAAAGGGAAAACTTAATCATATCATTCGATTCCAAAACAAAATATAATGCTAATAGATGAGTGGTTGATGTATCTTCGAAGCTTATCACCGGGATTAAAAACCTCTAGTGATGCTTCTCTGCGGCGGCTTAGATATAAACGAAGGTACAGAATCGCCCCAAAAACCCCCCGCGATGAGAAGTCAAAACGGATGCCGCCGGCCAACCCGGTGACCGCACATCACCAACACAACAAACGCAGAAACATACCAGAGAACAGCATCACCCGCCGGTGGAATAAAAGGCATCACCCAAATAAGTGGGAAAACATGTGGGATAAAATGCGAATCGGTGCTAAAATATAATAAATAAAAGAAGGGGAGGGTCAGAGAATAAGGTAATCACCGAGAGAAGAGGAAGCTACCGGATGATGACGTGGATGCAACGTACCAAATAAATGGGAATCCCTCAAATCCGGGAAAACGCATGCGCCCGCATGCATGTAATAGGACATGCATACCATTCCATTCTAGAATGGTGATCCGGATGTTCTGGGATCGACATGCGATTCTGTGAGAATGGACCCGAAGAAACCAACAAACCTACCACCACCAGCAGAATCCCACAAAATCAGGATCGGTGGACGGTTGGCTCAGACAGGCCAAAGCCTGCGAAAGGATAGCAAGAAAAGATATGCCAAACTGGCTAAACCAAAGGTGAAGAAGCCTCTCCCCGCCCACTGGCACAATTCAAAGAGAATAAGGCACCGCCTGCAGGAAGAGTGAGCTACCATGACGCGGGATGCAAACACCAAATAGCGGTAACCCCTTAACCAAAACGGCATAAAAGCGCCTGCGATGCATGCATGATACGTATGCTCATCCCATTCTAGAACAGATCTCCGGCTGTTCCCTTGGATCATGCGAATGGCAAGGAATGTAATGGCGATAGAAATCCATGTGATGGATGTTAGTCATTGAATTGGCTAAGAATAGTTGAATAAACTCAAACACTAAAACCTGTTAAAGCGTATTATTTAATCTTTTCATGGAGTTTGAAAATCGTTAAAAACGTATATCAGATTCACCCACTTCTACTGTGATCGTAAGGCACAATCCAGCCCTAATCTTGCTACAGTCACCCCCACTTCATGGTGCATCGATCAAACGGGCCTTGATTGTCTTTTAATTTGGATCATTTTGCTTACAATGTTATCGTTTTATACAAAAGTACATCAAGATGATAGTCAATGCATCAATCTCGGTAATGCAATCTAGCATGACAAAAGCATTTTCCGGTATGAAAAAGAGATGGGCTCTTGAGTTTGCTGGCCGTCAAACACCAGCAGGCCACGTAAGTGTGATAAACTCCGTCTCGGACATGGCAAATACGCTGGGGACTGGAATACCACTATCCAGAGTCCACGTAAACATTTAATGCATGGAAGCCCCGCAGATTGTAAATACGCTCAATGCAGTATGCTACGCATATGAGGCCTAAGAGAAGGGATTGTTACGTGCTTTATTTGCGCGCAAGAGCATGACCTCCTTCCGGTCGACAAGTATCCGAGGAACTGGCCCCTTCCTTCCCTGAATGGAAGGGCAGGTCGCTACCGGCCATGGTGACATACGATTTGATTGCGCTGCAATCATAATTCTCATGCATTTTATAATTCCCAAAGGTCATGGGATTCACACGGTTTGCATTGACTTATCTTTGACTCAAAATTTTAACCCCATTTGATCCAAAGATGAATTGAAGTTGGCCTAATGATAATTAACATAAGACAAATGTGAGTCACTTGCTAATAGCCACACTAGTCTCTCCCCATGCATCTATTCTTAAGCAGTTTCTACTACCTTTGGTTTGAAATGTCCCCGCTAAGTGTCAATGAGAAACTTTAAAAGAATCTCATGTTTGATATTTCAAGTTTTCAACCTCAAACATTTGATATCTCTTAAGTTTTCAATCCTACTCTACTTACATAAATATATACATGAAATACATCTATATCCTCCATTGTCCGATCCAGTAATAGTACTTGTGGTCTCATGTCTCAGACTAAGAGGCGAAATGTGGCAAATTGTTAAAATAATCAATTTGCTCTTACAACAAAGTGTCTTTGATACCTAATGTTAAAATTCCAATGCAATGGAAAAAAAAACGCTTTGAAAATCAAGCAAGGTTTCAAAAGCTGGTAGGCCTTCAAGATTAGGTCGAAGCGCTCCCCATCACCGACATATGTAGGCCCCGTCTCGCCATGCTGTGTGAACTCCAATCTTCGAAACTTCTACACCAACCCAGGGCAATCACACCACAACAGATCAAATCCTTAGAATCACTGAGTTCACACCGCCACTCCACCTTTCGCCACATGCTGAACCTCTCCTAGTCAGCTTCCTTCAATGCCTCTTAACTGCATGGACTCACACATCTCTTCAGTCCATGGACCCTAAATGGCCATCATGGCCCAAATCTGGCCCAGAGACCACGCGATGGCTTCATCGACCGCTACAGATTTGGCATTCCCATTAGCCCAAGGCGTTTCATGCCACGAATCTCATGAACAAAATCACTGCAGAATTGGTCTCTAATCCCACTCCAAATGGCTCTTCGGTCAATTGGACATCGCTTGGGTGGACGCTACCGCATTAATTAAGGGCCTCACTATCTGCATGGGGCTTTAAAGGGAGAAGGAAATGCCATTCACTCAAAATCCCCCTGATCGACATCTGTATGGGCTTCAAGTCTCATTCCATCAGCTTATCCTAAGCTGGCCGCCCATGGATATCCTGGCTACTCCTGATCATCTAGGTAAGCCCTTCCGGGGTTTCTTTGGCTTCATTTGGTTTTATTGAGCTGATTTCTGTTAGATTGCAAAGTGGCCATGGGATGTTTTGAGGAGGACCCTGTGTCTACCCCATATCGGAAAACCTCCCCAAAGTGAAGAAGAGGAGCGCCTGGCAGATCAAGGCCTTCGAAACGCCAATGCACTTCGGCTCTTCATCAAGAACGCTCTTGTGATACGTCAAATTTATGATGCAAGAGGGTCCAAACTTACTGCTAGTTACCCAGAGATTACCGAGCACCAAAGCATGACAACGATATGGTCTAATCGGCCAAGACGGCTTCGAGAGGGATCAAAGGTTCGAGCCCGCTAATCCAATACCCGCTTGGCTCGCTGTAAATGGACGCTATATCTAATCTATAGCCTCCATCCGCCTTCTAATCTATAGCTTGGCATATCTAATTTGATAGCCTCTGGACTGGGTTTTAGCGGGTTTTTGTTGTATTTTGTACAACTCTTTAAGGAGGCAATTTTGTGGAGTTATATAATTTGTGCCATAGAAATGTAATTTCTGAAGACATCCCAAAAGACAGAAACATGTATTTAACTTGGCATTTTATATTCAACAAAAATGATACTATGTCCATATGCTTGGTTTGACATTAAAAGACAAGAAGCCATCTCTCCTTTTGTACAATGTGTAGCATTACTCTTCTATGGTCCTCGGTCTGGTCTCATATGTAATCCTGACCAATGGACTCTAAATTGCCAACCTATAAATATCGATCCACATGCCAAAGACAAATGCATAAGTTAAGATCTTCCATTTCATTGTGGTTTCCAGGGTTCAATTAAGGCAGCTTTGAGGTTACTCATTTTATCTGTAATTACTAAAAGTATGTTAAGGAGAGGAGGTTAACACAGAAGAAAGTCCTCAAGCATGACTTAAAGGCATCTCCATGCTCTTCAGTAGCTCTCGTCTGAAGTGCCCCCCTTTGCTGTGTAGTAAGAGCTCTTGCTGCATCAAACTCCACCTCACCATCTCAATATGTCCGGGCTCTACACTGTCTCCTTCTGATTTCGCATCATTTCGGCCCTGTTTGTTAAGCTGTATAGTTTATCCAAATTTTGTGTATCCATCCTCAAAGAGTTAGCTGTGATTGAATGTTCTTTGTTTGATGGCAAGGTCACATCTCGCTAAAGGTGAATGGATGTTGCCACTTTGCATAGGTGGAATGCTGATCAAGGGATGCACCATACTTCAATTGATTGAGGATGCATCCCATTTCCTCATAAGTGTGTTCGGGTGACTTAAATCATATCCAGTGGTTTGTGTTCGAGGTAATTTCTCGATAACTCCCCACTTCTTATTCCTAGCCTCGCATACCACGCCTCCCACCTTGTCATCCTCTCCAATGAATCATCGGTTTCTGGTTCTCGCCTTCGGGCTTGCCTTTTGTTCATCCTCTGGTAGCAGCAATACGTAAATTGAACGCAAGCAATAA